>JADWQK010000081.1:3600000-4310787 GCA_017933935.1 Sesamia nonagrioides
TGACAGTCTGACAACCAGTCTAACCAAGGGGTACTGTATATCGTATTACGCGGTAACTGGTTTATGAGGGTCAAATAGGCAGTCACCCCATGTAAAATAGTAGTATTCAGCTGAATCCAGTCAGAATGGAAGTTCTCACTATAGTTGGGAAAAAGACTAAGCAGATGGCTTGAGAATGAGTTGGGCCAAACTTCTCTAAAATGAGCATCCGAGGCAAAACAACGATAGTTCATGATTAAATATGCACTTTAATATTAACTATGAAATAATATGAAATGATCAAAAGAGTCATAGTATATCTTTTCTCGTTTAAGACTAAAGAAATCCCTAGCATCGGTGACAGTTCACTTCAATACAGTTTAGCTGTGAGATTTTTGTAGTACCCATAGACATATACATGTACGCGTATAATCTGCAGTAATTTTTGGGTGGAAAAGTGTGAGAAAGATGACCTATGCTTTCGGTCTAGCTCTTTCCTCATAGATGATTGATGATTTTAAGAGAGGTAAAGATAGACGAAACTTCGTTTCCTATCTTTCAGAGTGCCACAACTCTCATTTTTAAAGTATACCCATTAGTATACATACCTATGTATGGTAGTACCTGCATGCACGTTATATTCCTACTTTACTAGTGAACTTTATTTTTTCAGATAGCAACCCAAATGGAGTTACTAATGAAAGAGTTTCCCGAAGCGAATGCAACTGTCTTGAAGTTTGGTCGTACCGTTGAATACAACGATATAGTTCTCGTCACTATTACTGCCAATAAGGATGAGGCTAATTTCCGAGCTAAAGAAAGCAAGTATATTGATGACGTTCCAGAGAAGAAGATCATATTTATAGTCCATGGACTGACTGTGATGGGACTGAGGGACATGACAAGTCTGGTCAAAAGCTCGGAACTGAAAATACTCTTATCGTATTACTTCAAACATTTAAATAATTTCGACTTCTTCTTAATGCCGCTGGCTAATCCAGATGGATACTCCGCTTCGCTTTCTGTAAATACATTTCGTTATTGTGTTTTGCTGCACATATTTTTAAGAACTTTGAACAGGGATGTTCCCTGGGTAAAAAAAAATTGATTCTATTTAGTCATTCGTCATTCAGATTTAAAAAAAATATTGGATACGTATATTTTGTTTTATCAAGTCAATCATCATCATCATCAACCTTTTTATCGTCCCACTGCTGGGCACAGGTCTCCTCTCATACAGAGAAGGATTGAGCGTAATCACCACGCTTGCTCAATGCGGGTTGGCGATTTCAGACTTGAAAGTCCAGGTTTCCTCAAGAAAAAAAAAATAATAAATAAAAATTGACAAATATAAAAGGCATCAAAGATCAGGAGTGGTGGCTGGTGACGTCACTGCTCGCTAAAAGTGTAGCGTGCAGTGACGGCGTAATTTTTTTTTTATATAAAATACGTGTCTAGTATTGTTTGGAAATCTGACTGACGGACTAATTAGTTTTTTTTTTGTCAACTACTCTATTTTAAGGAACATTTTCACAACTGCGACGCGACGTCTACCTTTGATTTAAAAAAATTCTGGGCTGCGTTCCATTATTGTTTCGTCGTACCATCGCAGCATCCATTCCTGCTTTGTCGCCCGGCCCCTTGTCCTAATTGCACTCGTTCCTGCGCCACACGTTGTTTAATCGCACTATATAGCTTGACGCTCAGATTTATATGTAGTAAGTACTTAGCAGCGTTAGTTACCGCGTCACGCTCAGATGTGGTTACGCGATAACTGTTAATCTCATTAGGTCTAAGAAGATATACTGATTTTTGGCATAAATCAGTGCTTTGATCGTGGGAGCTTGAAACCGCATCATGAAGAAAGTCCGCAATTCTAATATACAACGTTATTTTTTGTTTATGCGATACCTGAATATAGTTTGATCAGAATAAGCAACTGAAGATGCAAGATCATGTCGAACTCTCATGTCGCACCCACTCCAATTGTAGTTGGTTGCTCTGCACTCGAAGTTGTTGACGAGTATGTATACCTGGGACAAACAGTCCAACTTGGTAGGTCCAACTTCGAGAAAGTGGTGTCTCGGCGAATCCAGCTCGGTTGGGCAGCGTTCAGGAAGCTACGCTACATCTTCTCGTCGTCCAAGATACCACAGTGTCTCAAGACTAAAGTCTTTGACCAGTGTGTGTTGCCAGTGATGACTTACGGAACTGAAACGTGGTCGCTCACAATGGGCCTCATACGAAGGCTCAGAGTCACACAAAGGGCAATGGAAAGAGCTATCTATGCTAGGAGTTTCTCTGCGTGATCGAATCAGAAATGAGGAGATCCGCAAAAGAACCAAAGTCACCGACATAGCTCTGCGAGTCGCTAAACTTAAGTGGCAGTGGGCAGGACACATTGCTCGTAGAACCGATGGCCGATGGGGCAGTAAGGTTTTGGAGTGGCGGCCACGTACTGGAAGCCGCAGCGTAGGGAGACCCCCAACAAGGTGGACCGATGACCTGGTGAAGGTCGCAGGAAGCCGATGGATGCGGGCAGCACAAGACCGGTTAGCGTGGAAAGCCTTGGGGGAGGCCTTTGTCCAGCAGTGGACATCTATAGGCTGAAGAAGAAGAAGAAGCAACTGAATCGATGCCAATAATTATTATTATTCCATGTTATATTTTTTGCTAATAACATTTAGACATTGTTGAAGTGTGGATACCGAGCGCGTGCACCCAGCTTACGATAGATCATAGTACTTGCGCGCGGCCAACAGCTGCCGCCAGAGGTCAATGCACCACGCTCGCCCGCTTGAACGGAGCTTTGGCCATATTTTTGTTGGGTCAGCCAAGTAGAACAGCAAGCTTATAACTTTGTGGTTTTTCATTCTGTCTTTTTGAAATTTTGTACATAGATTCTTTTCTTAAAATACTGGACATGTGTTTCGGGTTTCGCATAAACAAAAATAATATAGTATACGCTTAAACGTAGCGAAGAAATCGTTGATGCAAAAATAGCATATCTGCTACGGTCTTAAGGTATAAATTTGTGTTTAATGATCAATTGTAATTAAAAACATTCAGCCAGAACGTGCGATATGGAACAAGAATGTATCCCCACAATCCGTGTGTCCCGGTGTGTTCGTGGATCGGAATTTTGACGTCGCGTGGAATGATACGTCGAAGATCAGCTCTTGCAGTCAGCTGTACCCCGGAGCTTCACCATTCTCTGAGGAAGAATCGAAGGCCGTCCGAGATGTCTTCCACCGCTATGGTCACAAGATCCTGGCATACATTCACGTACACGCTGGAACCTTTGATGAGAAAGTTTTTAAGGTAAGTAATCCCTGCCGATTGAGTCTATAAAATTCGCACCGTGACATGATATGTGACGTGCGCTTACAGTAGCTGTCAACAATGATAATCTCTAGCGTCAGTTGGAATGACAGGACACTCTGCATCCACTTCAAATAAGTTGTCACGGTCAGATGATTACAGAATAGTATACCTATACACTTTTGTTTTTTTCTTTTTCTTGTTTGGTCAGGGATTGTTTATTTAGTATCAAAAGGCTACACAAGAATTGAATACATAGTTGATTGAAGTTGAAATATTGTATATTTATGTAGCTTTAAAAAGCAAGATATTATAGAGAAGAGGAACTGTATTTGTAGGTAGTGTTTAGAAAAGGAGGACCATCGACCACTGTTTTGGTTCCGGCTAGATTAGCCAAAAAAAAATGTGATATTTATATTCTCTCGATATATAGACTGTAAAATAGGCGCACTTTTGGTATGTTGAAATGCGGAGAGAAACCGCGAGTAAGCACAGACAAATAATGGTCTGAAGATGGATGTCAGGATGATGTATATATATCTACTGGTCGTGCGGTTAATTTTGCTTGCGAGATGCCAGATTTTACGATACGGCGGTGTGATGCGTAGTTCCCGTGTTGCGTTGTAGATACTGCCATAATATTTTCTATTTTATAGAAAATACACACACACTAGAAAATTCTTCTGTATCGTAAATGCGTTTATAAACATTTAAACTCACGTACACAGACAGTCATACCCGGAACATAGAAATATACGGACATAAAAATATTTGTTGCGCGTGAGAATTGAATCCGGGAGACACTGCTGGAACCGTATAGCCGAAGTATAACTGTCGTATTTTTCAGGGCGATGCAATTCTGTACCCTCGAGGCTATACTGAAATGCAATCGGACGATGACAAATACATCGACATTAAGGGCGAGGTTGATGAAGCGATGAAGAACGCAAGCTTCCGCGTCATGTCCGTGACGGTAGACACCCTCTCCAACTGGTACGGGGTAGTAGGTGGGACTAGTGTGGACTACGCTGCCACGGTAAGGAACTGAGTTACTTCTTGTCCTCGAGTTGCTGTTATTTGCCGAAATTTAAACGAGAGAGACAAAACCCAAGCAACCAACTCCGGTTGCTTGGGTTTAGCCTTTATACGAAACTGCATTGATTGGCATCACAATAGGATAAGAACCAAATAAGAATTGATTTTTTTAGGTGACAGTATTATTTTTTTTTTATAAATTATAAACTAGCGCAATCCCGCCTGATGGTAAGCAGTGACGCAATCGTTGATGGTAAAGCGCACTAGTTTATTAAGAGCCTATTCACTCTAGACTTGAAGACACTCAAATTGTAGTCCGACGGAAACATCGCCGCTGGCAAATTGTTCCAGTCCCGCGATGTATGCGGTATAAAGGAGGAGACGAAACGCTTCGTCCGGATCGTTGTGGTGTTAACAGCATAAGGGTGGAAACTAGCCGTACGACGGGTTGTCCGATGGTGGAACGGAGATGGGGGAATTAAATCATGCAATTCCCTCGCACACTCCCCAAAATGCATCCTATAGAACACCGAAAGGCTGGCTACTCTACGCCTATGCTCTAGGCTACGGAGACCATCTCGAGTTAAATCAGGGTCACCAATTAGCCTCTTCGCACGCCTCTCCACTGAATCCAAAGCCAGGTGACACTTAGAAGCACCAGCCCAAATGTGGCTACAGTACTCCACACACGAAGGGACCTGTGCTTTGTAAAACATTAGAAGCTGCCCAGGTGTGAAGTACTGCCGGACCTTTGCGATAACGCCTAGTTTCCTGGCAGCCACCCTGGCCTTGGACTCAATGAACCGCCCAAAGTTAAAGAGCTACGGTCAGATTGCCTCTTTGGAATAAAGTATAGATGAGGACGATACCATTTCCCATACGAATCATTTCGTCTTTCTAATAGTCGTAATGTAATTTTTAGTAATAATCGAAATTATAAACAGATTTCTGCTAATATTTGAGAAGAAATGTAAGGATTTTAGAAAAATATGACTACTTTATCAAATTCAAATATAAGTTGATCATTATAATGTCAACCAGTCGGCTAATTGCGTAATACATTATCAGTAGCAATGGGTTTCATTTTGACAGTTCAACAACATTCATTGCGTTATTTACGTTGTTCAGCAGACACATTCTCGAACACATGGAGCAATGGATTAGCAATATGATTCCAACTGATAGTAGTAGTGTGTTACCTACGTAATTAGGGTGCTTTACAATTAAGCTGTTAACGATTGAGTAGAATTGAAATCACCATCAACCTTTTTATCGTCCCACTGCTGGGCATAGGTCTCCTCTCATACAGAGAAGGATTCAGCATAATCACCACGCTCAATGCGGGTTGGCGATTTCAAATTTATAAAGTCCAGGTTTCCTCAAGATGTTTTCCTTTACCTTCAGTCATTGGTGTCCAAGATATACTATGAAAGTACATATAACTTTAGAAAAGTTACATTGGTACTTGCCTGACCTGGAATCGAACCCGTGCACTCATACTTGAGAGGCTGGTATTTTAACCACTAGGCCACCACGACATTGCAGAATTGAAATAATTGAAATAAATGTAAATATTTCGGCAATAGATATGTAGCGTATTGTATTCGATGTATCAATCACACATAATTCATTTTTCAATACTCAATAATTTATTTAGTTACATAATAGTTTTTCCTACATGGTTTCCTTTTTAATCTATTATGGTACAGTTATTTCATTCCAGGTCCTTTTAACTTTAACTACATACCCTAACTACTACTAACTTAACTATTACTAGTAGTTAATGTTACTTATCAAATATTTGAAGAGAGTAGCTGTAGCAGTAGAATTTCTAATTCTACTGCTACAGCTACCTATTAAATTACCTATTAAATTATAGTAATTTTATTCAAGGTGTATCAAGGTGTTCGTCTTCACATATAATTTATATATTTATGTGTATTAATTGTCACTAATCTTATGGACTCCGGTCTAAAGTAAAAAATATATGCTTTTCTAAGTTTTCTATTGTATTGATTGTAGTCAAACCTTATTTAAGGTATATAATTTTGTAAATTTGTATTGTAAATTTTGACGTTTATAAGTGCCTTGTACGTGCCTGTTTGAAATAAATGCTGTAACTTTAACTTTATCTGGCCTCAAGCAACTGTACTAAGGTTAAGGAAAAAACTGATACCAAATTAAATTTCTTCTAACAGGGTAGGAGGAAGGAAACTACTTCTCACTCTCTGCTCTTCCTTCTTCTCTTCGTGGAATACAAGAAGGATCTTATGTTATTTCCAGGTTTATGGCATTCCTTATGCCATGGAGTTCGTGATGCAGCTGTATGACAGTGAGACCATGAATAACGACGCTCTGACAGAGATATGGAGCAGACTCATTGACGCCACGTTTAATAAAATGTGGAAGAGTCTGCAAGGAGGCGGCGATTCGTGATGATTCTTTTAATTTACCCAAAACGAGAGTTAATAAATTAGCAATTATATTTTAAGTACTTTCTGTTTTAAAACATTTTTAATATTTATAAATCGACCCTTACCTAATCTACC
Source organism: Sesamia nonagrioides (assembly GCA_017933935.1). Taxonomy (NCBI): domain Eukaryota; kingdom Metazoa; phylum Arthropoda; class Insecta; order Lepidoptera; family Noctuidae; genus Sesamia; species Sesamia nonagrioides. Next base: position 3,606,885 of record JADWQK010000081.1, read on the forward strand.
TTATTTGGGTTCCTCGCAGCTTGTTGCTTTTATCTTTCATTCTTCTCTACTAGCTGCCGTCCACAACTTCGTACGCGTGTAGTTAGTTATTATGCTCGGCTCCTATTGGTTACAGCATGATGTTATATAGCCTAAAGCCTTCCTGGGTTAATGAGCTATATAACGCAAAAAGAATTTTTTAAATCGGACCGGTGGTTCCTGAGATTAGCGGATTCAAACAAAGAAACAAACTCTTCAGCTTTATATATTAGTATAGATATAATCTCTTCTTCTTTTCTTTTCTTTAGAGTGAATACTACTTCAACTATTCAATGGCCTCTGTGGTTAGATACCACAATTTTGCCAATAACACGTGTAACGAATTATAGAAATTCTTTAAAAAAATATTTCACAATAATGGCGGATATCGCCAATGACAGTTGAAAAAACGGCTGCGTGCGCCGACTAAGAGGAGATTTGATGCTAAGTCATTATGAGGCCACTATGCTGCGATATTTCAATGTTCTTTATGCATTATTTACTGAATGCACTATTTTTTAGTAAACGCTTTTATTTAGTAAACGACACTATAAATAATTTTAAAAGTCCAATGAAAAATGCGCGTGACACTCATCTTAGCTTCCCGTCAAAAATCCGATATAATCTCTGTCTCCCTATTTTTTTTGCTTTCACATGTCTTTATCATGACAACCTATTTCCACACATTTTTTCAGTCTCTGGTGTCACTTTAAGGATCTTATGCTTTTCTGGTTCTAAGAAACTGGTTAAAAACGATTCAATTTAGTTAATTGAAAGTCTTCAATGTAACAAGATGTCGTTTGGATTTGGGCTTAATAGACAATAATTACAGTCGCATCGCAGTTGGGGGTTGAGATACAAACACAGATAATAAAAAATACGGCTTCACCGAGGGACTGCTGTCTACACGTAACGAAATTATGTCAATGATGACTCAATTAAATTGAATAGTTAAGTTGGTACTTATGTGACATTTTTACAAGTCTGTTTTTCTTATGGCGCGTGACCTTAGGGACTTCAACGTGCAAAGTGAAACCTTTGAATTGAGCACATTTTCTATTTACTTAATCCAAACATACAAATATCCTTACATACTTGATCCAATGCGATATTTTAGTAGCAGCTATTCTTTCAAATTTACCCAGAGCGCTATAGAATCGGTATGTCTACGTTATCAGCAATGATTTGTTTCGGTGCTGATTGGTGATGATATGATTGAGGATGAAATATATTTATTTTTTGACATATTATAAACTAGTCTTAACCGCAATGCCGCCTGAAGGAAAGCAGTGGTACAATCGTTGATGGTAAAACGCGTTAGTTTATTAAGAGCCTATTCACACTAGGGTTGAAGACACTTAAATTATAGTCAGACGGAAACACCGCCGCTGGCAAATTGTTCTAGTTCTTCGATGTACGTATTATAAAACACGAGGCAAAATGCTTCGTCCGGATCGTAGTGGTGTCAACAACATAAGGGTGGATACTCACGGTACGAAGGGCCATCTGATGATGGAAAAGAGATGAGAGAATTAAGTCATGCAATTCCCGCGCACACTCTCTTAAACTCCTATAGAACACCGACAGGCTAGCTACTCTTCGCATGTACTCCAGGCATTTTTATCGGTCATTTAAAAAAAAGCATTTTCATATAAATATGTAAGTGTAATATAACCCGCGCAGATAAAGAAAAGATCTGAAAATGGCGGTGGATACTTATGGTACGGTTAACAAAACATGCCATTGTTCAATGACAAACCAAAAGCTAAGATAGTAAAATGTAAAATTTACGTTGTAAATATTGTTATTTACAATGTAAATTTGACATTTTACTTGTTTGTTGCTGTGTTTGTTTTTATTGTTGTTTTTGTTGAGTTTGATTGTTCAAACTCAACAAAAACAACAAAATAACAGAGACTTTAGCGGAACGAATTTCTTGCCATGGCGCCTCCGCCGGGCCGGAACAAGCGGGGTAGACCAAAGAAGTGCTGGCTTGACGTTGTAAGAGATGACATGCGTGCCAACAAGCTCATACCACAGGATGCTAAAGATCGTGCGAAATGGAGGAAAATGTGCTGGAAAGCGGACCCCGGGCTCCAACGCGAAAGTCGCGGATGCAACCGGGATAAACGCTGAGATGATGATGATGATGACTTTAGCGGAACGAAATTAACGATAACTCGGAGTGCGTCAAAGTAGCTTCAGTAGTTAGGAAAGTGAATCCTGAATTCCGGATCGATGATTTTTTTTGCAGCGATTACTTCACTGTGTGAGTATAGACAGCGATAGAGAGTGAGTGAGAACGCATGCAAGCGGACGCCATTTACAGATCTTTTCTTTATTTGCGCGGGTTATACCAATGCGGTCATTATGAAATGTATTGAAGGTTTTTTTTTATTATATTATATTCAGATTCGTGTATTGATCAAATCCATGGTAAGAGGTCATTGTCCCTGTCACGAGGTTTACTTATTACAAAATACATCGGCTTATTCTATATTAGCTTGTGCTTCTATTAGTGATGACCGTTTGGCGTGGATGTGATATATGATTTCTTCCAATATATTTGTTTTGTGTCATGTTTATTTTTATTTATTTAAACTTTTCGCATGACAGATAAGTTTCCAAGAAACAGGCGTGATCAAAGTCAGCTTTGTCTGCATGGGAGCAGGACAGCACTTATGCGCAAAAGTGTTTTTGCATGGCTCCGATTATTTATAACAACCAACAACCTAAAAGTTGGAGGGAGTTAAATAATGTACATTTGAAATGTCGACTAAAGCTATATTTATTTGACAAAGCTTAGGTACTGTAAACATTAATGAATTCTGACAGAAACGTTTATATTAATTTTATTATGCATTGTTATTTATTATTTTTTGTGCTGACATTTATTTTTGTTTTCTAATGTCATTATATTTATATATTTTTGGCATGATATAATTTAAATTCTTATTGTTCATGATATTTGCCCACCATACTAAGTGTCAAACATCACCATCATCTCAGCGTTAATCCCAGTCGCATCCGTCGATCTTATTTATTATTTTTTTATGTTTTCCTGCATGCATATTCTTGTATAAACACATGTTTTGAACAAATACATTTATCTTTATCGCACAAAGTTACAGAGGTGGACTTATTGTCTCAGGCATAAGACAATCAGAGATGGGGCTAAAATCTTCCCGGTTAACTTTTCGGTGCTGTGGTAATTTCAGCATACTGATAATTTTGCGAAACTTTTTGTTTTTCATTTTTATTTTGAACTTCCTTCACAACATTTTGAATTGTAATGAAATATTGTGTTACAGAATTAGGTTATGCAGCTACGGGCACAGCATGTTTAATGACTAAGGTTGTAATAATATATATATTTATTTATTTTGCAGTATATTGATGTAGTCTACTAAATTAAATATTCCTCTTTAGGCAAATAATGACGAATATGATTAGTAACACTTTCCCTCGCTTGACAGATGCATCATAGACTATCGTGTCAAAATATTGAGTTCAACGAGGCAATTCCATTGCTGTACACACTTTACATTGCCGATAAATAAGTTCAAAGTTAATTTAGTCTTAATTTAAAACCAGCGGTGTATTCGAAAGTCATCAATTCTGTGGTGTGCTATTAAGTGTGTCAGGCATGTTGTGGCCGGAACTGGTTCTGCATACAAAAAGGCTCACGAGAGAGAACACGAAGAAAGTGAACGTTTCGTTTTAGTGGTTCCTTAATGTTTGTGTTTGTTGTCACTTTTGTTTAAAACCATCCTTATTTGGGACATGAGTGGCGCACGTGATTGGTCCCGTTCTAAAAACCAGTTTCTGTCAATAGACTTATTATCTAGCATTTGGCGAAATAGAAATCTATAGCTCTACAAGGATTGTTCGGTTAAAAGAAAACCTAAACTGAATCTTATTTTTTGGCTTCCCTACCTACTCATAAGCTACCAATGGGACCCTATTTCTGCCGCTCTGTCCTTCTGTCTATCTGTCATTCTTCGGGCTGTAATATATCATGATTTCATGAACCTTAATTGGTAGATATTTGGAATTTTCCCACAGTAAATTATTGTAAAGTGGTACGCAACCCGTCATGTGCGAGTCCATTCAGAAAAGTGTTGTTGTATCATATGAGATTGAAATGTATAGGATGATGATGAACACGAGTGTTTGATCATGGGCCCAGCTTCTGACCTTGGGATAATTTTAATGGTCGACTCGTCAAATAAAATAAATGGTAATCGCTCGCAACCTTAGCTCGCAAGTCCCTACCGAAGATTACCGATTACAGCCGAGCGTTTTAACGCTTACCAAAAACGCTTAAAAAACGGTTTTTTGCCAATTACACCGTACATTTTGCCAGTGTCTAATGCGTGTTTTACTTAAAAGTTAGGGATAAGTCCCAGTTTATACTTTGATTAGTAATTAGGAGAATTCGTACTCGTTCTGCGAGATTTCCAGAGGAGGCATCTGCCGCCATTTGCCCCCCCCCCCCCCCTGGGTACATCCATTTCATTAATGTTTGTCGATTTATTACAGATGATTCAATTTTATTTTGAAGGCCGCAGTGTCAGTGTTCAGACTGAAATGATGATTCTATTCCTTTTCAGTTTTTTTTTTATTGTGAACTGGTGATTGTCATCTGATGGTAAGCAGTGATACAATCATTGATGGTAACCGCCCAAAGTTTAGGTATGAGGTAATTTCAACACCCAAAAGCTGAAGATGCACTGCAAGGATACATCGCGAAAAGTAGGAGTCAAGGTGAACGGGCTCCTTTTGGAAGTGAACAGACACATCTGTGTGTTGGTGATGATGAATGTCGACATTCGTACGCTCTAACATAGCCTCTATTTCGGACTGGATTGTTACTTACTAGCCAGAGCACTCGGCAGGTATAACTCCACAACTGCGCTGTCATCTGCCTACTTATAGATACGGGGCATCAGCAGATCATTAATATGCAGCAGGAAGAGAGTTGTAGAGAGTACATACCCCTAAGGAACACCAACATTAATGGACACGGACATAGATTAAACTGTTCATAATGTTCCTAAACACACTGGCGAAGTGTGTGGTCAAGTTGACCAGTGTGTGTTGCCAGTGATGACTTACGGAACTGAAACGTACCACAATGGGCCTCATACGAAGGCTCAAAATCACACATAAGGCAGTGGAAAGAGCTATGCTCGGAGTTTCTCTGCGTGATCGAATCAGAAATGAGGAGATCCGCAGAAGAACCAAAGTGACCGATATAGCTCTTTGAGTCGCTAAACTTAAGTGACAGTGGGTAGGGCACATTGCTCGTAGAACCGATGGCCGCAGACGTAGCGTAGCGAGGCCCCCAACAAGGTAGACCAATGACCTGGTGATGGTCGCGGGAAGCCGATGGATGCGGGCAGCACAAGACCGGTCATCGTGGATGCGTGCATCCACCATGCGGGCCCAGTACTTGTTGGTGATGGAACATAAGTCGATAAGTACCTAAATGTTATTTTTTTGAGTTTTTCATATGACTTTTCATAATTAAGTATATACAATATGTAAAGAAAACCCTGTCCGATCCGTGAAGGTATTGTTAGGTATCGTTAACTGATTCTAATAATGCCTATAAAGCCGGGCTAAACTTAAAAAAAAATCCCCCAAAAAAAATAAATAGTATTTCGAAAAAGCGAGGTAACTTAATGCATGTGCGTTAGGCAACCCGATAGCTCCGCCCCCCTTCACCCGCGCATGTATGCGCGGGTGAAAGGGGGCGGGGCATGCGGCACGTGGTCGCATCGCTATTCGCTCCGCCACAAATGGTGTTGTCAGTTTTTTAAAAATTACTAAATTTCGGGGAAATTGGAATTAATACCCGGGAAAAAACGATTATTTCAAAATTCATTATTATTGTTACTGTGATGATTATGTAAAATTTTATATTATATTTGGTCAAGTGTTTACCTAACCTTTATTATCCTTATGGGTCGGACAGGGTTTTCTTTACATATTGTATACAAAGTATCTTATAAGGCCAATGCACTCTTGATGATACTGTGAATGTAATAAATTATGTTTATTCAGCGTGTTAGCTTCACAGGAGATCGTCCCGGTTCTTTAAGATATACTAGAGAGGTACTTATGTATGCATACGGTACCTAAAATAATACTGAAACTACGAAAGCATTCGTGTTGGTACTAAATGTTAGGTTAGGTCAAGGAACATTAAAATTTTACTTCATTTTCACCTTAAATCTTGCCAAAAAAAAAAATCACTGTAACGAAAACATTGGAACGTTTCAAAATTACTAGGCATTAGATACATGGTGAAGTGTCAAAGTTTCATACAAATCTCTTCAGCTGTTTTAGTGTGAAAGCGTAACAAAAAAGCGCACAACGAAAATCAAATGTTTTATCATAATACTAGCTTTCCGCCCGCGGCTTCGCCCGTATGGAATTCTGTTATATCGCGCTGTTTAGATTTTCCTCGGGAATATCAAATTTTTCAGTAAAAAGTAGCGTATGTCCTTTCTCAGGGTCTAAAGATTGTCTGTGCCAAATTTCATCAAAATCGGTTCAGAGGTTTAAGCGGGAAAGCGTAACAGACAGACAGACAGAGTTACTTTCGTATTTATAATATTAGTATGGATGAGTCAAGTTTTGATAGGACCCAGCCAACCGGTTGATTACAAGCTGCCATCGCCTCGAAACAATCGAACATCGCTAGAAAAGTTCCCGGGACGGTTCCTTTCTTATCTGATGTACATACGTCAAGGAGTGACCGGTGACCGTGGTCTCGTCTCATGACAATAACAATGGCACCGTTAGCATGTAGGCGGTAACCGGTACCACTTCGGTTCATTAAACTTTGATTATAATATGTTGTTCATTTGTTAACTGCTACGGTATTTTTTAAACAGAATCATGTTTGTCTGAATGGGGAACAAATTATCTTTGTCCTTGCATGAAAGTAACGGAATTATGGCAAAGTAATACAGTTACCATTTTTTTTGTGAACTTATGTGACTTATTCTGTCATTGTGTATTTTATATATGTAACTGTCAAACAATGACACCTGAGATTTGAATATACAGACAATTTAGTGTTCTTTTTTTAAGTTTGCCTATATTGTTCCAATTCTGAGAGTCAATTCTGCTGAGGAACCATGGCCCTGGCGCACAGATAAGTGAAGGAACACGGGTGCATTTTAGCCAGTAAATGTCTAACATAGCCCTTCCACTTCGCCCAGAGCGGGAGAGTTCATTTCATGATTTCACGCCAAAAAGGGTCAGTTCTGCTTCAGTCAAAACATCCTCGAATTTCCTTTCATTTTGACAAGTATTTGACATTCGTTTTACCCCGAGATGAGACTGAGATATTTTTAAAGTTTTAAATTAGTAGAATTCGCTTTCTGAGCAAAAGCTTATTCGTAATCCGTTTAGGCATCTTAGTCTAGAGCTACCTGGTTCTAGCTCTTGCGGTCTGCCTCTAGTTGGCTTCGCCAACTCTGGGCTCTACCCAACTTTACACACCTACTGCAAGAATAATTACGTTCCTTTTGTATTAGCCAGAGTTGACATGAAGATGTAAAACTTTAGGTCAAATAGTTGACAGAATAATAATTACGGTATACCAAAGACATTAAAATTATATTTATCTTAAATCTCTTTGCGGTATACTGATTTGTACAGGCGACAGCAAATCAAGCTACTACAAGCTTGAGGTCATTTCTTAATTTTCATCTTTATCTCTGAAGCATTGAGGCTCAAGGTTGTTTGGGAATATTTGACAGGTTCGGGTGGAATCATTTTGAAACTTATTGCTAGTCCATCCATACTAATATTATAAATGCGAAAGTAACTCTGTCTGTCTGTCTGTTACGATTTCCCGCTTAAACCTCTCAACTGATTTTGATGAAATTTGTCACAGACAATCTTTAGATCCTGAGAAAGGACATAGGCCTTCTTTTATCCCGGAAAAATTTGATATTCCCAAGGGGAATCTAAAAAGCGCGATAGGTATAACCGAACTCCACGCGGGCGAAGCCGCGGTTGGAAAGCTAGTTTGTCCATATGTTCGAAAAAAAATTCTATTGACTAGATAGTCAGCAATGTAAATAACGCAATGGATGTTGTTCAACTGTCAAAATGAAACCCATTGCTACTGATAGTGTGTTATCATGTTATGTAATTACCCTGCTGCACGGTAAGTGCGTAACACACTATCAGAAGCAATGGGTTTCATTTTGACATTTCAACAACATTCATTGCAGAGTTACAGACACCTTTAGTTACAGATTACCTTTGTAGAGCAGACATTTTTCGTAGGTACATATGGAGCATGGATTAGCAATATGCTTCAAAATGATTCGAATATATAGTAATAAGTGTGTTTCGCAATTACGGTGTTGCTGTCGTCCATACATTAACAGTATCAATTGCTTCCATGTTCGCAGTTCAACGGTGTTTTAATGGTGATTGTCTCAGTAGGTATGCATAAGAAAATATTCTTTATGCGTATATCGCGCATATGAGTGTGGTAACACCCACCCCATGTCTCTTAATAATATTTTAATGCTTTTAAGTTTTATTACGGATCATACTATGGACACACGTGTAAGTTATAAAAGCCCTGTTAAGCTTATTGTCGGATTAGTTGAGTGCAATCGGTTGGATTGCAGCTTTTTCATATCGCACGATCCATCATCCGATAGCTATAAAACAACAACCTTCCAGAATTTATTTATTTATATATTCTTTATTGATTAATTGAGATCTAGCTATGACTTAGATCAACTTAGATAGCCTTTGTGTATTGTAGTAATTGATTTTGAAATCGCTAGGCCATAACATTTAAGCTGTATGTAGTAGGTACCTAATGGTGAAGTTAAACTCAGCATGTAATATTCACATTACATAACATCACGCCGCGGTAATCCTGTAAAAGGATGTCACTACCTGGCTAGCTTGTTCTCTTGTGTTAAGGTCAGCTTCAAGTCTGACATGGCAACATTATTTTACATGGACCGACAGTCGGCCTGACAGCCGATCATAGTTACTGGGCAAGTGGGCACCAAGATACTCCATGGTTGGACTGAACACATTTTTTTTAATTGCCGTTTGTTTAAGTTTGTACTCATATCCTATTTGGATAAATAATTAATAGCATTAAACTATGCCCAAACTGTTGGTTATCGAACTCATTATCCTATACATAGCAGTCTTAGTTCAGAACCTTAAATCTTCCCCACCCCCACCATTCTAGAGGGATTTATAGATGTCATAGTTGCGTCCGTGGTATTATAGCGAGCCCTATCATAATACCGGCGTAGCGGTATTTATTTTTTAAATATCAGTGCATTTAACTGTGATACGAGCCTTTTTCGCCTCCAAAAACTTTCTTTCTTTAAATCAACGATGCAGGGTTGACTGGCTTTTGACGTCCATTGATACGTATGAGTGATTAGCTTAAAAGCAAATAATTAAATTTATACAACACTAAAAATGTTTCAGCCGCATTAAAGCAACAAAGCGTATAATTAATGCGAAATCGATTACGTTTAGCTGCTCGGAAGTGAAGCTGACTCGATTAATTTTTCAGATACCAAAAAAATTAACAGTCTGGGGCGCATTGGTAGATATCACGTGTCTTTAAATTTTTGATTTTAAGCCATGTTTGTGCCTTGTTTCCTCACGATATGTACCTCATAGTTCAATATACAAGGTGTAACATAAAGGGTATATACATAACAAAGGCATGGCATCTTTACATGATATCAAACGATATTGTAAGGGTTTTTTAATCCTATCTCTTTATGTTAGGAAGTTATGAGGAAAAACATCGCCTGTGATAGGTTACTATCATACTAGTTGCACAGAGATATTGAAGACATTTATCGGATTTTGGCAAGTAATGTGACGGGTAACGAGTAGTTATTAACGTATCTAGTGTGCTGCCACGTTTGTTATGATTTGATTTTAAGAAACACACGAAACCGAAAATTTGGTACCAATTTTTTGAGTATTTTATTTTGAGTTGAAACCCTTCTGATGTCGTTTGATATCATCTAAAGATGCCATGCCCTTGGTATGTATATACCCTTTTTGTTACACGTTGTATAAATATGACAGCCTCCGTGGCGTAGCGGTAGCTGACCCGGCCGCTGCGCAAGGAGGCGCGGGTTCGATCCCCGCGCAGTGCAAATATTTGTATGCATGAATATGAATATTTGCACTGGTCTGGTCGTGCCTCGGGAAGCACGTTAAGCCGCTGGTCCCGGTTGCTATACGAACATCTAGTGGCAGTCGTTACGGGTTGTTGGAGCCATCAAAAGTCCAACATTTGGTCTAGCTGCAATGCTTCGATGTCGCCTTCGGGTTGTGGAGGTTAGACGACAGTCGCTTCACGGAAAATGTCGAAGTTTAGCCATATCAGCAGTTAGACTGATAAAAAGCGGACCCCAGACTCGCAAAACTGAAAAAAAAAGCTTCGGATGCGACTGGGATTAACGCCGAGATGATGATGATAAGTTCAATATATAAATACAACTTTAGAGCAATTCAAACCTACCCCTTACTGTGTAACATACGGTCAATCACAAAATGAATGATTTTGAAGGATATTGCTGATACATCACTACATATTATTATAAAACAAAGTCGCTTTCCCTTTCCCTATATCCCTTTGTATGATTAAATCTTTAAAACTGCGCAACGGGTTTTGATGCGGTTTTTTCAGTAGACAGAGCGATTAAAGAGGAAGGTTTATATGTATAATAGCATCCATTAAATAGTGGAGAAATACTAATATTTTAGAGGTTTCTAATGCGATGTCGTAAATACTTATTTTTTTTCCGCGTTTGCAGTGAAACGCAGGCTGAGCCCTACAAGCTTTATGGAAATAATATACTAAATATTGTACACATTGAAAAGGTTTACAGAAACGTCAGCGATGGTATGTGTTTATCTGTTTTGGATATCCACAATAACATTTGTCATTTATTTTTTACGAAATATGGTATTTTCGAAGCGATTTTAACCAATACAGCATTAATCCTTAACTAACTAAATACCTTAAATACTTTGTTGATTTAATATAGATCTATATGGCCCTTTACAGCACATGATTTAAATGGGTATTTTCGAAGATATTACAGATTTAAAAACCGGCCAAGTGAGTGTCGGACTCACGCACAAAGGGTTCCGTACCATTGATTTATGAAATTAAAGGATTTAAGTTATTTGTATGAAAGATTACGCGGTAATAAGCGGTTTACGATTTACGAGGTATTCAAAAAAACTACTTACTAGATCTAGTTCAAAACAATTTTCTTTAGTGGTTTTTATAGTAATGTACATCATACGTTTTATTTAGATTTTTCATTTTCTTATTTTGGAAGTTAGAGGGGGGGGGGACCAACTTTTTTGCACTTTGGAAGCGTCTGTCACCCAAACTATTCGGTTTTAGAAACCTCGATATCGTTTTTAAAGACCTATCCATAGATACCCCACACGTATGTGTTTGATGAAAAAATATTTTTGGAGTTTTAGTTCTAACTATGGGGAGCCCCCAGCTAGTGATCGTCGTGGTGGCCTAGTGGTTAAAACCAGCCTCTCAAGTATGAGTGCGCGGGTTCGATTCCAGGTCAGGCGAGTACCAATGTAACTTTTCTAAAGTTATATGTACTTTCTAAGTATATCTTGGACACCAATGACTGAAGCTGAAGGAAAACATCTTGAGGAAACCTGGCCTTTAAGTCTGAAATCGCCAACCCGCATTGAGAAAGCGCGGTGATTACGCTCAATCCTTCTCAGTATGAGAGGAGACCTGTGCCCAGCAGTGGGACGATAAAAAGGTTGTTGATGATGATGGGGAGCCCCCAATATTTAATATTGTTTTTTTTTATTTTTGCATGAAAATCTTAATGCGGTTCACAGAATACATACATCTACCTACCAAGTTTCAACAATATAGCTCTTATAGTTTGGGAAAAAAAAAGGCTGTGACATATGGACGGACAGACGGACAGACGGACAGACAGACATGACGAATTTATAAGGGTTCCGTTTTTTGCCATTTGGCAACGGAACTCTAAAATTGTGGGACGTAGCGGCCGACCGGGGCGCCGGACCGCTATGTTTTTGTATACAACTCAACGTATACAACGTATACGTTTTGTATACAACGTTCACAGTTTTTCTGTAGTTTATTTAGCATCAACATTGCACCCGTGCGAAGCCGGGGCGGGCCGCTAGTTGCTTGATATGTTCGAAAAAAAAATCTCCTTAACCCAGTTAATAACATAATGAATGATAGAGATGAAAATCCGTTGCCCAGTTAAGAAAAAACAACGGGCTCACGAAAAGCGGCTTCGTAGGTATAACTTTGATGTAGGTGAAGACATTATATCTACCTAGATATGGTTAACGTTTTCGTTCCTTGGTTGAAGTGAAATGTTAACACTTCCCCGCCCACAAAGTTGACATAATAGTTAAATACTCAACTTGAACTACACATTAGAGTACTATAATTAGAGTAGACCCAAAAATAAGGGACTAGGTCGAGGGCCTCCTGCTGATTTTAACTAAATTTAAAGGAGTTTATGACATTAAGATTCGTCTTTTGCGCTAACTTTATGTTCGTTGGATAATAATGATTACGCTCAATCCTTCTCTGTATGAGAGGAGACCTGTGCCCAACAGTGGAACGATAAAAAGGTTGATGATGATGATGATGAATGACACTACACCGACATTGAATAACTGCTTTAGTATTTATGAAGGGTAAAGTTGATTTAGTTTGTTTCGATTCGACCTTGTGAAGGCCGCAGGAACCCATTGGATATAATAAGCGCGGAACCAGTCGAAATTGAGGTGCTTGGGCTTGCTGTGCCCGTCAGTGGAGAGCTTTGTTATGAAAGGTTGAATTTTAGTCATCATCAACTTCATTTTCATCTCAGCCACATTAAGTGCTGCTGGACATAAGCCTCCCCGAAGGATTTCCGAAAAGAATCCCAAAAGTGCTTCCCTGCGATTTTGATCAGGTCATCCGACCACTTAGTCGGTGGGTGTCCGACACTGTGCTTGCTGGTACGTGGTCGCGATTCAAGAGCCATTCTGAAACAAATTTCAGAATTTTAGTAAAAATTGATTTTAGTCAATCAATTTGTATTTCCATTAGTAAGCTAATTGATACTTAAAATTTTAGCACACGATTTCCAAGTAATTATTTAATTAATTATGTTTACGACAGTTTCTTTACGGCCACTTAAATATACGTCCTTGAATCATGTGTAATTGTTAGGGTGGCTATTTACCGTTACGGATGTTTGAAGAGATTCCCCGGTGGCCTGGATCTGAACTGCCTGCGCGAGCGCAGTGCGCGATATCATACGGCGACGCGCACACGCGCGCAGACTTGCCGACAATACTTTTTAAACTTATTTTTTGATTGTTGATTGAGAGTTTTTACACTATCGTGAATATTGTTAATAAGTGTACAGTTATGGCGCGTTTGTTAATTGTGTTTGGTGAGTGTTTTTTGTCATAAAGTTTTTTTAAGCGAGAAGTATTGTTGCTAGGAAATAATAGGTCTTAATAAACTTCGAAAACTATATTTTATTTTAGAGAAGAGTTACGTAGTGAGCAAGAAGTAAACTAAATGAATGCTGTATTCTTATTCGTTACGCTCCTTTTCTCTACGGGAAGAGTGGAGCTCGAAGCAGTTGCTTCGTGAGTTAAATTCACTTTCGCTGGTAACTCGTACCTAGTTCAATCGAAGTAACATGAACGCACGCTGTTCTGATTAGAACGCTTTATATGCGAGTTAAAAACTCACAAATTAATCGTTCCAATCAGACCGGTAAGTGTTGTGAGTTTGTATGATGATTAGCTAACTGAATAAAGATACTACACTAATATTCACGTTTTCACAAGATTTAGTTTTTTATGATAGATGATTTCTTTTGTCAAATTATAGGAATGACTTATTATTATTATCGTTTGTAACTACTTTTTATAACCAGCGTTTCAAATCCGGAAAAAATCTCTAAATGATAGTGAAAATGACATAAAAATCGATTCTACGCAATCGATTTTTATGCTTTACGACCCACTCGCTTAAAGAAGGCCTGTATCCCAGCAATGAGAAGTATATGTCTATTCTTAAGCAGTGGGAATCCGTGCCACACTTACATAAATAATATTTAATTAACAAAAAACCTTTATAACGATTTAGATGACGACGTTTTTTTTACATTATTATAAAGTCTATGCATAATTATAATAAACTAGCGGCCGCCAGCGACTTCCTTCGCGTGGAGTTAGTTATGCTCCGCTCCTATTGGTCGCAGCGTGATGTTATAAATAAATATATACGGACAAATCATTCAGATTGAGCTAGCCCTAAAGTAAGTTCGAGACTTGTGTTATGGGATACTAACTCAACGATACTATATTTATAATAGATACATATACAATATGTAAAGAAAATCCTGTCCGACCCTTAAGGATAATAAAAGTTAGGTAAACACTTGACCAAATATAATATAAAATTTTACATAATCATCATAGTAACAATACCAATGAATTTTGAAATATTCATTTTTTCCCGGGAATTAATTCCAATTTCCCCGAAATTTGGTAATTTTTAAAAAGTGGCAACATCGGTATTCTTATGAGCGAATAGCGACGCGACCACGTCACAGGTGCCGCGTGCCCTGCCCCCCGCCGCCCGCGGAAGGGGTTGCTTATCGCACATGTATTAAGTTACTTACCTCTTTTTGCGAAATAATATTTAGTTTTTTTAGGGGGATTTTTTTTTAAGTTTAGCCTGTCTTTGTGGACATTAGTAGAATCAGTTATCGATACCTAACAATACCTTCACGGATCGGAGAGGGTTTTCTTTACATATTGTTTAGATAAACATCCAAAACCCAGGCCAATCAGGAAAACATCGTTTCCATCATGACCTGGCCGGGGATAGAATCCGGAGCCTCCACGTCGCAGGCAAGCATGTTGACCGCTGCGCCACGGAGGACGTCAAAGTTCCACCCACCAGAAAAAGTCCTGCCGCCAAGCGATTCGTCATGTTCCGGGATTACGTCTGGTGAAGCCGTCCGGAGGACGGGTCTGAGCAGTTGTGTTGCGATGTGTGGCGGGTACGATACGCCAAATGTTGTTGTGTCAGGGGTTTAGTCGTGGAGGGCCTCCACATCAATCTCCCTCTGGCGCAGCATAAGCAGCAGACATAAGCCTCTCCAATTTCACGCCATTCAACTAGATTCCTGGCATATTTTAATACTAGCTGTTGCCCGCGACTCCGTCCGCGTGTTAATATAAAATAAGCGCCTGTTAAAATAATGGGAGCAATATCAACGTCCGCGTTTGCGTCCGTTTTTGCAACATTTTTTGTTACTGCTGTGCTCCTATTGGTTATAGCGTGATGTTATGCTTTTATCCTTTCTCAGGCTCTAGACTATCTGTGTACCAAATTTCATAATAATCGGTTCAGTAGTTTTGGCGTGAAAGCCGGACAGACAGACAGAGATACTATCGCATTTATAATAGTAGTATGGATACCAACTATATATTCCTACACTTTATGTAATGCAATAAATTATTGAGTATCTAAATCCGCAGGGTCATTGCGCAACATACCATCAGTAGCAATGGATTCCATTTTTTAACCGACTTCAAAAAGGAGGAGGTTGCTCAATTCGACCGTATGTATGCTTCTTTTTTTTTTCTATGTTTGTTCGCGCATAACATCGTCGTTTATGAACCGACTTTGATAATTCTTTTTCTGTTGGAAAGAAGACGTTCCCAACGTGGTCCCATGATAAGGATATCAGGGTTTGATGGTGGAAGACCGGAGAAAACAAGGGGAACTTTCAAAAATTGCAGGGGCGACTAGTGCATTTCTTAGCATTTTCATTAAGTATTTTAAAGCACTACAATTTAATAAAGCTCTGGAGTAGATCTGATGATGGAGCCGGGAGACAGTCGAAGGAACTCCTCAACAATTCACAGCAGCTACCTTGTGTTTGGGCTCAATTAATTTGTATTGATAGGAACTTTACACCTAGATGGGTTGTGACTGTCCTAAGAGCTCCGATGATGAAGACAAAGGCCAGTTCCGGGAACTCTTCAACGGTTTACAGTAGCTACTTTGTGGTTGGACTTAATTCATTTATATTGAACTTTGCACCCATTGGGTTAAAATAATGGTCTGCAGTAAATTTGATGATGAAGACCATAGGCAGTTGAGGGAATACTTAGGTACGGGTAAAAATTAAAGTAAACAAAACTACGTCGTTTCCCAATTATATTTGTGTCAGCTTCCAGTCTGACCGGATGCAACTGAATACATAGTACTTTTAACAACTAAAAAGTGTAAAATAAAAACTTTTTTTTTACAAAAAAACAACCGACTTCCAAAAACCACTACAAAGTGAAAAATAACTAATTTCGGAAGTCGGTGTCAAAAAACAAATATACGAAACCAAAGACACCGACTTCCGAAATTAGTTATTTTTCACTTTCTAGTGGTTTTTGGAAGTCGGTTGTTTTTTTGTAAAAAAAAAGGTTTTGTGATAGTTCAACAACAACCATTGCGTTTTTTACGTTGTTGAGCTGACACATTTTTCGTACATATGGAGCAATGAATTAGCAATATGCTTCAAAATTATTATTCCAACTGATAGTAATAGTGTGTTACGCAATTAGGGTGCAGTTCAATTAGGGTGCAATTCAGTAGATTTTTCGTGTAAGTGAAACAATTATACTGCACTTGCATTAGTTTCACTTTTAAAGCCTACCATGAAACTGGATTTCATAATTATACATAGCTAGGTACGGAACGAATCTAATGAAATCAAAATTGTTTATTTCAAATTTACCAACAGTTGTGCTTTTGAATAGTCAATGTCGGTCAGTCCAAGAAACGTGAAGTTAAATTGCATGTTCCAAAGCGTAGATCTCTATGGAGAAGAACGTGCAAGAAACTCCATGGACACTCTAATCATAATATGGATTACATGTCTTCGTTACATATTTCTGTTGCTTCTATCATGTGAGCACAATGTATAATTATAAAAAATAACGAAAAGGTAGAAAATTAATCAAGCCTACTGGCGGGCTTGATTAATTTTCTACCTTTTCGTTATTTTTTATAATTATACATTGTGCTAGCTAAGAGACGACCAGTCTCCACTGACGGCCCCCGTTCACGAGCACGACGCGCGTGTTAGGATAGCAGAGTGTGGGGGTAATTAAATAATATTAAAGCAAACATTATAGGAGAAACATTATGTACATAGTTACTTATAACATTACACACTGGACATATTTAGAATCATCAGCAATATAAATTACATAAGACCAGGCACATAAGAATTATGTGCCTATAACGAATATTCAGAATACTTAACTGGTAGTGTGCTCGGTCCGACGGCTCGATGGAGACTGACTACTAAGGGACGAGTCACCGTATTTATAGGAAATGCCACTCTCAGAGTACCATCGAGCCGTTTTTATAATTTTATAAAAGTTATTCTACCCTCGGAATCAACTAAACTTAAGCAATCCACAATACAATACTTTTATTAGAATTATGACTCGTTATATTTATATAACACGGCCATTCTGATAATTACTTCGTTCTCGAAGTAAACTTTTCGATTAACATAATAAATAGTGCAAATAGTTTTGACACTACAGAAATGACAAGAAACTCCCTGGAAATGGTATCAACGTATTCCATCAATAAGTTTCTTATTAACAATAACGTAACAGTTCAAGAGAACTCAAAATTATAGTAACATATCTAATATCAATTGCTAGGATAAAAACACACTGTACCACAACATAATCATAATAAAGTACACCCTATGTGTTAAATCCATTTGTAAACACTTTAAGGTAATTTATCAATATAACAATTGTTTATTCGCAATGCTTAAATAACCAACATTTCATAATTTAAAGGTGATTTTTATAATTTAAGCCTCGTCTTATGAAATCACAATATCTAGTCAAATCAGGTACTTCTAGCAGCAAATATGGCATATGCCATTACCCAATACACATTGTAGTGACAATTATATAACACATTATAATTACTTTATAAATCTATAATATCCTTCATATATAACACTGCCATACTGACATGTACTTCGTTCTCGAAGTACCTACAAATATGTCTACAGTCTCACAAAAAATAACGTTTGACATCGACCGCCGACTGAACAGTTCCTGATTCGAAACAATAAGCAGAGATTATGAGATTCAAACAAGTTCCAGTGTTGTCAACCTGTCGATATTATTCAAATCTACTATTTATCAAACATTCTCTGTTAGATTAACAAATATCTAACAGTTAAAATAACTCATCGCTCGGTCAATTCTGACAATATCATTAAAACTTTCCAAACATTTTCTGTTAACGTATTAATAAATATGTTACGGGTAATTCAAACCATCGCTCAGTCTTAATATTAAAACTATTCGACAAGGATTTTCTGTTAACATGGTTTCGGTCATCTCATGGTGATTTTAGTAAGTATCTACATACTTGGTTTAAGTATTGCTATGTTTTAAGTTTATTTATTATCTATTAACTCTGAACGTAATCATACTTAATGAACAAGTGCTATCCATTCACCTAAGCTTTTGTTATTTTAGGTTTCCGGATAAAAATAATGTAGCACTAGAAATTTAGATAGGATTTGTGTTGCAATTGACATCACAGTCCATCAAAAGTCCAGACATTACCTTGGTTATATTATGACTTGGGTAAACACTTTATATTCATCACATAAATAATTGTCTCCTGTGGAAGTCATACTCAAAACCGGATGTTTAGCAGTCGACTCATGGATTACTAGATCATAATAATTATTGATATAACTTGTAAATATTACAACGGGTAATAATTTTTCTGCATCCTAATTTTTTTGTTTTAAACTACCAAAATACGAAAAAATGTCGTCGCAATAAGTTCTTTGAATATTATCGACAATTTTATATCGAAATAACCAAGATCCCTACCACAGTTTTTATGTTTCTACTTAGCGTCACCCTGCATATGTAGTAGCGAATATAATGCTAAAATAGGTGTTGCTGTTTGTAGCAGACAAGATTCACTTATTACCCGATATTTATTGTTTTTTTTTTTACCGATATTTATTTACCCGATTTAGTCTATACTAGGGGTATTAAATCGGACTTGGCAACATAGACCACACTGGCCATCTACAGAGCAATAGCTTAATATAATTCATATAAACTTATTTCATTTTTACTATTTAATGTCTGCAATTGTCGATCTAATTTTACTATATTGTACTAGATAGCGTCACTGAGATATGTAATCACAGTTTTTCTACGCCATTTTGACACAAGTCCTCTCTATCTTATATCTCTTTAGTATAGTCTATCTCAATCTACCATACTTCATGGCATCACCCGTCAGGGATACAGCACTTGCCACAGGCACAACAGCCACAGGCACAACAGCCACAGGCACAACAGCCACAGGCACAACAGCCACAGGCACAACAGCCACAGGCACAACAGCCACAGGCACAACAGCCACAGGCACAACAGCCACAGGCACAACAGCCACAGGCACAACAGCCACAGGCACAACAGCACAGGCACAACAGGCACAGGCACAACAGCCACAGGCACAACAGCACAGGCACAACAGCCACAGGCACAACAGCCACAGGCACAACAGCCACAGGCACAACAGCCACAGGCACAACAGCCACAGGCACAACAGCCACAGGCACAACAGCCACAACAGCCACAGGCACAGCTACAGCCACAGGCACCACGGCCACAGGCACAGCTACAGCCACAGGCACCACGGCCACAGGCACCACGGCCACAGGCACCACGGCCACAGGCACCACGGCCACAGGCACCACGGCCACAGGCACCACGGCCACAGGCACCACGGCCACAGGCACCTTTTTATTATTATTATTATTAATTCTGGACACTGTACTTTGTCAGTCAGCCTATGCGGATAGACCTGGCTCATCAAACAACAGTATCAGTAAAAATAATAATCTGTCAAGTCTGTCAATCAAGTTAACAGTCAGTTATTCAATCAAGTCTATTAAGTATCAGCATTCAGTTACTTCGTCTTATTCAACTTTTATACAAGGTACGGACGACAGCAGGTCAAGCCACCCGAAACTGCCAAATATTCCCAATAAAAGCTTGAGCCTTAAAGCTTTAGCGATGTTGTGTCAGATTGTTTGTGAATTTAATTATTAAGAGACAGATGGAACTTTATTTTTCAAAACCTCCTTTCTTTACCATGCAATTAAAGTAACTAACAAATCCCGTGCTATCAGAGAGTAGCTCTGACCAAGCACAAGATACGTCGAGTTACAATGTACAATATTTAATGCTATGGTACTACCAGAGGGAAGCCCTGGGCACGTACCCGCACCAAAAAGGAGATCACCGAAATTCGCCCCAGCATGGACAAATAAATGTCCTGCATTATAATTTTTCTTTCATTTTTTTATATTATATGGGTTTAAAACGAATAATTAAAAGCCTTGTAAACAATTTGTCTGTCATATAAATTGCTGCCATGTCAAGAGCTTTAGAGATGTTGCTTCTTGTTTTTACGAAATCGATAGTTTAATAATTGTATTTATGAATTAAAAAACATGAAGTTTTATTTAATGTATGCATTTTTTTATTATTATGACTACATTTGTTATCAAAATACATTAAACGCAATCTGTAAAATAGCGTAATAATAGTGTTTTTATCGATATTAAACAAAATCGATTCTCAAATCGTTAGTTCAAATAGCGGTATCGATTCTACAGATGCGGAAATGAGTGACATCTCCAATTGTTTTGTTATGTTTGTTACTCGCGATTTTTTTTTTTGGCGGCATGAGTGTCACGCTCATTTTTCATTGGACTTTTAAAATTATTTATAGTGTTGTTTACTAAATAAAATCGCGTGATTTATGTAGTAAAAAGTGCATTCAGTGAATAATTTATAAAGAACAGTTAAATAATGTAGCACAGTGGCCACATCATGTCCTTACTCCAAATTCTTTCTTGTCGGCCTTACGCAGGAAAAGAAAGGAGATTAGGATAGAAACTTACTCAAGAAAAAAATTACTAAAGACTAGGCTGTATGGCGTACTATGCCTTTTTTCCGTTCAGAAGAACGGAAAGAATTAAACCAAAAAAAAAATTGTTACTCGCTTCCTTGCCTTTGTGCAGAGTAGTGAGTGTTCACTTTTGTTACTGGATTACACGAGTAAAGTTGTGAAGGTCAGATGGCAGTCGCTCCATGTAAAACATTGATATTCAGCGGCGTCCGGTTAGACTGGACGCTGACCCCAAAATAATTGGTAAAAGGCTAGACTATAAATAACTTGTATTACTTACGCATTTGATGATTACATTCATTTTCTTACTAAACGTAAAAGAAATAATAAATCTATTCAGTTTTCTTTACGATTATATAACCTCAAAATCAAACACATTTTAGTTTGATACTCGGTTCCTAAGCTTGTCCGTGTATCAACAACACAACTAGCATTTTCTTATTGCTGTCAATTCTGGGGCATTCAATGTATGGAATTTTAGCAATTTCCTTTGTGTAGTTAGTATTTGCAATAATGTGCGGTAAGGTACCACTAGAGAGTAGCCCAAGCCATGTACCCACACACAGTATTATACACAACCAAACAAATTATCACAGTTGCAAATTGAAAATACAATCGATACAGATACTGACCCTTAATAAGTTTTCCAAATGTTATTTTTAAGCAATACTGTTTTATATTGTCGTTATTTACTCAATTCAGATAATTCTTTACTTACGAATAACTTCTGGAGGTTCTCACTGTTGGTTGAGGTTCTGGGGCTCTGTATTTTCGAAGTACATACAGGATTATTCCTGTATAGGACACCCGGTACCGGATTATTGCTGCTTATGCAGCGTAGCAGTTCCAACGTCAGAGAAGACGGCCTGATGTCATCATTACGGTGCGAGTGAAGTCAGCGACCCGCTGAACAACGGCTTCCGAAATATCGTCACAAGCTCCAACGGCGGTTATGAGAAAAAAAAAATAGTTTTATAAAACCAGAGCCCTGATCCCTACTTCTGATGTTAGGATAGCAGAGTGTGGGGGTAATTAAATAATATTAAAGCAAACATTATAGGAGAAACATTATGTACATAGTTACTTATAACATTACACACTGGACATATTTAGAATCATCAGCAATATAAATTACATAAGACCAGGCACATAAGAATTATGTGCCTATAACGAATATTCAGAATACTTAACTGGTAGTGTGCTCGGTCCGACGGCTCGATGGAGACTGACTACTAAGGGACGAGTCACCGTATTTATAGGAAATGCCACTCTCAGAGTACCATCGAGCCGTTTTTATAATTTTATAAAAGTTATTCTACCCTCGGAATCAACTAAACTTAAGCAATCCACAATACAATACTTTTATTAGAATTATGACTCGTTATATTTATATAACACGCGCATCAGCCCCACTTAGCTCAACCATTTTGAAGGGAACCAAATGACCCAACAACACGCGCTACCATCAGCAAGACATGTGAGTGAGCATGACAAACTCTCAACTGCCATGATCGTAATGTCAAACAAGTTATATATATAAAAAAAACAAACCATAGTCCATGGTGCCTCACATTCACAAACTTGGAAAGTTCTTTTACATTATACAATACTATATTATTTGCAAAATCATGGCAGCAAAATCCCGTGCACAATTGAAATAAACAAATAATACTCTAATGATAATGTCTGCGTTTGTCTCAAATAATGTTATCGTTACGTGAGTCAAAGAAAACAGCCAGCTTGATTTTATCATCATCAACCTTTCCATCCTTCCACTGCTGGGCACCCGTCTTCTCTCATACAGAGAAGGATTGAACGTAACCACAACGCTTGCTCAATGCGGGTTGGCGATTTCAGACTTAAAGTCCAGGTCCATTGGTGTCCAACATATATTTAGAAAGTACAAATAACTTAGAAGAATTATTTTGGTACTTGGCTGACCTGGAATCGAACCCGAACACATACTTGACAGGCTTGCGTTTTAACCACTAGGCCACCATGACTGCTGCAGCTTGATTTGGTTAACACTAAATCAAACAAGAACATAGTCTAGATTGGAACTAGCCGCCGCAGAAGATGTCCTGGGGCCTTATGCTGCTATTACAATAGTGTCAGAACGGTCGATAAGTGATCTCAAAATGATCGATTTTGTCATGTCCCGTAATCTACTAACAAAATGGCGTTATTATGTCTTTCCAATGGTCAATCACTAATTTTGCACTTCACATTTAGAAATGATTTGAGATTCGTCGTGTTCCGGCATGATATCTGTTGGAGCCGTACGGAGGACGGGTCTGAGCAGTTGTGTTGCGATGTGTGCCTGGTACGATGCGTCAAATGTTGTTGTGTCGGGAGTTTGGTCGTTCGTGGAGGGTCTCCACATCTGTCTGCCTCTGGCGCAGCATCGTTGGTCATGTTGTTGGGTTTAACGTTGCACCACCTCGCTCAACTGCCGTCTTCCTTCCTATTCACTAAGTTTTTTTTTAAGTGATTGGGCTTAATAAACTAGCGCGCTTTACCATCAAAGTTTGCATCACTGCTTACCATCAGGCGGGATTGCAGTCAAGCGCTAGTTTATAATTATTAAAAAAAATCCATTACGAGATGACTGAGATAATTATTCGATCATTATGAATTTAGCAGATTACAAACGTTTAAGCACAATGACAATGGAATCGTATTGGAATGACAAATTTATAAAAAAAAAATAAAAGAACAGGGCTCCTGGTCGGCAGACAACTTGCGTGCTTACGTGCGGCGAGCAGTGGGCGGCTCGCCGACCGGTAAGGACCAGGCCCGGGTCGACGGCGCGTTGTGTTTGATTGTAATGTCAGCACAGTTTTTCTCGGTGGTAGGCCATAACATCGGCTGCCGGCAGAAGTTACCACCCACCAAACAAAGTCTTGCCGCCAAGCGATTCGTCGTGTTCCGGCATGATGTCTGGTGAAGCCGTATGGAGGACGGGTCTGAGCAGTTGTGTTGCGATGTGTGGCGGGTACGATGCGCCAAATGTTGTTGTGGCGGGAGTTTGATCGTGGAGAGTCTCCAGATCAATCTCCCTTTAGCGCAGCATCGTTTGGTCGTGTTGGTCTTGGGTTTAACATTGCATCACCTCGCTCAACTGCCGTCATCCTTTCTATTCCTAAGCTTTTAAGTGAATAGGCTTAATAAACTAGTGCGCTTTACATTCAACGATTGCATCACTGCTTACCATCAGGCACGATTGCAGTCAAGCACTAGTTTATAATTATAAAAAAAAAACAGCATGACAGGATTCACGCGACGGATGCGTGCCAGGGCTGCAGGTTCTTCGAAAGAGATACCGTGGCGCTGGCGCACAGGCAAGTGAAGGAACACGGGTGGGTTTTAGACGTTTTAGTCAGTAAAAGTTTGACACTCTCTTCCGCTCCGCTAAAAAAATAAAACTGTTTATTCCATGGAAATGTAATAAATTGTTTATTCACAGAATTTATTTTTAAGACATTATTGCTTCACCTCCTATGTGACGTAGGACATTTTAGGCTTTTTGTTTGAAAAAAAAAAGACGTCCCACACTAGAAATTACATAAATCGTGGGTGCGTTGACAAACATTTAAACTCATATACACAAACAGCCAGACTCGGAACAACTACTTGTAGGTCATACAAATATTTGTTCCGTGCGGGGATCGAACCCGCGACACGCAGCGCAGCAGTCAATCGCTCAGGCACTGTGCCAACATTGTCGTAATCTAATGGCCAAAACGGTATCCTATTACTAAGATTCTACTGTCTGTCTGTTACTAAGTTTTATCTCATGAACCGTAGTAGCTAGACACTTGTAATTTTCACAGATTATGTATTTAGGTATTTCTGTTGCCGCTCCAACTGAATGCAATAAAGCTTCAATAGAATACAATAAATGTTTCTAATTCAAATAAGGAATCTTTATATTTGTGTTCTGTAATCTTTATGGTGTACATAATAAAGAGTATTTTAAGCTATTCTATTCTAAGGGGATTCCCTCACAACAGACGTGCCCAACCGTCCATCGTGATATGACGTAACCATATCACCATGAAAACTTAGGTTACGTGAACGTGGAGTTGGTTGGTTGGTGGTTAGTATTCTAAGCTCTCATCAACTAACTTTTCAAGGTGTGATTTTACAGGATCAATCGATGTAACTACAACGTAATATGTCAATATGCTAAAGAATATTTCTGACAGCAGATTACGCGTATTATAGGTAAGGGATTATATTTCACAAAAGGAAAATTTATTGACCGGTGTTCTGGGCTGTCTGTCGGCTAAAAAATTAGTAAAAAATTAGTTAAAATTAGCCATTTAACATGGCAATGCTGTAAGATGACAGCGATGTGGACAAGCTAAGGCAACGTCAAAGCTCTACAAGAAATTAATTGATACACCTGTAAAAGTACAGGTAACATGCTAATGATAAAAATTCACTCAACAAATTATATAACTTAAAGTACACACATCAAAAGTGTCTAGGGATCAAGCATTTTTATGCGGATTTCTTGAGATTGAGATGTGGCTTTGTAATAAATTTATGATTTTATAAATTTATATGGATCCTTTTTGGTGCATTTCATAATTTGAATCAGGAACTGTGAATCAAATTCGAGTAAAAGATGAAAATCAGCTGTCAATATTTTCCCTATAAAAACATACAACGCATTGAAGACATTATTAGTGCTACTGTTTCCCTACTACTGATTAAAACCAACGTTATTATGGAGCGGCGACGTCATTTAAGCAGGGAAGAAATGCTCAGAGCCGTGGGAATGATAGAAGCTGGTTCCCGGCAACGTACTGTGGCTTTAGCTCTGAATACAAGTCAGAGTGTTATCAGTCGACTTTGGACACGTTACCGAAGCACTGGTACCGTGGCTGAGCGCCATGGAGGACGGTATCGCTGCACCACACGGAGACAAGACCGATACATTCAAATCTTAACTCGAAGAGCTCCAACAATAACCGCCATGATGTTAACCGTGAGGCTTCATCACTCTTCAGGGAACTTAATTAGCGACCAAACAGTCAGAAACCGCTTGCATGAAGTGAACCTTCATTCCCGAAGACCGCTACGGGTACCACCTATAGCAATGCACAATCGTAGGATTCGATATCAATGGGCTCTTGAACACAGAAATTGGGCAGAAGAACAATGGCGTTTCGTGTGCTTTTCTGATGAGTCTCGTTTTGGTATGAGACCGGATACAAGACGTATACGACACTGGAGAACCCCTGGACGCCAACAGCGATTAAAATCCTGCCAGGAAGTCCATCCTTATAGTGGTGGAACCATCATGGTATGGGCGGGTATTTGGATCGGCGGAAGAACTGAGTTGATTTGGATCAGAGGCAACCTCAACGCTCAAATTTATGCTGAAACGATTGTATCAGACGTCATCGTTCCTCTACAAGTGCAAATCGGTCCCTTATTTCAGTTAATGCATGATAATGCACGACCGCACACCGCAAGAGTTGTAAGACAGACTCTCGCCGCAGCTAACATCAATGTCCTGCCCTGGCCTGCTCAGTCGCCAGACTTGAACCCGATTGAGCATGCATGGGATATGCTACAGAGAAGAGCTCTGCCGAATATGGAGGGTATCCAGTCGCAAGAAGACCTTTTTTTGTTGTTGCAACGAACATGGGCGGCCATTCCACAGCGTGATTTGGATGAACTCATTTTGAGTATGCCAAACCGATGTTCTTGTGTTGTTAGTGTTCGCGGTAGAAACACGGATTATTAATTGTTTAAGTTACCCAATAAAATTTTAGAGAAAACTGTTATTTCAGTCTTTTTTTCGAACTTTTGTGTTAGTGGTTCAAATGTCAAATATCCCTTTATTAGGAAAATGGCAAATTTCTTTATTAATGCAAAGGTGACTTGGTTTATCGTTACTGTGACAAACGAAAACACTTTATTTGATGAATCCTTAAAGAAAATTTTAATTAATATCAATCAGGAGAAAAGTTATTGCAAAAATATATGTTGATCCCTAGACACTTTTGATGTGTGTATATTAAATTAAACAGGAATTCCGTTCTTCCTCTCGCATGCCATAAAAGTGTCCTCAATAACTTCAATGAGACTTTTTATCACAGACTTAAAATTAATCTCCCATGAACTAATATGAGATAAAAGAGCCTTCTCAATACACTTTAATTTAAAACCGACCAATGCAGCTAATTTGAAAAGGAAATATTCTGATTTTATTAAAATAAAACCATCGGGGATTCTCGATCAAAGGGCCTGTAATGATGTCAATTGCTGCGAAATTGGTCTTAGAGCTGAAGCCGGATCACATCTCTGTAAAGAGAGCTCAATTACTTGAAGCCAGAGAAAAACGATAAATGTCACCACAAATTAAAGAATCGTTCCTCGCAAATAATCTTGCCTTTGAGAGTGGAGGCACAGAAATAGCCGTCGAACGCTTAAGAAGTACATACACTTCACAACACCAATCAGTATTGACGGGGAAAGATTTTGATAACGCATTTTGCTTGCATTCGCGGACTTAAAAGGGCTTACGGAGTTATGGCGGTAAAGTCAAGCTGAGTGTCACGCTCATTTTTCATTGGACTTTTATAATTATTTATAATGTTGTTTACTAAATAAAAGTGCGTGATTTATATAGTAAAAATTGCATTCACTAAATATTTCATAAAGAATAGTGAAATATCGCAGCATAGTGGCCACATCGTAACTTAGCCTCAAACCTCCCCCGTAAGACGGTTCACGCGGCCGTGTTTTTCGACATGAATAATTCATTACGTGACATTGGCTAAATGTACAAACCGTGCGAAGCCAAAAAAGAAAGAAAGGAAAGGAAGGGCTTACACTGGCGATCGAGAGATTTTGACAGCGAACTAGAGTTCTCTATTTATTAGACTCGCAACTGTAATAAATTTAAATTAATTCGAGAATGTATTGTATCAACGATTGCATCACTGCTTACCATCAGGCGGGATTGCAGTCAAGCACTAGTTTATAACTAATAAAAAAAAAAAAAAAAAAAACAGGGTTTGATTGTTAATAGTATAAAAGAAGCAGTCGTGAACCAGTGGTAACGGATGCGAATAAGAGTCGTAGATTCGAAGCCAGACAGGTGTTATACTTTGCCTAAATTATTTCACCATCACTAGACTCAAAATGGTTTAGGAAAATGCAGTAAAGACACTTATGTAGCGTATCCTTATAGTATGAAAAATTCTAAGCTATGTGTTCTACCAATCCACACTGCGTTTTCGTGGTTGTAGTTGTACAAATTTCAATATATTTCTTCAAACTAGGCTTCAAAATTACATAAGACCGTCTCATAAAAATACCCGCCTACTCCTTTACCTAGGGCTTTAGTTGAGAAAGAAGTGCTGCAGCAAATTTCTTAGAATATAAACTCTAAAGTCGTCGACTAATACTAATTCAGAAACTTCTCATTGTCACGAGGTCCACAGGTTGAAAAGACGTATGTATAACCGCAATCCCGCCTGATCGTAAGCAGTGATGCAACCGTTAATGGTAAAGCGCGCTAGTTTATTAAGAGCCTATTCACTCTAGCCTTGAAGACACTTAAATTGTAGTCCGACGGAAACATGGCCGCTGGCAAATTTTTCCAGTCCCTCGATGTACGCGGTATAAAAGACGAGGAGAAACGCTTCGTTAGGATCGTTGTGGTGTCAACAATGTAAGGTTGGAAACTCACCGTACGACGGGTCGTCAGATGATGGAACAGAGATGGGGGAATTAAATCATGCAATTCCCTCGACCACTCTCCACAATGCATCGTATAGAACACCGACAAACTGGTTACTCTTCGCCAGTACTCCAGGCGAAGGGAAATCGTTTTGAGCTAAATCTGGGTCACCAATTAGCTTCTTCGCACGCCTCTCCACTGAATCCAAAGTAGCCAGGTGGCATTTTGCAGCACCAGCCCAAACGTGGCTGCAGTACTCCACACACGAACGGACATGTGCTTTGTATGACATTAGAAGCTGTACTGGTGGGAAGTACGGAAGGACGGCCGGATCTTTGCGATAACGCCAAGTTTCCTGGCAGCCACATTGGCCTCGAACCCAATGAACTGCCCAAAGTTCAGGTTCGAGGAAATCTCAACTCCCAAAAGCTGCAAGCGGTTTGTGCACTCCAAGAATAAATTCCGAAAAGTAGGAGTCAAGGTGTACGGGTTTCTTTTGGCGGTGAATAGACACGCTTGTGTTTTGGCGGCATTGAATGCTACAAACAGGTCAGGGTTGCGGGTTGGTTGTAAAAGAAACCGCGGCCGTGGTGCACAGGCAAGTGAAGAAACACGGGTGGTTTTTAGTCAGTAAATGACTGACACACCCTTCCGCTCCGCCCAGAGCGGGAGAGGTCATTTGATGTTTTCTCATTCAAAACAAAAAAGGCCCATTGCTAATCCTTTGCTTGTTGTGTTCGAAAATAATGTTTGCTCAGCAAGTTACAAACGATAGCACATTAAGCACCTATAATCTGTAAATTTTTAGATTTTCGACTTTATCACTACAGCATTAAGGTTGAAGGTGGAGTGAGTATTGACAGTTACAGGTAGCTTGACATGCTGTCGTCCATACCTAACGCAATAACTGTTATTAAAATTAAATGCTATTGCTACTGTTAGTGTCTTAAGCAGTAGCACCGGTTTTAAAAACCGGTGGGGTTCAGTAGATACTACAATACAGAAGTTAGATTCAAGTAAAGTGCTTATAAATGTTTATTGAAAGTGTAGTTTCCCCTTAATAAATTTTATAGGAACTATATACTTCTACATGGTCGCTTCGTCAAAGAGAAAGTACTTAGCTCATTTATTGGGACGGCTAGCTACTGGAAATAACTTATTTATTATTCATAACTAGCTGTGCCCCGTGGATTTACCCGCAAAAGTTTCAATCCTATTTGAGTAAAAGTCGGGCGTTACAAAAAACGTACAAAAAAAAAACAATTTTTATCTTTACTTTACTCCTAGTGTAGATGAAATTATTTAATTGATCAACTAAAAAGTTAAGCATTTCTTTAATAATTTTATCAATTAAAAACATTATTCAAATATCAATCAAACATCATTTTCATCTGAATGTTTGTTACTCTTTAACGCAACTACTGAACAGATTTTGATGAAATCTCACAGTACCTAATATAGCTTTTACACTAGACACATATGTACTTTTAATCTCAATGTTCCCATGAGATCAACACTGATTCGAATGTACTGCGGGCCGTTGTTAGGATACGTTGTTAACACTACTACGATCCGGACGAAGCGTTTCGCCTCTTCCTTTATACCGCGTACATCAAGGGACTGGAACAACTTGCCGGCGGCGGTGTTTCCGTCGGACTACAATTTGAGTATCTTCAAGGCTAGAGTGAATAGGCTCTTAATAAACTAGCACGCTTTACCATCAACGATCGCATCGCTGCTTACCATCAGGCGGGATTGCGGTCAAGCGCTGGTTTATAAACAAAAAAAAATAATAATAAAAAAAATGTTCTTTAAACTATACCTTTTTTTTTAATAATTATTAAGTAGTGCTTGATTGCAATCCCGCCTGATGGTAAGCAGTGATGCAATCGTTGATGGTAAAGCCCGCTAGTTTAATAGGCCCATTCACTCAAAAAAACTGAGTGAATAGGAAGGAAGACGGCAGTTTAGCGAGGTGATGCAATGTTTAACTCAGAGGGAGATTGATCTGGAGACCCTCCAGGACTAAACTTCCGACACAACAACATTTGGCGCATCGTACCCGACACACATCGCAACACAACTGCTAAGACCCGTCCTCCGTACGGCTTCACCGGACATCATGCCGGCACATGGCGAATCGCTTGGCAGCAAGTGTTTGTCTGGTGGGTGGTAACTTCTGCCGGCAGCCGATGTTGTGGCCTACAACCGAGTACATATGCTAACTAACTTCGATATGTGTACGTAGGTGATCACTGTGGATCCAGAGCGTACACAAAGCTTTTATCTGTTAAAGGTACAGACGTCGTCGACGTCGATTAGATTTTCAACTTTATCTCTTAAAGCACTAAGGCTCAAGGTTGATTGGGAATATTTGACAGTTTTGGGTAGCTTGACCTGTTGTCGCCTGTACGTTATTGTTGGGAAACCAACATTAACCTTTTTATTATCTGTTGTATTTATGTATGGCAACATGGTGTTTTGTTTGTCATATCGCTCTTGTGTCAAGTTCTGAATAAACCGCATGTCTTGTGTCGTAGCTCGTGGTTTTTATTAATTTACCAGTGCAACTACAGTCCATTAACCTATACATCGAAGCTTCAAATTCCTTCAGTTATTCTGCCTATAACTCTACGTATCAGATTCGTAACGAGATTTTGAGAGAGAGGTTTTACATAAACGTCTAAATAAAACAATTCTGATTGCCAAATGCTAAATTAAATTATAGTATAGTGTCTATTTCTTATGGATATTCCCACAATAACATTTTTTTGCTATTTACTTTTTACGATAAATACCGGCTAATTATCGAAGCGGTTTTATCCAAAACAGCATTAATCCTTATCCAATTTAATACATTAAATAAATTGTTGATTTAATATAGATCTATATTGCCCGTTACAGTATATAATTTAAATGAATATTTTCGAAGATATTACGATTTAAAAATTGCGGGCAGGAGCCACCAGCCGTGGCGTAGTGTAGTGTAGGTGTTACACAACAAAGAGGTGCGATGCTGGGGACTTTGTTGCTCTAAGAAATGGTCACACGCGGGCGTTTTAGGGGACTTTCGTAATTCGATCGAAAATCAATACTGATTTTCTACTGATTTCTGATTTTAATAAAATAATAAATGCGTCCAATATCCATTAGCTAATCAAAAGAGCCATATCCACACGATATGTTCGTTAATCCTCAATGGTGTGTTACATTTTATTTCACAATGCAATTTTTAAAAGACTAGCTTTCCGCCCGCGGCTTCGCCCGCGTGGAGTTCGGTTATATCGCGCTTTTTAGATCTCCCTCGGGAACATCATTTTTTTTCGGGATAAAAGGTAGCCTATGTTCTTTCTCAGGGTCTAAAGATTGTCTGTGCCAAATTTCATCAAAATCGGTTGAGAGGTTTAAGCGGGAAAGCGTAACAGACAGACAGACAGACAGACAGATTTATTTTCGCATTTATAATATTAGTATTTTATAATATTAGTATGGATTTAGCCGGCTCTGTCCCGGACGTTTTATGAGGGCCACCTATGTACATTTATGTCAACGACAAATAACGCTCTAGGTAATCATTTCTTTTGCAATTTAAAAGCAGATTTTGTTTTAAAAAAAGGTACCTACAAATGATATTATCTATAAGCTGTGTTTAGTATGTATTTTTAATGCTTACTAGTGTAGTTTTAGTTTCTAGTTTTTTCTCTCGTTCCACCTACCACTACCATACACTGTAGCTGATTGATTCAGTAAAAATCTCATTTGAAAAGTTCGGTGAACTGAGCTTAAAGTGGCTGTCCATAGTGTCAATCCTCGGGGTAATTGACACACTTTAGGCAAAAGGATTTCCAAACAAAATGTATTTTCCAAGAGGACGGGGCCAAAAACTATGCATGATGAAAAATTCTAAGCCAGATTGGGCGAATCTGCCCTGAAGATCATAGTGTTCAGATACATACCAATAGATAAATAAATAAATATATACGGACAAATCACACAGATTGAGCTAGTCCCAAAGTAAGTTCCAGACTTGTGTTATGGGATACTAGAACCCAACGACACTATATTTTATAATACATCCAAGACCCAGGCCAATCAGGAAAAGATAGTTTCCCATCATAACCTGGCCGGGGATCGAACCCGGGGCCTCCACGTCGCAAGCAGGCGTGTTAACCGCTGCGCCACGGAGGACGACAAATCATCAAGATCTCATTAGGGAGAACACTTTTTCAACCTACAAGTAATTCAGCATTATGAAATTTCTGAATGTCTTGCCGTAAAAAAACATATCCGTTTATACAACGTGTAACAAAAAGGGTATATACATACCAAGGGCATGGCATCTTTAGATGATATCAAACGATATCGGAAGGGTTTCAACTCAAAATAAAATAATCAAAAAATTGGTACCAAATTTTGGGTTTCGTGTGTTTCTTAAAACAAAACCATAACAAACCTGGCAGCACACTACATACGTTAATAACTACTCGTTACCTGTCACGTTACTTGCCAAAATCCGATAAATGTCTTCAATATCTCTGTGCGACTAACACAAAGAGATAGGATTATGTTACACGCTGTATAAAAGTGTCCATTATAACGTTTATGTTTTTAGATCTATAACATTCATTGAGTTATTTATATTGTTGAGCAGGCTAATTTGTCAAAAATATGAAGACATTTATTCGCAATATCGTTCATAATGATTCAGATTGACATTGATAGTGTGCTTTGAAACTGAGACGTTAAGTGCTTTATAAATAACATAAAATACATTTATTTCCCAGCATTAGGATGCTGGAAAATATTTGTGATTTAAATGAAAAAATAATTAATAAAATTTAATTAGTTAATTAATATTAAAAAAATAATTTAAATGAAAATAAATAGTGCATTCCATAATTAGGTTTGTGGAATGCACTATTACTTATCATCATCATCTCAGCGTTAATCCCAGTCGCATTCGAAGTTTTTTCA
Organism: Sesamia nonagrioides; assembly: GCA_017933935.1. NCBI lineage: Eukaryota > Metazoa > Arthropoda > Insecta > Lepidoptera > Noctuidae > Sesamia > Sesamia nonagrioides. The sequence continues at coordinate 3,640,718 of JADWQK010000081.1, forward strand.
GCTTTGGAGTCTGGGCTCCGCTTTACCAGTCTAACTGCTAATTTTGGCTAAACTTCGATATTTTTCGTTAAGCGAACGCCGTCCGAGCCACAACCCGAAGGCGATACCAAAGCATTGCAGTTAGAATAATTGTTGGACTTTTGAGGGCTCCAACAACCCGTAACGACTACTAGATGTTCGTATGGCAACCGGGATCAACGGCTTAATGTGCTTCCCGAGGCACGACCAGACCAGTGCAAATATTCATATTCATGCATACAAATATTTGCACTGCGTTCCGCGTTCGCTACCGCTACGCCACGGAGGCTGTCTCGTTTAGAACGCAGTATTACTATTTCTTATCAATTGGAATAATTTTGAAGCATATTGCTAATTCATTGCTGCATATGTTACAAAAATGTGTCTGCACAAAAAAGTAAATCACGCGATGAATAACGGTGAACTCTTAAAATGAATCCCGTCGCTTCTGACAGTGTGTTTCGCAACTACCCTACTGGCTCTACTAAATCTATACGTTTATCAACAGCCTATATTATAGATACTATTTTTTTTTATTAGTTATAAACTAGTGCTTGACTGCAATCCCGCCTGATGGTAAGCAGTGATGCAATCGTTGATGGTAAAACGCACTAGATTATTAAGCCTATTCACTCAAAAAAACTGAGTGAATAGGAAGGAAGACGGCAGTTGAGCGAGGTGATGCAATGTTTAACCCAACAACACGATCACAGTAGACAGAGAACAGTAGATTATCTAAGGCCGCCCGCCGCGTTATTTGCCTACTCTTGCGTTGATGCCCAGGGTTGTCTATTTAGCTTTATGTCCCATTTAGCTAAAAGTAAAAGTGGTGGTAACCTTAAGCGTTAGTTGGTCACATCTTACTATAATTTTATTGAGATAATATAATGATTAAGACGCCATATTTGTATCAAATAATACGTAAGACAATAGAAAAAAAATAGTAATTTGCAGTAGTAGGTAATATTTGTGAAATTGCCCTTATTACGCTATACGCGACAAATACGTTTACCTAAACGATATTTCGTAGTCAATCCTCTGTTTTATAAGAAAACTAGGCTCCTTAAAATAAACTTTAGCTCTAAACATAGTATTCAGAAAGTAAATTTAGGAATACATTTTGGAAAAATACGACTCGGGTACGCTCTTAATAAAGCAAAGAAACTGTGAAATAAACAAAACTAATATTTTCTAATAAGATATAAGTATAAATAGGTACTTATATTTCTGGTTCAGTAGGAATTATGAAGAATGATAAGTCCGGATTTGCGAAATCATTATTGAGGCACCCGAAAACACTACAATATTTTTTTCCCCCTTTTGAAGTCATGATACTCGTAATAATTAATATTATGGTAAGTGGCCGGCGAGAATTGACGAACGCGAGCGGTCATGTAATTTACGCGCGTGCTCACAGTCACGCGGCACAGCCCGTATTGCCGCCATCCTATACCATCCTATATTATGCCAGCGTGTGCGTGAAATCGCGTACCGACACGGCGCTCGGCGCGCACGCATACATTCAAACTGAGAGCGGCTCGTTTATATGAAGATGTTTTACTGTTCTCTGTCTATTGTGACACGACCAACGATGCTGCGCCAGAGGATGATCTTGAGACCCTCCACGACCAAACTCCCGACAGAACAACATTAGGCACATCGTACCCGGTACACATCGCAACACAACTGCTCAGACCCATCCTCCGTACGGCTTCACCAGACATCATGCTGGAACACGACGAATCGCTTGGCGGCAAGACTTTGTCTGGTGGGTGGTAACTTATGCCGGTGGCTGATGTTGTTGCCTACCACCGAGAGAAGAGAGAGAGAGAGAAATCTAAGAGTAGTTTATTATAAAAAATATTTCATGATTTATTCTTGTTCACAGGTCTTTTTGGTTTCTTAGTACAAGTTTACTGCAGCAATCAGTATGATCAGTGAGTAAAACATATTTTTATTTGTTTACAAAACTCCACGAATCTATTATCAGAACAATAATTTAGTACGTCATATTATTGAGTAGAATTATCAGCTTATAATATTTCCATTACTGGGATGCAGGCCTTTTCCGGCCCTAATTCACCACGCGGGCCCGTGTCGCAAGTCTTTCGGAAAATATAGCAATACGTACACATTGCTATATATTTTACACAAGGCTTCCCGAAATTTGGATTAAGAGCCAGATTTTCAATCGTCAGATCATCTTTAAATCTATACCAATATATAAAGCTGAAGAGTTTGTTTGTTTGTTTGAACGCGGTAATCTCAGAATCTACTGGTCCGATTTGAAAATTCATTTTGCGTTAGATAGCCCATTTATTCAGGAAGGTTTTAGGCTATATAACACTACGCTGCGACCAATAGGAGTGGAGCATAACTAATTCCACGTGAACGAAGTCGCTGGCGGCAGCTAGTTTTGAATAAAATGGCGACTTGACAGTTTAAAACATGTCATTTTGCTACCATTGGTATCTGACGATTGACAATTCAGCCTTTAGTCTGATATTATTTTCCTAAAGGCCTAATTAATATCTCTTTATGTTTTTTAAAGCTAATTAATAAATAACAATTGATTTGAGACCTCATATTTAGCAAAATAAAAAAAATTGCAGGCATACACTCATACGCCTGCATCCAACGTTACCTGTTCATGTGGTCGCAGCCACACAATTTCAAGACCCATCAGGAGAGATATCAGTTCTGAAGGAGAGCAGAGGGGTCAATGACACTTTGGATATCTTAGTGCCTCCAAATAAGTTGAAGTTCGTGCACGACTATGCAAATGCCAACGGACTGACTGTAGAAGAAAAACAAAGCAATTATGGCAGGTAAAAATATATTTTTAGGCAGAAGGTTTTTCCAAAGACACGACACGTTTAGCGCAGTGGCTGAGCAATCGACTGCTGCGCTGCGTGTCGCGCGCTACAGGTAGTTGTTTCGGGTCTGGAGGTTTGTGTATGTGAGTGTGGGAGTGGGAGAAATTCCTAGTGTGGTCAACGTTTTTAAAAAAACAAAACAAAAAGAAAAGAAACAAAATACATTCTTTTTTGGCTTATCGCTCTTAGCGATAAGACCGCCCATCGTGTCACCCTTATTAAATCTTTTTATTTACGTTCGGTAATCTATATTTTGTAATAAACGGTTTCTTTTCTTTTCTTTACACAATGAAGAGTATTCTATTCTATTTTTCAGAAGGGCAGGGGCAAAAATCTTTTAAAAAAATATTAAACCAGATTGGGCTAATCTATCCCGAAGTTTAATCTAAAAATCCAATCATAATTTGCCCGTCAATGATATCGATGCTAAGACTTCATGGAGTCTAGTATTTTCTTTCTATGAAGTAAAATGAAAATACATTGTGACTGAGCTTTTTTTTGTATAGAAAATATCTTGTCCTGGTTTGGTTTTAAAAAACCTCTGAAAATGTAATAAAATAGGTATGCAATTTATATAAAAATACATTTCAAAGTCAGCAATAAAAAATAAAACCCTTTATTTGGAGTAGCCTAAAAGCATCCATATAGCAACCATCAGGGTACTTGCGAAACGCACTATCAGTAGCTTTCATTTTGACAGTTATACTACATTTATTGCGGTATTCATGTTGCTGAATTTATGGAGTAATGGACTAGTAATAGGCTTAAAAATTATTCCAATTGATAGTAATAGCACAGTCTAAAAATCATACAGTCGTCCGACGAAGACGTCTAGACAGAGCAATCGTACGGAGTGTGAGGGACGAGACGCGGGTAAGCGGCACCCGAGCTGCGAACAAAACGATGTTCGTAGCTCGGTATCTAACATTAAGGGCTAACACGTGTTTGTTTTTTTTATTTGTTTGTTTTATAATTTGATATAAGTGTAAATTTTGAGTATAATTGGAGTGCTTGTAAAGAAGAAGCCATTTTTTTTTGACATCCAGACGTATTTTTTTTTTATAATTTAATATGGATGTCAATTTTAAGTAAATATAATTGTGGAAGCACCACAGTTACGACAAAGCTATCCTTTCTGAAATCCAAGATGGCGGACGTCAATTTAAATGTATATTAATATGATATGGGTGTTAATTCCGAGGTCCATTGGGGTGCTGGTTTCGAAAATGCCATCTAAATAACTTAAATCTGTCTCGAGTTGTTCCCTTAGTAAAAATAGCAAATTAATTAAATATAATACAGCTATCGATGTGGATCTACAATAAATAAATAATTTCATAAATATTGTTTATTTGTGACAACCCTGGCCGATGCGTTACTGTCTAGATGTTGGCATTTTACATAAGATCAAAGGCGTCGACCTACTGTATGATTTTTATACTGTGGTAATAGTGTGTTACGCAATTAGGGTACAGAATACATATAAGAAAAATGTAACCGAACACAGCTAACAACATGCTTGCTACAGCAATGTCGTATATACGGGCAGTCAAACCTCCCGGCAATCAGCGTCAGAACAGTATTGAAGCTGTACTTATTTCATTTTAGAGCTCTATAAGTCCTTCTGTTCGTGTAATTGTTTAAAATAAATCAGTAGTTACGATGTTCTGTTTATGTTTCTATTAGGACCCTGGATGATGTGTCTGATCGTCTTCCCAGAAGAAGGCTTCTTCGCAGTTTCCAATTATTCCGGTATAACTCCTACGGAGATGTGAGTATTTCAAGTTAAAATAGGTAAACTATACAATATGTAACAAATACCCTGTTGTTCCTTCTGCCTACGTTTTAAGAATCGGTATAGGTGCGGATGTAATAAAACATATCATTTATAAAAATTTGTTCAACAAAAATTATAATTTAAATAAATATTTAATTATGAATATTTCTAATCTTTAACTAATTTCTTACATTTGTAATTCTGCATGAAGAAGACATAAGTAGAAAGTTCCCGGCAATCTCTTTAACTTATAAAATCAGATACTCTAAACATTTTGTCGAATGTGTCGCTTTAATAGTTATTTGATGTTGACCCCTCGACTAGACAATAATTTTTTTTTTTAAATTAAAATTTCATTAATGATGTGCTTGTAAGTAAATATATATGTTACTGAAAGGAACAACAGGGTTTTTGTTACATAGTGTATAAACACTAATTTTCCTCCCAAAAGCGACCCCCATATTCTCAATACCGTCAGTCATGAAGTCCTTTTATCCATCCTTTCCCATCTTATGGTCTCTTCCGAGGTTCTGGATTGGTTCTCCTCGTATCTTCAGGGGCGTCAGCAGGCAGTTCTTGCGAGAGATTCGTGTTCTGACTGGTGTGAGCTTGTTTCTGGCGTCCCTCAAGGCGGTATATTATCCCCACTTCTGTTCTCAATCTTTATTGATCGTATTACTACTGAACTTCAGTGTGCGTATCATCTTTACGCTGATGACTTACAGCTCTATACTCAGGCAGGTGTTGACAACTTATCGGATGCGATTGAGGAGCTGAACCGGAATTTGGGAGTGGTGAGGGACTGGTCTAATCGTTTCGGGGTAGCGGTTAACCCTACAAAATGTCAGGCCATTATTATTGGGAGTACCTTTAATCAGCGTAGGCTGAATGGCTTAGTGGTGCCACCGGTTTTGTATGATGACAAAGTCATTCCGTTCAGCTCCGATGTCAAGGATCTGGGTCTGCATGTTGACACTTGCCTGGACTGGCGTAAGCAGGTTGCAAGTGTGAGCAAAAAAGTCACCGGGACGTTGCGGTCACTTTATAGGCTAAAAAATGTTCTTCCATCGCATATAAAGGCAATGCTTGTTCAATCCCTTATATTCCCCATTATTGATTATGGTGATGTGTGTTATTACGACCTGAATGCAGATCTACTCAATAAACTTGACCGACTTTTAAATAACTGCATTCGATTCGTATTTAATCTCCGTAAGTACGATCATGTATCTTCTCACCGGTCCATCTTGAAATGGCTGCCCATCAGGCAGCGCAGAGCTCTAAGAGCTTTGACGACCTTGTTTTCACTCCTACACAAACCCTGTTCTCCTTCTTATCTTACTTCTCAGTTTCAATATTTATGCTCTGCGCATAATAGGAATCTTCGTTCTTCCAATAATTGTCTTCTACGATGTCCTTCACACCGTTCTGGTTTTCTTAAGTCTTCATTTCTTGTCCAGGCGGTTTTCCTTTGGAATGATCTTCCTCAGAATATCAGGACGTTGACCAGTCGGTTCACATTTAAAATTAAAGCTCGGGAATACTTACGCAAGAAATTGGCAGATTCATCAAACTTGTAATTTTTTTTTTCTCTATCTATATTTTTTTTTCTCTCCCTACTGTTTATATTTTGTATGTATGTATTTATGTATTTATTATATCTTTTTTTTTGTGTTTCTCTTTCAACTTCTCTTTTATATCTTTGCACCTACCATGTTTTGTCTCTGCATCACCCTAAGGTAGACTGGTAGAAAATGCCCAAAGCATTAAGTCCGCCATTGTGCAATGTTTCTTTTGTGCATAAAGTTTTTATAAATAAATAAATAAATAAATATTCGTACGCACCCGTCGATGTTCAGCAGGGTAATTGCGTAGCACACTATGAGTAGCAATGGATTCTTTTTGACAATTCAACAACATTCGTCGGCCTCGTGGTGGCCTAGTGGTTAAAACACCAGCCTCTCAAGTATGAGTGTGCGGGTTCGATTCCCGGTCAGGCAAGTACCAATGTACCTTCTAAGTATATCTTGGACACCAATGACTGATTACAAGGTGAAGGATAACATCTTGAGAAAACCTGGACTTTAAGCCTGAAATCGCCAACCCGCATTGAGCAAGCGTGGTGATTACGCTCAATCCTTCTCTATGTGAGAGGAGCCTTGTGTCCAGCAGTGGGACGATAAAAGGTTGATGATGATGATGAAGGCGCCTGATGGGGTTCCAACCTACGACCTACAATTTGTAACTGCCACACATAACATATCACTAAGCCACTACTTCTCTAACTTGCGTGCTCTCTGTATGCTTTATGAAGCATACAAAATATTCAAATTGAAATTACAGTTTTAAAGAAATTAATCTAAACCAACTCTTCCTCCTAGATTTTAGGGTATATGGACGAAGTAGCACGACGGCACCCGAATTTGGTGAAACTTCAGGATCTCGGTAAGAGCTTCGAGGGGCGCAGGATGAAGCTTGCCAAGATATCGGCGCAACCCGACGCTGGCAACCCCGTCATATTTGTTGATGCTGGTAGGTACTTCATTTTAGATCACAAAGGCTTAACCTTACCCAAAGTAGACTAAGTGTGAATAATTATGCGCCACAATGGCGGGCCAGCACCAATCGGTGGTTAGCACGTAAGCTATTTATGAATTTCAAAATATATTTCAAGATTAAAGTTGTTGTTATTATAAAAACTGACGTAAGTACACTGATGTCTGAGTCGTCAATTTTGTATTAAGAGCTTAACCATACTCTGAACAAAGTTTAAAATACGGATATATTGTGTATCCTTTGTTGGAGATCCCTAGTAAATAAATAATGGGCTTGGGCTAAAATTAGAACTAGTACAAAACATGTTATGGTTTATGTTTTCTTAGGTATCCACAGCAGAGAATGGGTGGCACCGGCGATGGCTATGTACCTCTTCAACCGTCTGGTCAGCGATCCCGAAGCCATCCAAATAGGAGGGATTCTGGATGGAGTTGACTGGTACATACTGCCCGTCGTCAACCCAGACGGTTATGAATACAGTAGATCTGGGGCCAGCGTAAGTATTTCAGTTTTTTATTTTTTTTATACAATCTATATAAAACTACCAGAATAATTCATTTAGTTGACTAAAATTAATAATAAACTGATTCAGTCATGTAAAAGTAGAAATAAATAAAAAAGCCTGAGCACATTGAGACCACCCCGGCAGATTTGTATGCTACTAGGCTAAACAATACATTTCAGTTAAGCGCTAGAAGACGCTCAAACTCCGGGAAACATGTGTTAAATTTCAATAACTTTGCTTCAGAAACGTTTGTGGAGAAAGACGAGGTCAAGGGTTCCAAATAGCCATTGTTATGGTGTCGACGGCAACCGGAACTATGGCTTCAAGTGGGCTGTAAGCGGAGTGTCCAATGATCCTTGCCACAAAGAGACCTTCGCTGGGCCCAAAGCGTTCTCGGAGCCCGAGACGCGGATGGTCAGTAACATCATGATGAATAATAACAAGCGGATAAAATTATACGTATCTATGCATGCGTACGGTCAATATTTAGTTTACCCTTGGGGGTACACAGGTGATTTCCTTCCAAAACAATGGAGAAAACTGGATGACATGGCGAGAGCTGTGTCGTCCGCCGTCAAGCGAGCTGGCGGAGAGCCTTTCAAAGTAATGAGCGCCGGCAAGTGGTACCCGGCCGCCGGCGGTAGTGATGACTTTGCCTTCGGAGCAGCCGGGATCCCTTACTCTTATACGATGGAGCTGACTGATGGATACGAGTTCACATTCCCGGAAAACCTACTGCAGAAAGTTCTGCCACAGTTTTATGAAGGTTTTAAAGAATTTGGTTCACGGATCAGGAAAGAATTTGGTCAACGAAGGTATAAGGCGATTTATGAGGAATACTGATGTCATGACTTGGGCTACTATTGTAAATAAAAATTAAATTGTGGTAAAACCATTTTGTTTTATTGATTTTCCAATAGTTTATTGTTATTGGAATATTTTCCATACTTCTGATAAAAATGTTAACATGCACTGTTTTGTATGTTTAATAATTTAGAGAGAAATGAATTTAGTTTTATTTTGCTTAATAACGTTAGTTGTTGGTGCGTTAGTGTGTTTTTACTAAATTAATTGTTAGCTTTTAACATTAACGTACTATTTACTCACAATAATGTTATAAATAATATTTTAATTTTAGTTAATGTCCATGAGAACAATGCTACACAATGTGGGTACGTATTTCTAGGACAGTAACCGCTGCTAAGACTCTGCTGAACTCGAACACTGTCAGAATGTTTGAAGTTTTCTGAGAAGAATGTATGACTGTGTTAAATAAATTATATACAGAGTGGTGCTGACAATACGGCAATAAATGAAAACACATACCATGCTGGTTCATAGGAATAATCCTGAACAATAGAAAAAAACCTAGCATCAAAAATAAAAAAATGAAAATTTCAAACAAACTAAATCGCATAAAATTGCAAACGGAATAGAACATCCTTTAAAATATTGGTTGAACGACCTCCGATCAGCGGGCGACAGCGCGTTCCTGTATCGACTTGCTTTTTCGCGCCATTATTATTAAAGTTTAGTACCCCTGAATGCGGCGATCATCAGCCTCTAAGCGCTTCCTTATCAACATGCACATCATGTAGAAAATGTGAAAAATTAAAAATAATTTCCTGAGACTAAACTAATACATATATTTATATAGTTTTTTATGGGTAGACTGAGAATGTGTTGAGGTACACGATGTTTAATTTATTGTCGTATTGTCAGCACCACTCTGTATATATATATATATTTATGTTTCAATTGTACAATTAGCTTTGGCGGTTCTGTTTAAAAAATAAATGAACTACGCTATGGTTTCCAGAATCATGTGCTGAATTCATGGTTACACATGGTTACTCTTTACCTTCAGTTAATATACCTATGATATGTACAGACGACAGCACATCAAGCTACTACAATCTGTCAGATTTCCTTATTAGATTTTCAACTTTATCTCTAAAGGTTAAAGGTTGATTGGGAATATCTGACAGTTAGGTGTAGCTTGACCTGCTGTCGTCCGTACATATTTATTATTATATATTTTTGGTTTAAATAATGTTTGTGTGTAGTTGTAAGAGCCTAAGACCTTGCTATGAGGAAATGTTGACGACTTTACTGGACAGGGATGAGGCTGCATGTATAGAAGACGCTGCTATCGGTGCCAGTACTGTAAGAAAACAATATTTCTCCTCTTTTTATAAATTTTAACACATTGACTGACATTTGCACCATTTCCTATGTTTCCAAACTAATTTAAATTTAAGTTCAATGTATTTACTTTTCCCATTTTATAAAGAAAAGGACAGAAGACAAATTTTAATTTAGTTTAGACGCGATTAAAACATGACGACTTAAAAATATGTCGATTGACGCCAGGCGTTGACTAATTTGATGGGAATTAGTACTGTGTTTTTTTTTAATGAAAAACAAAGAAAAAAATTACATTTTACTAAAATTTAATTTCGTTTGTGAATCGGTGCCATTTCCATCCACTTTTTGATTGTATTTGGCAGTAACCGATCTATCGATAAAATTTTCTAATTGTAGTCTATGTTAATCACAAAATAAAGATGGGAAATTATTATTACAGTAGGCGAATGTATGGTTAAATTGATAAGACTTCTTTAGGACTCGGTAAAATCCAGGATCGAAAGGTTTGAAATACACTTCTGTACACATCTATTGGCCTTACACCTTAGAGTTTAGGTTTCGATGTTCCTACCGAAATATTAATGCTAGATTGAACAAAAACTATTGATGCAGTTTTAAACCTGATACATTTTACCATATTTTTCGATCGTATTGTTTTAAATTTGAATTCAGAATAGCATACGACATGGAGCTACGCCTAACAAGTCGGATATGCGCCTAGTTAAAGGCAATTGATTTTTTAATAAAAAACATGTTTTATCAAATAAAGGTTTAATTTAATAACGCGTGTTGCCTCCATGGGCATCTACCGCAGCTCTCATACGATTAGGCATAGAGTTTATCAACCGCCCTATGAAATTTTGAGGGATCATCTCCCATTCCTCTTCTATGGCAGTTTTCAACTCCTGCATCGTCTGGGCAGCTGGCTGACGAGCCCTAACACGTCTTTTTAGCTCGTCCCACATGTGCTCAATGGGGTTCATATCTTTTAATCCCTAAAGGATTCTGGACTTAAATATCGGATGATTTTATTTTATTGACAATAATCATATTTACAGGTGACAATATTCCTGAGGGCCCTGAAAGAGTACTGTGGTAAAGTAATAACTGTAGAAAGCGATCACATGACTTATGAGGGCAGACAACTTTATGAGGTGATGTATCTGATCATAACAACGTTACTATTGCGTGTGGCAACCATGAGTTTTCATAACGAGACTCAATCATACGCATCGACCCCGTTCGGCGCGACTGGATGAGAGTTCTTACAACCTTGAAGCGGGCGAATCGATGAGTCAAACGCGGTCTATAACGATGATGGAGTCTTCGTAATGAAAATTCATGGTAGCCAACCTGTGTAGCTACCATGAGTTTTCATTACGAGCCTCGATCGTCGATATCGAGCGCGTTTGGCGCTCTCATTGGTTGAGAGTTCTTACAACCATGAAGCGGGCCAATCAATGAGTTAAACGCGGTCGATATCGATGATGGAGTCTTCGTACGATGGAGTTTCCTATAAAGATTGGGGACTCCATTCTCGAAGTTATTGACAGTTACCTGTACCTGGGACAAACTATCCAGTTAGGAAGGTCCAACTTCGAGAAAGAGGTCAATCGTCGAATTCAACTCGGCTGGGCTGCTTTCGAGAAGCTACGTAAAATCTTCTCGTCCGAAAATACCGCAGTGTCTCAAGACAAAAGTCTTCGACCAGTGTGTGTTGCCAGTGATGACTTATGGAATTGAGACGTGGTCGCTAACAAAAGGCCTTATAAGAAGGCTTAAAGTCACTCAAAGGGCAAAGGGAGAGGGCTGTGCTTGGGGTTTCACTGCGCGATCGAATCAGGAATGAAGAGATCTGCAGAAGAACGGGAGTAACCGACATAGCCCGATGAATTGCAACACTAAAGTGGCAGTGGGCTGGACACATCGCCCGTAGGACCGATGCCCGAAGGGGCCGACGGGTTCTCGAGTGGCTACCACGCACCGGAAGACGTAGCTGAATTCCCTTGAGCGTGACCGAACCGACACAAGGTCGGTAGGCCCCCGACAAGGTGGACCGACGACCTGGTGAAGGTCGCGGGAAACCGCTGGATGCGGGAGGCGCAGGACCGGTCGTCGTGGAGAACCTTGTGGGAGGCCTATGTCCAGCACTGGACGTCTTTCGGCTGAAATGATGATGATGACACGCCATGTGTAAGTCATCTGTGTTCTGTATCTAGTTTCGAGAATCCGCTGGATACAACTAGGTACCAACTAAGCACCCTGTGCACTCAATTTCAAACATTTATATGTAGAATTATTCCCGATAATGAATTCTTTCCCAAAAAACCCACTCGCCTGTACGCGTACCGTGATTTTTCCGAATCATCCGTCAAAGACATTGACGTTTTGTTTTTAATAGTGACGTGGAGCATATAAATTGAAAGCGCAGCAGCTAGTCTTTTAATCCTAAACTCTATGTAAGATAAATTTGATTGTTAACAGACACGTTTTTTCCATGGGACAGATTATAATATTATATGTTACTGTAAAAAAATCGTTCCGTATACAAAGAATTTAATAATCATGGTTATACCTACGCAAAAAAATTCCTCACTACATATTCCCTATTTACGTCACATCTATAGGTAGTTATGACCGGAGAACATCAACAACACTATTCCACCGACCAACCATCGACTGAGAAGGAATCACCAAAGCCGGTCATCATCATAGAAGCTGGCCAGCAGGGTGGCACAGAGCCTGTCGGGCTGGCCCTGTATCTGGTGGAACAACTGGTGGCCTGCGAGGAGTACGAAAACATGCTGAATCGCGTCACATGGGTGGTATTGCCCTGCACTAACCCTGATGGACAGGAATACTCCAGATATGTATGTTATTGTTTCAAAAATTCTTAAATCTTCAAAGATTTTTTCATTATCTGCACATTAGTTCATATCATTGCGTTAAGCAAAGCAACATTACTCGATACGTTTTAATTAAGTACAAACTATTACTTGTAATTATTTCTCAAAGTGGTGAAGGAAAACAGCACATCTTTGAACCAAAAATTCGAAGACATGTGACGTTATTCACTCAATCCGCTATGGCCTGCATGGTGGATTGGAGTAGTGGTTGTGAGGAGGCCTGAGTAGGCCTCAGCTGTAGAAATGTTACAGGCTGATAATGAATTACATTTTCTTTATGCAGAGTCAAGTCGCATGGAAAAAGAATCTAAGACCCTCTGAAGACCAGTTAAGTTACGGCGTAGATTTAACACGAAACTTCGACACTGAATGGGGTACATGCGACAAGATCGAGTCCGGATTCTCACCAATCTACCCTGGCCCCAAAGCCGCTTCGGAAAATGAGACAATATTCATAAAAAGTGTTATTGAAAAGTATAAAAATGATGCGAAAGTGTATCTTTCTATAAAACGTGACGGCCATTCCATTCTTTATCCATATGGATACATGAAGGAAAACAATCATAACACAACGCTGTTGCACCATGTGGCAGGTGTAATCGCCACGCGGATCAACCAGAGAACTGGGGGGATGCACTTATTTGAGAATACTAGCTTGTACAACGGCGAGGGTAAGCAGCATTGTGGGCATAGTGTAGATTTCGCGTATGACAGCGGCATCCCTCTGTCTTACGAGATGCGAGTGTTCCTCGGATCAGACAGCAAAATCATGTCCAAGTTCCAACAAATGCCGAAAGGTTACGAAACTTCCCTGAGAAATGGATATTTTAGCGGCATAAGAGAAATTTTCAACGTCCTCACTAACGAGAAGAAATACGGAAAGATATAATATTAAACCCTATTTTTATTAAACGCTGGGTCGCTTTTTAATCGCTCTTACGGGCGAATTACCTATGTATATGCGGGGCGTACATTACAAGTATATAAGATGGAGAAACGCAATCGGGCCCAAGATATCACTATTCAGATTTCCTCAAATTATGTGCTCTAAATCGAGCATAAAAAATCTTCAACTGGGTCAAAATTATGTACTGGGATCGGCATCTATTACGATACAATATTTATTTAGTACATAATGGTGTATCTACGTTGGAGGAGTCACTTTTCCACTTTTCGGTAGGATGTCGGTCATGCGCGGTGGAGCACCTGAAACGCGCTTGCGCTAGGGGTGGGGCCCGAGGCCGTACAGCCCGCTACCACTCTGTAGTCAGCCGCGGCGGCGGCACCGCGCTTTGCTCTGGCACCTCTCCCAGTACCCTGTCCTCCAGTATCACTCTCGACTCTAACTCGAACTTACTCTGCCGCCGCTCGCGCTCAACTTAAAACATTTTTATTAATTCGTTTCTTTTCACATTCTGCATTTCATTTCTAGCTAACGATTAATTTGTAGTGTTTTTAGATTTATGAGTTGGTTTTTTAAATAAAAAAATAATTTCAAAAACTTCAAGATACATTAAAAATCCATTCGTTTGATTTTATGTAGTTTATTAATTTTGTGTTTTAAATGAAAAAGTAAACGGGGCCATCGGGTTCTTCTCGTCAATGGTAAGTCATCACCATCTACTTAGCCTTTTTACTAACTATATTGGGGTCAGCTTGTAGTCTAAACACTTTTAGCTGAATACCAGTATTTTAGACGGAGCATCAGCCAATCTGCCCTAACTTCTCGTCGAAGGTAAGTAAAATTTAGTATAGAATTTTCAGATGCAGCCAGAAGTTGAAGACTTTGAAATAAATGTAGTAGCATAGTAAAAGGAATAGCGCCGTCTCGAATGGGGCGGAAGGCGGTCCCGTCGGCAACAGGTTGCAGCGGGCGTCGGGCGCGGAACGGAGCCTTGTGCCGCTTGCTGAGCTCCGCAATTCTATTAACTGTTAATAAACACCCCAGATAGTAGCAGCCTTTAGCGCTAATTATCAACGAGGGTCTTAAAATATTAAATTTCTCGCCATTCACGGTGAAATTTCCGTTAAAATATCACTTTTCTGCAGTATGATTCGAGGAAAATAAATTACACGGCCTTTGTCGTGTTTTTGGCGTATTTTCTATTAAATTGGGCTTCTTATTTCCGAAAATAACAGGAAACTGTTTGAAAGATTTAAAAAACGCGTTCTAAAACGCATTTTTATATGTTTCACGTTAGGGGAACATGTGCCTAATTTAGATACAATATCTTTGTTCAAATATTGTATCGTATTTGACGAATTTGACGGAAACAATACAATACTGCAATTTCGTAAGTCTTATGGACGTTATCATGGGAAAAAATTATAATATGCGTTTTAACTTGGGTTTTAATAGACAAATTTTAATGATATAAAAGGTAAAAGAGTCATTCGCTTTAAAATGTTCGTTTTCGTATGGTTTTAACGGAAAAAGATATATTGGTCACACGAAAATTCTGTGAGAACAAAAATAATTATTTACTAAATCAACGAGCTAAAATAATTCAAACTAAAAACGAAAATGTCAACTTTTTCGAACTCTGGAAAATGTTCATGTATTCAACTAGTTTGTTCTAATAGTTTAGACGTGACTCGTAAAAACAGACAATTTTCAAACGACGGCATAAAAACTTTTGAAATATTAAAATTTCACGTTTTATAACAGTTTAATACAAATTTCATTTTAAAACGAAAACCTCAAAAATATACGATTAGTTTAGTCTTTAAAATTATTGTTTTTACGTTTGTTACGTACGTTACGTTTTATTAGTTTTTTCTAGGTTGATTTTACCGTCTGGAATTATGAAAAAAGATATTCTGCTTATTTCGAAACGATTAAAACGATGGTCTTTAAGTTTTGTCGTTAGTTTTGGCTTCATGATTTTAATGTAGTTTAATATTTTTTAACAACTATGCTCAAAATTTTAATATACGTTTGTCAATCTATCGTAAGTCCTCAATAGGAATATACCTGTTACCTACTCTTTCATAATAAAAAATATAAGTAATTTAAAAGGGGATATCTCAGTAGCTGTATAAGTCGAAAAAAGATATATTCGAAGGGATATCAAAACAAGGACTTAGACAAAAAGAGAAATCAATTTGGCACAGCTAGAAAACGGGACATCTTTACCTATCAGCTGCAAAGGCGAAAAAAACAATAAATGGCTCAAAGTTCTAAGTTTCATATACAGGGTTTATACTAATTACGTCCACTATCTGATGCAGGTATAAAGGGACAAACAGAGGGGACAATAGTTACTTTCATAACCAAAGTTTGGAGTGTTGATAAGAGCTGTGCTGTGTATCGATCGTTCTCATTAAGCAGTCGAGTCGTGTATCGTCGCGATAAGAACACCAAGTGTACTATGCGGGTACTTTGCGCAAAACATTATACTCACCCACATGGTGACATTTCGTGCATTGTATGTAAGTTTTAGGTACGATTTTTTAAAGTTATTTTGGGAAAAATATGAGCAATTTATTATTTGGGCTTTTTTAATGCAGAATAAGACGGTTAGGTGTTGTGTAATTTCTTTAATTCTCTTTTCGGCAAGTACCAAATAGGTAGGAAATAATGTCGATAAAATCTAAAAAAAGATAAAATTGAATTAATTTAAGGGGCTGTGTAGAAAAGTGGCACTGGGCTAATTGCCGAGGATGTGGACATCATTTTACCAACTGCTTTCTTGAATGCAGAGACGGTTAGGTGTTGTGTAATTTCTTTAATTCTCGTTTCGGCAAGTGCCAAATAGGTAGGAAATAATGAAGATAAAATTAAAAAATATGAAATTAAATTAATTAACGGGCTGTCTAGAAAAGTGGCACTAGGCTAACTGCCGAGGATGTGGACATAATTTTAGCTTATGTTTTAATGTAATTAATTAATTTAAATGTAGAATTTTTGAAATTGACTGTTTGGACTGGTTGCAGTTTAACGTTCTCTTTTTTTAAGTAAAATTGTTACTTTGGCGATTTCATAATGACACATAAATAATCAGCGTTTAATATTCCAAGTGCTAGGATACAGGCATCTTCTCTCCGAAATGGAGTAGGCTGTAAACCAATAAGTGAGCCCCGTGCGGGTTGGTTGATGTCACAGTTCTTCGAGTTTTTTTAGGCTCTAGGCCGATTTCCTCGCTGTTGTTTTCAGTCGATGTTTTCCTTCGCCGTTTTAGCAGTTGTTTGGGCGATTAAATACGTAAAATTCTTGATTTCTGTCTTTTCATGAAAAATCCATACTAATATTATAAATGCGAAAGTAACTCTGTCTGTCTGTCTGTTACGCTCTCCCGCTTAAACCTCTCAACCGATTTTGATGAAATTTGGCACAGACAATCTTTAGACCC
Source organism: Sesamia nonagrioides (assembly GCA_017933935.1). Lineage (NCBI taxonomy): Eukaryota > Metazoa > Arthropoda > Insecta > Lepidoptera > Noctuidae > Sesamia > Sesamia nonagrioides. The sequence continues at coordinate 3,657,856 of JADWQK010000081.1, forward strand.
TGAGGAAGAACATAGGCTGCCTTTTATCCCGGAAAAAATTGATGTTCCCGAGGGAAATCTAAAAAGCGCGATATAACCGAACTCCACGCGGGCGAAGCCGCGGGCGGAAAGCTAGTAAGACGATATTGGCGTTAAAAGCTAGTTTTCTAAACCTCTTGGCTTCTTTCAAAAAAAATGGTAAAATAGTTTAAGTAGATTGATAAGTTAGAGCGTGGAACTGTGCACAAACCCGGGGAGGTTATTTTAATGGGGTCGATTTTTGGTATGGTGAAACAAATTGACTGGTTTTATTATTTTTCAACTTTTATTAACTGTTTTTTTTATTTATAAACTAGTGCATGACCGCAATTCCGCCTGATGGGAAGCAGTGATGCAATAGTTGATGGTAAAGTGCGATTGATTTTTAAGAGCCTATTCACTCTGACCTTGAATACACTTAAATTGTAGTTAGACGGAAATACCTCCGTTGTTAAATGGCTACCGTCCCTCGATGTATGCGGTATTATAGACGAGGCGAAACGCTTAATCTGGATGGTAGGTACGAACAACGGGTTGTCCGATGATGGAACGAAGATGGAGGATATAGGTCATGCAATTCCAGGCAATTCCATGGAGGCATTTTGCAGCACCAGCCTGACAGCCTCCATGGCGTAGCGATAGCAAACGCGGCCGCTGCGCAAGAAGGCGCGGTTTCGATCCCCGCGCGAAGTGTAAATATTTGTATGCATGAATATGAATAATTGCACTGGTTTGGTCGTGCCTCGGAAAGCGCGTTAAGCCGTTGGTCCCGGTTGCCATACGAACATCTAATGGCAGTCGTTACGGGTTGTTGGAGCCCTCAAAAGTCCAACAATTAGTCTAACTACAATGCTTCGATATCGCCTTCGGGTTGTTGGGGTCAGACGACAGTTGCTTCACGGAAAATATCGAAGTTTAGCCAAAATCAGCAGTTAGAACGGTAAAGCGGACCCCAGACTTCAAAGCTGAAAAAGCTTGGGATGCGACTGGGATTAACGCTGAGATGAGGTGATAATGATTTTGCAGCACCAGCCCAGAAAACATCTTCTTTGTGATTTTTTAAAAATAATTTAAAGTCATTTAAATATTTTTGCAATCTTAAAGATAACTGATTTTCACTTTAAACAAAAATATATATTTCTAAGCAATAAACTATCACTGTTATACATATAACAGCGAATAAATATAAATAAATAATATTAGAAAATATTTTTGGGTTCGATATTCGTTTGAATTTTAAGTAATTTTAATATAAATTAGGAGAAAGCTGCAGCGTATTATAACATAGGTCATCCATGTCTGTACTTACAATGATTTCTTAGATTAATATTGTGGTGAAGTAATATCATGTTCAACTTTTATAGTTATGATATCTTTTTCAATGTAAAAGAGTCGGCAAAATATCGAAACTGACATTTGGCCCATTCGGGCGCCACTTAATTCTAATGGTGCCCAAATGGGACAAACGCTAGTTTTTTTAGACTTTTGCAAAACCATTATTATATTTCAATATAGGCACAATATTTTGGTTTGACATTTTGTCTTTTTTAGTTTTTAACTAACCATGAGCCATAAATACTACAAAAAATATTATAATATATCTAAATAGACATTTGGCCCATTCGGGCGCCACTTAATTCTTAATGGTGCCCAAACGGGACAAACGCTAGTTTTTTAGACTTTTGCAAAACCATTATTATATTTTAATATAGGCACAATATTTTGGTTGCTTTTTTATCTTTTTTATTATTAAATTAACCGTGAGCCATATATACTACAAAAAATATTATATCTAAATAGTGGTGTCGCTTTCGGTTGGCTTTGGAATTTAATTCGAGAAGTTACAATAGGTTAGTAGTCGACCCTTTCGCTATATTGGCACTTCAAAGGGACTACACAGACTGATATTTAATATTTATTGGGTTGGAACCCAATAGAGTTGAATAAAAGTTTTCTTAATTTAATCCGTGCTGTAAATAGATCCTTACCAGTAGTCTAAAAATAAGTTAGATCTACAAAATAATAAAAATGACCCAAATTGTTTAAAGGTTAAGTCATATCTGACTCATAGTGATTTTGAAAAAAACACCAGCCGTATGAGTGCGCGTGTTCGATTCCAGGTCAATCAAATACCAATGTAACTATTCTAAAGTTATATGTACTTTCTAAGTATATCTTGGACGCCAATGACTGAAGGTGAAGTAAAACATCTTGAGGAAACCTGGGCTTTATAAGTCTGAAATCACCAACCCGCATTGAGCAAGCGTGGTGATTACGCTCAATCCTTCTCTGTATGAGAGGAGACTTGTGCCCAGCAGTGGGACGATAAAAAAAGGTTGATGATGATATATTAGCAATAGCCGTTACGGGTCATCAGAAGTCCGAAAGTCTGACAACTGACTACAAGTCTTACCAAGTGGTATGGTTTTGTTCAATAAGTTAGCTGTAAAGGCCAGATAAGCAGTCGCTCTCCGTAAAATACTGTTATTCAGCTGCTTTGGGTTAGGCCGGAGCCGACTCCAACAAAGATGGGAAAAAGCCAAGCAGATGATGTTAAAGAAAGAATACAATTTATTTAGGCTTGGTCTAACTGCAATGCTTCGATATCGCCTTCGGGTTGTGGAGGTCAGGCGGCAGTCGCTTCACGGAAAATATCAAAGTTTAGCCAAAATCAGCAGTTAGACTGGTAAAGCGGACCCCAGACTCCAAACCTAAAAAAGCTTCGGATGTGACTGGGATTAACGATGAGATGATGATTATGACAATTTATTTGTACACAGTTTGTAAAACAATATTAAATTAGCGCTAGAGTTTAATTTTCTGAAGCTGATCACTGAAAAGGAGTCTAACGGAATTACTATTTACCGTAATTTCTTATATCTCTTTAAAAAACATAGCTCTTATGCTTCTAAGTTACACATGCGTATCAAGAGCTTATTACAGTATGCTATTAACAGTCTACATATTATCTTTCGTAAAACATAGATACTAATTGATTTCATAATTTACTTGGTTTATAAGTTACGCCCTTATTAACGACAAAACGGTCTTAAAAATTACTTAGAACCCATTTATATTTCTGCTAAATCTACCAGACTCATTAAATGTACTCGTTTTATCTACTAAGACATGGTCGGGAACTTTGTAGAACGTTCTAAGTCCGTTCGTTTATTTGACACCAAAACTCAAGTTCCTGGTTAAATTCCCACAAACACATATTGAAGTATCATAAAGACAATTTAAATTCCTGGCAAGCAGGAGCCAGAGTTCATTTTAAGCAAGTTACAGAGGATATTGGATTTCTAACTCTGGCCGTACCTATGAATTCCATACGGCCAATTTAGTATTAAACCTTGTCCGCGGCGAACCGTGCAGAGCAGTATTAAAATTTGAAGCGTTCAAACTTGCCTCCTTTTAGTGTTCATTACGTCGGAAAGTTGTTGAAAATTCATACAAGTCTAAGTTCTAATGAACACCGCTCGGCAAAGTTGGACGGTTGTAGCGATCGCTCATAACAACTCACACGCGCGCCTTTTTGTCGGAGCCGCAGAATGCCTTTGTTACTGATATTCAAGTAATTAACGCGAGCATGCAGCCACCAGAAATCGATTTTTCACGTTTGATGTATACAGCATGACAATTTAAACTTCAATTAGACTTAAAACTTTAGTGCCAAAGTTGAATGGGTAGGATGGGTGGTAGGATGTAGCGTTGCTCTAAAACGCCTGGCACCCGAGGGATATCAACAACTTGCCAACTCGGAACTGCTCAAAACTAATTTCCCTCAAAATTTCAAACGTACGAGTATATCGTATTCGTTAAACACCGCGTTTAATAAAACTTTCGCAAAGGGGATTTTGGAGAGTTATCCCACCTAGAGCCCTTAAATTATTAATCGATATACTTACAAGTCGGTTTATATGATAAAATTATATAGTCTAGCTATACAGGTGGAGGTTAAGAAGTTAGTTTACTTGTTTAATTATGGACTGCAGCATAATAACCCCTATTAATACTTAGACATTTAATTCCAACAAAAATATTTATAACGGCAGTTACTTTTAAAATATTACCAAAAGTAAATCCGCAAATGTACTACAGTTGCAGTAATATTCTTGGCCGGCCCTGAGAGTACAAGTTGTTATAAATTGGCACAAATCCCAGAGACACAAGACAATAAGAAACGCAGGGGTTTTGCGGGGAGCATTAGCCCTGTTGTTATTTTAAGTGGATTAAGGCTAGCGCGTTTCAGATCTGGTTAAGCTGGAATCCAACATTAAGTCTTACAAGCGACGGTTGCACTTTATGCCCGTTGCTCACAAATATTGTTTTTACTTTCTGTCTTAGCTATCTTTAAGAAATGGAAAACTGAAGTTTGAGTATTTTAGTATCCAATAAATTGGTATCTACTTAAATTTCTCTGATGCTAGACTTGTTTTTAATTATACCTGTGTATTGGCTGCTATATGACCAATAGAAAGCACATAATCAAGAAGTAAAGAGTTCAAATTAGAGATTTAAACATAAAGAGTAATTAGAAATTCACATTAATTTGCTTAACCGTAGGTCTTGAGATTATAAGTTAGTAGTTTCATGCACTGAGTCTACAAAGCTTAATTAGTAATTAGTATAAATAGACCCCATAATAAAATTAAAAAAGAAAATAATTCCTGAAGTAAATAAGATGGGTATGAACAAAACGAAGGAATTTGCGAGGTTTAATTGAAGATCATATTTGAAATACAAATGTTTCTGATTGTTCTGATAGCCAACAATCATTGCTTCTTTGGACACCAATAACTGATTAAAAGGTGAAGGAAAACATCTTGAGGAAACCTGGACTTTCAAGTCTAAAATCGCCAACCCGTATTGAGCAAGCGTGGCGATTACGCTCAATCCTTCTCTGTTTGAGAGGAGACCTGTCTCCAGCAGTGGGATGATAAAAGGTTGACGATGATGGTGATGATGGCTTCTTTGTATAAAATCAAGCAATATTAAATATTTGCCCTCATAGCCAATTTAACTTCCAATGACCTTGCCGCTGTAATATCTAGTGTTGCCCAAATTCAGTCTTGGTCTTGCAGTCTTGGTCTTGTTCTTGCGTTTTTGCAAGACCAAGACCAAGAACAAGACCGCGTATTTTTAGCAAGACCAAGACCAAGACTGACCGTGCAAGACTTGAGCAAGAACAAGACATAGCCTGCAAGACTCTTGCGTCTTGCAGCTAGGACTTAGCGCTATTTCACTGAGTAGTTAGGTGTAACAGTTCGGTGTCTAGGTAGGTACGCTTAGGAATTCTATGAGACGCAAAAAACTGTATCAAAGAATATGAAAAACTGGACCTATGCGCATTACGACTAATACCATAAACATAGCGAATAAAAAATATCTATTAAAATCAAACTGAGTGCATGCATAGTTATGTTTTAACCATCGGCACTTTGATAATGCGGCATCAAAGGTTTTGTACTTACTTCTCAAAGAAATTTGCCGCTTTTCGGAAGTACATGGTTATGATACACGCGCCGGCGGCTTCTTTTGAAATCTAAAACAATCGTTGCCGCCACGCCGAAATCATAACATTTGACACTATTTGATTGCCGCCATAGAGCGTAGGTATACTCACGCAAAATAATTTCGAATTTTAAGAGTACCTACAGGTGTTCCAAAGAATAAATAAGTTTCAGAGTGCTTAGAATGAAAATGAATACATTATACTGATCACGCAAGTAGTATTATGATTAGGATAAAATGGTAAGGATAGGTAGTAGATGTCATATTAATTCATTCTAGTAAGTATATATTATAATATTGATAACTTATATGGTTTTAAACTAATTACTTAGGTACTATTATTGTACATTTAGTCATTATATTTCTTAAGTTTTTACAAGAAAAAATAGCAAAAAAGTGTTCAAATATCACCCGTTTAATAAATATTGTAGCCACTTTTAAATATACTTGAAACGTGTAAAAAAATTCTACAAAAATTTGTTTTTTACATGTTTTAGCAAATGTAAGCTTATAAATCATAAATGTTTATTAACAAACAGTTACTTCCATGGAAAACGACATATAGGTCAGTTGATTTTTCGAATTTCTTATCAAATCTTCAGTTATTTATTAATCTGCTTGATCTTTACTATGGCTATGTTAATTCAAGCTCACAATGCTCCAATTCTAATACGTTTTTCTAAGATTTAAAGTAAACTTTAATAAATAGTAATAGACTAATAGGTAATTGCAAGACTTGCAAGACTCTTGCTGCAAGACCAAGACCAAGACCAAGACTGGGAGCGCAAGACCAAGACCAAGACCAAGACCAGGTGTATTGGCGCAAGACCAAGACCAAGACTGGCTAAGTCTCGTCTTGTTCTTGCATTTGGGCAACACTAGTAATATCTAATTGCAAACTAAACAACAATATTCCATCATGAAGTATCAACAACCTACTTGTCCGTATCCTCAATAAAGTATCTACACTACGTAACATTATTAGAACGTTCATACTCGTTTCCACCCGATTAATTCATCAAGACGTGTCGAAGTGCGACCCCGCCCGACAAACAGGGGGTGTGGGCATTCGGAACTCATTAGATAAATGAAAGAGTTCAGGCAATGATCGGTCGGGTACGGCCGGCGATGATTGATCGACTTTACACAACTAAGGGTGAGTTCCCCAAGTTCCTGCTGCTCTCAAGAAATATCGGGACTCGGTGTCGAATTACCCATTTATTCACTTACGTGGAGTGCGTGTTTGACTTGGGACAAGATATGTCGGTACTCGCCAACTTGCTGAGAGCAATAAATTTGTCACTGTGTAGTTCTGTCGGTTTTTGATGGCGCCCTGTTTCATTGTCACAGGTTTTGGTTCTTTCGATGCAATTTTATCTGGATCATTAACAATACATACCTTTTTAAAAAAGGTCCCATATTAAATAAACATTGTTCGGTGCATTTCTGCTATAGGTAATATCTTTATATTGATTTTTTTTCATTATTTGTCTTTATGATTTTTGGAGTCGTGTTGGATTGCCAGTCAAATCAGGGCCGTTACTAAAAAAAGAAAATCAGGATTGTTCAAATACAGTCAGCATCTTCTCGATTATACAAATTTATTTTTACTCTAAACGAAACCTCGATTCCCTCGCTCAACTGCCGTCTATTTACTCAGAAAACCTAAGTGAATAGGCTCTTAATAAAAACTAGCGCGCTTTATCATCAACGATTGCATCACTGCTTACCATCATTATAATTATAAAAAAACCCCATTATTTTATATTTTTTCAGCATGTTATATTTATCCCAAATACATTTAGGATTTTTTGCAGCGTGGTTACTGAGCGCACAATACAATTGACGGTAGATGATAGTACTAGAAGTCCTCCCCCTCCGCACCGCACCGCTTCAGGCGCGGGCGAGGGTACGTTAACCATATTTTTTTTTGGGACAACTAAGTAAGATGGCCGATGAGGCAGTAAGGTTCTGGAGTGGCGGACACGTCCTACAAGACGCGCGCGTAGGGAGGCTCCCAACAAGGTGGACCGATGACCTGGTGAATGATGCGGGCAGCACAAGACCGGTCATCGTGGAAAGCCTTGGGCCTGTGTCCAGCAGTGGACATCTATAGGCTGACGAAGAAGAAGAAGAAGTAAGATAACCAGCTCATAACTTTCTGGTTTTCATGATATCTTTTTTGAAATTTTGTACCTACATAGATTCTTTACTTAAAAATACTGGACACGTGTTTTCAAATATAAAGATGAATGCACTGAAGTTAAATTTAGTTTAGTTTTTGAACAAGAGAATTGGCGCCATTGTCGCGGTATGGTGCTATATCGAGCGTATTGTAGGTACATATGTACTCATACGAATGATCGACGTACGCGACCGTCGCCAGCGCATGTGTAATGCAGGCCTTGGTCTTTTCTACAATCTGTCGCACCTTATCAATGTATGTAATATGCATTAGCTTTCGCATTTTGAGATAAGCATATGACTAATATTTATTGCGCGTTATATGTACTGGCTGTTATCAATAAATCGATATTATTTGGCTTTCTCCGTCAATTATTTCATTTGTTCAACCTAATTATTCATAGACATAATACCGTATTCATAAATCTACCTAAGAGTGTTTTTTTTTTTTATAATTATAAACTAGTGCTTGGCCGCAAACCCGCCTGATGGTAAGCAGTGATGTAATCGTTGATGGTAAAGCGTGCTAGCTTATTAAGAGTCTATTCCCTTAAAAAAGTTATTGAATAGGAAGGAAGACGGCAGTTGAGTAAGGTGATGTAATGTTATACCCAATAACATGATCAACGATGCTGCACCAGAGGGAGATTGATCTGGAGACCCTCCACGACCAAACTCCCGACTCAACAACATTTGACTCATAGTACCCGGAACACATCGCAACACAACTGTCCAGAGACCCGTCCTCCGTACACCTGCACCAGACTTCGAGCCGGAACACGACGAATTTATCATTCATCACCCATAATTTTTTTAAAGACCCCTTCTGTTCGAAAGAGAGTGGCCTACAATCTGCCATGCGGGTCCAGTGCGGGTTGATAGATGTCTCAATGTCTTCAAATTTTTGGTTACAAGACACTACAACAGAATAAAATAAACAATTGAATCAATAGGTCCTCAGTAGCTGCTTTAAATAATATATATATATATATAGATAGAGAGAGAATAATATATTAAAACTGGTACCCGCAGAGTAATTGCATAACACACTATCAGTAGCAATGGGTTTCATTTTGACAGTTCAACAACATCAATGCTTTATTTAAGTTGTTGAGCAGACACAATTTCAAATACATGGAGCAATGGATTAGCAATATGCTTAATAGTAATAGCGTCTTACGCAATTAGGGTGTCGCTTTACAACAACAATAACAACGGGCCTAGTGCGAGTCGGAGTTGCACACGAATTTTAACTGTCTTGATACTCACGATTCATTATACAGCCAGCACCCTAATTGCGTAACATACTATTACTATCAGATGGAATCATTTCGAAGCATATTGCTAATCCAATGCTCCATGTGTTCGAAAATGCAATGAAAGTTGTTGTACTGTCAAAATGCAATGAAAGTTGTTGTACTGTCAAAATGCAATGAAAGTTGTTGTACTGTCAAAATGCAATGATAGTTGTTGTACTGTCAAAATGCAATGAAAGTTGTTGTACTGTCAAAATAAAACCCATTGCTCCTGATAGTGTATTACATAATTAGCTTACTGGTGACAGACAGATGTATGTAGGTACATTGGAGGTGTGTGCATTGGTGTCCAAGATATACTTGAAAGTACTTTCTAAGTATATCTTGGACACCAATGACTGAAGGTGAAGGAAAACATCTTGAGGAAACCTGGGCTTTGGGTCTGAATTCGCCAACCCGCATTGAGCAAGCGTGGTGATTACGCTCAAATCTTCTTTCTGTATGAGAGGAGACCTGTGTCCAGCAGTGGGACGATAAAAAGGTTGATGATGATGACAGACAGATAGACAATGGAGTCTTAGTAATAGAGTCCCATTTTTATCATTTGGGTACGCGATCCTAAAATTATGTGATTAGAAAGGGAGGGAGAGAGATACCGTAACGCCTTACACTTCACTAATAAAATAGTATAATAATAACTCGCGTGTCTATTAAAGCACTTATAACAAAAGAGTACTTTGCAAACTAATTTTATAATAAACAAGGCTTTTCTAAACTTGTTAATATATTTCGGCAATTCTATGTAGACATACATATATATTTATTCTACTCTGAAATATCGAGAGGCATCCTTTAAATTATTATGAAATAAAATCTATACTAACATATAAATATCTCTCGGTGGTAGGCAACAACATCAGCCATCATAAGTTACCACCCACCAGACAAAGTCTTGCCGCCAAGCGATTCGTCGTGTTCCGGCATGATGTCTGGTGAAGCCGTACGGAGAACGGGTCTGAGCAGTTGTGTTGCGATGTGTGCCGGGTACGATGTGCCTAATGTTGTTGTGTCGGGAGTTTGGTCGTGAAGGCTCTCCAGATCATCCTCTGGCGCAGCATCGTTGGTCGTGTTGTTGGGTTAAACATTGCATCACCTCGCTCAACTGCCGTCTTCCTTCCTATTCACTCAGTTTTTTTGAGTGAATAGGCTTAATGAGCTAGTGTGCTTTACCATCAACGATTGCATCACTGCTTACCATCAGGCGGGATTGCAGTCAAGCACTAGTTTATAACTATTAAAAAAAAAAAAAAAAAGCTTAAGAGTTTGTTTTTGTGTTTGTTTGAACGCGCTAATCTCAGGAAGTACTGGTCCGATTTGAAAAATTCTTTTTCCGTTTGATAGCCTATTAACCCAAGAAGGCTTAAGGCTATATAACATGCTGCACGCATGCACACGCTGCAGCCAGTTGGTGCCGAGCATAATAACTAACTACACGTGAACGAAGTCGATGACGGCCGCTAGTATATTAATAACGATAGACCAACTGGCTACGATGGGTCGTTTATATTTACCAGGTCTTTGATAATATAATATGCTTTATGCTACCAAATGATGCTTGCGAAGCCCCTATGCCTTACAAGAAAACAAATTGCAATGTATTAGAGCCGACTAACTACCTACAAAAAATTAAAGGTTAATAAATTTTCACTTACTAAATTCGATTAATATCGTCGCCTCGTGTTGTGTTGTGTGTTGAGTACTATTTGTAGCCCATTAATCAACTCAACGCGTTTCGTTTTTTCTAGCGACGCGTTCCAGTTCTGGATACCGGTCTTTTATCCTAAACACTAGGTACTTCAACCGTATACGGATAGATTTATATATTTTATAATGAAATTTCCAGAATGGGTCTGTGAAGATACATACTAAGTCTAAATTTTAAAAGCAGGGCTGTAATAAATGCCCATTCATGGTTGAGGTTGTATGAATTTTGTTAGATGGGAAGAAAATCTTTTCGATTTGATGAAAATTTTCACCACTTTTTACTCAATGGATGGGAAAAAAATGTTCTAGTTTTAACATAACAGCACGAGTGTATTACTTAAAAGGATAGCCATAGGTGCACCTATTATACAACGTTTTTTTATTATACATATATGCCAAACCCGAAACACGTGTTCAGTATTTTTAAGTACAAAATCTATGTACAAAATTTCAAAAAGATTTAATGACAAACCACAAGTTATAACCTTGCTGTCCTACTTGGTTCTCCCAACTAAAAAATAGTCAACGCTCCGCTCGGGCGGGCGAGTTCTGCGGTGACCCCTGGCTTCAGCTGTTGCGCGCGCGCAAGTACTGTGATGTAAGCTACACACTGCAACAATTTCTGAATGTATTTGGGACAAAAAATATAATCTGGTATAAAAATGATTAGAATCGATTCAGTTGCTTATTCTGAACGAACTGTATTCAGGTTTCGTATAAAGAAAACACGACGACACACATACGACGAACAACATCATACCTATATACAATATAGGTAGTCCACTCAAAATTCTCCAGTTATGATTTTAAATACCATTTAATAGTGCTCCGTTAGTTTAGAGGTCGCAAGTGCCAAAGCTGAATGAGGGATTCTCAGGTAGGGCAAATTGTCAATGGATTTTTCGGGGAATCGTGCCGTCGAATATGAGGTTGAGGCAAGAGAGTGTAATGTAATCTTGGGCACTAAAATTATATCCCACACCGAACGCTAGCCATCGTTGTGACTGGCCATTTGAATATTTGACTTGAAAAACATTTTTACTTGTTATAAAAAATATGAAGACCACGAAAGTTTAATTTTTTTTTATTTTTCGGCTTCATATGTGACAGTAACAATCAACGTGGCTTTCTATCTATACTAATATTATAAATGGGAAAGTATCTCTGTCTGTTTGTCAGTCCGGCTTTCACGCCAAAACCACTGAACCGATTGTAATTAAATTTGGTACACAGATAGTCTAGAGCCTGAGATAGAACATAGGCTATAAAACATCCCACTATGACCAATAGGAGCAGAGCAGGAACAAAAAATGTCGCGGAAACGGGAGCAAACGCGGATGTACTACATATTGCTCCCATTATTTTAACAGGCGCTTATTTTATATCAACTGAGCTCATGCGGCTAGAAGGTTACGCGGGTGAAACCGCGGGGCACAGCTAGTTGATAATATAATTTTCAAAATCGGTTCAGTAGATCCCGCGATTACCCCTACAACCTCACAAACTTAATATAATATTACAGTAGAACCTGATTTCGGATCAAAACTATGGAACGATGAATGAAACACTTGAAACATCTAAACACAATATAGAAATATAAGTAGCCCTACAAATAACAAGTACCCAATTACTCAAAATAATAATAAACTACCCCCGGTAAACTAAAGCCTCTTAAACATGAAGAATGTTCTTCCAATCCAGCTTGTATTTCGGTCATTCATTTTTTCAAGTGGGGTAAACTATGCCTCAGGATCCCCTACATATATCGTTGACTACTTCAAAACAAAGTCAACAGCCTTGAGATCAGTTTCGCCATGTATCCTTACATTGTGCAATATCTCGGGGCCCTCCGTCCTGCCCTAAGGCCGCTGCCTCGAATCTTGCGGACAGCGGGGCGGCGCGGCGGCGGCGGCTGCGGTGAGTGAGCGGCAGGATCTTATGCGTAAAATCAAACGGACCGGTTCTCGAAAACAGCGGCGCGGCAGCGGGGCGGTGGCGGGTAGCGAGCGGTGTACTTCTCGCGCTCGAATCTTGCGGGCATCGGGCGGGAAGCGAGCGGTGATCGAGCGTTAGGAATAAATTTGAATCAAAAAGATGTTGCCGCCATTGTTTAGATATTTCTTTCGCGAATAAAAACAAATTGCTCGTCGACACAATCGTGAACACAACACTACGCGGCTATAGTGACGCGCGATCTGCCCGCTAGTTTCGAGAACGGGTCTTCGATGCCCGCTCAGCTCCCGCGCCGCTGCCGCCGCCGCCCCGCTGCCCGCAAGATTCGAGGCAGCGGCCTAAAGGTTGGGTTGTAAGTATATGTTGCATGTAGTTCTATTTTTGCCATATTTCTTCTCTATTCAGTCGAGTAAGAATAGGGGTCAAGTAATGCCATTATGATTGTATAGTGCCGACATTTGCTGATTCCATCTGAGTGTATGGGATGTAATAAAAGATTCCAACTTTTTATTATTATTTTTTTTAAATAATTATCAACTAGTGCTTGACTGCAATCCCGCCTGATGGTAAGCAGTGATGCAATCGTTGATGGTAAAGCGCTTTAGTTTTTTAAGCCTATTCACTTAAAAAACTTAGGAATAGGAAGGATGAAGGCAGTTGAGCGAGGTGATGCAATGTTTACCCAGACGGAGATTGATCTGGAGACCCTCCACGACCACACTCCCGACACAACAACATTTAGCGCATCGTACCCGCCACACATCGCAACACAACTGCTCAGACCCGTTCTTCGTACGGCTTCACCAGACATCATGCCGGAACACGACAAATCGCTTGGCGGCAAGACTTTGTCTGGTGGGTGGTAACTTCTGCCGGCAGCCGATGTTATGGCCTACCACCGAGAAAACCAACTATTTCATGATAGTAAATTAAAAGTCTTATTTCTATAGAATGGAAGGTTGAATCATATTTACTGATTCAAAGTACACAGGATCCCAAAAACTAAATAAATAAATATATATATATATATTTATATATATATATTTACTTAGCTTCGTATATACGAACAAATCACACAGATTAAGCTAAAGTAAGTTCGAGATTTGTGCTATGGGATACTAACTCAACGATACCATATTTACAATAGATACATATAGATAAACATCCAAGACCCAGACCAATCAGGAAAAGATCGTTTTCCATCATGACCTGGCCGGGGATCGAACCTGGGGCCTCCACGTCGCAGGCAGGCGTGTTGACCGCTGCGCCACGGAGGACGGTAAACAACTACAAAGATATTACACATAACTTTCATACTCTCATTATAATACTACATCATTACAATCCATAACAATTCGTCACCACACAGATCCCTACAATTTGGCTCTAGGCAATACATACCACACAGCGGCACACCGTATTGAGGAGAACGGAAATGGAGTCGAGGCAAACGGAAATAGTCCGCCGGTGGGAAGCCGAGAGACGAACAGACAACCTACAACGAGGTTCATATGGAAGTATATGCTTCTAAGTATATTCTCGTCATATCGATCATTTGTGACCTAGGCTTTATTTTTTTTTATCACTGGGGATAGGACGGTTAATAAGACGACTGTAAGCGCGACGGTTAGCGCAGTGGATAAGTTATTGACTGCTTCGCTGCGTGTCGCGTGTTCGATTCCCGTACGGAACAAATATTTGTATGAGCTACAAGTAGTTGTTCCGGGTCTGGTTGGTTGTGTATATGAGTTTATATGTCTGTAAACGCACCTAAGATACAAGAGAAATTCCTGGTGGGAGACAACGTTTTTTTTAAAAACAAAAAAAGGAATTGCTGCTGTTTCGTCAGTTCAGTCTCACGTATAGAATTCTAATCTCATCAAAATGATCTGTTTCTCTAAAACCTGGTAAGATGGAACTGCCCATTGTTATCATCATCTGGCTATCCTTTTTCCATCTATGTTGGGGTCTGGGGTAGTCTTCCAGTCTTACACAGCTGAGTACCAGTGTTTTACATGGAGGGACTGCTTATCTGACCTCCATAGCCAGTTCCTGATCATCATCATCATCATCATCATCTCAGCGTTAATCCCAGTCGCATCCGAAGCCTTTTTCAGCTTTGGAGTCTGGGGTCCGCCTTTACCAGTCCAACTGCTGATATGGCTAAACTTCGACATTTTTCCGTGAAGCGACTGCCGTCTGACCTCCACAACCCGAAGGCGACATCGAAGCATTGCAGCTAGACCAATTGTTGGACTTTTGCGGGCTCCAACAACCCATAACGACTGGCATTAGATGTTCTTATGGCAACCGGGACCAACGGCTTAACGTGCAAATATTCATATTCATGCATACAAATATCATCCATAACCAGTTCCTGATATAAAACGAAAACCCTGAAAGATGAAACTGTCCAAAATCGATAAAACTTTAAGTCTTCTTCTTTTTAAAAACGCACACAAGGAATTTCTCCTGTACTGTGGTTGCGTTTACAAACATAATAAACTCATATACACAAATAACCAAACCCAAAACAATTACTTGTAGGTCATACAAATATTTGTTCAGTGCGGGGATCGAACCCGCGACATGCAGCGCAGCAGTCAAACATTTAACCACTACGCCAACCATGCCGCCAAATGCATATTTATAGAAAAGGAGATGTTTCATTTTGGGCCACCACTATGTACGCTATATAGATAAAAAGGAAAAAATAGATTTTCATAAAAATACTGCAAAATTAATTTGAATAAAAATATAAGTACATATAATTAATTATTTGAAACGTTTTTAAGTGAGATAACCCTATAATAAGGTAGCCATGACAGTGGTTATGACGTTTGATTGGCGACTTTGACAGTTCTATTTCCCCGTTGTGTTCGTGTCGAGTGTTGATTTGAGTTGATTGTGTTTATTTAATGGGCCGTATGTTCGGAATTCATGTTTTGTGTTTTTCGCAGTCATATGGTAGATAATATAGATACGATAGCCTTAGATACATGACACGTTAATCAAATGTAACTGTCAAAATCTTATTTCCCTTAATGCTGACCACCATATTTATTAGTAGTTGTTTTGTACACCTTGGCCGAGTTAAATTGAATCTGTATAAAAACTAAGCCAAAATATAGGTAATTAACATTAAAAACAGTTAACTATAGCATAATTATACCTTGCATTAAGTGTACAATGTGCTGGCCCAGGCTCCATACATTTCTGAAACATCTCCTTTAACTGTTCGTTATCATCGAATATTATCAACTCGCTTGTCAGTATATCCGTTTTCCCTTGCGAGGTTCGGCTTCTGTAATTGAATCAGTTTTGAACACTCAATCAAGAAAAATCAAACATAAGTTATCTGTATATAAACAAAGCAATAAAGCTCACAATCTGCACTCACAGCTTGTTTAAAAAGCGTGAAATAATTCAAAAGCGAGAGATTCTCGTTAAAATGCAGCTTGAATTTACTAGCCGCGGAGTTCACTTTATCACCTGAGCTGTTCACTTTATAGCAGAGATCCGCGGTCCCATAAACTTGCTATACCTACATAAACGCGCACTTTCGCTGACATGGAAAATAGTTTACAGGCTGTATCCACCTAACAGACTCTGTTTATCTCTTTAACTGCCAGATATACCCTCTAATCTTAAGAATAAAACTTTATTCGCCATTTTTAGGGGACGTTTATGGCAACACTTTGTAGACGGAATTAAAGATTAAGTGGTTAATGAGTTGTTTGTGAGTGTTTGAAAGTTTTTAACGTATTTTCGGTTTGACTTTATTTGGTCTGGCTAATTACAAGGATAGGTAGTTGAACTTCTTGAGGCTCTTTAAAAGGCTTCCCAAGAGTTTTAAATTAATGAACTTTGACAGCGAGCTCTAAGTACAGGGATGTATTAATAATATGCTATATCCAACCTCAGCCTCCTTTTATATTGCAATGCAAACCGCAGGTTTAATCTCTTAGTAGCTTCAGCCTACGATTTTTTTTTTGCCCAATTTCTCACAGGTCATGGCAACTTTAAAAGTAAACTGTATTCTTTTAAACTTGTTCCTTCGCCTTTGTGTCAGTGTTCTACATCGAACTGTGAATTTGAACAGTCCGCACATCACATCTTGTGGGAGTGTATTCTTTGGCAGAATGAACGCAATATTATGTTGGATAGTGTACAAGTTACATCCGGAGTTGTTTATTATACGGACCTTGTAGAAACTAGAACTAATTTCCGTGCGTTCAGGCGCTTTTGCCATACCTATTATTGGAATCAATTGTAACAGCAAATACCTACTTAGGACCCATTAACTTAATCAAATGTTATTCCATGGTGCTTGGCAATCTGGGCTTCTCCCAGTTGCAATAATGTCCCTTTGTGCCGATTGGCCTAGTTCTGTTCTGTCTCCTGCTTATTATGGAGGGAAGTGGAAAAAATATCTTTTTTCTTACCCCTCCGCTATTCTTTTCTGATTAATTTAGTTGCGGGACCCAAGACAGTTGAATCGTTTCTCCGGGACTCGTCGAGCTTCATTGCTCGGCGTTTTTCTGGCGGTCTCTACTGTTGATTCTGGCTTTCAGGAGTTGCAGTGGGTTGGGAATAGTGTGGCGGGTTTTGTCCCAAAAAACAAAGCCTACGATTTTGACCATGTGAAAATTCGGCTATGGGACCACCGCGTCGTATTCTATCAATTTTGTTATATTTGCTCAACTTCTATGGACCCTAGCGCGATTTTAATAGCCTGTAACCTTTCCAAGAATTGGGTTATCAAACACAAGAAGAATTTATCAAATCCAATTGAATGAAAATGACCGCGTTAAAACAAGAAAATCTACAGCATTATCATTATTAAAAATTTTAAAAACTATATATATATATACATATTTCATAAGATCATCATCATCATCCTTTTTTTTATCGTCCCACTGCCGGGCACAGGCCTCCTCTCATACAGGATTAAGCGTGATCGACACGCTTGCACAATGCGGGTTGGCGATTTCAGACTTAAGTCCAGATTTCCTCAAAATGTTTTCCTTCGCCTTGTAATCAGTCATTGGTGTTCAAGATATACTTAAATAGTACATAGAACTTAGAACCCGCACACTCATACTCCAGAGGCTGGTTTGCTGATCTCGAATCAACTCTTATGACTTGATCACGTAATCAGGTAACATAAATATATTGCAGGTACAAATTTCTACCTATATTTCTGAAAGTCTTCTTGATCACCGTTTCTAAGTCACTTAACATGAACGAGTCACTGTTGCGGTCGCTCCGAACGCTAGACAATCGAAAACACAATGTTCCAATGTCGGCTTAACGACTCCTAGTTCAACTCTTCCTCGTTAAAACTTCCATAGCAGAAACAAATGGGGAATGAAAACCTCGTTTCGTTGTCTCATTCTTCGCTCATCTTCTTATGTAGACTCACCCCAATCTTCCGATATAAGCAATATCAGAACGTTTATGTTCCCCTGCCGACGGAAAAACTCTTATTGTACAATAAAAATGTTATGAGGTAACTCTATTCAATGAACTCTTCTGTTATTGAGATCGGTAGCGTTTCGCTGAGAATAGCCGTTCTTATGAACAAGGATGGAAACAGTGGTTTTGTCTGTATCGTACCCTTTTGTTAGAAGTTGTAGTACTGTAGCAATCATACTACTTGATCTGATTGCTTTTTTACTCCAAATGACAATGTGGTTGTGGTGTGGATTGTGGTCACTAGAGACGAACTTAGTCGTTGGTCCCGGCTGACATTCTTGGATTACGATTGATAGTCATTACGTCGGTCAGAAGCCCGAAAGTCTGACAACCAACAAGACTGATTGTCAGATTCCAGACCAAATAATCTAGTGATAGTCATACGTACTTAGATCAGATAGGCAGTACTTAGCTTTATATATTTAAGAACTAGCTTTCCGCCCGCGGCTTCACCCGCGTCGAGTTCGGTTATATCGCGCGTTTTAGATTTCCCTCGGGAATATCAATTTTTTCCGGGATAAAAGGTAGCCTATGTTCTTTCTCAGGGTCAAAAGATTATCTGTGCCAAATTTCATCAAAATCGGTTGAGAGGTTTAAGCGGGAAAGCGTAACAGACAGACAGACAGACCGACAGACAGACAGACAGAGTTACTTACGCATTTATAATATTAGTATGGATTAAATGTTTAATGAAGCATTTAGGCTAATTAAATACCCGCATTGTGGTGGAGCTGCAGACACCAGCCCGTATCATCTAGCCCAATTTCTAGTTTTTGTTATATTACAACAATCGAAATCCATACTAATATTATAAATACGAAAATGTCTCTGTTTGTCTGTCTGTCTGTCCGGCTTTCACGCCAAAACTGCTAAACCGATTGTAATGAAATTTACAACAGATAGTCTAGAGCATGAGAAAGGACATACGCTATATAAAATCCCGCTATGACTAATAGGAGCAGAGCAATAAAAAAAAAGTTGCGAAAACGGGAGCTTACGCGGACGTACTACATACTGCTTCAATTATTTTAACAGGTGCTTATTTTATATCAACTGAGCTCTTTTTTATTTACGGGAACCACCGCACGCTGTAAACGGAAGTCCACGCGGACGAAGACGCGGGCAACAGCTAGTTAAACTATAAACATGACATAGAGAAACGTTTCGTACCTACTATGTATTACGTTAATTGCCTATTGAATTAGGTTATAAATGTTTAATAAGAAATTGAAGTAAAAGACAGATATTTGCAACGTTTGCATTCAATATTATGTCACTTTCAAAGCTCATATTTTATGCAAAGTCAGTACCTCACGTCTCACCAATACCGGAACACCAATAAGCTAAAACCGAAAAGCGCCGAACACAACAGTATCGTCAAGTATCGATGCAATTCCCGAAAGGATGCGTGCCTCTATTTCCCCGTCTGTGGGCGAAGTCAATATGTCGTCGGAGATGAGTTATTTTTCCATAATTCTGACTTGCCGGCTCCGACCGTCGGGCGCCGGAGCCCCGAGAATTCCCAAATAAATAATAAATACGTCAACCCATATAAGCAGACATGTGCCTCACAGAGCAATGCAAACTCCGCCATATTTGTTTTTAGAATTTAATATGCAGTGGCTTAGTTGCCTTTAAAGTAGCTTCTAAAGTTTACGTTTATTTAATAGTAAAATGAGATTTCGTTTAATAGTTAAGTGGGGTTAAAATATGTGATTACTTTAAATAAAGTGAAAACGCATATTATGCCAATACCCTTTGGAATTGAAGTCGTCGTGACACATAAACTAATTTAATTTTATTAAGTGCTGTTAGTTGCTAAGTCGTGCTGGCCTAGTGGTTAAAAAACACCAGCCTCTCAAATATGAGTGTGCGGGTTCGATTTCAGGTCAGGCAAGTACCAATGTAACTTTTCTAAGTTATATGTACTTTCTAAATATATCTTGGACACCAATGATTAATAAAAAGTTGAAGGAAAACATCTTGAGGAAACCTGGACTTTAAGTCTGGAATCGCCAACCCGCATTAAGCAAGCGTGGTGATTACGCTCAATCCTTCTCTGTATGAGAGGAGACCTGTGCCCAGCAGTAGGAAGAAAAAAAAAGGCTGATGACGAAGTTCTGTCAGCTTTGAAATGGTAACTTTAACGAGAATAAAAACAAAATACAAAAAGTAAAATAACTTCAAATAAAATTGGGCATCCTTTCTGATCCTGACGTGGTCTGTGCAACTGTTGTTTATAGGAAGGAGCTCAAGGGATGCCATACCACGGAATAACTTCCGACGAACTAGTTGCACCCTCTTCGTTCCGCACGTTCTACAGGGACTTATGCTCTGCTCAAAAACTTTCACATTTTAAGACATTATTTAGTTTCCATGCGGCACCCTAAGGACTTCGCTGGTAAATTATTAAATTTACCGAACTTGAACATTTAATATTAAAGTGCTCACTTGACTTTTGTTGGATTCAATTGAAAGTTTCGTCTTACATTTGTTTTTGATTTTCCTTTGCGTTTTCCGGCGATTTAATCACGGACCACGTTTACCACTTCCCTAGATTCCCTAGATTGAAGCATTCATAATCATCATCATCAACCTTTTTATCGTCCCACTGGGGCACAGGTCTCCTCGCATACAGAGAAGAATTGACCGTAATCACCACAATTTCAGACCAGGTTTCCTCAAGATGTTTTCCTTCACCTTTTAATCAGTCACTAGATTATTGTCCAAGATATACTTGAAAAGTACATTTAACTTAGAAAAGTTACATTGGTACTTGCCTCACCTGGAATCGAACCCGCACACTCGTACTGGAGGCTGGTGTTTTGACCATTAGGCCACCACGACTTTGATTGACATATTAAATTAGAGCTATTCCTGTATATTTTGAGGTCCATTTTCCGATGGTCGGCCAAAGTGCATTCAGTTTATTGAAAAACAAGTTTTAATTTTTTACAACATTATTAAATTACTTGCCACCGTATAATAATTTGCCTATATATATACCAGCAGATAAGTTATCGAACTTATTATTCATTATAAAGCACTACACCATTTCCCTTTCATCATAACACTACACGAACTTCTAATCCCATAACAAAGCTGAATTTTGCAAATAGATACATACGTATAGCCAATAGATGGCGTTGCATGCTGATGGGCCAGCGTTCACGTGGTCATACCAAAGCCCCATTGTGCCGCTAAGCTGCTATATCCGGCTAATGGGCACTGCTCTTTGTGATACGGATTTCATTTCTATTGCAGCATCCGACACACATGCTACGCTAAATAATACGTGCTGTTTTGCTACCTCTCGCTGTTCTGCCCTGTTTTGATTTTAAGTGTGGTTGGTGTAATGAGGAGTTATTCTGGTCTGAGAGTTTTTTTTAAAGTTCGAATGGGATACTCAATTAGAATCTTTAGGATCGAGTTTTTATTGAATAATTTTAAATGAACCATTTAAGTGCTTGGCCATCTATAAAAAAGCCACACCTATCTAATAAACGACGAACTAAACCAACAGCACACAAGTACAAGTACGGCCACTAATGATCTGAGATCTGACCTACATAGCACAAAGAGCAATTTCTCTCAGTCGAGACTCACCGGCAATGTACAAATTACAGCGTCCCATTTGGCTGTAATTCGGGTTTTGTCCGACTACCCTCATAGGCGCACACTACAATTTACACCGGACGCGGCCAGTCGTGAACGAGCTGTCGTCACGGCACCACGTGTATTTTACTGCAGCTGCCTGCGTTTTATATGGCATTATTTAGCCTAGTTGCCGGTTAACAGATAGTTAGACGTTTGCTGCATGCTCAGTGCTCACGTGTCCTATACCCAAATGAGGCATGTTGTATTTTTAATATAAAAAATGCCAACTGGCTTTTTAACACAAATAACTTTAACGCACCATTCAATCTTTACATTTATATCATCAACTACAACTCAATTAATGAAGCTTAAGTGAAACCAGAACTTTTGAAATCTTTCCAAAATCTGGTGATAATTAGGTAACATTTTAATAATACCGAAGTATAAAAATAAAACAAAGGCGGGTTATTTCTTAAAAAGAAGATTCAATTTTTATGAAGAGACGTCTATCTGACGAGCTGAGCGACGAGGCGAGCGAATTAAAGATTGTCAACAGATTTATTACTCGGTCCGGTGAACTTCCCCCACAGGGAGATAATATTACTACCATTTTATTCTGTTTTGTCTTGATATATTTTTGGGGGATCTGCCAATTAGATAAGAAGTTTACTACATTACGATTTTTTAGGACAGAGTTTTAGCAAATTCGTCTTTTTGTAATGCACACGTGCGTGTCTGGTACAAATCAAACCATTTTTTCTTTTCTCTTTTGATTTGTCCCTATTCTCTGCCAAAAGATGACGACTATTTGTGGAACACTTGCCTAATCATCCCCATCGTAACAAACATAACATAATAACTTTACCTTACAAATCAATACCAACTCAGCGATCAAAAATTAACGTGAAGTAAGTCAACTAGACACAGTATTTGTCGGTCGTGTGCGCCACTAATAGGGTATTATGAACTTCTGCTAAGAACTCAAGGGCTGAAGGGTGCTAGAGGGAAAGTGCGGGAGTGAGGCGGGGGCGCAGAGAGAGGGCGCGGGAGGTATTTGAGGTATCTCCTCCGCAGTAGGCAACGGGGGCGAGATTACAGATGGCAAGATAAGCCTCGAATTAGATACAACGAATTTTGTATGATGTTGTAAAGGTATTAACCGTCTTGCGTATCCTTAACTTTGAGAATAAAATATTAGGTTTATTTTACAAAAACCTTTTAAGCGGGCATTATGGTATTAATGCATCTATATTCGGTTTTCGTGTAGTTCAAATTACATTTAATTAATAATTACACGAAAATCTTCGGCGTTGAATTTTTCGGAACGTTGTTCTGGCTAAAGTTACCGGAATTAGAATACTGCCTCGAGGGATGAATGAGAAAATAGATAAAAATGATTTTTTTTTTGACATCTGTTGTAGAGTCCTATTATAGCTATACTGATGGCATTTTCCTACTGTTTCCGGTAATACAATACAAACAAGAGCCTATTTTGTTAAGTTACTATTAAGATATCAATTATTAATCTGTCTAGCTAACTATGGTAGGGGCAGCTGGCAGTCTGACGGTATGTGGCTGAATACCAGTATTTTAGATGGATCAATTATTAATCTGACCAACCAGGATATAAATGATGCATATATTATATAAACAATGCGCTATTCAACGTAACTAAAAAAAAGAGTAGTAATCCGACGAACATCTGATATTTCAATTTTTTTCACAACCCCCCCTTCATTAATACACCAGAGCATTCCAATTCCAAAAAAAGACAAGATTACAAAGCGATTTCCTTCCGAAATACGCATTCACAATAAGTCACTTAACATTTAATTAGGCAAGCTAAAAGTGCCGCGGCGCGCAAACAACTGAATTATAAAAGGCAAAACGGATACCTACATACCATACCTTGGAGAGAAGGAACACCGGAGGCTTAAAGGGAGCATCTTGCCAGAGCCCGGAGGCTGCATCCAAACACAAAAACACCCCAGAGCTGTTCTTAAATCTCAATTAAGGTTAAAACCGTGTCTCGGGCGCACGTACACTGAATTAAATTAATGGCCTCACATATTGCAGTGCTGTGGCGCTCCCGATTAATTGCGTATTTTTTTGGCCTTCCTTTGTTTTCAGGTTAAATGTTTTATTAGAGACTTGCTTATTTATAGATAGGAGAGAGAATTGCTCTTTGTATTAATTATTGGGCTTAGTGGCTCTACGAAACGTCTGAAATTGCGAAGAATTTAATCACTCATGGCAGAATGAATCTCTTTAAACTTTACACATCAAGATTAATACACGAACAGCTTTACGAGACATTATTATAGAACAAGTATTTATCTAATAACATACTTAGAGCCAGACAAGTAGGTAACATGCATGGCGGAGGCGCCGCCGCGGAGCGCCGCTAAATCAAGTTGCCAACTTCACCGTTGACATTACACCAAAATGACTTTATAACGCAATATTGTGTAACAACAACCTTGCAAACTCAAACTATTTACCTAGTGAACAAGTTTCGCGTTCCGTCCGGATGCCTGGAGCGTGTTCCCTACATTAAAACACGGGATAATCTGTATGCTGTGCGTCGTATTTTCGCCAAATCTGGCGTTGCCATGACGACGGCCCTTGAAGTAAAACCCCACAGTGAAGAGTCAAAGCGTAAGGCGAAATAATGACGCGACGAGATATGGCAGCTGAGGACGTGAGAACACTATACAACGCGTTTATTCTGGAAATGTATTTTTTGAACTACGAGTAGTTGTGTGTATCAGTCTCTGTGTATTTGTAGATGGAATCTGATTTCGAGGCTGTTTAGTTGGATGAGTAGGGCAGGATAAAATAAGTATGTCGTGGATAGCGGTGTCGTTTGGATGGAAGTTGGTCATTTGATTTATGTTGTAGCGGAACCAGCGCTGTGACATTATTTTGTAATGGCGGTATGTCGACAGAGTCGTTTTGGAAAGTGAGGATTGTCGAACGGTGACTTCAGATTGAAACGTGGTCCAGGACACTTCTGCGGGGCGAAATTGTCGGTTTGCCTATTTTTTTTTTTTTTTTACTTTGCACCACACTAGGGATTTCTCCTGTATCGTGGGTATGTTTACAAACATATAACTCGCATACACAAACATCCAGACCCGAAACAGCTACTTGTAGGTCACACAAATATTTTATTTTAAATATTTGTTCCGTGCGGGGATCGAACCCGCGACACGCAGCGCAGTAATCAATGGCTTAACCATTGCGCCAACCATGCCGTCAAATTGTTATTGTCAAGATTGGAGGGTATATTTACACTTCGTGATTTAATTCAAAACTTCACATAAGAAATGGAGCCCTAACCACCACATCAAGATGCTGACGATCCTATCGCTCCGCCGTCGCTGACGTCGTCAAGTATATCTTATAGACTTACTTTTCTATACTATTTTTAATTATTTTTTTTTTAAATTTAGCCCCACACTAGGAATTTCTCCGTATCGTGGGTGCGTTTACAAACATATAAAACTCACATACACAAACAACCAGACCCTGACCAACTAATACTAGGTCATACAAATATTAGTTCCGTGCGGGATTCGAACCCGCGACACGTAGCGCAGCAGTCAATAGCTTAACCACTGCGCTAACCGTGCAGTGTCGTGCAATTCGCTCAGTCAGTTTATTATTAGGTGCTCTAGGCAAGTTAATTAAAATAATCTATACTAATATATAAAGCTGAAGAGTTTGTTTGTTTGTTTGAAGGCGCTAATCTCAGGAACTACTGTTCTGATTTGAAAAATTCTTTTTGCGTTGGATAGACCATTAATCCAGGAAGGCTTTTGCTATAGAACATCACGCTGTGACCAATAGGAGCGGAGCATAACTAACTCCACGCGAACGAAGTCGCTGGCGGCCGCTAGTATTATACGAGTTCGTAGTTTAGTTATTGACTTCATTAGCGTATCTAGGTAGCGTTAAGGAACTTAATTAGCTATCTGACACATACTATAATAACTAATTGGACAGCTATTAGCTAGCTGGTTCACTATAGACCCTATTCGGTTACACAGTCACCTTATTCTGTGACGACACAATTAAGGTGTCTACTGCTATCCAATTTCGTCTTTGATCTGAAAATCCAGTAGTGCTAGACCCATTATACGGTTTTATAGCTGCGTTTTGTGCAAGGTCGTCGTGTTGTATGGAAGCTAGTTGACCGTAACGTTTTTCTATGGCGCGGTATATATGCCGTAAATAAATCGCGCCGTCTAAACATACGGCTTGACCCGGCGGCAAGACTTTGATGGGTGGTAACTTCTGCCGGCAACCGATATTATGGCCTACCACCGAGAAAATCAACATCATCATTTTGTCATCAAGCTCATTATCATCATCATCATCATTTCAGTCAAAAGACGTCCTGGACATAGGCCTCCCCCAAGGATCTCCACGACGACCGGTTCCGTGCCTCGGGAGCATCCGGTTTCCCACGACCTTCACCAGAAAGTCGGTCCACCTTGTCGGGGGCCTACCGGCCTTGTGTCAGGTCGGTCACACTCACAGAAATTCAGTGCTTTTTCCCCATCCAACAAAAGCGCTTAACTTTGCTAATGAAGTTTTTACTTCAAAAAATCCTCCCTAGTGTCTGTGTCTTCTGCTTTTCAATTTTCTGCTATCCTGTATGTCACAGAACGGTGATCACCCGCTTACTGTCCACGTCATCATCATCATCACCATCAACCTTTTATCGTCCCACTGCTGGGCACAGGTCTCCTCTCATACAGTGAAGGATTCAGCGTAAACACCACTCTTGCACAATGCGCGTTGGCGATTTCACACTTATAAGTCCAGGTTTCCTCAAAATGTTTTCCTTCACCTTCAGTCATTGGTGTCTAAGATATACTTAGAAAGTACATATAACTTAGAAGAGTTACATTGGTACTTGCCTGACCTGGGGTCGAACCCGCACCCATACTTGAGAGGCTGGTGTTTTAACCACTAGGCCACCACGACCACTGTCCACATGCAACGCGATTATTAGTTGCAAATGAGACACTAATTACATAGCAACGAGTATTACTATTCAATCTGTTATGTATACCTACGTAGCTACATAACTGGGTATTGATACCCGGCTTGCATTGCTATGCGGTCAACACACATTCCTCTTTCATTCCATATTATTATTGATATGTGTATTGGGAGCTTCATTAGTGACGATAATGTGTTTGTTTCCTGCGTATTATGTGTGTTTTAGTTTAGTGAAAGGTTCATTAATTTTGATCCGATGTTCGAGAGTCATGGTCTTTGGTTTAGTAAAACGCTTAATATAATTGCCGAAGATTTTATCGGCTTTATATTGTTTTGAAAATTGAAATTAATGCTACGTTTATTGTATATAAAGTCGTAGCTAAGCATATAAAGAGCAATGTTGGAGCAGTGGCATCGGCTCTGACTTACAAGTTGGTTCATAAGGTTGGTACAACTTGTAAGTCAACAAGTTGGTTAGTTGGTTCGTAAGTTCGGACCCAGATAGAGACTTTATTTTGCGTATTTAATTTCATTACTATGGTTCTCAAAACAGTGAAGGAAATATCGTAAGAAAACGTAGTATTCTAAAACAACATTGAAGACATGTAATAGCCTAATCTATCTCACAAGGAGTTGGCCTGTGACAAGAGAGGAGGTCTTATAAGAAGAAGACATCTTATAATTACAATCGTAACTGATTTACTTTTATAGATAATATTTTAAGTAGCTAAGACAAATTCTATAACTTATTTATTTTGTGTAATTAATATATTATTATATACTAGCGGCCGCCAGCGACTTCGTCCGCGTGAAGTTAGTTACGCTCCGCTCCTATTGGTCGCGGCGTGATGCTAGCCTTCCTGGATTAATAGGCTATCCAACGCAAAAAGAATTTTTCAAACCGGACCAGTAGTTCCTGAAATTAGCGTGTTCAAACAAACAAACTCTTCAGCTTTATATATTAGTATACTTAGATTATGGGCTGATTACGCTAAGCCCACACATTGTTAAAATTATCTTAATTATTAATTCTGTACAAAAACAAGTACCTATAACGCATACAAAACGCAAGAGGTACACCGAAAGCCAGTAAAAATAAAAGTAAATAAACCGTATTCGGTAAACGAAAACAAAAACACACGTCAAAATAACTGTTAATAAAATTAAACCTGTCGGGCAGTCACACAAGTGATTGTGATCACATCACTATACTAGTGCCATAAGGAAGGAGGGGGACAGCTCTATTATTTTTAACGAGCAAATAAATATTCGGCATTCGTTTACATTTTCATAACGAATGGGCGCATTTTAAAAGCCTTATTACTGGGTGTCACGCCTTGACGTACGACGCACGGTTTGCCGATAATAACTTATCGATTATTCAGTTTTTCGGGAAATTAATACTTATATTCTGTGATGGCGTTAAATAAGATTCAGCTGCAACTTGGATTTTTTTAAACCATTGGATGTCCCTGCAAAAAAAAAAAACTATAAGGCTTTTGAAATTATGACTTTTAAACCACAGATTGTTGACGTTTTCCGTAACTTTAGGTTATCACATTGACTGAAACCAAGTTTCTACATTACGTATTTTAAATATTGTGTATATTTAAAATACGTAATGTAGGAACTTGGTTAATTAAAAGAATAAATAAGAATTTTACTAAAGTTCTAGTTATGAGAATATTCATTAATCGTTTATAAATAAAAACAAGTTGTGTGGTTAAAAACAGTACCTATTTTAAAGAGGTTTTAAACAACAAATAATTCTTAAGTACTTTTCCAGTGATAACACTCTTTCATTCACTATGTAAAAGAATTTAAATAGCACAACGAATTAATCTTCATCCATTTTCATTATTTACAGAAATACAAATGACACCCGTTAAATAAGTATGAGTTTTCCATTAACTACGAACGAATTCCCCAATAACTTGCGCCGGATCAATACCCTATTTACTTTTTTAACTACTAATTGAATTGGGCGTACTTATACAGTCCCGTTCAAATTAATTAACTCGTTGAACAGGAAGCCACTCGCAATACGGCCGCATTCACTTTTATAGGTGATAAAAATCGTCTTCTCTAAATACTCCAAATCTTCAACAATAACGTTCTTTGAATTTTATTTGACAAACATTAAAATATGTAGTGATTGTTCGGGGTTTATTAGCAACGTTTTATTACTCCTCCGTCGCACATACACGGGAGAGAAAGCGTATTGTAGCTTGTGACAATAAATAAGACATAAAATTTTATTTTACAACGGTAAACGAAAGAAGCTAACGAAATTACATTCAATTACCGCAGTGTGCCCGCGGCATTCCACCGTCGCAATAAAGGCCGCAAAGTAACGTTCCTCGCGTAAATTTTTCGGACATAAAACTCTGTAAAAGTGAAGTTAGTGAGATGTAGAGCGACAATAAATGTTTATAGAGGTTGGAGCCGCGCGGCGTGCCCGAGCCGCCGCACCGTGCCGTGTCTTGCCGAGTCACCGCGGCTCACCGAGTCACCGCGGCTCACCTCTCCTACTCAATTAAGTTTCGGCAGAAGAAAAATAAAAATTCACCGTAGCAGAGGTTCTTCATTCACAGAGCAAACACGAATGAGGCAAATTAAGTGAGCAAAATAACGTGCCCTTAAATTAGGTCACGCAACCAAAGTGAGACTTGGAGGGCTCTTGCATCTCGTTACAAAGATGAAGTATCGTGCCGCGCCGCGCCGAGCTGCGGTTAATGTAATCAAATTTTTAATTTTTAACTTTTTTTCGTTTTTTTGATATTCTTGGAAAGCTTTTCTTTGTGCGTAATTCAGTTAAACGCAGAAATGTGAAGCTTTTAGTTAGTTTGGAAATAAACTCTGCAATTTTCTTCTTTGTTTATTTTTACAGTTTTCTGGTCGGTTGAGCGTTTAATTGTCAGTTTTCCACGTAAATATAATATCTCGCACAGTGGAAAACAGGAATGGAAAGTTGGATTTTTCTATGAAACTATTCTGTATTTTAAAAACTTTTTGGAAATCGTCGGATTCATTGAATTATTTAGTTTAGTTTGATTTTATTAGGCATTAATATTATTGTTAAACGATTGTTGCCAACGCCACATACGAACAACGCGCTTACTAACGTCACGCAGATCCTAAGCCTCATTGCACGTTCCTCTTACCTCTCTATACCTATTGGACCCCAATGAATGAAAAAGTACATTAAAAAGATTTGATTTCAATAAAAAGAAATGGCCAGAGTTACACTCGTAGTGTTTTAGTTAAAGCACTTTTATGGGTTTCTGAGTTAGGGGGTCGGCATCCCACCGTACACCATAGAAGCCGATTCTTTTATACGTGTTACTGTTTTATGTACCAATTTACAACATACAGATTGACTGTGTTGGATTTTTCTAACACGGATCGTTTTTTGAAATACAGGGTACATACCCTTACATATAGTACCTAGTTGTTACAGAATGCATATCAATGATATGATATCATGTTAAATGCATCCTGTAAGGACTAATACGTAGCCTTGTTTTTCTAATATTATTTACAATAAAAATATTACAAAGTTTGATAAAAGAACTCAATGAATTTGTTTTTTTTTTTTAGGAAACTTAATGAAATTGAACTAAAATTATTTTTTTATTTATGTTTAAGCTACCACCACACATTTAATTAAGTGCACATCGAGTAAACAGTATCTGACGATAATTGTATAAAGCCTGTGTTACACACGTAATAATTAGATGACGTGAATTAGGGATACATTAAGACGTATGTACACGGTAGGGTGGATAGGTGTGTTTAAGAAAATACATCCAGGAAAGTATGTAAGTATTTCAGTATCGATTTCTACTATGTAATTGAAGTATGGGTGTGTGTACTATAGGTGCACCTCTGTTTAACACGTCTTGCTTTACAGGCGTGTTGTTATATTACGTCAATGTATTTATATGGAATATGTATTACTAAAATTAAGTGCCAGTCGGATTTGCACAGGGTTTCAGACCAGTTCTTGTTTGGACGCCACTTTTCATTTTTGTTAACTTTATTTTATTATCTTTTCTTTCAGTGGCAAGATAAATTCAAACTCAACTGTCACCTACTTTTTACGGTTCAGGAGTTTTGTATGTTTTGTATGTATGCTAGCTGACAGTCAGGCGGACGGATAGACGGGTAGACAGTGGAGGCTTAGAGTAATAAGTTTCTATTAACACACTTTGTATACAAATCCCTAGAACCTATATCCTCATAAGTATTGACAAAAAGTCACAGAAAATTTCATTGATACAGTTTTTTCATAAAATCGTAGTGCGTTTATATACCATCATCATCATCATCTCAGCGTTAATCCCAGTCGCATCCGAAGCCTTTTTCAGCTTTGGAGTCTGGGGTCCGCCTTTACCAGTCCAACTGCTGATATGGCTAAACTTCGACATTTTTCCGTGAAGCGACTGCCGTCTGACCTCCACAACCCGAAGGCGACATCGAAGCATTGCAGCTAGACCAATTGTTGGACTTTTGAGGGCTCCAACAACCCGTAACGACTGCCACTGGATGTTCGTATGGCAACCGGGACCAACGGCTTAACGTGCTTTCCGAGGCACGACCAGACCAGTGCAAATATTCAAATTCATTCATACAAATATTTGCACTGTGCGGGGATGGAAACCGCGCCTCCTTGCGCAGCGGCCGCGTCCGCTACCGCTACGCCACGGAGGCTGTCGCGTGTATATACCAAACGACTTTATTTACTAAGTCTCAGGCCTTCAACAAAATCTTCCATAATTAAGTCACTACGATTAATCCGCAGACACATAGTAGCCGAAATTACCCACTAACGTAACCAATTTTCTTACCTTTGACAAAATCACGGCCCTTGCCTATTACGTAACATTACCCAAAGGGCGCACGCGGCGCGAATACGGCGCTAAACACATGTTGGGCGATTCATGCTTTTTTGAGTCATATTAATAAGCGTTAGGGTGTATTTTACTGTGATGTCTGACGCCGATAAAAGGCAAACATCGAAGGATGTATAAGATACTCTGTGAGGGCGACGGTAGACCTATAATGGATCCTTGCTAGAAGGGCTTCGGGACCGCATGTGTTCGTGCCTGCGGTTCCGCTTTTGAGGAACAAATTAGAAAATCTTTTGGAGAATAATTTAAGAAGTAGGCCCGCGGTTGCCGAGTTAACTTTGTTTGGGTAGCTAAGTAAGTATAGAGTGATCAAAGGTGTGTAGGGGTTCATCTAAGTCGTAGGTATAGGGCGAAAATGACTCGACAGTTCTGGGAATGGACGATTCACTGTTTGATACGGAATCTTATTGGGTGTTGATTAACATTTTTTTGAAGCAGTTTCCTACATGCCATTCATATGACCCATCAAAGACTGCATTGTTTCCGATGATTACCTGTTATGCTCAAAGCTCTAAGTAAAAAAGTAGGTGGCAATTTTAAAGATCTTGATGAACTAGGATCGCGGGCGCAATTATGTCGGGATATTTCTTAATCTTAATCAACACCCTCTTACATATTTAATTACCGTCGCTTCCCGCTTTTATTTCCATACGTATATCTACAGAAGCGTGTCGGAAATCAGACCTTTTCCTTCTGCTACTGGTACGTAATTGAAATGCCATGTTATTAAGATTTTAATGAACATATGCGTACATGCGCATGAGCGAGGGGTAAGGAAATTTCGTGAAAAATAACCGCGATATAAGGTTGGTATTAATCAGTTTACTGTTCGAAGTGAATTGTTAACACAGCTGAAATAAAGTCGCTGATATTTAAAACCATATAACCTAAACCGCAAGCGAAAATATTATTAGTTTAACGTTATTTTTCTTTATAAGAAACCTGAATATAGTTTGTTCAGAATAAGCAACTGAATTGATTCCATCCATTTTATATTTTTTCACCATGTTATATTGTTTCCCAAATACATTTAGAAATTGTTGCAATGTAGTTCCCGAGCCCGCAACACAGCTGCCTGCTGATCGTAGTATTAGGAGGCGCGTGAGACAGGACACCGCCGCGCCGCGCCGCGCCGGAGCGATCGGTGGTTGACCATAGTTTTGTTGGGACAACCAGGTAAGATAACAAGCCCATAACTTTGTAGTTTTTCATGATATCTTTTTACTGCTGGTTTCCACCCTTACGTTGTTAACACCACTACGATCCGGACGAAGCGTTTCGCCTCCTCCTTTATACCGCGTACATCGAGGGACTGGAACAATTTGCCAGCGGCGGTGTTTCCGTCGGACTACAATTTGAGTGTCTTCAAGGCTAGAGTGAATAGGCTCTTAATAAACTAGTGCGCTTTACCATCAACGATTGCGTCACTGCTTACCATCACGCAGGATTGCGGTCTAGCGCTGGTTTATAGTGTTTAAAAAAAAAAATATATCTTTTTGAAATTTTGTACATAGATTCTGTACTTCAAAATATTGGACACGTGTTGGGTTTCGCATATACATATACAAAAATAACGTTGTTGTAACTATACAATATTCCAGATTGTTTCCATGCGACGCGTATGCTCGCGGCCTGCTCATATCAGCAGCTATCTAAACATCGCGAAACTTTCCTCGGCGTATCATATTTTCGTATTTTTCTTCAGAGAGACGCAAACCGTGAACGCACATTAAATGTATTCCATAAATCAGTATACACTTGCGAATTTCGAACAAGAGGGCCCAACAAAAATACTTACTTAACAATTTGTCGAGAAATTCGACGAACGATTAACAAATGTGTTCGTTCGTTGTTAACATTACGTCTTAAATTAATAAAGTTTGGAATTGCCGCGCGGGTGCTCACGGGGTACCGTGGCGCTTTATGATACTCAGATTGGGTGCCACTGTGCCCACTACACCGCGGGTACTCGAGCCGGTATCCTAGTACAATATTGACACAAATCCCTTAACTTATAAAATCGTGCTTCCGTCCCCGATGTTGGCAATATGGGATTTCCGTCGTCATTTTGATGTGGACCCCGAGGCTGGGCCGGAGGGGGTCGTGTTTGCGCGGGGGACACCTGGCTACTCAGCCGCCCTGTTTGCTGATCGATATGAGCCCGCTCTTGTGGATGACACACCACTAATGTAACACTAAAATATATTCAGACACTTTTCATCGAGGATACTTTAAAAAGAAATAGGTTTTTTTTGTTGTAAATTTGATACACCTTACTTATACATTTCTTGAAAGCAATCTCTAAACTGGTTTAGTAGTATGATTACACATCTCAAAGGCAAGGAAATAATCCAAAAAAATATACAATCATACCATCTTAATCAAAATTTTCTTATATTCGGCTCATGCCGGTGCACTTGCATATTAGTAGACACTCAATGAGCCAGTCTGCCGCACACGATTTGCCAATAAGTACGTATTTGCTGCAATAACCGACAAAACAAAGCATCCGGCTTGCACGCTCCTAATCCTCGATTTGGGGAGGGTCTGCGTGCAAATGGAAAAATATTTGTCTGGCAACACTCGGCAAATGTACCGACAGCCGATATCACGTAGCGTTTTATTTTACGATAAGACAACTACAGGTTGTCGACTTCACGTGTGGACGGGTTTATTTTTCTGTGTTGGCAACACGTTCGTTCTTTTGCAACGTGGTTCGTTCAGGTAGTTTAGCGTACTTTAAGAATGAGGTGGTGTAATGCAATCTTTGATTTTTACACGGGAATTTACTGAGAATTTTCGAGGAGTCTCGACTTTTATTAAGATCCTGAAAATATTATGGAAAGATGTTATCCGATTGGAATTCAATTTATTTGAAAATGCACTGTTTTACAGACTTAGTACTTCGAGCTAAAAGAAGGAACATTATTTGATTTTTCATTTTAACCAAAACTTGAAAGTTACTGAAAAAATATCGTGATTATGTAGATATTAATCAATACATAGTATAAAACAAAGTCGCTTTCGCTGCATGTCCGTATGTATGCTTAGATCTTTAAAACTACGCAACGGATTTTTTTGACGCGGTTTTTTTTAATAGATAGAGTGATTCTTAAGGAAGGTTTGTATGTATAATAAATGCATAATATAGTGTTCGTTCCCGAGGGAAATCTAAAAAGCGCGATATAACCGAACTCCACGCGGGCGAAGCCGCGGGCGGAAAGCTAGTATTATTATAAATATCAGGTCTCAAATAATAATAATTATATACGTCATATGTTTTGTTCCCACGACCAACACCTGCATCGCATCACCTGCCCGAGATATTACTACGTTTTCACTTCACTTCCGTACTGACTGCTTGCTTGGCTCCTAAAATTCATATAGCGTGATAGAATAGTGTGTGGACAAAGATGGAGATGGATCTGAAAGATTGTCCTAACAAAAGCAAACAATTTTTCAAAACCGTCTAAAAGTTGAAGAGTTGCGCGATCAATAAACAAGTTATTCACCAATTGGTACATAGATTTCAGAAGGAAACTACTCAATCACCTTCCTATTAAACAGTTAAGATCTAAAAAACAAACTCTTAACTTAAATTCAAATTCAAAACTATCATCAACCTAACCTTTTAAATTCCCTCTAAACTTAGCTATAACAAGAGTCCTAGTATCATGAACAAACAAAATATTCGTGGTCTAAGCTCCTGACATCGTTTGCAGTGCAAGGTTCACTTTGCAACTTTTCAAATAACTGCTAACCCTCACTAGCTCTTATGATGGCGTTATGACCGAGAGGATCATATTATTATTGGAACATCGAAAGTTGGAGTGCATGTGGCGAAATTTAAAAGTTATTCCGAATATTCGGATGGAATTTTTTGATGAGGGTGGGATTTTGAAATTTTTAAGGGGATGATACAAATGTGAGATGTGCTGGATTATCAAGACATTTTTGCACTGTACATAAATCATTCGTATATTATAAGTCGAAAATAGGCAGAAAACAGGTCTTGTGGTTACCATTTTTGTAGTTTGTAAGGCTGCATATTTTTGTTATCAAGGAAACAAATACCGGGCGAGGCCTTTAAAGAAAAGTGCCTCTAGAAGCACTGAAATCCCAAATTTTACTTAGGACTTCATTTTCATCGAAACAAATAAATCATCGTGGAAGTATAGGTATCTGACGAAGCAGATGCAAATTGCTCGTAGCAATAAGACTATGTTACCAATTATGTCAACGTTTATAAAATTTCCAAATTTGCATCTGTAATTTATTTTGTGTACATAATAAAGAGACTTCTATCCTTTTTTATTCTATGCATATTCATTCTTCAAATTTGTTTACCTGTTCTAATTTACTTTTTCAAACTTATTGACTTATCAGGAAAGAAAACAGTCTAATTTTCGCCCGTTACCCGTCCCACTCCCGTCCAGACGTGCGTCAATGCCACTTTATGCCTGTTTTACGCCGTGTACGCCTAGATTGCGATCCACCCGCTATTTAAACCGGATCGCTTTACACTCTTCTCAGCCTTTAATAGACCTGTTCGCTTTTATACCCTAATGACCGCGTAAAATGCTCTGCGTTTGTTTGGCCTTTATTAACCGGTAAGTGATGCAGCTGGTTTAAATGAAATGTTATTATATTTAACGGTTCGACGATGATTTTATGAGGCGATTCTGTTTCAGTGCTGTGGGGTTGTATTATATTAAACACCACCACCGTAACATGTGAAGTACCAAAAGTTTGGAACAGATAGATATACCTACTTACATCGGTAGCTAGAGAATTCCATCCCTTTGTTTCTCGAATAAAACTTATAAAAAACAAAAGTTAGAATATACTTGTATACAGACACAATCCTCAATATCTGGTCACAGTTCGAGTTAAAAAGCTCGGAGTTATAGTGGTTCAATGGGGAAGTTATTGAAAACAAATCAAGTAAGAATACCGAAACGCAAAAGTTGGACTTGTTGCACTGAGAAGAAAACTAATAAATGTTTCCCGCGGCGAATATAAGAGCGAGTCGGTGGCAGAGCGTGACATTAAACTTGGGTATAAAGTGAGCGTGCAATATCGAGTTAGCGAGTTTCACAGACCAAACAAGACGGCATCGGACTTCCTGGCGTAAACTACTTAAATCTTGACGCGTCTTGCCTCGCCGTCCGCTGCGGGCGAGAATAAACTTGCCGCGCCATTTATGTGCGACATAGCTGCGGTATGCGGCAAGAGCTTCACGCAACAATCATCTCTGTGTGGACAGGGCAACATCTGAAATCGCTTGGTGTGAAGAGCCAAGCCAGTGGTACTGTGGGATTACAGAGCGATGTTGGCCGCGTACTTTCGACAGATAACGCACAGTCCGGACTGGAGTGGCTTTCCCGCTTGATTGACACTGACTCAGTGGCTTTTAGTTGGCAAACGTAGCCATTACACGCGGTGAAGTGTTCCGACTCGCACATGTTGGAGTACACTTTGAGCGTCATTTCGGGACGTGTGTGGAACATTTCGAGGTGTATTTGCGGGTAGGTGATAGCTGTCTTGTTTGTGTAGAGCACATTGCACGTGGCATATTGTATGTGTTAACTGTTGTGTGCTGTGTTTCAGTTAGTCCAGTTCTTGATTCAACTTTCCATTTGATTTTTATTTGTTGCTATCTTTCTTTCTTTCAGTTACTTGAGTAGGTGAACAGTTACTTTTAGTTGGGATCTCACTTTGTATATTTAAGACAGAAAATACCATTGATCATGGCACTTCAAAGACATTTAATTATTTGCCGCTCTGTATTCAAATAAGCAAGTCTGGAAGTCGCCGAAAAGAAAAAGAAAGAGAAGTCTTCCAAAGGTTTTTTTTACAACCACTAAAGATCCGTGTCCGATCTAAATGAAGACATCATGATTACGGAGACCAACAAAAACGCAAGCAAACGGCAATTACATTGGAATTGCTAAAAGGACCCACCTGTTGACTGCCGCAGACGAGAATGTTCTCGAAAAAGATTTTATTGGTTGAAAACGTTGGCTTTCCGCGACAGATGTTCTACGGGATTTGCTCTCAACTCGGAAAACTTGTGTTTGAGAACGCTTTCTGCTTTGAATACTGTAGTTCAGAGCTCTTTAGCTTATTTTTGTGGCTGTTAAACTTTATCTGGAAACTGCTTTTACCTGTTTCTGTTTTTAGTGAATTGCTTTAAATAAAAGCAAAAGATTTGGTAAAAGGATAAGTTACTGGCTTTACGTGTATTTTCAAGCAATAAGTATTTTAATGTTTACGTTGGCTATTTGATTATCGTAATGTTTGTGTTTCCCTTATATTTTATGACTATTTATGAGATTGAGACTGGGTCTTCCAGTTACGACACATTAAACAACGAAACCAACTCCTAAATATCGACAAACACAATCAAGTTCATTAACACATTATAATGAGGCTGGAGAAAGACCAAAAAGCACGGTATTCGAGTGAAATTGATAGGAGAAATTTCAACAAAAACTGTGGGCTATAAGCTTTCGCGGGGAACGCCACACACGAAGCAATTATCTAAAGCACACACGACGTTTAACCTCAAATTTCACTAATGAAAATTTCTGTTGTTTGGTGGCGAAGGGCGCACCTTACCGCTTATCTGAGGGATTGCTTTCAACCGACAGTCATTATCGTATGGTGTTTCCGTGTCCGACAAATAGGCAGGACGATTTAATGCACTCTGATATTCAATAAAGCTTACCTACTGATTGTGGAAAATGGACAAAGAAAAACTGAAAAGAAATTCTATGATTTCTTACTTTATATCCTCTTTTATATTATTTTATATTTAATAAAACTTTCGTTACTTAGTTTCATTAACCTAGGAAGAAGAGATGCAGGTACACATTAAATTAAAAGTGTTTGTCTATGTATATAACACAACTTTAGAATTCCAATTTCATTTGACGCACGATCAAAGAATGCACGAGTATTTCAATTAACATTGCTTAATGAACTGGCGGACAATAAAATGTTCTTATTAGTTATTATGAAGGGTCCTTTACACAGTCACAAAGTGAGCTGGCTTTATTACCCGACCGATACAATAACTAAAATTAAATGAAGCCACAAACAAACGCAAGGGTCGCTAGATGCACGACACAATTTATGTCGCTATTTCCCACCGGCCGCCTGTATCGATGTCGTTTGCATCTGAAATCTTTCGAGCCACGACTATATTAGAGAGGGGAATTGGCTGGGATCTTAATTTATCGAAGTTTTTATGGTTTAATTAACGGAATTCACTTAGGCGAGGGCCGTGCGCGGCGTGGCGGCGCGCGGTGCGACGCGACGTCGCCGCGGTTAGCGCTTTATTTTATACTAATAGATGTCCCTGGCCCGCGCTATAATTAGCGCCAGGACGCCATTGAAAGTTTTAATTGAAAAGCCTTTGTGCAGTTTCATAGTCCGTTAACAATTTTAGAGTGTATTTTCATGCAGTCGCCGACGAGCCTATGTAATCTTGACACCTCCGCCTTGTCCTGTAGGAGCGTCGCGCTTACGCCATCTTGTTATTACAAATATTTTACAGAGGTATACCGTTTTGCGTTTAGGCTAATCTATTTCCTTTCCTTCTTTTGTGGCTCTTATTTACTGAAGGTTTCTTCTTCTACTATTCAATGATTTGGAAGTTGTTCGAGCTTGTTCGGAAAGTTTTGGAAATTAAATATGGCGACAGGTACCCACAGGGTAAACGAAACCTATCAAACTCAATAAAGCGAGGCGCACGCGGCAAAACTTTTCATTGTATTATTACAACATTGTTCTTGAAATAGGTACTAAATTAATTCACCCTTCCGAAATTTGGAATTCAAAACTGTAAATTTGTAGCCTCTTGCCCCAATTATTATAACATTTATTCTTTATGGGGTAAACAGATCCCTATTTATTAGGGTTCATTATTCGAATTAATTTGTTTGTGTTATGTTGCGGGCGCGGACGGGAGATAGAGGTTGGCTAACCGCGCGTAAAGAGGCTGTTTTGATATTTAAATGAGGGTTAGGTTTGATTGTGGCCATTGAGTAGGACCGCGGGCGGTCGAGCGGGCTCGGGGCACAGGCCGACCCGGCCCGCGATACGTGCAGCATACGGACACGGTCGACCGCAAACAGACCCAATACTTTTGTGTGTTAATTATTTAAGAGGCGTTAATGTTAGCAAAGGTTCCGAGAAAATAATGTGGATAAGGGCAGGGACACCTACATATTAGCAATTTTATAACAATGTTTGTTTATATACAATATGTA
The DNA here is from genome assembly GCA_017933935.1 of Sesamia nonagrioides. Taxonomy (NCBI): domain Eukaryota; kingdom Metazoa; phylum Arthropoda; class Insecta; order Lepidoptera; family Noctuidae; genus Sesamia; species Sesamia nonagrioides. The sequence continues at coordinate 3,697,822 of JADWQK010000081.1, forward strand.
TAGAAAACCCTGTCCGATCCGTGAAGGTATTGTTAGGTATCGATAACTGATTCTAATAATGCCTACAAAGCCGGGCTAGAGTAAAAAAAATCCTCCTAAAAAAATATTTCGCAAAAGGCGGTCAATTAATACATTTGTGATAGACAATACATGCGCGGTCGAAGGGGGCAGGGCACGCGGCAGGCGGTCGCATCGCTATTTGCTCATAATAATACCGTCAAAAATGGTGTTTTGTACTTATTAAAAAAATTCAAAATTTCGGTAAAGTTGGAATTAATTCGCGAAAAAAAGATTATTACAAATTTCATTAGTATTGTGACTATGATTATGTAAAATTTAATATTTTATTTGGTCATGTGTTTACCTAACCTTTATTATCCTTAGTCAGACGGGGTTTTCTTTACATATTGTATATTTAGAAAATGTTTTAAAAACAATACTAGCCGGAAAATCTTTTATAATCTTTTCAAAATTCCCTCGTGAACTTGCCCCAAACTCCCAATAACCCGATACACCAAATAAAAAATTCAACCAGTTAAATTAAGAACTTCATTAACGACCAGTTGGGGTAACAATAGAATGGCTAATTTTCAATTAGGGTTCCGTAGAGCGAGCGCGGTATCGGTGGGTTCCGATTACAAAGCTAATTACAAGTGTCGCTTTCGTTACACCGCCCGAGTGTTTCCGAGTGTTCCCGAGCCAAGAGCTTTTTATCGCTGTTTGGATCTTGTAGGAAATGTTGTTGAGTGCTTCTGTTATAGGGAGTTGAGTATTGATATTGGTGATTTATTATCTGTTGATTTTCAGTGTAAACCGGTAGACAAGTTTTTAAATCAAAGGTAATTTTACCGTAGCTACATAAGTTCCTTGTTTTTTATCACTGGAGAGACAAAATAATGCCGTGAGCAAAGGAAAATATTCATGTTATATTTTATAATTATATTTTTATATGCCCCGCTCCTATTGGTCGCAGCGTGATGTTAAATAGCCTAAAGCCTTTCTGGATTAATGCGCTATCCAATGCAAAAAGAATTTTTCAAATCAGACCAGTATTTTCTGAGATTAGCGCGCACAAACAAACAAACAAACAAACTCTTCAGCTTTATATATTAGTAGTAAATAGTATAGATACAAAAAATGCCCTATGGCTATCCATCCAAATCCATTTAGCCGTTTCTGATTGAGCAATATAGAGATCTATACCATCAAACATACGAATATGTAAATTTACACTAATAATAGAATTAAATATTACCCAACACAGTGCCGGATCCTTTGCACCAATAAAAAAGGTAAAAGCACAGTCGATATTGTGCGGAAACACAAATCGCTATTTGCGGGAACGAAATCACATATATTCAAACAGACATCAAGCTTTTGACAAGCGGAAGAATGAATGAATGCAAATCTTCCACGATTTCAGGCCCGTTTCACACTGAATACATTTAACGAGGACACACTGTCGACAAACTGAGTGGGCCCCACAGACCCACACGCCTTTTATAAAAAATATTTTTACTTGTAAAAATATGAGTAGCTGGAACCCACCGTGTGAGGTAAAGGATCGTTCTCAACTCGACAACTTTTTAATAAAAGGAAGATTAGGAAATCGGCTCGTCGCTTACATTTATAGTAGATGTGAAGAATGTCATATAAGGCGTAACGCGCTCGGATACATTTCACACCTCGCTTGACGCTTTCCCTAAATCTGTTGTCATTTCGACGCGATCCCGTGGAAATAGGGGCAGGAATCCCTCGGATAGTCGCCAGATATTTGGAGCTATTTCTCACACGAGTACCCTTCCCGCCTGTCCGCTACCCGCCTTGCTCTCGCAGCAATGCCAACTTCTCCTTTTAAATATTTTAGCGTGTAAAAAGTGAAGTCGTGTCAGCTTGTTACTGCTACTGGTTTTTCTGTAGTCTTACAAATGTATCGTCACTTATTTGATAAATCTCTCCTTTTTTCCTTAATTTGAAGTGTGATATGACTCGAGGATGTTAAATTCATTATAAATTTATAAAATCGCTACGCATTTTTCCTATTATAAGCTTTTGGCGTCGTTTTGCATTTTAGCCTATCAGATTAATATTTTATTATGCAATTTACGCTGAAATTTTCCTGTTACGACGACGCCTCGTCAAAAATCTTAGCTTTATTTGGGAGATCAACAAGGGTTTTAAGGGTCTCTGGTGGGCATTGAGCAAAGCCTTTGAAATATATACCCAAGTAAAGTATTCACGCGTTTAGAAATTCTACGAGTTATCTTGAAGACCTCAAACTGTTTAGTCTATAATAACTTTAAATTTGATGACAAAAGTAGAAATACGTATAATATTATTTTTCGAAAAGAAATATCTTTTGTAGGACTCATAAAAGGGCGGTATTGTTTATCTTACCACAAAGAACATATATTTCAAAACACGAAAACGCCTGCGTATGGAAATTCGGCATTGTGTTGACAATCGGCGGTGAATGAGACGGTCCGAGCGACCGCGGCTATCATTTACATCGGTCTTCTATTAGCAGACAGCTTAACTCGGCTCCGCGCCATTTGTGTTTTTCCGTGCAGACAAATCGGTAACAATAAAACGAGGCCCTCCTTCACAATGCCCGCACGCATGGCCTGCTTTTAATTTGCCGAACGTATATATCGGATCGTGCGCTCCGCCGGGGATCGCTTAAAAACACTCCCCGGAAAATCCCGCCGGTGTGCCCTTCGCATAAGGCTCTTGTCTGTTTTTAATACCTCTATTTTTATTGCGTGTGTAAATTTCCACATTCACCTTTTCTATTTATTCTCCAAACAAATCGAAGCATCCGCAATTAGGGGCCGATCGATTACTCATCAAATCTCATCGGATTTTGAGATGATACGCCAAAGAGTAGAAAGTAATTAGAGCTCGTACTCTCTCAGGCGTACGATGTTTTGTTGATAATTCAATAATCCGGCCCGAGGCGGATCTCTTTTCACGACGCCTCTTGTCATCCCCCGACTCACCCCTCGCACTCCACTCGATTCCGATAGCATTCTTATGTAATCAGTTATCTTGTTTTTTCATTTCCTACACCATATTTAAGGACGATAAAGTACTTGCAAAAAGTTATTTACATCCCGAGTATTTCTCGATACAAATAAAGTTAAATTGGCAAAGTTGTCCAACAAGAAGAGGGATAAGAGGCACAGGTGACATCCATAGCGATTCTTCAAAATTATTTTGTAGATATAAATTAGTTTGAGGGATCGTTAAGGTACTCGCTACAAAATTCTTGCGTCAATGAATATATTTTCACCTCGTAAACAGAGCAATAGCTGGGCCAATTTGTGTAGTCCGTATGTAAGTGGAAAATATGGTGGTTGGTTAGTTGCAGGGTGGCCACCTGCGGGGCGGGGGCGCGGGGGACGCGGCGAGGTGCGTGTTTGCACCTTATATAGGGAAATGGAACAATTAATTAAATTAGCACTTAAATGTATGGTCGCGGTAAGGACGGGCGCGCCGCAGACAACACTTTTATTAAAACTATACTTCTTTCAAATTGTATGCGGGCTTAGGTGTTGAGTTTTATGCTTCTCGGCCATTAAAAACTATGTTCTCATGTATTTTCATGGTAATTGAAGACGTAAATAGAGATTAACTTGATTTTATGTTAACCAGAACATCTACCTACTTTTTTAACTGTATAGATAACTAGCTAATTATGTATATATATATGTTTACTTACATACTGTTTTAAAGCCAACCATAAAAAAAACTAAGAGAACTCAACCACCCGACCGTCCAGTCCGTGGCTAATCCACTTACTGAATTCGATTCCAGGCCACACCCCCCATTTATCATACTACCATCGACTGCTCCATTCATTAGTGGTGTCATCACTATCTAATTTACACCTTATACAGTTGACAATAAACTCGTATTGCTTTAACAATGTACGAATTACAAGTCCACTAGCCTAATGTGGTAATGGACAGAGTTCTTCACGACTTTATGGGCTGTCCTACGTCGACACATTAGGCGATTGCCGTTTTCCCGTTAAATTAATTACTGTGAGTTGACATTTTTATGTTTTAATGAATGAATTTAGGTTTTAGATTAACGAGGAGTTCTAGTTTTGTTGCCCTAAAAAGTTTATGGGTAGTTAAATATGGATGACCAATGTGGATTTCGTTTTAGTTTGTTTAAAAGGAGCCTTTTTTCTAGAAAGTAAGGGAAAGCATCTGATATCTTATTTCTCTAATAGGAATTAAAACTCTTTGGGGACGAGTATGAAAATACTTCTGAAAATATATAATTTCATCACAGCTACTCTAAAAGCGGAGAAAGAAAATGTCGTGAGGAAACCAGCATGTATGTAATAGAAATAAACATTCAAAGATATGTGTTGGCATCTACCACCATGCACAGGGCCCGCATCGTAGACTTCACACGACTCCTCAAGGGTCACTATAGGCTGATTCACCACCATCTCAGCGTTAATTCCAGTCGCATCCGAATCCTTTTTCAGCTTTGGAGTCTGGGGTCCGCTTTACCAGTCCAACTGCTGAAATGGCTAAACTTCGACATTTTCCGTGAAGCGACTGCCGTCTGACCTTCACAACCCGAAGGCGACATCAAAGCATTGCAGTTAGACCAATTGTTGGACTTTTGAGGGCTCCAACAACCCGTAACGACTGCCACTAGATGTACGTATGGCAACCGGGACCAACGGCTTAACGTGCTTTCCGAGGCACGACCAGACCAGTGCAAGTATTCATGCATACAAATACTTGCACTGTGCGGGGATCGAACCCGCGCCACCTTGCGCAGCGGCCGCGTCCGCTACCGCTACGCCACGGAGGCTGTCATTATAGGCTGATTATCCTATGATAAACTATTAAATAAAAATCTTATCACCAAAGAAAAAGAAACAGAGAAAATCGTTCATTAGGCCCAGCCCACAAGAAAAACATATAAACACATTAAAAACGAAGACAAAATTAAACCATCAACTAGGTACTCTTGAAATTATACCTTAACACTTCTGCTGAAATGAATCCTTAAAGCCAGCAAAACAAATGCCATTCTACCAACCCAAAAACACATTTACCAAGCCAAAAATCCAACAAACTGTCATTTTATTTTCTTGAAACGGTAGTGTTCGAGTGCAAGAGGGAGTGCATTCAGCCGCGGGGCCTCCAGGACCGGGTGGGGCTCAATCATCCACTCGAGACGTTCCTGTTGTCTGTGGCCGACCGATTATTTTCCGCGGTCGATTGCTACGGAAACTAGGCAGGGGGCGATTCGACATTATGCTACATTCTTAAGTGTCTCTTGAGTTTTTGGGGTTCAACTTTAAGATGTGATTTTGATTTTAGGAAAGGTTGAGATTGTTTTTTTTTTTAGTCTGGTATTGAACAAGACAGAGGAAATAATTTTAGTCGGTAAATGAATACGTTGTGATCAGTATTTATGTCTAATTTTTGACTTTTAGTAATGTTATTCAAATTATTATTTAAAAAAAAGGAAATTGTTGCACTAGGAATTTGCATGTCTCATACAGGTTTCCACATATACAGGTACATAAATACACAGATACCTAATTATACGGCTCACGGAAAATATCGAAGTTAAGCCTAAATCAGCAGTTAGGCCGGTAAAGCGGACCTCAGACTCCAAAAAAGCTGAAAAAAAAAAGGATTTCTTGGTATTTTATTTCATTAAATATTTTGAAGCACTACAATTTGATAAAGCTCTGGAGTAGATCTGATGATGGAGCCGGGAGACAGTCGAAGGAACTCCTTAACAATTCACAGCAGCTACCTTGTGTTTGGGCTTGATTAATTTGTATTGATAAGAACTTTACACCTAGATGGGTTGTGACTGTCATAAGAGCTCTGATGATGAAGACAAAGGCCAGTTCCGAAAAACGGAACTCTTCAACGGTTTACAGTAGCTACTATGTGTTTGGACTTAATTAATTTATATTGATGAGAACTTTGCACCCATAGGGTTAAAATAATGGTCTGCAGTAAATATGATGATGAAGACCATAGGTAGTCGAGGGAATTCTTCAAAATTACGGGTAAAAATTAAAGTAAACAAAATGACGTCGATTCCCAACTATATTTGCGTCAGCTTCCAGTCTGACCGGATGTAACTGAATACATAGTACCTACTTTTCATAACTAAAAAGTGTAAAATAAAAACTTAAAAAAAAACAACCGACTTCCAAAAACCACTACAAAGTGAAAAATAACTAATGTCGGAAGTCGGTGTCGAAAACTAATATACAAAAACCAAAGACACCGGCTTCCGACATTAGTTATTTTTCACTTTGTAGTGGTTTTTGGAAGTCGGTTGTTTTTTTTTGTAAAAAAGTTTTTATAAACATGATTTATAAGATAAAGTAGTAGTGGACAAGAGTTATGAAAATAAAATGTTGATTTTTGAACTACGGTAAAGTTAATTTAAATAGATTAATGTTTTTTGTTTATGAGAAAACCTGAATATGGTTTGTTCAAAATAAGCAACTGAATCGATCCCAATAATTTTACACCATGTTATATTTTTCCCAATTACATTTAGAAATTGTTGCAGTATGGATACCGAGCGCGCTCGCAGCATTACGATAGATAATAGTACTCGCGCACCAGCTGACGCCAGAGGTCAACGACACGCGCTCGCCCGCCCGAGCAGTGCATGACGATATTTTTGTTGGGACAACCAAGTAGAATAACAAGCTCATAACTTTGTGGTTTTTCATGATATCTTTTTGAAATTTTGTACATAGATTCTTTACTTAAAAATACTGGACACGTGTTTCGGATTTCGCATAAACAAAAAATATTGTTGTATATCTGTGCTCGATGTATATAGGTATAGTAAAGTAGTATTGTAAAAAAAAATCAATATCTCTAGTTAATATTATAACTTGAAGTACTTATTAAAACCCAAAAGTTCTTCCATTAAAAGAACAGTAGTATCGGGGGATAATGTTATTAGATGCCGCCTGATGCATTCTCTGATTCTGATACCACAATTAACACACGCTTGTTAAAGGACCATCTTCCTTAAGTATTTACACTAGTGGCGCACTATAAAATATAAACGTGCAATGAGCGATTCCGTATCATAAAACTTACAATAAATGGAGTAATTGCATGGAGCTACGACACTATAAAATGTAAACGTTTATGCAATAACAAACACAATGAATTTCAAACGAATACCGAAAAAACACCGGCGTAGACGTCAAAGAGGTATTATGTATACCTAGATAAATAATTGTCATTTGACTTGTTGCCTGCGCTAACATGAAATAATCCGTAATTTTAATCATAAACGTTTTTCTAGCTTTATTACAACAGATCCTCAACAACCTTTTTTTATCGTCCCACTGCTGGGCACAGGTCTCCTCTCATACAGAGAAGGATCGCGCGTAATCACCACGCTTGCTCAATGTGGGTTGGAGATTTCAGACTTAAAGTCCAGCTGTCGTCAAGATCTTTTCATTCACCTTGTATCAGTCATTGGTGTCCAAGATATGCTTAGAAAGTACATATAACTGAGAAAAGTTACATTGGTACTTGCTTGACCTGGAATCGAACCCGCACACTCACACCACTAGGCCACCACGACATTATAACGGATAATTATAATGTTTTATTTCATTTTTATATGCGTTTATTATTGTGTGTTTAGTTATTATTTTTCTTTGCTTTATACTATTGTTCCCTATGTAAAAATTGAAAGCGGAAATTTAAAAAGTATTTTATAATAAAATCAAACAGAAAACCTTATAAATATGATTACTTCTCCAGTGCTGCTATAAGGTATGACAAATATTCTCAATTATGTATATTTTGTCCATCTTCTTTGATTTGATTTATATAACTGTTTGCTTTTTAGTACCTTAATTCCATGTTTCGAAGACTCGGTTTCTTTCTATATTTCAAACATATTTAATGTTTTTGGTTACTTGGTGACGTACGACCTACAGCAGGTCAGGCTACCCAAAACTATCAAAAATTCCAAATCAACCTTGAGCCTAACCTTCAGAGATAAAGTTGAAAATCTAATAAAGAAAACTGAAAGATTGTAGTAGCTTAATGTGCTGTCGTCTGTAGATACTTATACAGTCGAACGATTCTATAAATTTATCACTGTGAAAAGTTAAGCGAAGTGAACTTTTGCTCTGTTAATATTGGTTTTAGATTATCAAAAATGCCTATACCGCCTACGTTTTAGTCCACGTCTGAAGCTGACTGAATTCTACCAGTATTCAAAGGGAAATATAGAGATATTTTTAATATAAGCATTCTGTTTTTCTTTCATTCTGCGGAACATTTGAAATCATGTCATATGTAAGGTATATGATATACCTCCACCATAGAAGTATTACGTTGTATGTTTAAGCCTGTATGTATAGGACATACTATCTAATGCTTCTAAGATATATGACATATTTTAACGAAATATTTTCACAGTACTATCGAGCGATAAATTACAATTGTATACTAATACATGAAGCTGAAGAGTTTGTTGGTTTGAACGCGCTAATCTCAGGAGCAACTGGTCCGATTAGAAAAATTCTTTTTGCGTTGGATAGCCCAGGAAGGCTTTAGGCTATATAACATTACGCTGCGACCAATAGGAGCAGAGCATAAATAACTCCACGCGAACGAAGTTGCTGGCGGCCGCTACTTACAAATAAAGCTATTCCTTTATAATTTCTATCTTTAGACAGTGAACCTATTGAGTAACCAAAATACAAACCAATTCATGAAAATAACAGATACACTAACAAAGGCCAATTAAAACAGGATTACGAACAATTGAACCATCATTAACATGCACTTTAAAAGTATAATAAGGTACCATTAAACGATCCTAGAATAACAATATCAATCGAGTTCTAAAAGAAAAATATACCTACATACATTTTACTAAATATCAGCATCAAAACAAGGCTGAAAGTATTGTTAGGATATTTACATTTCCAAAAAAACACAGAGCAAATGAACACGAATATCGTACCGGAACAGATTTGGGAAGTACTAAAAAATATAAAAATGCCAATATGATTAAAGCCTCTCCGATTTTCGTATAACCTAGCGGAGAGCTCTCATTCAATATAAATACCTACCTATCATTGGAATGAATATTAGATTTCACTATCGCAACAGCGAAGTCTGTTGAGTCGAACTGAGATTTTCACTTTAAATATTTTTATTGGGCTATGTCAAATATTCGATACCTACATAGATATCGAAGGTATTTTAAATCGAGTTTAATATTATGTTGAAGTTTTTTGAAGAGTTGTGTTAAAGTTGCTGAAATTTTTGATTTGATTGTTACACCTAGCCTTGCCTACCACATTATTCTGTTTATTTTTATTTATAGAACAATTATTATTTATATGTTTATTATTATTTTATATGTCTGTCTAGAAATAAAGAAAAAAAGATTGACTGTAAAGGAAGATCATAAAACTAAATTATATTATTAAACACAATAAAAATAAAATAAATCAAATACTCAATAATACTAATAAGTTAATGTCCTATTATAAATGGGTGTAACTTATATGGATTTTGTAAATTATTTTATGTGACAAATTTTATAATTAACTAGCGGCCGCCAGCGACTTCGTTCGCATGGAGTTAGATAAGCTCCACTCCTATTGGTCGCAGCGTGATGTTATATAACCTAAAGCCTTCCTGGATTAATGGGCTATCCAACGCAAAAATAATTTTTCAAATCGGACCAGTAGTTCCCGAGATTAGCGCGAACAAACAAACATACAAACAAACAAACTCTTCAGCTTTATATATTGGTATAGATAAAAAGGTGTTCTTCTTTTCTTGCCATTTATGTTTTTACATTTATACTCCCCCTAAATGATTGAAATTTGTATAGAGGTAAATGAAATTTTAAAGTTTATCAATAGCCTTTTGCTATTCTAAGTGCAGTTCAATAAATTTAAGATATCTGAGCCACCCTAAAACAGTTTCGAAAAACTGAACGCAAGACACGACTCCACATCTCTCCGGTTATTCGTTTCGGTTGTTTAGGGGCGTCGAGTCTCCCCTATTGATTACCCAAAAAGCGGAAAATAAAATTGTATACCTCTAGGCCTCGTCGTAACACAATACTGTGGCGATGGGCCCCAAGAATTTGTCGCAAAAACACACTAGTCTGCCCCTCGGATCGACCACTTAAATGAATGAAATCTCACTTTTTGTTATAAAATCTAATACATAAAATTCTCGTGTCGCGGTGTTTGTGGTTAAACTCCTCCGAAACGGCTTTCCCGATTCTCATGAAATTTTGTGTGCATATTGGGTGGGTCTGAGAATCGAACAATATCTATTTTTTTATCCCCCTGAATGTTAAGGGTAATCCACCCCTACTTTTTTTAAATATATATCGTTTAACAGCACATGATTTAAATAAATAGTTTCGAAAGTATTACAAATTTAAACATTGTGGAGCGTCGCATTTGCGGCGTTACCAGCCGGTTCGGCGGCGGGCCGCTATGTTTTGTATACAACGTTAACAGTTTTTTTGTAATGTTTCTTTGTAGTATCAGCATTGTACACGTGTGAAACCGGGTGGGTCGCTAGTTTCATTATGCGATCTTTTCTTGTTTCATAATAAGTTACGTTTTAATCATCAGTCAGATTCGGTAAGTCAACATGAGGCACCGCGATGTCGGCTGTTGGAGAGCAATCTGTTTTACTATGAGAAGTCGTTTAGAGACTCGAAACTAAATTAATGTTCTGTTGGCGTTTATAATCGAGTGACTAGAGTAGGGGTTTTAATTAAATAAAGAATAGGAAGCATTTCCGGGATGTTACGATAATGGCTGTGTGTTTATGGAATATGGAATCCGTAATTGGAACGTTTTTTCCAAATTTAAAAATCAATACTATGCAAGTCATTTCAATTGAATATAGTCTGTAATATGAAGCCTTTTTCCAAGCATGTTGTGGTCGCCTTCCAGTATAACTGGATGTAGCTTCGAACCCGTGTTTTATATGCAGCGGTTTTCTATCTTAGCTCCATAACCCTTTCACTGGATAATACAAATATCTATGTTTTTTTTTTTTTGTAGAAAATGCATTAGAAATTATACACGGTAGGTACTTAGCACAATTTTTTTTTAAATATTTGTAATTCTGCGCGTTAATCTTCAAATCACTAAATAATTATTTGTAGAACCGTGTTATGACTACAAACAATAAGAAAACTTCCAATAACCCTTCTTCACCTCTCGCTATTCGAAAACTAGTGGTACGACACGCGCGTCGCTCGCTGCCGACAAACTTTCCCGGCGCGGCTTCCTCTCCGCAATCTTTATCGAATAAAGCAGTTTAGTAAACCGCCGCCGAACGCCCGCCTCCCTATGTTATCTATTTATGAACAAATTTAAATAGACCGGCACCCCATAAGACTAACATTCGTTTAGTTTACAACCTCACAGGTAACAACCTTTTCTGATAATATTTTATGCATATGGCTTAAATTAAAAGAGTCAGGGTTGGGATTTTTCCTGTCTTTAACGGATAATTAAACGAGTTTTGATTAAGAAAAGTTTCTTTGTATTGTTTTTATGATTGTACGGTTTCAGTAAGGGATGAAAACTACTAAAACAGTACATATCAGGCAATGAAAAAATCTTTAAGACAAGCATTACTCCCGTTCCTTAAAATGTATCAGACGATGCTGTTAAATAGGCTAAAATGAGAAAGTTAAACAGATATAAACTATAAGCTTAATAAATAAATAAATATATACGGACAAATCACACAGATTGAGCTAGCCCCAAAGTAAGTTCGAGACTTGTGTTATGGGATACTAACTCAGAGATACTATATTTATAAGAGATACATATATAGATAAACATCCAAGACCCAGGCCAATCAGGAAAAAACCGTTTTCCATCATAACCTGGCCAGGGATCGAACCCGGGGCCTCCACGTCGCAGGCAGGCGTGTTGACCGCGAGTTTGTTAGAAAAAATTAGGTATAACTCAACAAAAGTCTAAAAAAAGGGCACAGCTATCAAAATCCGAGAAAAAATAAATAGCAGACATTTTTGTTCGACACTTTCAAATTTTAAGGAAGAAAAGTGACAGCATATGCAAAATGCGAGGTCACGTTTAAATATCAACTCTATAAAACAAGCTGACAGAGACAAAAATAGTCTGCATCTTCCTTAGCACTACCGTCACAAAATCACAACTATAGCATCATTATTTTTGATAAAAATGTGTCCTCAAACTTACCCGCATCGGTAGCGGAAGCCCGTGAAGTAATATTTTGATGTTCATAATAATAATAGGAACAGCGACACACACAAGGGAGGAGGGCGCGGATTTATTCGCATTTTATTACTTTTTTACGGGTCCCGTAGACCCGCAGTCGCTGCTGAACATCTTCTAACGTTACGACCCGCCATATTGTGCCAGATATAGCACCTTTATTAGTGTTATTAGTATTTATAAGTTAAAAATGTGTGTGCAGGAAGAGGGTTAGTAAGTTAGGGGAAAATTTTTAAAGGATAAAAATATTCTCTTGTATAATTATTTGTAAAGAAATAAATCATTTATTTTTTGAGGTAAAAGAAACCTCTCATACAGAGAAGGATTGCGCCTAATCTCCACGCTTGCTCAATGCGGGTTGGCCATTTCAGACTAAAAGCCCAGGTTTCCTCAAGATGTTTTCCTTCACCTTATAATCAGTCATTGGTGTCCAAGATATACTTAGAAAGTACATATAACTTAGACAAGTAACATTGGTACTTGCCTGACCTGGAATCGAACCCGCACACTCATACTTGAGAGGCCGGTATTTTAACCACTAGGCCACCACGACTTAATCTTAGTTTATTTTAAGAAAATACTGTAAACAATTTCTTACCTTAATCGGAATATCGATACAGGAATATTGAAACAAAAAGACCTGTATGCATTTCAACATAACTTATTCAAGTGTATTAACCCTTCTCAATAAAACCTGACTTTTGTTGTTAGAAACCAAAGGAGTGTAAGAAACGTTGATTTAATCCAAGACATTGTATCAGAGCGCGGAGATGTGAGAAAATAAAAATAATAGCAGTGTTTGAGCCCAATGGCCGGAACGGGCCGCGAGTGTTTGCATTTGATAAGACGGTACTACCCTCCCGCCACCGAGGGTTCCCCCGATACGCTACATACACCACCCAATGTTTCAGACGCCTTTTGTTTTTATATAAAATGCTCCTCTTTTATACTTCTTCTCCTACTCCTTTGATTTTTGTGGCAGCTGTAAAAACACTCTCATATATGACTATGACCTCAAACACAGTTATTTCGTCACTCTAAACTCTAAAATAAACGAAAGCACCGCTGCTGGAGCTACCGCTGCCAAGGTACTCTCACATACAGTGTACATAAACAAATAAAATATGAGCTGACCAATGCGGGATGTTGTTTCGCCACCAAAGGGAGCTGATGTCCGTACACTACAAATATTAACCCGCGTTATTAATGCAGAACGTTGCGAACGGCCACCGTCCAAAGGACAGCGCTCCATAAAAAGACCAAAAACAAAACACAATTTAAAACAGAATTCTTAAAGAGCGAAGACGTTGGCCGGCAAAAAGATAATTTGGAGCGTCTGCCCGGGGCGGCGGGCAGGGCACGCGGGCAGGGCAAGCTTGCGTTTGTCTTTGTTATTGTGAACTTTTATTCCATTCACTTTTATGAATTATTTTCAGCTGTTTTTATCACCGGCAAATTCAAATGAAAGCTTCAGGCAAGTTCTTTCAACGTTTGAAATGTTGAGTCTAAACCAACCTTTGTTATATTTAGCTACAAGTACGTTTAGAGCAGGTGGCGGGTGCTCGTGGGAAATACTTATACCTCAGCGACACTTATTTGAATAAATTTTATTCAGAACTTAAATTGTCGGTTAAAAATAAGCTTCTCTTCATGATGTATTGCATTTAAATTAGTGAGAGTGTATCTGGAAATTGAAATATGTTCGTACCTTTTAGTCTTGACAGTTGAAATTAGTGGAGTCTGTTTGCCGCGGCGTCATAGATAGCTTGTTAGCTTTCCTTGTCATGTTAATACATATTGTGCGCGCTCGCGACTTAAATTACAGAACAGTAGGGTTATTAGTAGCTCGTACCATTGACACGGGTAATTGGTACGTGAATGCGAGTAAGCCAGTAATTGCATAATTATTCGCAACCGTCTCATTTGCTTGTATTGTGTCTATTGATATGTGCGGCGTATAATTTGGTAACAGGATATACTCCTGCATTTCTATACCGCCTCATTGATGGATTAGCAATGGCGTTCTTACACGCCATTATAACAGAGAAGGCTATATATTATAAACGCACAGCTATACTGTAATACAGTGTGTATTACAAAATGATTAATAGTACAGTAACTTTCTTTTCTTTGTTTTTTTTTTTTTATATAAAAAAAGAACCTTGCCTCATACTAGGAATTTCCCCTGTATTGTGAGTGCGTTTACAAATATATAAACTCACATACACAAACGTCTCGGCAAACGTAGCGTAGGGCGCCTTTGGGCGAGATGGAGCGACGACATCAAAAAGGTGGCTGGTAGTGGCTGGCGGAAAACTGCCCAGGATCGAGCTTGTTGGCGTGCCAAGGAAAAGGCCTATGTCCAGCAGTGGACGAGTAGAGGCTGATGATGATGATGATGACACAAACATCCAGACCCGGAACAACTACTTGTAGGTGAAGGTAGGTTGTTCCGTGATTCGTCGATTTATTTACTTGATTTACTCATTGTCCTATAAAAAACTATTATATTTGGATAACTTCTGTTGGAAACTCATCAACGGAAATGTTCATGAGTGCCACCTTTCAAATCCTGAAAGAGTGGGAGTGTGGCTTTTAAAGTCGCAAACTTTGACAAGAAACATCATTATCTGGCCACCATTTTCTAATTAAGTTGGGGTTAATTTCCAGGGAAAATCTAAATACGTAATACGGTTATTATTTGTTACAAGACGAATAAACAAGTATGAGCACATAGCATAACAGTCTTCAAGAATGCAATGGAACATATTAATGTAAAAACTCATCAAAGAGACAAGATGCAACAAACAGATGATTGCAAAAAGCGAATGCTTAAATAAAAGAAACAAACGCAATGAAAAATAAAAGGAAACATTACGAAGCTTAAAAATTTGTACGCATAGTGAACATGCAGTCGCCCATGAGGAATTCTCTTCTTGTGCAAAACAAGCGAATAACACGGACAAACAATATACAGCGCAGTTGACGAAACGAATGAAAAAGAAGCCTGGGACTGCTCAAGTCTCAAATCAAACAAACGTAAAAGAGATTACCCACGCTCCAACTGCTTTCAACTTGTATAAACAAAAAAAAAAATGCTCAATTTGCGCGTTTTAAAACAAGTCGGAATTGCCATAGACCGGCAAAGACGACGAGGAATATTAAAAACGCTTTTAAAAAACAACTCAGTGTGAGGGCAAGTTATTTGAATTTTTATTGTGACAATTGTCACGTTGAATTTTCGGAGGGATTTGGTTGAATCGTTTAGTATAATAGGCCGCTTATTAGCATGTTTTGTCCAGTTTCCAGGAAAAAGATATGTTCATTCTTTTCTGTATATTAGTGGGTAAGCAAATAATAAAGAAAAATTTTTTTTTCTGTCTACCTGACGTTGTCGTGATTGGCACCGAGTCAGTTGGTACACGGTCCCAAGAAGGAAAATACGTAACTTCGTATTTCGGCGGTTTTTTAATGAGTGCATGGTGCCTCACTGTGTTTAATAGACAGTCTATGGACGCTGATGGTGCCCGTGCATGAAACAGCTCATCCCTGATCTGAGTTTGAAAGCTCAGGAATCCACAACTCAGTCGGCGCGCCGTGATCTGGATATCCAACAACGTACATAGATGGATAAGGTTGGTGGTGCATTTTTAACCGACTTCAAAAAGAAGGAGGTTACTCAATTCGACTGTATATATGTTTTATTTTTTTTATGTTGTTCGCGGATAACTTTGTCGTTTATAAACCGATTTTAAATATTCTTTTTTTGTTGGAAAGAGGATATTCCCAAGGTGGTCCTATGATAAGGACATCAGGGTTGATGGTGGAAGACCAGAGAAATCAAGGGGAACTTTCAAAAATCGTAGGGGCGACTAGTGCAGTTCTTAGTATTTTCATTAAGCATTTTAAAGCACTAAAATTTAATAAAGGTCTAGAGTAGATCTGATGATGGAGCCGGGAGACAGTCGAAGGAACTCCTCAAAAATTCACAGCAGCTACCTTGTGTTTGGGCTTGATTAATTTGTATTGATAAGAACTTTACACCTAAATGGGTTGTGACTGTACTCCTCACCGGTTTAGAGTAGCTACTTTGTGTTTGGACTTAATTCATTTATAATGTTTAAACTTTGCACCCATTGGGTTAAAATAATGGTCTGCAATAAATCTGATGATGAAGACCATAGGCAGTAGAGGGAATTCTTCAAAATTGCGGGTAAAAATTAAAGTAACTCGTAATTACGTCGATTAACGTGCTTTCTGAGGCACGACCAGACCAGTGCAAATATTCATATTCATGCATACAAATACTTGCACTGTGCGGGGATCGAACCCGCGCCACCTTGCGCAGCGGCCGCATCCGCTACCGCTACGCCACGGAGGCTGTCAGAAAGATTGTACAAAAGTTTTTTATCTTACTTACTAATTGCAGCGGGAAAGACATACCTCGTCATCTCACAAATTTCAGAAAGATACAGTCCACAAATCAACAACCAGCGTACCTCAACTGAATTGTGCAAAAAACCGCACAAGATCCATACTGCTGTTATACATACCATTTCACCAACTTTTATGGTTCTCAACCACCCACCATATTCTGTATGATCTGCCGTACATAAGTCCGTGTCCACTTAAGTCTTATTTATAGTCAAAGGTTACGTTAAGTATTCAATAAATTAAGTTAAAATTCTATCACTAAGTTTCTCTAAAGCTTCTTTAGCCCTTGAGGCTTCTATTCACTAGAGTTCCGTAAGTACTTTAAAAACCATTCATAGACATAAATTGTGTGTCAGACCTAATTGTTGTATAGGTGTTGACCTACAAAACTTTGTGGGTGTGAAAGTAGCTGCTATTTTTTAATTAAATTAGGTTTTTATCGTTTTGTTTGTTTTGTTTGCTTTTAAAATAACTTTTGATAAACCTATTTGCGTATTTAATTTATACTAATAATAATGATTCTTTGAAAATCGTAAATGTGTAGTTTTAAATAACTTCCAAAAAGGACACAAAGTCTCTCAAAAAAGTGAAATATATAAAGTTCATTACAGACGCAACGGTAGCAATTACATATGCAATGCAAAATATTCAAATACTTGAAAAATTCTTCAGGTTTCGGTTCTGCCATCAGGCTTCTACGTTCTACAACCCGTCTGAAGTGACTTTCAGATTCCCCTAACAAGTAAACTAAAATCGATAAACCTCAAACTCTTACCCAAGGAACGCGTCCCTCAAACACTACAACAGTAAAACAGATCACTAGTCAGTAATTACAGCCCGTCTTGCCGAAACAGAGCTCATTTCCATAGCTAACGCTAAGCGATCAACTTACTACGCAATATAAAGCGAGCGCGTATTTTTGTGTTAACCCCCCTCTGATTACACACAAATTGAAATAAATTGAATTTTAAACCTAACCGCCTTGCCCGAATCTGCAGAACAAGAGCCTAGCAACGGTAGGGTTATTTGTTAAGTTTAGGGTTGCCAGTACCATCTTAGAAGCATTTGTTGTGTTGTTTTCAATAGTAATTTAAATAAATGTTCGAAAGAGGTTAAGTTTTGGTTCGATTATTTTCGATATGGTGTATGTTATGGTCTCCAGATCAATCTCCCTCTGGGGCAGCATCGTTGGTCGTGTTGTTGGGTTTAACATAGTATCACCTCGCTCAACTGCCGTCTTCTTTCCTATTTACTCAGTTTTTTTTTTTTTTTGAGAGAATAGGCTCTTGATTATCTAGCGCGCTTTACCATCAACGATTGCAGCACTGCCTACCATCAGGCGATATTGCGGTCAAGCAGTACTTTATAATTAAAAAAAACATATTTCTACATGAGCATGCATTAGATAGAGGTAACGCAACTCTGCAAAATCGTAAAAAAATACGAGTATTTTATTAATAATTACTAGAAAATGTGATAGTACTATACCATTAACAAGTTATAATGAGTTATCCAACAAAATCGTATTTCGAGTAACGAACAAAATAAGAAATGGTTTGTCATTTGATAACAATAGATCATATTTAGCTATCCCAGTTACCGGTATTTAATTATGCAACTGATAGTAAAAACTCTAGTTATAAACCCTTAGTCACTTTTTAGTTTAGTAATGCTTTTAACCAGAAGTTTAACGTAGTACACATATCTAACAGGGCAAGGTATCAGCATGTTTATTATTTTTATTTCGGAATCCGTAACTAAGAGCAAAATACTGAATATATAGAAAGACTAGCTTTCCGCCCGCGGTTCGCCCGCGTGGAATTCGGTCATATCGCGCTTTTTAGATTTCCCTCGGGAATATCATTTTTTTTTTCAATAAAATGTAGCCTATATCCTTCCTCAGGGTCAAAAGATTGTCTGTGCCAAATTTCATTAAAATTGGTTGAGAGGTTTTAGTGGGAAAGCGTAACAGACAAACAGACAGACAGAGTTACTTTCGCATTTATAATATTAGAATGGATAGACAATGTTTTTTCTAATTGTAGTGGCGTCAAAAAACGACCAGATTCGAGAAAACGGCATTATAGCTTGTGAACAGCAGAGTAGACAGCCCTATAACATTAAAGTATAATGGCCGCGATGATTTCTTGGCTCAAAATGCCTCATAACAAGTAACTTGTACCCTCGTCACTCACAGTTAACTTTGTTTTCACTTATAAGCTCCGTTTTGCGTATTATTCAGATTTGAGTGCTTTTAAGTGAAATTATGTCAATCGTAATCATATGGAAACTATCTTCTGAAGAGATCTTTTATTTAAAGTTATTTTACCATGTGGAAAATCTTAAGACGACAACGTGGATATGTTTTTTAGACTTGGGTAATGAGTGCCACAATGGTAGTAAGTTAAAGGGGTATTTTGTAGATTCTCATTTAAAAAAAAAATAACTTTTGAGATAATTCCAAACTAAATCAGTTCAAATAACCCAAGATCCAGAAACAGGCTTACCGCACTGGTGTATATTAGCGGTATAGTTTGAGCGTCGGACAGCGATTCTATTGCATTACTGCGGGGAACCAGCCTTTATTGCTCAATTTGACTTTATTTAACGCAATTCGCAGGCGGCAGAGGGTAGGGCGGGGTGAGGGGGCCACCCCACGCTCGCCTGACGGGGAACAGATGAGGACCCACTCCAATCCACTTAGCACGCGGCAAGCCAGTAGGTGATCGCAATCTACAGACTAAGACGCCCGAACGCTTTCCACTATATTTCTTTGCGGCGTCCTCAACGAGAATTCAATCGAGTGTTGCGAAATGAGCAAATGTATTCCCCAACATACTAGACGCGGACGGATAAGAAATGACCGCGTCCCTTCACTCTAGTCTGAGCTACTTAGGTCCAACTTTATGCAACACCAAACTAATGTCTCCGCCAGAAATGACTGCAACATTCATACATCTCCGTCAGTGTGAAGCTGTGTCTACATTTTGTGCACGTGCATGGAAACTTGGCACAAGTTTGAGACTATCCAAATTTAATTTAGCCGCCGCCACATCACGGGCTCGCTCTGGGTTTATTTTGGTTAATTTGTGAACAAGTTTGTGCTATAGAGTGATCTCCTTAACCATCATGTTTATTATCCGTGATACAGTATCGAGTCGGCCCTAATCTGGGGTTCGAAGTGTGCGGGGGCGTGAAGGGTGTCATTTTCACGCTGGCATATTGCTCGCCACCGAACCATAATTGAATAATAAAATTGTTGCGAATTTCGGCACAGAGTCCTTTGATTCGTTGCATTTGATGGGGGACACGGGAACACCGCTCGTTTTTATGTTAGATGGATTTTGTGAAACCCGTGTTCGTAAAAATGATGGGAAGATATAATTTCAAATTTGTATTATGTGATTATTTGTTGGGGCCTGTTTCATTGTCAGTTATTCATCATAAAATTAGGGATTACGGTTCCTGTTCTTTAAGATTTATGCATTAGGGAGATTTAAATTAATATTACCGCTTTAGACATTTGGCACACGTAGGACTCGCACACATCTGGGTCCCGAATACTTATTCGTTGCACACGTCATGGTTTCGTATGTTTTGTAAGAGACATCCTCTCCCACCTAATTTTACCCTGCTGCATACTAAACAAAAATTTCCATTAACCGGGCGCTGTTTACACTGAAATTCTTTTTTCATCAAACGAGATTTATTCCTTTAAAAATATGTAAAGTTGGGTGTGCGAGACACCTCGGATAGCGGCCGATGGAGGCGAAATTAAAATAATATCTCAGCATTCGAGTCACGCGAAACATTAAGTTCGCCCCGCAATAAACCACGCCCTTAAAGAGCTTCATTCAGAATTAAAATTTCCCGCCTGATCTCTTCCCGGTGACGTTTGATGGATCACCGACTTGCCTATTTTGTTTAATTTCAGAGGACGTCGAGTTGCCGCGCTTGTGTCAACTGTTCACGCCGTCACTCAGGTTGCCGTGTTAAATTATGGCAAAACAAATTTAAAGTTAATTTCAACACATTACCTGCCTGTTTGAGCGGTGTGCAAATTAATTTTAATTAAGAGACTGACCTAAAAAGTTTTTTAAATACATAATTGTCTCCTTGAACTCATTTATGTTGTATATTAATAAAATGTCTCGAAACTTAACTGTCTGTCTGAAATGAACAGTTACGTTCTTTATTTTGAGCTTTTGTAACGTTTATCCAACGAAATTAGTCGACGTCGTTTAAAGTTTGTCCGTTTACCGTAGCTTCGTAGCAAGTGCTACGGCGTAGCACTGAGCCGTAGCTGAAGTCGTATAACAAGAAAATAACCGTGTCTAACAATATTTGAACTTGTTTAATAAACCAGTAATAACATTATAGTAGGTACACACAAACTACAGCGTAATATGATTGCGGAGTATTAAATGCGTCGTAAAAGCACGCGGCAAGCGGTAAAATAATGAATATAAAATGCAGTAAACGAGTTAGAGGGCTGCGGACGGGGAAGACGTTTTTTAAAATCATTTGTAGTTAGTCGGTGTAGCCCACTTGGTATTCAAGATGGTGCGGTGCGGAGGCATCGCACATATTTTATATTTATTACCGCCAACAACGACGCGATGTGTCGTGAAATTGCAGCGGCTTCAATATGCGCGCACGCACACGTCTTACTTAATACCGCTTACGAGCTAGATAACACTATGATCATATTGAGAGCTTGCAAACGACCCTCAGCTGGGAACTGTGGGGCACCAGCAAACTACCAGACATACAGTATACTTATGTAACAAAATATTTCCCCAAACCCAAGTGATTTGCATTTCTGCACGAAACGAAAAAGCTGCTTCAATAAAGGAATCATATCATTTACCAATAATAACTGTTTGTAAATATAATTAATCGCACGATCACAGCGAGTGTCTTAATGAACGCCTGATGGAATCAATCATCCTATAATGAGATAATCAAACAATGACCCCCGATAATATCCTGATACCGGCTTGGCGGTGTTAGCACAAGAAATTTGTCGGAGCAATATCGCGGGAATCCCTCCGAGGGAATCGCCAATTTTAGGGGAAATCGACGAAGATAATTATGTTTGAAGTTAGTTATTGAGTAGAGTCAACATGCGAGGAGATTAGCCATCCCGTCCACCGCCCGGACGCGGCCCGGACACGGCCCGGACACGGACGCTTTCGTGTGTGTACACACTTATATTTGGGATGAAACTCAGTACTTAATTATCTATGTGTCATTTATTATTAGTTGATCCTTCGTTGAAAATATTAGGTACATAATTTTTATTGACTTACAAAAATATTTTTTGTACTTGGTGAAACTAAAAACCAGACAGAGATTAATATATGATTATATGTGATTTTAGTGTCGTGTCGTGGCGGCCTACTGGCCTAGAGGCTGGTGGCCTCTCAAATATGAGTGCGCGTGTTCGATTTCAGGTCAGGCAAGTACCATGTAACTTTTCTAAAGTTATATGTACTTTCTAAGTATTTCTTTGACACCAATGACTGAAGGTGAAGGAAAACATCTTGAGGAAACCTGGACTTTAAGTCTGAAATCGCCAACCCCCATTGAGCAAGCGTGGTGATTACGCTCAATCCTTCTCTGTATGAGAGGGGACCTGTGCCCAGCAGTGGGACGATAAAAAGGTTGATGATGATGATGATGATGATATGTGATTTGTTTGATTTAAGTATGGAATTATTCATGATGTATTTTAAGTTTAATTTGGGTATAACCTAAAAAAATAAGTACTTAATTAAGTTATTAAAAAGTAGTTTTTCAATACTTATTTTTTCCAACCCTAATTACATAACATTTTTAGTACCCTTCGACTAGAATGTTATTTCAGCTTATCAAATTGTGAGTTTCAACCTTATTAAGCAAAGAGTTTTATGACTTCATTAATTAATAACCGAAACATCCGAATTAGGAAATGGGGTAAACATCAACTCGGCTTTGGGACCGCCTTAATCACTCGCGGCTTTGCTTACATATAAATAATTTTCACGCAATACTAGTAAAAGCGAGTAAGCCGATAGACGGTTGAGGCCCTACGAAGGCTTTAATTTTGTTGATAGGTAATTTGTAAGCTATTCCCTGGGGTGTATTTCTTAGCGAATCAACACTAGTGTAATTAACGAATTCATTTAAAGTTATCGTTGGGATTATTTTGGGGTAACCCTGTAGCTCTTTGATGTGTTGGTGTCTCGGTGGCGTCACGGCGTGGTGCGACCCGTCACGGCACTCACTCTACTCGTGTTTTCAGCTTCATGTCACCCGTCACCGCATAATTTAAATCAAGTTAGTTTGATTAATGACGGAATCAAATTGTCTTGGAGTTTATACCGGTTGATAAACTCAAGTGTAGATACGATATTCGTCTTAGAGGAATGATGTGAATAAATTAAGGAATATGTCAGAATGTTATGTTTTTGAAGAGCAGTCCTTTTGAATTACTTTTTTTTTGGTTTACTTGATAAAGGCACTTTTTTATAAATTATAAACTAGCGCTTGACCCCGCCTGATGGTAAACAGTGATGCAATTGTTGATGGTAAAGCGCACTAGTTTATTATATTTGCTAATTATTTACTATATATATATATATGTTTTTGTTATTGTTGTTGTTATATATATATATTTGCCTATTCACTCTAGCCCTGAACACATTCAAATCGTAGTCTAAAACACCGCCGCTAGCAAATTGTTCCAGTCCCCCAATGTACGTGGTATAAAAGAGGAGACGAAACGCATTTACAAAACATTGTTAGCAACACGTCAAATTCAACGTTGTCTAGAATACCATCCCGATCCAGAACTTTGTAAAAAAAATATTATTCTTAAGTTTGTTACAAATTTATAATAATTGTATGACGTGTAAAACATCTCCAAAGTCATGTCAATGATGCTGAATTAGAAATTATAATGATACCAAACGAATAAAAAATGTATTGCTATGGCATCTCTATCGCAAAGTTCTGATCGCAGGGATAAAAGGAAGGGAGGAGGAAGAGGCGTATCGTCACTTCTTTAAAACTGATAATACGAAAGCTCAAACAAGGTCAGAGAACAAGATTATTTCACAGATTCACACAATTAAATATATCTTACCATACTTTCATTCATCATCATTATCTCAACGTTAATCCTAGTTGCATCCGTAGCTCAGCTTTGGAGTCTGGGTTCTGCTTTACCAGTCTAACTGCTGATTTTGGCTAAACTTCGATATTTTCCGTGAAGCGACTGCCGTCTGACCTCCACAACCCGAAGGCGATATCTAAGCAATAAGTTAAACCAATTGTTAGACTTTTGATAGCTCCATCAACCCGTAACGACTGCCACAAGATGTTCTTATGGCAACCGGGACCAACGGCTTAACGTGCTTTCCGAGGCATGACCAGACCGTACAAATTTTCATATTCATGCATACAAATATTTGCACTGTGCGGGGATTGAAACCGCGCCTGTTTGCGCAACGATCGCATTCGCTACCGCTACGCCACGGAGGCTGTCTTACCATACTTTCATTATAACCTCAAAAACCTAAACACGTACCCCAATGTCTATTCTATTCTATTCTATTCTTTATTATGGCAACTAAAATCGATGGATGTCGACTATTCTGCCAATGTCAAGTGGTTTGAAAAGCAAGAGTGTATGAAAAAAAAAAAAAAAGGAATAGTCAGTTACCACAAACAATTTCTTTGACGTCAGCCACAATATCCGCTAAAAACTTAAGAAAAATAAAAACTATTATCTTATAAGAAGATGATAAAGGGGAATATCCAGCTATTTTCCTACCGCGGATGTTTCAGGGCTGCAAATTAGATATCTTGAGCATCCAAAGGCTAAACGCTGGCGTTGCGTCTCTCGCTTCATTTGCATGTTAATTACCTGTCGGTCCTGCACAGTGTTGCCACCTGCGAACCCTTTGCCGACTCATTTATGTTTTACTATTAATTATTATGCATATTTTTTGCAGAAGAGTTGAACGTATGCTGGACTTGTAGTTTAAGATTTATTTTTTTATGTTTAACTTCTATTTGACTTTGTACACCGAAAATGAAAATTGTTGGGTCGTAGATTTTGGTAATAGTTTAATTCCTCATTTTATACTCTATCTAGATACCTACTACTACTGTTTTCGAAATAGACAATCATCTGGAATTCTAGATACTATCGAAAATTGGTTACGCGCCCAAATATTATTCTTACGCACATGCTTATGAGGGATGAAGTCACAAAATAAAATCTACATAATATTAAACTCAACTTTGCACTCAATTCATTTTAAACACTTTTGAATGTTCAATATTCACCTCTATGAAAACTTTTAATCACCCACTTGTTCAACAAATATTTAAAATAAAAATCCTCCATTCGAGACAATCTCAAACACGATCGGGGTAGATAACAAAAATAAAACACTGTCGCCTTCTTAAAGCTGATTTATTATAAGCATCCTCATAGTTCCGCTAGCCTCCTTTGTTCCTAGTCGGGATTGGCAGTTCGATTATCCTTAGCTCCTGCAAAAAGGCATATAAAAATTAGTCTATAATGTCCCAGACTGTTTAAGTACACCGCGGGGAGCGAGCGAGCGCTACGCTAAATTAAAACGTCTGAAATATGAGACGCTGCGAAAACTGAGAAAAACGTAGGTAGGTGCTAATAGTGCTCTTAAAATTTATTAATTGTTTTTTTAATGTTTCACGTCTTAGGGAATTTTTGGGTCGGTTCTTTTTGCCGTGATTTGGATGTTGAATTGAGATATACTGACTTGTCATATCAACTATATGAAAGGTATCGATTTAGAGTTTAACATTTAAAAAAGGTAAGGTATTTTTACAAAGCCTTCGAAAATAAGTGAATAAAAACAATTTATTTTCTTTTTCTCATCAACAAAAGAAACGAAAACAATAATGACCCATTAGAAAATCCATCCAAACAATAACAAAAAACAATTCAATAAAACAAAAATAAAAAATACCTAAGCACTTATTGTCAAAATTACCCAGAAGCCTTTTAAAAATCAGGTTTACAAAAAACATGACGGAGTACCAAGCAACAATATAAACATGGGATTGTCCCCGGAGCGGCTCGCATTTACGTCCGCTTTATTATTTTTAAGTCGTTTGAGTGCTCTCTCGTTTGGAACTTTCACCTTTTCCCCCAGACACTGACTGAAAGTTAATTTCTTTTCGTGTATTTTGAAATTAATTTTACTTTTGTGGCGACCGCAACCGCACGCCCCAGGATGAATTGTAAGCGGCCAAATGGTACAGCTCTTGGTTATAATAGCGCGGAAAAATGAAGGAAACATTTTTATGCTTTTGAACAATTGCGTGATCGGACGCTCCTTTGGCGAAATAGGTTGTTTTTTATTACGTTACAATACTGTTTATGTATTTTCTAATGTTTAATGAACTAGCTACTGTTGTGTGTAAGTTTGTGTCTATTTTATTGTCTGCTACTTAGTAACTATCCCAATATTATAAATAACAGAACGCAAGGAACGGAATACGAACTGGATTTTGATGTCAAAACTTCAATTTCAATGTATTTCCACGGACGTTGTAAAAACAAGTTGATACACGCAGACTGTTTTGAAATTCAGATTTCACAAAACAATGGCACAATTAAAATCTAGCAATTTCATATAAAAATTTAAAACAAAAGTTCGTAGTTTTATTGGCAATGTGAACATGCTGTTGCTTGTCATAATATTTTAGTTCGAACAATAAAAGGGGATAAATGAACGACACTGTAATCGGCACGCGGCGCGGCTACCGTAAAATATAAAAGGATTGTGACGCTAGTTTTGTATTGTCAAACTATTTTAAGCTTTAATGTTGTGACGAGAAGATTTAATACTATATGGCTTAAAATTGCGTAAAATTCTAGTTAAAAGTAAAAATGATGTTACTGTAATAAAAATACAATTACTAGGTACTAAACACGAAATAATATGCCAATATCATAGTCGCGAGTCAAGCGTGAAATATCTCATCAAAGTATTATAAACTTTGTTATAATGCTGGTTTAGTTCTGATTGTTGAACATGTTTCTTATTCTCGTAATGTAAAGAGATAAATGTAACAGAGGGTGTAAAATTATGTAAATTGTTTATAGGTGCCATTCTATGAACTGTTGACTGGAGCATACTGCAATATTTGCATATTTATGTTTCAGTTTCAAATGCATGGATGCTGTGTAGAAGAAGTCCTGTTCGAAAATATGTTTTTAGAAGCATGAGATGATGTGTGGTACTGGTATCATTTTTTAATATATTCATATGGATATCTCAGTATTTTGTCTTTTTATCCATACAAGGTATAGTTACAAACAGCCAATGGAAGCAACGCTTATGTCAGGAAAATAATACTTACATAGATTTTTCTTTCACTACTAAATTTTTAGATGGGTAATTTTTTTTTATGAAAACTGCACGACCAAAATCGAGCTTTTTTCACACATTATTCATACCACGAAATCATCAATCAATCTATCAAATCAAATCATTCGTGGTGGCCTAGTGGTTATAACACCAGCCTCTCAAGTATGAGTGTGCGGCTTCGATTCCAGGTCAGGCAAGTACCAATTTAACTTTTCTAAGTTATATGTACTTTCTAAGTATATCTTGGACACCAATGACTGATTACAAGGTGAACGAAAACATCTTGAGGACACCTGGACTTTAAGCCTGAAATCGCCAACCCGCATTAAGCAAGCGTGGTGATTACGCTCAATCCTTCTCTGTATGAGAGGAGACCCGTGCCCAACAGTGGGACGATAAAAAGGTTGATGATG
Source organism: Sesamia nonagrioides (assembly GCA_017933935.1). Taxonomy (NCBI): domain Eukaryota; kingdom Metazoa; phylum Arthropoda; class Insecta; order Lepidoptera; family Noctuidae; genus Sesamia; species Sesamia nonagrioides. The sequence goes on from JADWQK010000081.1 coordinate 3,725,385, forward strand.
ATTCATACCACTAAAAATGTTATCAAACACTTTCATGTTAATTTTCCATGCCCTGCATCCAACAGGGTGGTAAGCAGACATATTTCTCGCTAATTGTCTTTCATATTTATGAGACTTTTCAACTTTTTGCTCATTTCTTCTGCACCCAGCTTTAGGTATATACGTAAATTATTTTATACCGTGATCTCACGTTGTGATTGCAGTTTAAAACTGTTTAAAAGGTTCGCTCACCACTGCAACCAACCATTACATTAATTAATTGTTACCGTAAAATATTGAAACCAAAAGTAATTATCTGCATTAATTCAGTCACCAATTTCGTCGGAAAACTGTTGTTATATTAATAAGGTTAAAATGGTTTTATCAACATGGATATTCAGAATGAGACGTGACAACGTGTTTTTTTTGGTATACAATTTATAGAGATTATTTCATAGTTTATTTATGGTTTTTTATTGACTTCGGTAGTGCTATTTTGTTCAAAAATCAAAATCAAAACATTTATTTCAAATAAACCAGTTACAGGCACTTTTGAATTGTCAGAAGGTCGGTCGGTCAGTAAGATGAAGCTAGTCGCCCATTCCAAAGAGTAGGTACCTATGGAGAAGAACGGGCAAGAAACTCGATGGACACTCTTTTAAATTATCAAGCTATTGATACAAATATTTGATTACATCATTCATGTTGAAATCAACCGTGTGAGATCGATGCAGAAATATATTGTACGCTGAGAGCGTCCATTATGGAAAACACAAAAAACAAAAATTCAGAAATAGCCGATTTCGAGTTCGACAGCCTATTCCGATTTTATAGGGCGAAACTTTGGGACTTCTGATAATTATTAAACTGTGACAAGTAGTTTTGTCCGTCCTTTCTTATCTTAAACCGAAACTACTAAAATTTATATAATTTTATTTAAATTTTTAATATGATTAGGTAATTGTTACTGGGGGCTATAAAACCTGTATAGTATTGTTATAATGATGTCATTTCTGTGTATCTTCCTAAATAACCTTAATCGTCTGTACAGGTTACACGAAGGCGGCAGGCGCGGGGAGTGGCACAAAGGGCGCGTGCGACTTCAAAGCGAGCCGCACGGATCAAAGAGCCGCCCTCAGATAACTGAGGCCAGATAAAACCTCCGCTATCGGGCGAACGCCGTTTGATATCTGATTGTCGGTTAAAGATCGTGGCAACCAACAAACATCGAATAAAAAGGTGTTACATATTGTTCCCCTCAAAACTTTGGTAAGTCTTTTGTGACAATTTTCTTATAATACGATCAAAAGAGCTTAAAACGGTATGAATGGAAAGAAAAATCTTAACAGTTCGGCCATTCATACGCTAGTACCTACTTCGCACAAAGAAGTTAAAGATCAAATGCTAAAAGTTAGAGGTCGCAAATTGATAAGAAAGGTGAAACATTCTTAAAATATTTTTTGACAAATAAACATGAAAACTGACTGATTTTTTAACATACTTATGTAGTACATAACAAAAGTTTTTAAAGTATGAATATCTAGTGCACATCTAAAAATAACAGTTTCAATAAATCGTAGATTGTTCACCAAACAATGGTAAATCTCTCTAAAGCGTGGTGGCCCCGTACGGCGTTTAATCTCGACAATCAGCTGAGTGTCTGTTTCGTCCGGCAGTAAATCCGGAGGTGTATGGCGTCCAGTCCGGCGTTGCGGGCCGGATTACCGGCTGTATGCGGATGTGCCGGCGGGCCCGTTCGTGCCGACGCACTTCGACCCGCGATTAGTCCCACTAAGGGCAGTGGGACTTGTCGGAATATTCGACCCGGGTCATAACCCGGATAAGACTCACAGATAAGTACAAATAAATATTGATTGTGTCATGGTTTAGATTTTTGTCTGTTATTTGATGAAGTTCTAATATTTTCCTTGATGAGATATTGTTGGACTGTCTTGTGAATATTATTTTAGTCATTAGTTTACATGTTAGTGACTGTCGGCTTTTTTTTGTTTGGGTGAGAAATCATCAAAATATGTAGTTTTAATTAGGGTAATAGCTTTATTTAGTAATTTGTAGTCTATTTAATTTTATAAGTTTGTAAATTTCTTATTATAAGAAAAAACAAAGACGAAGATAAATTTAGAGGAAAAATATAAGTAAAATAAATATTGTCAAACTGCTATCTCAATTAATAAATTGAACCTAATAACCCCGAAAAAAGCCATGGTCGAGCTTCCAAAATCATACGTGATGTTAGATCGAGACTTCGTCAACTTGTTTGCTATTACAATAGCGTCAGAATGGTCGATCAGTGATCTCATAATGATCTATTTTGACAAGTTTCGTAATCTACTAACAAAATGGCGTCATTATGTTTTCCAGGCCACTCCATATTAATAAATATTCAAATTGAATAGTAGTTTTTAGAAAATCATTTCTACTAACGAGTTTTATAATATTGGCAATACGGTATTGTTATTCTATGACCATTCCATTACGGTACGACTGCCCAAATTGATTGATCATTATGAAATTAGCAGATTGCGAACTTCATACCACAATGACAATAGAATGACAATGGAATTGTGTTGGAATGAACAATATATAAAAATGGCAGACTGGAGCCCCTGCACAGAAGTTAGATAGGAATTAGACACACGAATGTACGGACGACAGCAGGTCAAGCTACCCCAATCTGCCAAATATTCCCAATCAACCTTGAGCCTTAAGGCTTGAGAGATAAAGTTGAAAATCTAATAAAGAAATCTGTCAGACTGTAGTAGCTTGATATGCTGTTGTCTGTACTTAAATACCTACTGATAATTAACATGTCTTAGTCTATCGAGGATCTACAGGGCGTCGTTTGATACTGATTGCGTTGCTTTCGCATGCGGCGAGGCCCTTCCGTTATTTTAAGTAATGTCAAGAATCAGTCCAGGGCGAAGAAATATTAAGATTACTAAAATTATTTCTATTTCGTACGTATTTAAGTTAAATCCTTGTCTCTTTTTTCATTACCTATTTGTAATTTCATTCCATTTGTGTAACTTAGATTAAAGTCGTATTTTTTATTTCGGCACTTCTTTCTTCAACTGCAAACTGGAACGTCGCAGGACCTGATCGCCGTAGGAAGGATCCCAAACCCATCTTGGAGGTCACGCGTATTCTTGGGGAATTAACACACATTACGAGATGTTATTGCTTGAGAATACACGTAGCTAACAAGGAGGAATTCATCTGAAGAGTCCGGAAGGATGAAGACGACCACAAGACAGAAGATTTATTTTATACTCATTTGTGTTCATATACAGACGACAGCACATCAAGCTACTACAGTCTGTCAGATTTCCTGATTACATTTTCAACTTTATCTCTAAAGCATTAAGGCTCAAGGTTGATTGGGAATATCTGACAGTTTCAGGTAGCTGGACCTGCTGTCGTCCGTACCTACATACAGTACGTGCCACTAATCTTTGAATTTTTGAAATTAGTTGTAGACAGAATATTCTCATTAAACTTACTACGTACTTTAAAAAGAATTAGGCTGGTAATCCCATTACTTTACGGGATTAAATAATTATTTTTATAAACGGTGACACTTGCTAACGTCGATAAGCTTAAAACTAGTTGAACCAAAACTGGTAAAACGATGCGAGCAGGTCATCAACAAATAAATACGTCATAGCTGACAGATAGCCAGATACAATTAAATATATTAAAACATTAGGAAGATTGTCAAAAAAATCCTTACCTCTTTACTGAACTGAACTGGTCCACAATCATCAACCGTGCGCAATAAGTTCAAACAGTGAAAAGTGCATAGAGACGTAGGCACGACGAATAATCCTAAAAAAAAATTTTTGTAACCAACCTCTTCCGAAACAAGTTGGGTGATTTTTATGAATATTCACTGCCAAAAGGAGCCTGTTCACCTTGGCTCCTACTTTTCGGAATGTATCCTTGGAACACCGACCGCCTTCAGCTTTTGGGAGTTGAGATTTCCTCGAACCTAAACTTTGGGCGGCTCATTGGTGCCAAGGCCAAGGTAGCTGCCAGGAAACTTGGCGTTATCGTAAAGGTCCAAGGCAGCTTCTAATGTTATACAAAGCACAGGCTCGTTCGTGTGAGGAGTAGGTACTGCAGCCAAATTTGGGCTGGTGCTGCAATATGTCATGTGGCTAATTGGATTTAGTGAAGATTGATTGGCCACCCAGATTTAACTCAAAACGGTCTCCAAACTGTATGGAATACTTGATATCTATTAGATTTCAACATCCTCAACTTTCGAAGAAATTAATGGAAATACAATCCGCAGTTAAATTGACAAACATAAATTAACAGATTCTTGCCGAATATTGTAGATTTGTTTGATAATTACTGTGTGTTTCATTAATGTATAATTTGATTGGTAGCTTGTTGTGATTCCACCGACCAATTGCTAAATTGATGTAAATTCACTAATCCTCTTCGATCTAGCGATCAGTGGAACTAGGTAGCTATGATAAAATGTAAAGGAATAGGGATGTTTCCTGGCTAAAAAAAAATGATTCTATTTAGTCCGTCATTCAGATTATAGAAAAATATTGGATACGTATATTTTGTTTTATCAAATCAATAATAATTGACAAATATAAAAGGCATCAAAGATCAGGAGTGGTGGCTGGTGACGTCACTTCTCGCTAAAAAGTGTTGATGTCACACGAGTTTTCAACGCACTGTGTCGTCTTCATTTTTGGGTTATGTGAAAAAATACGTGTCTAGTATTTTTGGAAATCTGATCTGACTGACGGACTAATTAGTTTTTTTAGTCAACTACCCTATTGTGAGTACCTAAACAATGACATAATGTTGGCAACTTCTGTGTATTTTTTAATTTTTGTCTTTAAAATATCTCTTTTTGATTCTCTTTTTTTTCTATTTCCTTAAATTGTTAATTTTATCAATGTCGCTATAAAAATGAATGTAAAGTCGCCCTTATGTCAATACAGTTGAATGGAAATAGCGTAGATAAATCAAGACGGTATAATTGATTACTTACCTATTGATTATGACATTTCCAATATATTACGTTTTGCTAGAAAAATAACTGAATTTCTAATATTCTGATCTACATAGTACGTATTAATTTCAGCACAAAAATGTGATCCCAAAATATTTAAAAAATAAGTGGTATAACTGTTGTTGTTAATAATCATTTTCGATATTGTTCGTTGTAGCTGTGTGAGCATTCTAATTAACAATTTTTAACCTGTTCGCAGATATCGAGCGCCGGTTGGTCGGGCTGATGGCGGCAGTGGTGTGCAATGTGCAGAAAGGCAACGTCCACCGAGCAATAAGCATCACTCACTCGAGTCAATTGAAAAGTGATCAAGACATGAAGACTTTTTTTATCCATTTTTTCTATATTGTGTAGAATTCCTCAAGATACATTAAAATTTGACGCTTTATGAATAATTGAACCCTAGTGTTTTTTTTTTTTTTTCATTATATTCTCCTAGTTGAATTGTATACTGTTAATTAGCTTTTTGGATTTTAGCAATTAAACATGTTATATAAAAAGTGGTTTTATTTCCTGAAAAACTAACTCAGATTTTGTTTAGGACGAATTTTCCAAACAAAATTTCTCTTTTGGATTCTGTATCTAGAATAAAACATCTAGGTAGGGGAATCGATAAAACTGTACTTTAAATCGTACGACTAATTTAAAAGAAGCCGGTAGCAAAATAACGAACGAATAGAAAAATAACTTCAATTTTAGAAATCAATGGCGCGGTTTCTTTTGTTCACAAACTAAACTAATTTTAGGTTAAGTGCATCTTTCTATTTCTATTTCACTAGAGAAAGGATAGATGATAACATTTTAGTTTAAACCTGTCAAATTAAGATACTCCAAGGACAGTTTCGACACGATTTTGAACAAGGATGGAACAACCCTTACGTTGTTAACACCACTACGATCCGGACGAAGCGTTTCGCCTCCTTCTTTATACCGCGTACATAGAGGGACTGGAACAATTTGCCAGCGGCGGGGTTTCTGTCGGACTACAATTTGAGTGTCATCAAGGCTAGAGTGAATAGGCTCTTAATAAACGAGTGTGCTTTATCATCAACGATTGCATCACCGCGTACCATCAGGCGGGATTGCGGTCAAGCGCTAGTTCATAGTTTACATAAAAAAATAGAAAAAAAATGACGAGCAAAAATACGTCGATTTACGTCAGGCGCGGACTAATTTGAGAGGTCTAAATCAACAATTTTTTATTTTCTATCCCTTTCTTATTAAGATAGAAAGAAAAAGATGCACTGAACTAGAATTCAGTTTAGATTGTGAACCAAGGCATCGGGACAAGTGTCATTGGTTCTGCGTTTTTTGTAACAGACTTCCGAAGTTAAATTTAGTTGTAATACCCCAAACAAAAAACAAATTCACATAACACTTGCTAGGTATGTAAATCTATACTAATATATAAAGCTGAAGAGTTTGTTTATATGTTTGTTTGTGCGCGCTAATCTCGGAAACTACTGGCCCGATTTGAAAAATTTCTTTTTGCGTTGGATAGCCCATTAATACAGGAAGGCTTTAGGCTATATAACATCACGCTGCGACCAATAGGAGCGGAGCATAATTAAACCACGCGAACGAAGTCGCTGGCGGTCGCTAGTATGCTATAAGAAAAACTAATATAAATAGAAAAGTTATTTAAACACAAAGACACCGTGTTTTTATAAATTGGTTCTCATATTTTGAGCCAAAAATGCATGTAAAACAATTATTAATAAACAAGTGCGATTGGGTACAGTACCCATTGTCGTGACACACGCACTAGGGTCCCCGACCACCATGACTGCATATCACTAAACGGAAGCATTGCGTAACTTCTTAGTAGATATTTATCATCATAACACATATTCAGTAAAAACTACAATAGGTATAAATTACCACATGAAATTAAGCAAATTATACTAATTACATTATACTAAATAAGTAGCCAATGAATTAAGACTAACTTGGATATAGTGCTCACCAACTATGTAGGTAACTGCCAACGCGACACCTTGTAGCTTTATCGTCAAACTATCAAAAATCTGTTCTTGAGATAAAATTATATTATCAGGCGTTTGAAAAATCAGCCTATAAAAACGGTAATGAACTTACCCATATAGGTACCAGAACGATACACAAGCTCGGCCATCATGGTTGCTCATGTTAGCTCTAAATATGGATAAATAGTTTAGACAGCTAATAAAATGGGTTGGGATGGTTAAAATAGGTGAATGGTTCGGGCTGGATTACCTAAGTAAACATAACGTATAGATAACAGTCTTTTGTTAGTCATGGACATTATCAATTCAGCGTAACGCAGTCAACTGCTGGAAATAGACCTCTGCCAGAACACTGTACTCCGCCCTTCGCTAGGAGGCTGTCCTTACTATTTAAATTCTATAGTCGTAGACCCTTATAGCTAGGGGGTATACTACAGCACGAATGCCAAAACGCAGTCTCCACACCAGGACTCGTCTACTTCACCAGACATCGCTCCTTGGACAAACACGACCAGCTCACTGCCACTTATATCAACGATAAGGCATACATATAAAATGCTCCATTATATAAGTTTAATATTGAGACAGACACATGATAGCATAAGTTTAAACATAGTGGAATTATGTAGCCAATTAATCATCATCATCAACCTTTATATCGTCCCACTGCTGGGCACAGGTCTCCTCTCGTACAGAGAAGGATTGAGCGTAATCACCACGCTCAATGCGGGTTGGCGATTTCAGACTTAAAGTCAAGGTTTCCTCAAGATGTTTTCCTTCACCTTTTAATCAGTCATTGGTGTCCAAGATATACTTAGAAAGTACATATAACTTACAAGCCAGTCAGGCATTACTTTATAGAAAAATAGACATCGCTGTTGCTGCCCATCCTTTTGTCATCGGTTAAAGTAGGTTTTCCAATTAGTGCAGCTCTTTTTCGTCTGCAGTCCATCATGTGCTAGAAGCCTACTCTGGGCGTCTCCGATTTTTACTAACTAAAACCCACTCGTGTTGCTTGCGTTGCCTGTGCTACGGTATCTCTTTCGAAAAACCCTAGGTCCTGGCGGACCCAGTCATGCGGGTTGGCGATTAATGCGGGTCAGCCGTTTAATAGAAACAAATAATCCTGTATTCTTTTGAGTACATTATCAATACGAACTATTATTAGTTCGTATTGATAATGTACTCAAAAGAATACAGGATTGTTCGTTCATTTGGGTAATATCTGTCAAAGTTACCATCGTTTATTTACATAAAAAGTCGTAGGTACAAAAGATGAAAATAAAATTGCAATCAGTCGCTGACATGAGAGTGAAGCTGATGAAGTCGAGCCCGAACTCGTCGGACTATCGGACGAGCCGTCGAAGATCAAAGAATAGGCCAAATATACGATCAGCAGGAGAATCATGGTCAGGCTGAGACGGGCATTCTTCATGAGGACTACGAGAGACTCGTTGGATATTCCGCCATATAATGATGGAATATAGTAACATCATACAGTAAAATATACTAAACTTAATCATCTAAGGAACACAAAGAATTAAAAAATAAGTCAGGTCGAAAAATCTTGTCAGTCCTACCACTTCAGAATTGCTTTGAATTGGTAGACCTGACAAGATTTTTTGTCCAGAAAAACTAATGTAGAATTAAGTACTTGTCACTTACGCATTCTTAGGAAAAGCCTCTGCGGGCTGGTGTTGCTGCAGCATGTTGTAACTAGCACGAGATCTCGACGAATGCAGTTAAATATAACTTTTATAGTCATGATGGTTACTTAAATTCATCTCCATAGAACAGGGCCAAAGAGGCTACTACTGTTGTGACCTTACACGCAGAAAAATACTTGGAGCAAACAAGTATGCGCTCTACGCAGAGATATTCCTCCTTATTCATAAACTTTGTTTAAAGTTGATTCATCATCATCATCATCATCATCAGCCTCTACTCGTCCACTGCTGGACATAGGCCACCTTCATGGCACGCCAACAAGCTCGATCCTGAGCAGTTCTCCGCCAGCCACTACCAGCCACCTTTTTGATGTCGTCGGTCCATCTCGCCCAAGGGCCTCCTTCGCTACGTTTGCCGAGACGCTGTCTCCACCCGAGGACTCGTTTACCCCATCGGTTGTCGGTCCTGAGGCATATGTGACCAGCCCATTGCCACTCCACTTCACTTAAAGTTGATTAGCGATTCTTTAACCAAACATTTTTGACCATTTAACGTCACTTAATTTTAATCATCGTTATGATAAAAGTTAAGTGACGTGCAAACGTCTAACAAGTATGGTATAGAAATTTAATCACTAATTAACTTTAAGCAGCGTTTATGAATAAGGGGGATTATTACTGGAATACTGATGTTCAAATTGTAGTACTTCATAGGCTTGGAGGTTCTTTTCATTATAACAATGAAATAAAAATCGTATATTATTGATAGAAAAAACAAGAATCATTAAAGATGTAGTGCTCAGTTAAGACCCTATAAAGGATTGAAAAAAGGAAATTTACCAAAATAATGCACAGTTTTTGAACAAAAATATTTAATAGCTAAAAACTAAATCACTGAATAGAGTATGCCAACCTCCAGTGCCAACCTCTAAGCACAATCAAAGAAACACGTTATTTCAATAACACAAATTTCTAATACATACAATATTAGAATACCATAAATATTTACATATTTGCTTTAGGTAATGGCAGAATACTTCTTACAGTACAATCACCTGTAATATACCATAAATTAAGATTTTTTTATATAAAAAATAAAGAAACATCGTGAACATACTTTTGATCAATATATTTACTGAAAATTCATTAGATATATTGTGACTTATTTGATCTTACTCGAAGACAAAATTATCTAAGTTCTTGAGACAGTATTATTTATTTACTACATAAAAGATTATATTAACAGTAATCGTTATAGCAACATCTTTACTAGAGACCGCCCTATAATTGTCATGAGTGTGTACATGCCTACGAATGCCAATGTTAATCTACCTGAATTTACAGACTGTCTTGGTACGGTGAGTGCAATAATAACTGAATATGGTGTGGAATCTGTTTTCATCTTGGGTGATTACAACGCTAACCCGTCTGAAATGTTTTTTCAAGAACTGTGTGATTTCTGCGATGAACAATCATGGTCTTGTATAGATATAGATATATTGGGTTTACATTCTGGTACTTATACTTATTTAAGTGATGTATACGGAACGTATAGTTGGTTGGATCACTGCATTGTGACCCAGGCGGCTAAACGCACTGTTTGTAATGTTTATGTTAAATATGACACTACTTGGTCCGATCATTTTCCCCTTGTTGTTCAATGTAATTTAAATTTATTAATACCTACATCGTATGGTGATGTAAATACGAACAAGGGTATTAAATGGAGTGAGAGGAATGAAGCGCAAATAACAGTCTATATTAAAGAATGTCATTTGAGACTGAGCTATATTGACTTTCCTGTGGAATTTTCTCAATGTGCAGATAGTTATTGTGGAGACTTCGGCCACAGACGTATCATTGACAAGTTGTATTCTGATATTACAGCCGCCCTTCGTAATGCATCAGTTGTTAGTGGTATGGGCACGCGTGCCAGGAGTGGAAAGAGGGGCTCATGCATAGCAGGCTGGAATGAACACGTCCGTGGGGCTCACCTAGAGGCCCGCACGAGGTTTCTGGAGTGGGTTATGTGCGGGAGGCCTAGAACTGGGTGTGTATATGATGATATGAATAAAAGCAGAAAGGAATTTAAGTCAAGGCTTAAATGGTGTCAGGATCATGAAGATCAGGTGAAAATGGATGCCATTGCAGAGAAACATAAATCCGGAGACTTCCGGAGTTTCTGGCAATCCACTAACAGCGTTACTCCGAAACCTGGCCGTCCGATGTGCGTCGGTGGGGTGAGTGACTCTAAAGAAATTGCTGACTTATTTGGAAGCCATTTCCGTGTTCGGTCTCCAGTAGATCAAGGAGTTGGGGTGCCCACTGCTGGGATGCCTAGTGGTCTTGTGGGGAATAAATTTAATTCTAAAGAAATTGCTACTTTTATAAAGACGATGACTAAAGGTAAATCCCCCGGCTATGATGGGCTCAGCATTGAGCACCTGCAACACGCAGGCCCGCATATATCGAGAGTGCTAGCAATGTTCTTTTCTCTATGTATGAGCCATTGTTACCTTCCTTCGGATCTAATGAAAACTGTTGTAGTGCCTGTGGTTAAGAACAAGACAGGGGATGCTGCTGACGTGAATAACTACAGACCAATTTCACTCGCAACAGTTATAGCAAAAGTGTTTGATGGCGTGCTTAATAATCGCCTAGGTGAATATCTGTCATTTCATGACAATCAGTTTGGGTTTCGGCCCAAACTGTCCACTGAAACTGCTATTTTGAGTCTTAAGCATGTCGTCAGGTATTATACTGATCACAAAACTCCAGTGTATGCGTGCTTCCTGGATCTTTCCAAAGCCTTCGACCTAGTGTCATATAACATACTGTGGGAGAAACTGAAGAGTATTGGGTTACCCCCGGAACTCTTGAATATATTAAAATATTGGTACAGACACCAGACCAATAGCGTCAGATGGGCGGGTGTAATGTCAGAGCCCTATAAATTGGAGTGTGGGGTGAGACAGGGGGGGTTGACCTCTCCTGCGCTCTTCAACCTCTATATGAACGCCCTGATCGTTAGGCTGAGCAGTCAACATGTTGGTTGCCATGTAGACGGAGTATGCGTTAATAATCTGAGCTATGCTGATGACATGGTGCTGCTGAGCGCATCGGTCTGCGGTCTTAGAAAACTGTTAGGGACCTGTGAAGAGTATGCCTTGATCCATGGGTTGAAATATAATGCAGGTAAAAGTAAATTCATGGTGTTTGGTGCTAGTTTGCTGAAGAGTGTGCCTCCTGTATTTATAGATAAAGCTCCGCTTGAGAAGGTGTTGCAAATTAAATACTTAGGTCACATTCTTACAGCTGACCTGAAAGACGATCTGGACATTGAGCGGGAGCGGAGGGCGTTGTCAGTTAGGGGTAATATGATAGCGCGTAGGTTTGTGCGCTGTTCGAGGGAGGTAAAGATAACGCTCTTTAGAGCTTACTGTACGTCCCTCTACACGTGCAGCCTGTGGGCTGATTATACCCGTGCAGCATATAGCGCCCTCCGCGTCCAGTTCAATAATGCGTTTAGGGCGGTGCTGAGGCTGCCTCGCCACTGCAGCGCCTCGGGCATGTTCGCAGAGGCTCGTACCGACTGCTTTCACGCCACAATGCGTAAGCGGTGCGCGTCTCTGGTGCACAGAGTGCGGGGCAGCGACAACACCGTCCTCGCGATGATTGCCAACCGACTGGATTGTCTGTACATCCAGCAATGCTGCGGCAGACATATTACTGCCGTGTGAGGTTCTTGTTTGTTTTAGTTTATAAGTTTGTGTTTTATTTATAAGTCTCTTTTGTTGTTAACTATGGATATTTTCTGAAATAAATGATTTGATTTGATTTGATTTACTTGTTCACAAAAGCGGTTACGATTAATCAGAACTAACACATAGATAGTATTGCTAAACGAGCTCGGAATAAGTTAATGCAATGTTAGTCTAATTCGTCAGCATCAGGGGAGGCTCCTGGGGCTAGTGCGTCAGTAGCCGCCGGAGCATCGTTCGGGAGCAGAGGTGGGTCATCACTGTTGAGCACGACGTTCTCTTTTCGTCGACGATCCAAAGTAGACGTCTCATCTTTGACGTTCGTCACATTAGTGGGTTCAGTGTTAGTCCCACTAGGCAAGACTGCATGTTCACTTTCATTGGTAACGGAGTTACCTTTAGCAATATTGTCTTTATTGTTAGAATCGTTTTTCCTAGCAATCTCTTCTATTTTGATGTCTGCGTCACCAGTAGGGGAGTTACCCTTATCAGTACTGCTTACATCATTATTAGATCGCGCGGCCAGAGCGCTATCCTGTGTGTCCTCAGGCGAATTAGAGTTGCTTCTGCGACTGTTCATCGCCCTCTGCACGGCTTGGTCGAAGAGTTCAGGTGACAACATATCACCAGATTGAAAGGTGTTGGTTTGCGCGGTGGATACGGACGGTGAAGTCTGCGTAGTAGACTGTGCGGTGTTCTGAACTGTCTGTGTAGTAGACTGAGCGGTAGGAGGGGTAGCCTGTGTGCCGGTGCCGGGAGCATCGTGGTAGGCCGCGCCGCTCGCGAGGGCTGCGATGCCTGCCAGCCCCATCACACCGGCCATGCCACGATGAGTGCGGAGGAGCAGCTGCTGCAGCTGAGCCTGCTGTAGTATCACGGGCAGCTCATAGTGATGGAAGAAGTACAGCATGGAGTGCTGTAACAAAAATGTTGGTTTATAAAACATTCTACTCTATTATAAATTTATATCTGTAAAATTAAATTCCAATTCAGGATGTAATGAGAAATGTAGCAATAAATAAACGCTAAAAAGATGAGTTGGCAATAGCTGCGACGAAGATAGCGACCGGCTAGGTGAAAGCTATGTGCTATGCTCGCTCGCGGATAGATGTTGTGAGTGCACATTATGAGGCACGTCCGTCGAACTGAGCAAAACTCCTTTAGACAAATAAATGAGCGGCTCGTGACGGTGTCCTCACTCCTCCCCAGTCTTTATTTATTTATTTCTGGGTCAAAGTTCCCACCCCTCGCGTCGTCCGACGTAAGTTTTAATTAAGAAACTTGTGACCGCGCCTGACTCAACTTTTATTTGAAATTATATTTTCTGATCCCCTCATTTTGATTTTTTCCAAGTGGCGGTGTAACGGGTTACCGTCGCAGACAAGTTGCGACACCATGTGATTTATTATTAGCGGTGTGCGCTGCTTGACAGATAAATCAATGAAAAATATTTAAACACATTATTCAACAAAATGTGTTTATATTTCGTAAGTTGCAAGCAAGCAGGCAATGACAGAATGCTCACTATTTTCTTTCATTAACGAAAAATAGCCGTACATTCAGAGGGCACTTTAAAATGGGTTCTATTTGAATGACACACATGACCGTATAGGACAACAGGTCAGTGGAACACGGGCTACATTGTACGGCCTTAATTAACACCATTCGTCCGTGCCCCAATCTGTTCGCGGATCATCGCAACAGCAGCAAATATAAAAAGGATCAAACGTTTAAAAGGTATTTAATGGAGAGATGACGCCCTTTTATACGTCCATTAAAATCGGCCGCTTTGAGATTTACCGCCCGCCCTGTTAGATAGATACGTGAATAAAAAACGAGGTCATTTTTATCAATTTTCAGATCGTTTGTAACAGATTACGTTGGCAGCGCACAGACGAACGAAAAGTTTCCTAGGGGCTTGGCCGTTTGGTAATATTATCTAACATCAACGGTTGTTATTTTTTAAGGAATATTATATTGTTACATGTTTTGATTCTTGTTCAACTAGTAATCTATCCCTAAAAATACGTAACATAAGAAGCTAACTACATAGCTTTTGATTTTATATTAGTAACGAATACATAAGATAGGTATTGTTTCATGTTTACTGAATTTACGAACCTTTGACAATTTAAAAAGGTAGTATCAAGGATAATGCAATGCACTAATTGATTTGGGCTAGCCTTACTATATTAGACGTATTTTACCTGATAAGAAATGGCCTATGTTACGATACTTATTAAAAATACACACGAGTAGAATTCGGCAAGCATTAGGTACTCAAATATGGGTATACTTATGTAAGTAAGTACCTAACGCTTGTCGAGATCCAACACTTCAAAGAACTGCCAGTTCTTTGTGATAATAATTTTTTTGCCACAAAATTGTCTTAAACACTTTACGGGCGGCGCGTTGATTATGCCAAGACGGTAGAAAACTCTGACAAAAATAAAGTTATTTTGATTTAAAATGCAAAGAAAAAACAGCGGTCGAAGGAGCGCGGCCCTCCCCGGACGAGACATTTTTTTAAATCCCTTTTTCATTTTACAAATCCTTATTTAACGTAGTCATTCTATGCCCGTCTGCATAGAATGACTACGTTAGAATTGAGATCCTACAACATTGCCGCCATTCACTTGACCTTGTTTTGTCTATAAATAGACAAATGGTGCAGTTAGGGTTCTGTTGGCACGTGCCCTAAAGGTATGCCCGTATAATGCTGCCACAAAGTAACCCGCTGAGAGTGTTTGACTTAAGTTTAACTATAATTTGCAAGAGATCTGGAAGATTACAACACTTTACATTGTTCCATGATGGCGGGCCTTTTCTGTTGATTTAGGACTTGACAGAAATTAACCGAAGCACGCCTATTAAACCTCCACACTAACAGGGGTCTTGAGTTACTCTTTAACAACCGTTTTGACGGACAATATTATTTTACGGCATCAAAAATTTCCCAGACAATACAAAGTTAAGTAATTATTAATTGAAAGTGAAATCCTATTTGAGCCTGTTGTCAACAAGTTGTTCTCACAGTTAATAATTAATGTAAGGAGGATCGCACGCTGGTGACAGTATTATGCGCGTCGCGTCGCGCTGGCCCAACCTCATGAAATATGATTTTTAATAATAAGTTGACACGCTCGATGATTATAAGATAAGCCCCCACTTTGCATTCCGAAGGGGCTCCTTGTTTTTCGTCACAGCCCTCTCGCTGTAATCCGGTAGAGCCTACTCCCGCCGCCTGAGCCCGCTCGAGGCGCGTCTAATGTTATCTCCGTACTCAATTATAACTGCGCTTTCGCTGTCAGCATGTATTGTTCACAACATGTACCTACATCGGAGATTACGCGAAGATTTTAGAGATTAAATATTTCTCGTGTCAGAAGTAACTGAATATAAAATCATTAATTTGAGCATAAGATAAGATAGCGATCAGTTTTCGGGAAAGAGTAACACAATTAGCCATCAGCAAGTAAGTGCATTTGAAAAGGAGCTAACTAAACATTACGTGAAATAACCGCGATCTAATTAAATTAAAGTAAATTTTCAAAAGATATAAAACAACTAGCTTTCCGCCCGTGGCTTCGACCGCGTGGAATTCGGTTATATCGCGCTTTTTAGATTTCCCTCGGGAATATCAAATTTTTCAATAAAAGGTAGCCTATGTCCTTTCTCAGGGTCTAAAGATTGTCTGTGCCAAATTTCATCGAAATCGGTTCAGTGGTTTAGACGTGAAAGCGTAACAGACAGACAGAGTTACTATCGCATTTATAATATTAGTATGGATAACGGGCGCTCAAAATTGATAATAAAGAATAACGAACGTTTGGCATTTTGTATAAACTTCAAATCGATCCAAGATTTCGCTTTTATTGATAACTAGCGACCCGCCCCAGTTTCGCACGGGTGCAATGCTGATACTAAATACCTACACTACAGAAAAACTGTGAACGTATAGAAAACATAGCGGCCGCCGCCACGGCTGGTCGCTCCTGCCCGCAATTTTTAAATCTGTAATATCTTCGAAAATATTCATTCAAATCATATACTGTAAAGGGCAATTATAGGTCTATATTAAATGAACAATTTATTTAAGGAATTAAATTGGATAAGGATTAATGCTGTATTGATTAAAAGCGCTTCGAAAAAAAAATGTTATTGTGGGATATCCATAAGAGATAGACATATACCATCGCGGACTTTTTTGTACACCTTTTCAATGTGTACAATATTTAGTACATTATTTTTGATAAATCTCGTAGGTTTCAGCCTGCGTTTCACTACAAACGCGGAAAAAATGTAATTATTTACGACATCACATTAGAAACCTCAAAAATAATAGTATTTTTCTACAATTTAATAGATTTTATTATAGATATAAACCTTCCTCTTTAATCACTCTATCTATTAAAAAAAAAGCGCATCAAAATCCGTTGCCGAATTTTAAAGATTTAATCAAACAAGGGGATATAGGGAAAGAAAAAGTGACTTTGTTTTATAATCACCATCATCATCATCATCATCAGCCTTTACTCGTCCACTGCTGGACATAGGCCTCTTTCATGGCACGCCAACTTCGAGAAGGAGGCAAATAGAAGGATCCAGCTGGGATGGGCAGCATTTGGTAAACTTCATCGGGTATTTTCGTCGCCCATACCCCAATGTTTGAAGACCAAAATCTTCAACCAGTCCATCCTACCCGTCATGACTTACGGAGCCGAGACGTGGACACTAACGGTCAGACTAGTCCATAAGTTTAAAGTCGCTCAGCGAGCTATGGAGCGGGCTATGTTGGGCGTCTCTCTGAAGGACCGCATCAGAAATGAGGTGATCCGACAGAGGACCAGAGTTACGGACATAGCTGAGAGGATTAGCAAGCTGAAGTGGCAATGGGCTGGTCACATATGCCGCAGGACCGACAACCGTTGGGGTAAACGAGTCCTTGAGTGGAGACCGCGTCTCGGCAAACGTAGCGTGGGACGCCCTTGGGCGAGATGGAGCGACGACATCAAAAAGGTGGCTGGTAGTGGCTGGCGGAGAACTGTTCAGGATCGAGCTTGTTTTATAATATGTAGTGATTATAATAGAATATACATAAGTTTTAGAAACAAGCACAGAATGTAAAAGTGAATGTGATAATATGTGTATCCATCATAATTAATCAGTGAGGTGTAAAGATGGCGTTCAATTCCCAAGCAAAGTTCAATGACTGCCATTGGCGTAAGACCGCCACTTCCAGTAGCTTGGCTTCACTATTAATACACTCTCCACTATATAGCAAACCGGTACATTGAGTTGTGTACCGGTTGTCTAGCACCGACGGGAAGCCCAAGTCCGCTCGGCGTGTTATTAACTTCCGTGCAGTATGGAGACCGGAAATCGACATCGGAGTAGTTCCGCTCAAGACACACAGTCTGAACCACCCCTAAAATCCACAGATCAAGTAAATTAGGTTGTTATCTAAAAACAGTGGAACCCCACCTTAATACTTAAGTATGATCGACATGTAATGCTCGTGATCACTTTGATATTTTAATTTGGACTACGTATTAATTTTTCAAATTAAAATGTATGGGTTCTATGGAAGCGATCAAATTAAATGTTCCGGTTATTTGAATTCGGGGAAAAGTAAATGTTTGATTTTCTGGTTATCGATAAAATTTGTTTTAGCTCGCGGATATTAATATTAATGGCCGAATTCGATATTAAATTAGTGAATAATTCAGTTAAAAATGTGTGTTCTAGCAAACAATTACCCTACAACTAAATTACTATGCCAGTAAATATTTAACAGAAAATTTAGCAACCTATTTATTAAACTGTTTTATTCAGCTTGTATTTATGTATATATCACAGCCACATAAGCAAACACCCACTTTTAAAACTGAACTTTTTAAAAATCTTGAATAGTTTTTAAACATTTAAACGTGACACTTTGTGGTCAATCACAAGTTGGTCCCCGTATCCACAAATCACAAGGACGTAATGTGTCAGTGACGCATCCCCCCGGGCCGGCGGAAAATATTACACGCACCGCCGTCATTTGAATCGTCGTGGGACACATTTGACAAAACTTTGACGTAAGGCGACACACGTCTTTCGGAACATTCTTTGCGTTAGAAAATTCTTTCAATTGTCTTTGGTATTGTAAAATAGTAATTTAAACGTTCACAAAGCCCAAAGGAAATGCACTTAAGTAATGCAAATACTAATACAATAGCTTTAGTAATGCAAAGTAGAATTTTATCAACTTGGAATTGTATCAAAATAGCATGTCTTCTTCATCCGTCCAGAATTTTGCATAGTACTAGAAAGATTGACAAGTCTCTAAAAACCCAACGTTGCACAAATTGACAACTACTTCTGGAAAATACTGTTTTATTTCACAGAAAATATAGTCCAATTTTCCGTGATGTTTGTCTTTACAATCACAAAAAGCGTATAGAGACGTGATTTGTTGACAAATGCTCGCAGCCCGACCCCGCTTCGTCGTAAAGAAGCTTTCGCTTTTAGTTTAAAACATAATAATAACTCCCGAACTGTGCAACGCTGAGATGTGTGTGTGTGAGAGGTGAGTGAGGGATGATGTGTCTGTGTGTGTATAAGAGTCCCTTAGGCGGCCCGCCGACCCCGTGACCCGTCTGCTATTGTAACATTGTCATAACTTACATGATGCTTATTTTATAATAAGACGTTATTTTTCCACTATTCAGCTGGGAGTTACATAAATATTAGCGAGTACATTTTCTAGTATTAAGTCTGACAGCAACTGATCAATTCTGTGAAAATCTCACCGTAAAAACCTAGGTGAAGTTAGCTGTCATCAGGTGAAATGACAGCTCACATAAAGCTCACTCCGTTTAAGGTTTAACGATAAGATCTTTTTAGAATTTCCATTTTAATGATATTTTATTTTTTGCTTTGCTGGTATTTTAGCGTGGCTAGCTGGCATATGGTAAAAAATTTCATTGTTATTGTGTATTCCTGTGTTTGTTGTTGTGTATTGCTGTACATAGTATTGTATAAAGTCATGTGTTTTTTTTTTAATGAACAGCTGTACTGCTGGGGAGTTTGTTTCGGCACTTCTTTTTCCCAGCGAAAGCACTAGGAAGCGGCGAAGGGCGGGCGCTTTGGGGGGACTGTCTTATGTAATATTGACGTTCAAAAAGTACTGATTCTCAGCCCAATTTGAATAAATGACTTTTGATTTTGAATAGACCAACTGGTCTAACCTGATTTCGGTCTAGCCTTGAGAGCTAATAGGTTGTTTTCAGAACAGGAGTAAAATTAATACAAATTTTGTTACTGTGTGGGCTCTTGGAACTAGTTCAATACTATGGAGGGCTAGAGGAAAATTATCTCCAGCATGATATTGTGGTGTCGTGGCGAGTAACATTGGTCCTTTGGTACAAAGACATGGTGTGATTTTTCGTGAGATTGTCTTAGCATTCAACGCTCTTAGGAAATGTCTTAGCAACGCCTTGTAAAATATTAATAATAATTAATGTACATTTTCTTAAGTTCGAAGATGACCTCAACCTACATGGAAAAACCATCAATTATGTATTTCAGCTGGTAGAATTAGATACTGTCAGTTTAATTTAATATTACGAGGGTAAGCGTTTTCAAACAAATTACCTCACGCTTAACCTGACTTATCACCACCAAGTATACCAATAACAGTGTGGGGCAGCGGAAAGTTAATATCGCTTTAGATAAACAGTTTATGTATGAGAAATGATCGCGCTGCGTGGCGAGTGCGTGGCGCCTGCGGGCCCTGGCCGACATCAAAGTGCTGTCAACAAACACGCCCCTGCACTTGGTAAATAGGCTAGTTGCAAATTATCATATGACATTTGAGTACAGTCAGGATGAAAAGGATGCCTACAGCAACAAAAATTCATTGGACTGTCTACAATTTGTGGACCATTATACTGTATCTGTAGTTACGATTAAGTACTTAGGATATTTTAATTTTGTCAATTTATACTATAAAATTAAACTATATTTTTATAAAGTTAAAGTAATAGGCTATTATTATCATACATAATTAGTAATTATTGTTTTCCGACATCCACGCGAAATATATGGCTGGTACAGCAAGTGGCTAGCATATTTAAAATTACTATTGAGTTTTATTTCAGTCTACTTTCAAGTCATGTCAACAAACACGCACCTGCACTTGGTAAATAGGCTAGTTGCAAATTATCATATGACATTTGAGTACAGACAGAATGAAAAGGATGCCTACAGCAACAAAAATTCATTGGACTGTCTACAATTTGTGGTCCATTATACTGTATCTGTAGTTACGATTAAGTACTTAGGATATTTTAATTTTTTCAATTTATACTATAAAATTAAACTATATTTTTATAAAATTAAAGTAACAGGCTATTATTATCATACATAATTAGTAATTATTGTTTTCCGACATCCACGCGAAATATATGGCTGGTACAGCAAGTGGCTAGCATAATTAAAATTACTATTATAGGAGTTTTATTTCAGTCTACTTTCAAGTCCGCCTGCACTTCAGGCAAGTCCTATATATGAGTTGTCATTATCTTCTTCATTAACAAATTAGGACAGAGTCTTGCTTTGTACTTTGCTTTCTGTAATATTTCCTGGGTTTACATTTTTCTGCCTTACGGGTAAAAAATTTAAGGGTATTTATATATTTAAATTTATTAAAATTTCTAACAGCTCAAAAGGTAAGAAGGTGAATTTGAGGTAAGGCATTCTTTACCAGGTTTGATAAAATGATTAGATGGCAAGTGAGATATTCTAATCATATATTATGTAATATGCACTCGCCTGTGTGAAGAGCCATGACGTGACGAGGGCCAGGCTGCTGTACTGTCCGTTGAACCGGTAGTGGTACGCGTAGAACGAGAAGTGGTACAAGTAGAAGAATCTGTTGACAAAACAAATAACCTGTTAAAATAAATCAATACAATACTGTGTCATTTCTTCCTCTACAATCGGTTAAATAATGATAAAATATTTTCCGAAAAGGATTTTTGTCTTTCGTTCTCATTAACGTTACGGTTAAAAATATTGTGTTCGATAAATTATAAATAGGTCCCTAGTGAAAATGTTCCAATCCTCTAAAATGAGCCTTTGTGAATTTGAAGTCACTTCTAGAGAAAATGTTGTCACAAGTAGGTACGTATTGATTAGTTTTACATGTATAGCTATGTACGAAGAGACATAAAAGACGTTGAATTGAATATCCATTAGGGAGCACTAGAAGGCAATAGCTAGGTAATATAAACAAGCTTGTAGTGGCAACCATCACATAAACTGTATTCCAGTGTTATCTCGTTACGGCCAATGTTGTAGGGAGCAAAATGTATCGATTCAGAAGGTTCACATACCTTCCACTGACACGGGAACCCATGAGGATATCGTGAGAATGTTTTTAAGTCAAATGATTAGTTGAATTAAGTGGTCACGACTACCAAAGCGTGAATCAGTCCGCGCCAGAGGACGCTAGACTGTCCTTTTAGAATCCTTTTAATTTTTTTTTTCTAATATTTAGTGAAATCCCTAACAATTAGTAGCAAAGTTATTAGAAAAACAATAAAGCCCCTTTTACAAAAGAATATCTGACAAGTTTTCAGGCTTCCCTATGATCCAAAAAAGGGTGCGATCTAATGCGAGTTGCATAACAGAATGCGAAGTTTAGTCATCAAATTTTTAATATGAATAACCTAACAGTTTTAAAACATGTTAAAAAGAAGTTTGAACACTGTGCCTGCACAAATGCAGGATAATCATCTGTATCTGCAGATACTAAATTCGAAGCTGTAAGAGTGCAGAAAGCACAGTACAAAATACACACATCGAAAGTGTCTAGGGATCAACATATATTTTTGCAATAACTTTTCTCCTGATTGATATTAATTAAAATTTTCTTTAAGGATTCATCAAATAAAGTGTTTTCGTTTGTCACAGTAACGATAAACCAAGTCACCTTTGCATTAATAAAGAAATTTGCCATTTTCCTAATAAAGGGATATTTGACATTTGAACCACTAACACAAAAGTTCGAAAAAAAGACTGAAATAACAGTTTTCTCTAAAATTTTATTGGGTAACTTAAACAATTAATAATCCGTGTTTCTACCGCGAACACTAACAACACAAGAACATCGGTTTGGCATACTCAAAATGAGTTCATCCAAATCACGCTGTGGAATGGCCGCCCATGTTCGTTGCAACAACAAAAAAAGGTCTTCTTGCGACTGGATACCCTCCATATTCGGCAGAGCTCTTCTCTGTAGCATATCCCATGCATGCTCAATCGGGTTCAAGTCTGGCGACTGAGCAGGCCAGGGCAGGACATTGATGTTAGCTGCGGCGAGAGTCTGTCTTACAACTCTTGCGGTGTGCGGTCGTGCATTATCATGCATTAACTGAAATAAGGGACCGATTTGCACTTGTAGAGGAACGATGACGTCTGATACAATCGTTTCAGCATAAATTTGAGCGTTGAGGTTGCCTCTGATCCAAATCAACTCAGTTCTTCCGCCGATCCAAATACCCGCCCATACCATGATGGTTCCACCACTATAAGGATGGACTTCCTGGCAGGATTTTAATCGCTGTTGGCGTCCAGGGGTTCTCCAGTGTCGTATACGTCTTGTATCCGGTCTCATACCAAAACGAGACTCATCAGAAAAGCACACGAAACGCCATTGTTCTTCTGCCCAATTTCTGTGTTCAAGAGCCCATTGATATCGAATCCTACGATTGTGCATTGCTATAGGTGGTACCCGTAGCGGTCTTCGGGAATGAAGGTTCACTTCATGCAAGCGGTTTCTGACTGTTTGGTCGCTAATTAAGTTCCCTGAAGAGTGATGAAGCCTCACGGCTAACATCATGGCGGTTATTGTTGGAGCTCTTCGAGTTAAGATTTGAATGTATCGGTCTTGTCTCCGTGTGGTGCAGCGATACCGTCCTCCATGGCGCTCAGCCACGGTACCAGTGCTTCGGTAACGTGTCCAAAGTCGACTGATAACACTCTGACTTGTATTCAGAGCTAAAGCCACAGTACGTTGCCGGGAACCAGCTTCTATCATTCCCACGGCTCTGAGCATTTCTTCCCTGCTTAAATGACGTCGCCGCTCCATAATAACGTTGGTTTTAATCAGTAGTAGGGAAACAGTAGCACTAATAATGTCTTCAATGCGTTGTATGTTTTTATAGGGAAAATATTGACAGCTGATTTTCATCTTTTACTCGAATTTGATTCACAGTTCCTGATTCAAATTATGAAATGCACCAAAAAGGATCCATATAAATTTATAAAATCATAAATTTATTACAAAGCCACATCTCAATCTCAAGAAATCCGCATAAAAATGCTTGATCCCTAGACACTTTTGATGTGTGTACTTAAATAATAATCAATGGCTCACTAGCATATAAAACCCTGTGTTACTCGGGGACATTCATCCATCCATTATAGATGTTATAGACTTATGAAAAAAATGGCCGTTACAATGATACGTTTGCAAAATAATTCTTATCATATACCTAGTGCGGAAGTCTAACTCCAGCACATAATATTTTGTAGACTAGAATGTCTACACACATTGCACAGAGGTATAATGTCAGACCATATAAGTGATACTTCTTTATGTTTTATTCAGTGGCCTGGCGTCGATTCAAGCAACAAGTATACGCGAAGCAACGTCGCAGTGGGCGAGGATCATTAGGAGCTTATTGAAACAAGACGCCATGTTTGATTACGAGTTCCTATGTACGACGCTGATGCGAATTTTAACTGTTGGTTTTTTGGGTGAATGAAAATATGTAAAGGTATTTGTGAGAAATATAAATAGATTGCTCTTTATAAACACGTTTATATTATTTAGATATCATGCTGAAGCGTTGCAGTGGGCGAGCATTATTACGGCCGTTGCTTACTAGCGACACGGCACGGCAAAGCATTTTATGCGCCTTAAGAGTTTATTAGACCATATGACACCATGTTCCTTACTTTTGGCCGAGATTACGGGCGTTTCCTGTTTCGTATCACGGAGATAAGATTAGTTCGATTTGCGACCTGAAAATGTCCCTAGGTCCACTGTATTTTGGCCCGTCTGAAAAAGTATTGAATTTAACACCTGTTTTGACGGATATATAGACAGACTCCCACTGGTGCGAATTTTAGGTGTTGCAGAAGTGTTTTTGTGAGGAATAGAAAGATTTTATGATGAAAATAGTGAATAAAGATGTTTTATATTTGTTGTAAGCCTTTAAAATTCCTTTAGCTGAAATTAACACCTGCTTTAATAAAATATCATCGGACTCTATTACCTAGAGAGAGCATGGAGTTATTTAAGGAATAACGAATAGTACTTACTATACTACCAAAATATCTTCTTATTTTATATCTTAAATACCAACCTTGATATAACGATAATTCTTCAACAATAATAAAAAATGAAAAGAACATTAAAATTCCAATCTTTAAAAAGCCAGGGGCGCCTAACATTTCAAGAATGCAACTCGACACCCAGCCGCCAATACTTTATACAAGAGTTCGAGCCAATCGTATATTTCCCTTGTACAGATGCCATTAGATTCGTTATCTGCTTATTTCGGTGGATAAATTTCCAATGTACGACAAGGGCGACAAACGGGTCCCGGAAAAGGGGAAATGTCACCTCGTTATCTGAAAAGGTTGCAATTTTATTTGAAATCGATATTCACTGAGATACACATTTTTCTTCTATTGTGTTCGAGTGTGAAGACATGTTTTTTGTATATGTCTACACGATGCTCTTTGGGGTATGCTTCTCATGACCTGCGTCTTATTGCGATAGTGCATAAGGAGGGAAGTATTAAGCTTCAAGACACGTAATGATTTAAAAAAGATGCGAGGAACATATCGACGCTTGAAAGGCAATCATATCTAAGCGACAAAAAATCGTAAACTGAGTTATATACACCATTCGAACCGACAGATTTTTCTGCGTCGTTTGGTGTATATAACTCAATTTACGAATTTTTGTCGCTTAGATATGATTGCCTTTCAAGCGTCGATATATTTCTGTGCTTAGACCAGTTTTCTAAAACCTTCCTTGTCCTCTGGCATTTGGTAAAAATATTTTTTTCTTTTTATATTGTTGTATAGCCGTGAATGATAGTAGTTAATAGATAATAGACGGACAATCTTCAAGCATGTCAACGACCATATTGAGTGATCTAAACACACACAAAGGTCATACCAATAACAAAAGAAAAACGCAAAATCAAAGTGTCTAAATAAAAAAAAAAGCATCGCTGATTTATTTTATAGTGTGTTTAAATGTGTAGTTGCATTTAATTGAAAAGCACAGCGTAGCACAAACAAAGAGGAAGCTATTAACATGGTAATACGAGAAGAAAACGCAAATTATTAGTTAGAGATAAATCCCGCGCGCACATCAATCAAGCACAGCCTCGTGTACCGTGCTCACCTTGTTGCTAATGCCCATGTTACTGATGCAACTTGTGTAAATAAGGTATCGATCGTATTAGAGTAATTTTGAAGTATTTTATGACGACACATGAGATAAGTCAGGTTAGTTGCGATTATAATATATGTACTAGCTTACCGCCCACGGCTTCGCCTGCGTGGAATTCGGTTATATCGCGCTTTTTAGATTTCTCATTTTCGGAGATTATTATCGTATCATTTAGCTTCTAAGTTTAACATATTCGTTTGCAATATATTACCTTATTTTAAACGACACACAGCGCCTTCCATCACCGAACTGGTATGAAGCTAACAATATTTTTGTTTTCCCTCGGGAATATAATATCTTTCCCGGACAAAAAGTACCCTATTATTTAATCCGCACTTCTCACTTTACGTCTGCAAAATTTCAAAGCTAGGTTTGAAATTTTGCATTGCATTTTAGGCAAATTCCAAAGGTTCAGTAGTTACGGCGTGAAAGCGGAACAAACAATCAAACAAACTCACTTTCCCATTTATAATATTAGTAAGGATATTGTTTTTAATTTTCAACAAACCAAAAGGGTAACAAATGTCTTGCCATGGCGCCTCCGCCGGGCCGGAACAGGCGAGGTAGACCAAAGAAGTGCTGGCTTGATGTTGTAAGAGATGACATGCGTGCCAACAAGCTCTTACCACAGGATGCTAAAGATCGTGCGAAATGGAGGAGAATGTGCAGGAAAGCGGACCCCGGGCTCCAACGCAAAAGCCGCGGATGCAACGCTGAGATGATGATGATTGTTTTTAATTTTCAGTTGCTTGCTAATGCTGCAGTTGCTGCTTAATAAATTGCGTTACATGAATAGGCCAATTTAGTAAGCTTTAAACTACCAAGAGACAAAGAGACCGTTTTCATAATACCGAAAACGGCATCTTTTGTTTAATTTCGTTTTTATTACGATAAAACATTTTATGTAACACCAAAAACAAATTGAAACCAATTTAAAATCAGAGGTACAAATACACAAAAGGAGACACCAAAATTGGAATTCAATAAAATGTTGTTTGAAAAAACATGTTTCGCAGACAAAGAGCAACGCGTCGATTAAGTTCTTAAGTAACAATTTCAGCTACAGATCGTTCCCGGAATAATTTAAAGAGGGGGTGGGACTGGTCCTCCAAAGTCCAGCTAAGCTCTGTAGATGTCGGCTCTTTGAGCGACATCAAACGACGCGAGATTACCAACGCATTAAACATACATACTAGAAGAAACAAGCGGCGTTTTCTTAATGTTATTTCGTCCATAAATATTTTATCGTCCCTGTAATGGAAAATGTAAATGATGTCTTGACACGGACGTGTGACTTTTTTGTTCGCTCCATTTTGAGATGATTATTGAGGTTGCATTGCCCAGAAATGTTTTTGATTGAGGTTTCAATCAAATACTTTTCTTTCTCCTCAATATTTTATGATTATATATTTAGTTTTTATACATTACATATTCATTCTTTAGGTTATCACTGTATTTGATCATGTTGGTTCACTTATTATTGGCAACTGTATAAATAAGCCCATGACTGTTATCTACTGTGACTTGATTTTGAATAATACAGAAGTTGTTTGTGTACCTTCATAGATAAGTAAATTCAAATCTAAAAATAAAAATATAATTTCAGATTACAATTAGTAAAGGGCAAGAAAATGAAAAAAAGACATGCCTTCACAGGTGAGTCATTCAAAATAGACGTTATAAAATTTACGAACGCGGCTGTCCGTACAAGCGAACCTTCATTCGTGACGCCACCGACTGATAGGCTGTATAAAACACTAAGAGTCGAATGCCTATTTACAATTTTCCTTATTACACGAAAATTATTCAGAAGCCCGATAGGAGCGGGGCGAAACTGAATCTTGTTGAACTAACTCAGTGCGAAATCACTTTCGCCTCGGCCTTTGATCTCGACTGCGCCAAAGGAATGTTATTCAGTAAAAACATGCAAATTCGATAAGGTATAACACAATATTATGGAGAGCGGCTGCCGGCGCGACGCTCTTTACAATACTTGGCGAGCATCGGGAAATGCTTTGAATATTATTTATCAGATCAGGAATCTTGGGGTCCCGATTAATTTTGGGTTAATTTTCGTGATCCTATTGGCGTAATAAAAACTGGTACTGAATATAAAGTAGATAACTGTAAATTTTATTGATTTATGTTCCTGTTTGTTCATCAAAGATCCACTACCAATATTTTCGGTCACTATAAAGAAATGAAATACAAATAACGTAAGAACATTATCTATGATCAGACGACATTGCGTTATTTCAATAAAAAATAATATATTACATAGACAAGTTTTAAATAGTTTGCACCCTTACGTTGTTAACACCACTACGATCCGGACGAAGCGTTTCGCCTCCTCCTTTATACCGCGTACATCGAGAGACTGGAACAATTTGCCAGCTGCGGTGTTTCCGTCGGACTACAATTTGAGTGTCTTCAAGGCTAGAGTGAATAGGCTCTTAATAAACTAGTGCGCTTTACCATCAACGATTGCGTCACTGCTTACCATCAGGCAGGATTGCGGTCAAGCGCTGGTTTATAATATGTAAAAAAAAAGACAAACAACTCCGAAGGACTACGTGAGTAAGAAAAATACTTTTGTGTAAAATTATGCTCTTTTTGAATATTTCATCACTGAATCTCAACTTCTAATGGCGCTTTGAAAAATTTGAAAGGATGCTCCCAATTAGGTTATACACTGTTCCTTTTAACGTAAATTGCCTTATCTCAATCTTAAATCAATGTTCTCTCTGTATATTATGATAATAGGGTTTTTTAACGCCGCTCAATTTAAAACAGAATTTCATAAAATGTTTGTTGTTACTAAATGAAGTTAGGGACAATTTAGTGGATATGACGCATTTTGAAAAGTTCGTCAATATGGAAAAAGACTGAATGTATGGGGTGCTGGCGTGTGGAGCTTTGGGTTGACCGCAGGAATCCGCAACCCCGGCAGGGTGCGGCACTAACGAAATGAAATTCCGCTGACATTCCGCGCGACGGCTGCGTTCGCGACTATGACCACTGACTGCTGACAATACCAACTATCCAATAATTCCATGCCATCGATACGAAAAAGGCCCCAAGTTTATTAATAACTGCACACACTCTGCTTCGATTGTGAAATAGGAATATGTGTATTGAAATATGCTGGTATTTTACCCATTATGGAATGTCCAAGTTCATTTCAAAGCATTTGACATCATGAAATAGTCTTAAATTTTAAAGCTTTGATTAATGTGAAAAAATATACTACATAGTATATTTTTAAAGTAATATTATAGAATTTAAAGATATCGTTACTGTTTTATCACATTAGCCGAGTGCTAGTTAGAAGTGGCGTTTGTTATAATTATGTATCTTACTGGAACGACTAGGCAGAGGCATTTACCCAACATACAGCATATACAAGACACACATTTTTTATGTTAATATAGTATTATATATGTTTATACTAGCTTTCCGCCCGTGGCTTCGCCCGCGTGGAGTTCGGTTATATCGCGCTTTTTAGATTTCCCTCAGGAATATCAATTTTTTCCGGGATAAAAGGTAGCCTATGTTCTTTCTCAGGGTCTAAAGATTGTCTGTGCCAAATTTCATCAAAATCGGTTGAGAGGTTAAAGCGTGAAAGCGTAACAGACAGACAGACATACAGACAGACCGACAGACAGACAGACAGAGTTACTTTCGCATTTATAATATTAGTATGGATGGGCCTTGATGCCTGAAATAAATAGATAAATAAAATTATACGTCTATTAAAGGAAAAAATCGCGTTAAATCTGAAATCTATATTTAATTCAATTATATATGGATTACAAAAAGTTGTATTAGGAGTCTGAAAAGAAATCAAAAATCTAAATAAAATTCACAAGCACATCACGCAGTAATACAATAACCTAACAATCTCAAATCTCTAATAGCTACAAAGTCTTAGAGAGTTTAGCTCCATGAATAAGTATGTAGTGTATGAAATTAGAATGTCGATATGGGTAGAGGAGCAAGTTGGTGTCGATGCTAATCGGAGTCAGAAGTTGCGATCGACCCCGACAAATGCGGTTCAACACACAAACTTGGTCTAGTCTCAAGTTTACGACGATATGTCGAGATGCACTAGTATACCCAATTTGTAAGGAATGAAAGCTATTGTTGAACGAGTCAACACTTTTTGAGTTCTATCCATTAGGATAGTTACCCTATTCCATTCCTTAGCCTACCTACAAATTAAACAGGCATTTGTGCGACCATGCTTACTATCTATAATTCATAATTATGTAATGCTCCCAAAAGAAAAAGAAATTTCTTGTACAATTTGCTGTATACTTTACGGAGAGAAAGAACTAAAAACATGTGGGGGAAAATGTACGTTACACCCAGGTAAAAGTGTCATCGTTCAGTATAATGCTAAGACTCTACGCGAGACGGAGCCCCAGCACAAGTTTTCAGCGACTTCTGGCATTGACGTGATGACCTCAACCGGTGTAGCATACGATTATGATTTAAAAAAAACATCAGTAAAAATAAATAAACCATACTTAGTTCTAAATGTTTATGTAGACATGATATTATCTGTTATTATTTTTTTAACACCCTTGCTCGTAAAGCTGATGTAATTCCACCGGTTTTAAATATGTAAAGCAGGCCATAACAAACGCGTGTGTTATCAAAGCAAATAGTTAAGTTATATTCCATACAAATTCCATAACAGCATTATTTTCCATTTCAAGTAATTATGGAACTGATCGCCGCCGTACGGCACGCGCTGCGCGCTGTTCCATATTTGAAATTGCAAATAATAATACTAATGGCGGGAAAGCAACAGTGTGCATTTAAAGATTGAGTTTATTTGAAATGAACAAAATATAAAATACTTTTTTTCTGTTTCCTCGCAAGTGTGTTAAAAAACGTCGTACGATATACGTGCGTATTGGTTATAACATGCTCGGCTCAATTACACCCTCGCCTTCGGCTCGGGCTGAAATTCCGCCTCGCATGTTATAACCATCATTACGCACTAATATCGTAATGTACTATAAAGATATGCAATTTAAACAATACCAACGGGTACATATAAGAGGGGTAGTAAATGGTTATGGTATGTTAGTCATGTCTATATGTACATATATAAAACCTTCAAATCACCAATACACTTTCACAATACTAAAAACAAAGCATCTATTTGCCAAACTGAGCACAAGTCGTGGCACCACAGCCGGGATGACTCGAATTGTCGCAAGGAAGCCTTACCACGACAAAGATGCCAACTTGGACGGTACCTCCCTAGTTCTATTTAGTCGAGTTTCGCATGCACAACTTCCAGGATCCATTCAGATTTGCTAAGGGCTGCCTACTCCCAACATATTGTAAAATTTTACCGGTACATCTACGACTTCTTACGAAAGAAATTGTAAAGGTTTTTCTTTTGTTCTAAAAATGTATTTTTTAAACAATACGCAATGGTAACGGTCCTTCGAAACTTTCGCAATTTGCGAGGGGTTATTGTGTAGTTCTTTTAACTTATGAAAACATAATTTTTATTGCTTCGTTTAGAAAGAAAGTTCCTTTTTTTTTGCTATTAGAAACGAATGTTGGCCAACGTGAGGCCGGGGAATATTTCGCAGGTATATACCTACCTATACCAATAGAAATCTTGACGCATACGCAATAACTTTTTACTTAGTTCGAAACATACTTTATAATGCTTCATTTAATCATGATGCTTTTTTTGGTATTGTGAATGTTAGCCAAAAAGTTTTACATGTTCAAAAAAATATTGCCAACCGGATTGGGCAGTTCTTTAACTTTTACATACTTTTTATTGCTTCGTTTAGAAAGAACAAACGTTTTGCTACAGTCTACAAATGTTGGCTAATATGAGGAGTAACAAACGAAGTACTATTCAAAATGTTCAATCGGAAAATCAACCTTATTATTTATTTATTTATTATGTCACACCAACGACATATTTACAATAATAGCGGTATAAGAAGCAATCACAGGTCTTCAGTTTCGTGTAAATACATCACTTATAGGTATGCACAACATTCACAATAAGAGATCTTAACTTTTAACAATTCTATTCAATAAAACATATATATTACAATTAAACTCAAAATTAAATGACAAATTAAAATTAAATGACTTTGAATAACAATTTATAAATAAAATAAAATCAAATAATGTGTAGGTATGTTAAAAATTGCAGTTTTGGTATATGTTTTTTGGTGGACAATTTTTTATTAAAGTGGCAGTTAATGTAGGCAGCTGACTACAGGACAATTATTTTAATTTTAGATTTGAATATTGGCAGGCTATCAAAGAAAATGTCACATTATAGTTATTATACATGTATATATTATGATTTTAATTTGATCTCATTTTTTTCATTTTTTTTTTTGTGTTAATTGTATTTCAATTTGTGTTTAATGTGTGTTATATACCTGCAATCAATGACGATTATTATTATTACCATATTACGCTTCGTGTTGATAAGAAGCAAATGTTTTGTTGTCGAAGGAAATCGTTAGCTAATGTGATTCATTACTTTGATTGCTCATAATTTACAAACAATTATAAAATTAAGAGTTTTATAACAACGGACTACGTACAGTAACAGTCAAATGTTTTTATTGTGGGTAGGTGACGTATTTAATATATTATATTAGCGGATCATTTTGAAATGCATTGAAATTTAAATATTGAGATGAAAGCGGATATTATCACGGTGGGTATAAGAAGACTTGTACGTATTATGATTTAATTATTTTATGACAACTTACCCTTGTACTTATTTTCATAGAAGTTTTATATATCTATTTGAAAATAGTGATTCCAAAAATAAAGTTATTTACTTTTAGAATGATGTATTTGAAATATAACTATATAATAAATAACATTCCCATTTAAAACAAAATGTGTATTTTGGTAGTTAGTCTAACAGTATTCCTTTTATGTTATAGAAAAAAACCTGCTCTGAGTAGTGGGGTCAAAAGACTGCAGGAACAAGGTGACCTTACCATTAGAAAGCGAAATGGAAAACCCTCCGGGTCAGTGAATAAAAAACAGGTCGTTTCATACCAACGAGGTGTTTTGATTAATTATTCGATACATCTTTACGAACCGTCCAAACGAATAGAGAGATTATATATCCACACTAGATATAATAAGTAATAAGATTTTAGTGATATTAAAATAATATTATGATATAGGCATCCGTAATAAGAATAATTTTGAGGTAAAGAATCAATCTTCTTTTCAAAATTACAAAACACTTTTTCTTTTTTAAATCCAACACTACAAAGTGAAAAATAACTAATTTCGGTGTTAAGTTTTTAATACCGACATCAGAAATTAGCTATTTTTCACTTTGTAGTCTTTTTTTTGAAGTTACTTTTATTTATTAAGTATTTATATCACACTTTTAGTTGTAAAAAGTACGACGCGATTACGCTACTCAAATTCAGTCTCTTCATTTTAATAGATTGTTGCATTAGCACGACGGGTAGGTAGTTGTTGTTCTATGTTAAACTTCAATGCTGTAAATTGTTGAGGAATTCCCTCAACTTACCTGTCGATGATGGACTGTCTATGGTTTTCATCATCAGATCTACTGCAGACTTTAATTTTTTAACTCATATGGATGTAAAATTTTCATCACTATAAATGAATTAAGTCCAAACACAAAGTAGCTACTGTAAACCGTTTAGGAGGTCCCTTAACTGTCCTTCGTCTTCATCATCGGAGCCCTAATGACAGTCACAACCCACCTAGGTGTAAAGTTCTTATCGATACATATTAATCAAGCACAAACACTAGGTAGCTGCTGTGAATTGTTGAATACCTCGACTGTCTCCCGGCTCCATCATCAGATTTAATCCAGACCTTTATTAAATTATAGTGCTTTAAAGCACTCAATGAAAATACTTAGAAATGCACTAGTTGCCCCTAGAATTTTTGAAATTTTTCCTAGACTTCTCTGGTCTTCCATCATCAGACCCTGACACCCTGACTATACCCTATCAAAAAAAAAAAAAAATTGCAAATCGGTACAGGTGTCTGAGAGTGAACCTTAAACTAATGCGTAAAATAAAAAAAAAAAAGATTCCGACGAATTGAGAACCTTCTTATTTTGGAGTTTGAGATAGGTGACTATAATTGAAAGGAACTCTCTCGCAGTAAAGAAAAAGTACTGCCCACTATTGTCAAGGAGTCCGCACTTTTTTATTTACGTGAAGAGACTTGATGCCTTTGACTTTTCAGAGTATCACCACACTAAAAATTAAAGCACAAAATTATTTTTTTACTAAGATACAAAATATCAAATCTAACGGTCATAGTTATTTAATTATAGTTTTACTTTAATAATTTGGTGTTTATGAGAAAATAAATGGTATAACTAGAAGTTTATTTTAGGTTTATAAATTAATGACGAATAAAAGAAAAAAAAAATTGAAACCATTTATAAAATTCTATTTTTATATTTAACCTTTTAAAAATAATCTTATCGATATTGGAAGCCAGACCTGTGCATTCACTAAACCAATATATAAGTTTACCAGCTATCGGTATTTCATGTAACGATTTGAATTTTAGCAATGGTATGAACTAACCATTGTCATATACATTGACATATAGCCTGTGTGAAAAATTACCGTTTCCCGAAAGTATGTCCAAAATAAGAAATAACTAATAATCTGAATATAAAAGGAGTAAAATTAAATTAATATTACAATTACTAAAGTCAAAATTATTACAAAAAAAATTAAGTAGCTACGTTTTATCGTAGACGAACGTAAAGCTCCACAGCAACTTCGTAGCATCGTAGCTCCGTAGAGGTCTCGTAGCGCTTGGTCACGTGCACAGCGATCACGAAACGTTTTTACCGCATTTCCGTTTTTTGAACTGTTCACGTGGCAATCGCGTCGCAAATTTTTAAAGCGCAGCTTTTTTAAATTCTGAATTTACAAAGTTAAATGGAAGCATAATTTTATAATACAGGAAAAACGGGTAAAATATGAGTGAATTGGTAAAATGATCGACAGCTTACTAGCACCTGTGTCGTGGTATTGGACAAAGATTGAATACAGTGAACTAGATTAGGGTAACACGTTCAGTCTGAGAGTGGACGTGTCGAGTCGGGACTGTTTGTTCGCGAAACGTGTGTTGGTGGTGTTATTAAATTCCCGTATTTTTTCCCTAATCTCGTTGTCGACACGCCCCGCGGGCCCTCATCGGAAATGGCATTATTTCCCGGCCCGAAGCAGCCCGATGGGTCCCACTACGGACACCGGATACCACCCGCTAGCAGTACGCTTGTCCGAAAAGACCGTTGTTCGATTGAAATTTTCAGCTATTTCCTCCGACATCCGTTTTTACATTACTTTATTTTAGATCTGACATCTAGTCATTTGTTTTTAAATTAACGTCATTGAGTTTCGGTTGTTTATATCCAATTGAATTTTTATTATTTTATTACAAAACGCAAGTAGCATTTTATGGTACTTTGTATGTATTAATTATAAACTAGTGCTTGATCGCAATCCCGCCTCATGGTAAGCAGTGATGCAATCGTTGATGGTAAAGCGCGATAGTTTAATAAGCCCATTCACTCTAAAAACTGAGTGAAAAGGAAGGAAGACGGTTTTAACATTCATACACACTCTCGTGTCTTTGGTGATTTTTTCAATTGAAACATCATTGGCATAATGTTATCAAATTATTATTGAATTAGAATTGTTTTTTACTTTTATATTTTATTGTTTATTTCTTTGCCTTCGCACGTTTTCTCATAGCACATTAGACATTGGCAGAATTGTCGACATCGGCACCATTGCCATAAACAAAAATAGAATAGAATCATTGGCATAAGAGCCGCACTTACGGTAGCTCTAAGATGACATGTTATAAAACTTTATATAATGACAACCTTATTGTGAACATGAAAGTACCTAATATAAACAAAATCATAAAAAATAAATTCGTATAAAATAATTAAATCTTATTAGAGGTCTCATTAGGGGCGCCTAAACAAGTCACCCAGTAATGAAACGAAATACAATCCTTGTTTACTTTCACCGCTGAAGGTATTGTTAGCGCTGGTTTACGCTGCCCAGCGGTTATCATAATGTTTTCTTTTACCCTTGGTATTTTGGTTCCACCCACATTTGATCTGAATGGAAATAAAAACAAATCAAAGGTTATATTATTTAGTAAACAACATTGGTTCAGTATCAGATACACGTATATGTATGAAACGTGTGCTGGTAATAAGAGTGGCTCCTCTTGGACAGGTCTTGATTTCACCCTGCTGGCTATTTTTCTGTCTTTTGTTTTGCTTTTCTCCGGAGATAAATAACAATATCTCATTATTTTCTTGTCTTAATGTTACTTTGTTTATTTTACGCGTTGATACACTGAAATTATACAGGGTGTAATATTTCAAGCCGTCTGTGTTTCTTAAATAGTTTCTATAGCACTACATAATTTCGGTGACTTTTAAAAGGGATAATCTCTAGTTTATCCTGCTGACTAACGATACTTTATTACACTTGAAAAATTATGTTTAAATCAATTGCCCTATTTCATATTAGAACATAGACACTCATGTATGCGTTCAATAACTGTGTTGGGGTATGCTTTCAGTCTAACTGGATATACCAAAATATCAGAACGTCAGCCTGACAGCCTCGGTGGCGTAGCGGTAGCGAACGCGGCCACTGCGCAAGAAGGCGCGGGTTCAATCCCCGTACAGTGCAAATATTTGTATGCATGAATATGAATATTTGCACTGGTCTGGTCGTGCCTCGGAAAGCACGCTAAGTCGTTGATCCCGGTTGCCATACGAACATCTAGTGGCAGTCGTTACGGGTTGTTGGAGCCCTCAAAAGTCCAACAATTGATCTAACTGCAATGCTTCGATGTCGCCTTCGGGTTGTGGAGGTCAGACGGCAGTCGCTTTACGGAAAATATCGAAGTTTAGCCAAAATTAGCAGTTAGACTGGTAAAGGGGACCCCAGACTCAAAAACTGAAAAAAATACGGATGCGACTGGGATTAACGCTGAGATGATGATGATGATGATGATGATGATGACCAGAACGTCAGCCTATCTGGCCTTCACAACTCAATTACTGGGTAATATGATACCTAATGTTGTCTGTAAAAGCTAGCTCTTAGCGATAAGACCGCCTATTGTATCACCCTTTGTAAAATCTTTATATTTATGTTTCTGTAATCTATATGGTGTACATAATAAAGAGGTTGTAATATGAGTTAAAATATAATAGACAAAGTTGAATGAGACAAATGACATAACAAATGCCCAATAAAACAACCCGAGAAAGCTCTTACAGAACTCTAACACAAAATGAGGTATTAAATGTTCTTACAAAAAAATAAAAAAAGAAGTGGAGTTGTCTCTACAACATATTTCCGGTTCTCACGTCCCTGATATTTGTCGCTTGTCGCCTGGCGACGGCATTGTATGGAAAGGAGGCAACACCTGTGAAGGCTTATAAGGACTATGGTCCGCTTCCATTGTGTCCCAACACCCAACATATAACTTCTTCCAACTCTTATTTTGAGACACACTTATATCTGTTTAATATTTTCTGAATTGTTCGGAAAAAGAAAAATACTATATTTATGGTTCCCTACGTAATAAAAAATATAAAACAAATTACGAACTTTCAATGCAATGTAAAAATGTTCTTAGAAAGATAAAGCAGACGAAAAATGATCGTAGCCACCTTTTTACATTAAATCACCAGCAACATACTAAGAAAGCAATTTGTAAGCACGACTGCGCTTTGTTCTCAAGAATATTGCACTTCAGGCTCCTTATGATGATGATGAAGCATTGCTTACGCTGTTCTATTTCATAACACAACTATAGTGCTTTCGTCGAGCTGTGCATTGTTATTTCTTAGTAAAGTACTGAAATATTGCGGCAGCACGGTTTGGAAACGGAACAATGGCGCTACGAAATTGATCTTTACCGCAACCACTTTAAGGAGACTGAGAAACCCTCGTTTAGGGTATAGTTTTCGGCTGAATGGGCGGTGCTTTTTAGAGTTGAATCTTAGAGTGGTTTGAATAAAATTGGTTTTGCGGTAAAGGACGAAGTAGCCGCAGGTGCTGGCAATCCCGCAGCCACGGTTTGAATCACGCCTGTTGCACAGCGCCGCATATATCTTAGCTCACTCGGTGCCTCACACCTTGTTGTTCTTTTTATACACTTAGTACTTCATATAATGATACTTTAAAGATATTGCTTGGTGTGTACTTGTGTATCTTCGTTGTAGGTGCCAAGCATGAATCAATACACTGGGTTTTTGAGGCTTTCTAGGAGATCTATTTACACGTTCAGGGGATAACAATGACAAGGTTAGCCGGGACATGAAGTGTGACAGTCCATTAAGTTCTCATTGTCACACACTGGCGGACAATGGACGTCGAAAGGCTTGACGTTTTGTTTTCCAGTAACACGACCAGAAAAGATAAGCAGCTAATGGCATATTGAGATATGATACGTAGGTAGAATGCGTTAGGTCATAGCGGTAACGGAAAATCTAATGAGGCTTTAATATAGTAACGAGTTCTGAGAAAATCTTTATTGAAAGACACATAGATGCAAACAGCGTGAAAGTGTAGCATCATATATCACATAAAGAGCTCTTAGAAGCTTCTAAGGTGAAAGACAGCATCTCAAAGTAACTGCACTCAATTCGATTTGGCTGCGTCTTGTTTAAACATCTCGACAGAAAAACATATCAGTTACCGAGACTAGGCTGCGCACCTCCGCGTCTTATTTGTGGCGCAAATACGAGGGTGGAAGGGTAAAGTAAAAAATGGAGAAACGCGTCCCGAATAAACACAAGAGAAATAACGACATCAAACAATAATTGAAATCATAGGTCGCGGCGGGAGGAGCTTGATGCCGCAGCGTCGCATGCGTGGCGCAACATATACTTACAAACATAACTATACTGTAAGTAGCAGGACATGTCTACGTCTTGATATTTTTCTTTTCCATAAAAAATCGTATTCCAGAAGAAAGATTTTGCCGTTTTATTTTTAGCGCGCCGATAATCAAGTTATTTTATAAACTGGCGTCGTGCCTCAGTAACGAATCCATCATAATCCTATTAACCAGCTGGTAAACAAGATTTTCCTCCACAATTAGTATCTGATCCATCAATTTCTTAAGATAAAATCTTGAATTTAATCCGCTTTGTACTAATAGTTTAAGGCGATCTAATTTCTGCGAATGAATTTCTCCTTATGAAACTTTTGTAATCACACCGTCATTAGGTAATAGTCAACATTTCGCGGGACATACACATTGTAGCTATTAATCTCGACAAATCGAATAAAAAGGTTAATAGAGGCTCGCTGGGAGGGGAAGAAAAGATTGCCTCTGTCCTCAATGGGAGAGGCGAGCCCTCTGCAGCCGCGATACCATTATTAGTGAGTTAACTCAATTTGCGGCATATTGTTTGAGAGGAGCTTAATAACAGAGGCGAGAGGACCTGTGACATCGTCATGACTACCCTTGATCCTCCGCTAACCATATCCGACATAAGACTTGTCGAAACATGTTTGTAAGAGAAACTATGACCGCCCGTTTTGATACTATGATGAATTACTTTCCAGTATTAAAAATTTGTTACCAGTTTTGATAGCTTGAGTAATTATCTTTTACATTGAGAAGTATGTAAAACTTCTTATGTATATTCAGTTTATAAATAGGATTCCTAAAACACATTTTTGTGCTTCAATCTATATGGGCATGTATTACTGAAACTGATAAATTCGAACCTAAATAATTACGAATCCCGCTATCCGCGGCCTCTTACTTATCACTACGTAAAATTCAGCTGAGTAATAATATAATTACAAGCCAAATTAATACCCATTAAATAAACAAGTGGATCGTACCGAGCCTATTTAGAAAGAGATACCTCCTCTTTCGGAAGTTGATACAAATACCGTTGAGAACCGAAAATAATTTGTCCATTGAGGGTTATTTAACAGTTGTACGATTGTTTATTTGCACCCTGGCGCTCCTACAAAAACTACCAAAGTAAACCCGGTCACAAAATTAAAAGCACCTCAATACTAGACTCTATAGCGATGTCGTAAAGTTGATAATTACAATTTTACACTCGGCAATTACGAGCTGAAGTCGATACAGTCGGGTAAATTATTAAAACGAGCTGTCGAACAAGCGAAATTAATCGAAAGTATTCCGTTTGAATTTGAAACGAAGTCGGAGGAACACTTGGTAGTTTATTAGTTAGCTAGAATAGGGTACTGGGCGGGCTTAGTAGTAGGTAAGTACTTGGTTAATTATTATATTGTTTTTTTTTTTACAAAAAATTGCTCATCACTTCACAAAATATTACATTTATTTATTGCTATTTCTAATTTAATCATCCAGAAGTTATAAGAAATCCGATTACCATTTTAGAAGGAAGGTATTATTATTCAAAATTACTTATCTATGATAAAATTGATAAAGCATGAAGGAGGACCTTATTATGTAGTCGTATATTCATCCCTGATATCAATAAACGGTTCCGGTAATATTGAGAGCCGCAAGGAAATAAATCATCTGTAAAATCGGTATCGGGATGGTACCAAAGACCAATAAAGGCGCCAAAAACCGTGTCGACAAGTCATTTAGCAAGCGTTCGAGCATATCGTTGAATAGCATTAGCGGCACAATATTTTATGCAGTGTTGGGTGTGCGACGGGGTGGCGCGGGGTGAATGCCGGGGACAGCACGGCGGGGCGCCGGATGTCATGGAAAAATTGCTACTTCCGAGCCGGAGTCCGCACAAAAGGGCCTGTCTACGATTTTATTATCAAGTGTAGTGACCTCCACGGTGCTCTGTTACAAGCAGTCTATCAAAAAATATGACAGTTCTTTTAGTGAATAGCTCGCGTTGTATCTTTGCTAAAAGATATTATTTTATCTGGAGTTTCTTGGATGATATTTTGTGAAGTATCTTTTTTAATCTGTAAGCATCTTGGATTCATATTTTCGATAATGCAATTACAAGCAGAGTTAGTTGCAAAATATGTTTCCTTTTTAACTTTAATTTCAAAGCTTTGGAGCCACAATATCAATATGCCATATTGTAATACAATCAATTCAGTCATAACGTAATAATATGCCATAGAATTAACTTGTGCAATTTCCCGGAGCATCGCGCATACATCACAGAGGCAGTGCGAGCTCAGCGATTGTTTACAAGTTGATACGTTTTCAATTGCAGAAGGCTGTCAGTATGCCAATTTCGCGGTATTCACAACAAATTATGTATTAAAGCGAGTGGAAACGCAAACAAAACGGTCGGTGTTCGTGACGTGAATTGAGCGAGTTGAACGTGCACCATGGCCAGATGCGGACACAGTATACTCGAACAGCGGACAAGTGCGCATATTCAGTGCCAATATGAACATTACTGTGAAATGATACAACTGGTACTAAGTACTAGTTAAAATTCTGTGATACTAGAATGTAGTTTAGAACGACATGATCTGGGGGCATTAAGAAGCTATTCTAGCTTAAATTACAGCCACGCAGTGCTAATTTTGCATTCAAATGAAAGAATGCATAATCTATTCTCACTTGTTACGAGCTTTCATTGGAAATTACATTTAAAAAAGAGCATGTTAGTCAGAAAATAAGTTTTATATGTGTTAATGTATACTCTATACTAATTATAAAGCTGAAGAGTTTGTTCGTTTGAACGCGCTAATCCCAGGAACTACTTACTGGTCCGGTTTGAAAAATTCTATTTGCTATGGATAGCCCATTATTCCAGGAAGCCTTTAGGCTATATAACATCACGCTGCGACCAATAGAAGCGGAGCATAACTAACTCCACGCGAACGAAGTCGCTGGCGGCCGCTACTACAAGATATAAACTATATCTATATCTATATATTGTCGTCCTCCGTGGCGCAGCGGTCAACACGCCTGCCTGTGACGTGGAGGCCCCGGGTTCGATCCCCAGCCAGGTCATGATGGGAAACGATCTTCCTGATTGGCCTGGGTCAAGACCCAGGCCAATCAGGAAAAGATCGTTTCCATCCAACATCGTTCATTCACATCCAAGGATGTTTATCTATATATGTATCTATTATAAAATATAGTATCGTTGAGTTAGTATCCCATAACATAAGTCTCGAACTTACTTTGGGGCTAGCTCAATCTGTGTGATTTGTCCGTATATATATAATTTATATATGGCTCCAAACACAAAAACTTAAACAATTGTTCAACATGTGTTTATTGAGACTGTTACGTCAAGGTCCATACAACAACACATTTACACTGTTTTATGGTAGTCAAATCAAACTTTACACGCAGTCCTTGCGTGTAAAGTTTGATTCAAATACCTTCAGCCGTTTTTGATTGAGTAACAAACATCAAAACAAACTTTCACAGTTATACTACTAATGGGATGGGATACACCTGTACACAGGGCAGTGGCTTAGCTACCGGAGGGCTAGGCGATGCCGTGCCCAAGCTCAGGGGGGCTCTCGGCATTTGCCCACCAATCCTCAAACTGACCTAAAAAGCGTTTATTACACCTTCCGAACATAAATGTAATAAATTCTTTCTATTATGTTGTTTAAGTTCTTGTGTCTTCGTTTTCACTAATCGGCTCGACCGATTTATAAATACTGGCTAACGTTACCGAAATATTAGCGATGAACCGCACTTGGTCAGCAAGATTCAGACAGGCCACGCCAGGGACCCGGAACAAAAAATAGGTTAGGTTAAGAATAATAAAACCTAAGTAATTTAAATCCATTTCATCCCAACTTTTTTTCTCACTAGTACCCCTGGGCACGTAGTTACGTATTTGAGATGGCCACTAGTAACTTGGCGTGCTCCTTCTGGGTCGTGACAATAAGATTCATCTGCAACAATTACGCACTCCATAATGCCTAGGCGAAAATTCTTTTAATAATTGCTCAGAATTCGTGTGTAAATATCACTTTTCTGTTTTTATTACTATTCCAGTGGATACCGAATACTTCATCAAATCTATCGGCCAAATTCACTATGTTTAATTATGTGA
This sequence comes from Sesamia nonagrioides, assembly GCA_017933935.1. Lineage (NCBI taxonomy): Eukaryota > Metazoa > Arthropoda > Insecta > Lepidoptera > Noctuidae > Sesamia > Sesamia nonagrioides. The sequence goes on from JADWQK010000081.1 coordinate 3,768,453, forward strand.
TAATTATGTTTTCTCTTTACCCAGCAACCATTTCTACGTCATGTGGGTAGATTATTTCGATCAGACGGTAATTTTAAGAACGTTGTACGCCCCGTCGTACGGCGAGTTTCCACCCTTACGTTATTTACACCACTACGATCCGGACGAAGCGTTTCGCCTCCTGTTTTATACCGCGTAGGTACACCGAGAGACTGAAACAATTTGCCAGCGGCGGTGTTTCCGTCGGACTACAATTTGATTGTCTTCAAGGCTAGAGTGAATAGACTCTTAATAAACTAGCGCGCTTTACCATCAACGATTACATCACTTCTTACCATCAGGCGGGATTGCGGTCAAGCACCAGGTAGTTTATAATTTATAAAAATAATGGTCTTTCAAAAACACGTTTAATTTCCCTACATTTTGACTAGATTTTGAACGTATTTAATTACGGTAATTGGCCTTCAGGTCACATGTTGAATCGCAACTATCGAGTGGTTAATATTACTCGCAGTCGTTAAATTAATCGGCTGTTTGTATAAGTAAGTTTAAAAGTTCGTAAACGCAGGCAAGATTCAGGAGAAACTCTTAATTTGTAGAAAAGTAAAAAAAAACCTTGATCCATGATTCCGGTATAGACAAATTACCAGTCAGCCTGTATAGTTATTAAATATTAAACTCACTTAATTACATGATTAAAAAAAAAAATATGTAGGTAATTCAAATGTCTGCACTGACCTTAACAATCACGTCGAAACATGAAAACTTACAAAAGTCTATATTTAAAAAAGAAATTACTTGTGAAATAGAATCCGCTGCTCTAATCACAATGGCCAGACCCAAAGTGGTACACGTTTAATTTAATTACTCATGTGCCAGACACCGACCCCAATGGCCTTAGAAAACACGTGACAGCGTTTCAAGGGCCTCAAATGTACGACACGGTCCAAATTGGACTCCCGCTATTGCGTTAATAACTGCTCACTCGAACTAAATTAATTGTAACGGGTTTCTAAAAGAGAAATATTTGTATTATAGAATTTGTAACAATTATAGATTTTAGCGTGTCGTAGTGGCCTAGTGGTTAAAACACCAGCCTCTCAAGTATGAGTGTGCGGGTTCGATTTTAGGTCAGGCACGTACCAATGTAACTTTTCTAAGTTATATGTACTTTCTAAGTATATCTTGGACACCAATGATTGATTTAAAAAGGTGAAATCATGAGAAAACCTGGACTTTAAGTCTGAAATCGCCAACCCGCATTGAACAAGCGTGGTGATTACGGCTCAATCCTCCTCTATATGAGAGGAGACCTGTGATCACATACAAACAGGTAGAATATTACACAATACAAGACAATGTATGTACCTGGGTCATTTGAAAGGTTCTTAGCCTAACATGGTTAAAGTCATTGGATTTTTTATAACTACCCTCATTTTGTAGCTACATTATTTAGCAACAAGTATGCATGGTTTAGTTTATTCAAACTAGCTCCGCCAAATGGTTTCACCCGCGTTTTTTTTTTATATGCCCTGCTCCTATTGGTCGCAGCGTGGTGTTAAGCCTAAAGCCTTCCCGGATTAACGAGCTATCCAATGCAAAAAGAATTTTTCAAATCGGACCAGTAGTTTCTGAGATTAGCGCGCACAAACAAACATACAAACAAACAAACTCTTCAGCTTTATATATTAGTATAGATAACTCATTGTTCATTTACACGTGATACCGTACGTCAAGTCGGAGCTATTTTTGAAAATGGATAAAATTGAACATCGTGCAGTGATAAAATACCTGAATTTGAAAGGTTTAACTCCAAAAGCGAAGACATGTCTGCTACTTTGCGTGAGTTTTTCAAATCGGACCAGTAGTTTCTGAGATTAGCGCGCACAAACAAACATACAAACAAACAAACTCTTCAGCTTTATATATTAGTATAGATAACTCATTGTTCATTTACACGTGATACCGTACGTCAAGTCGGAGCTATTTTTGAAAATGGATAAAATTGAACATCGTGCAGTGATAAAATACCTGAATTTGAAAGGTTTAACTCCAAAAGCGAAGACATGTCTGCTACTTTGCGTGAGTTTGCTCTTTCGTTTGCGACTGTTAAAAACTGGGTGGCATAGTTTAAACGTGATCGTGAGACCATTCAAGATGAGCCCCGTAGTGGCCGGCCTTCGACTGCTTCCATTGATCAAAACAAAGAAAAAGTCTGTGATTTAATTTTATCTGACCGAAGATTGACTGTCGAGGAGATAGCTAAGTCTGTAGGCATCACATCTGAGCGAACATATAATATAATTACTACTGAACTTGGATTCCCTAAGGTGGCTGCGCGGTGGGTATGGCGACTGTTTTCAGTGGAACAAAAACGCAACCGACTCACAACTTCTCGCGGCTATTTAGAGTTATATGAAGCTGACCCAATAGAATTTGTTTAAAGATTTATATCCATAGATGAAACCTGTGTTCACCACAATACATGCGCGACAAAAGAACAGTCGAAACAATGGAAAAGAGCTGGATCGCCCACCCCAAAGAAGGCAAAGGTGGTTTAATCGGCGGGCAAAGTCATGGCATCCGTTTTTTGGGATGCATAGGATATAATTCTCGTGGATTACGTAAAAAAGGATGAAACAATAAACTCCGATAACTATTGTAACCTTTTGCGTCGTTTCAGAGAAGAAATCAACGAAAAACGTCCAGGTCCCTATGGCTGTTGGTTGACACTGGTGTGGACAAAATTGTTTACACCTGTGTCTACCGATCGCACAGCGGTGATCAGGAGACAACTCGTTTATTTGACCACCTCAGTGAGGCTGCTGACAATCGCTGCATCGGCACCCTGACGCTCAGTTCGTCGCTCTGGGGGACTTCAACGCCTGCCACCAGGACTGGCTCTTCCCATACCAGAGGACCGACCACGCTGGGAGAGAAGCGCGAAACTTCGCGCTTTCTATGGGCCTTTCCCAGCTGGTAGAGCAAGCGACTAGGGTGCCTGATGTAGTTGGGCATACTGCCAACTGTTTGGACCTTCTGCTGACCACTGATCCGGACAGATGTGTTGTAACGGTTTCCTCACCGTTGGGAACTTCAGACCACTGTCTGGTGAAGTCTGTAACGTCCTTCTTCAAACGTTCCTTCCCCACCAGATCACGACTCTCGTGGTGAACGGCGAATGTGGCGATACAGGTCAGCGGATTGGGATGAGATGCGCCACTTCTTTGCGTCTTATCCTTGGCAGCAGGTCTGCTTCTCTTCTGACAATCCTTCGAGCTGTGCGGACGCTATAACCGATGTGGTGCGTCAAGCTATGGAGTATTTTATCCCATTCAATGACGTGCCCGTCGGTGGCTCGGCTCGCCCATGGTTCAATGCCGATTGTGTCCAAGCTGAACAGCGAAAGCACACGGCATTTCTCGCCTGGGTTGACGCTCGTGACCGCGGAGCTCCGGATCTAAGCTCTAAGAAGAGAGCCTTTTACCGTGCTGCCAAGTCCTACAAGAAGGCGCTCAAGAAGGCTCGCTTCGACCGCATTACCCATATTGGCAACAAGTTATCTGCGCAGCCATCCGGTAGCAGATCTTTTTGGTCCCTTGCCAAATCGGTTGAGGCGAACTTCTGTCGGCCCTCACTGCCTCCGCTGGTTAGGCCTGATGGAACACTGGCTCATACGGCGAGAGAGAAAGCAGGTCTCTTTGTATCTCTCTTTGCCCATAATTCGCGTCTTGATACTGGCAGTGCTACTCCACCTAATTCACCTCATTGCGGAGCTTCAATGCCTGAGGTTCGCATTAGAAACAAGGAGGTTCTGAGAGTACTGTGTCGTCTGGACGTGAATAAGGCTAGTGGTCCGGATGGTATACCAGCGATTGTTCTTAAAGCATGTGCGCCCGAGTTGTCTCCTGTATTGACGCGCTTGTATCGCCTCTCATTTAGGACTGGTATAGTGCCCAAGTCCTGGAAGCTTGCTAACGTGCAGCCTGTGCCCAAGAAGGGTAGTCGTGCCGATCCTGCCAACTATCGGCCGATTTCGATCACCTCCATACTTTGCAAAATTATGGAGCGTGTATTGAACTCGCGCCTCTTGGCATACCTGGAAGGTAACGATCTCCTCAGTGACCGACAGTACGGGTTTCGCCGCAATCGGTCAACTGGGGACCTACTAGTGTATGCCACTCACTTGTGGGGCGAGGCCCTCGAGAAGAATGGGGAAGCGATTGCTGTCTCCCTTGATGTCTCGAAGGCCTTCGACCGGGTTTGGCACGCTGGCCTTTTGAGTAAGCTTCCAGCGTACGGCATTTCCCCTAGCCTGACTGGCTGGGTAAAAGACTTCCTGACTGAACGGTCCCTCCGAGTTGTTGTCGACGGATGCTCTTCTGAGCCCATGTCAACTAATGCCGGTGTTCCTCAGGGGTCTGTTCTCTCTGCAACTCTGTTTCTGCTGCATATTAACGATCTGCTGATGCCCGGTATCTATGGGTATGCAGATGACAGCACAGTTGTAGAGAGATACCTGCCGGATGCTCGGGCTAGTAGGGAATCAATCCGGTCCGAAAGAGAGGCCATGGTTGAGCGAACGAGTGTTGCACTGCAGGCAGTCTCCGAATGGGGCAATGCCAATCTTGTAGCATTCAATGCCGCCAAAACACAGGCGTGTCTTTTCACCGCCAAAAGGAGCCCGTTCACCTTGGCCCCTACTTTTCGGAATGTGTCCTTGGAGTGTTCCGACCGCCTTCAGCTCTTGGGAGTTGAGATTTCCTCGAACCTTAACTTTGGGCGGTTCATTGAGTCCAAGGCCAGGGTGGCTGCCAGGAAACTTGGCGTTATCGCAAAGGTCCGGCAGTACTTCACACCTGGGCAGCTTCTAATGTTATACAAAGCACAGGTCCGTTCGTGTGTGGAGTACTGCAGCCACATTTGGGCTGGTGCTGCCAAGTGTCACCTGGCCACTTTGGATTCAGTGGAGAGACGTGCAAAGAGGCTGATTGGTGACCCTGATCTAACTCGAGTTGGTCTCCAAAGCCTAGAGCACAGGCGTAGAGTAGCCAGCCTTTCGGTGTTCTATAGGATGCATTTCGGGGAGTGTGCGAGGGAATTGCATGATTTAATTCCCCCATCTCCGTTCCACCAGCGGACGACCCGTCGTACGGCTGGTTTCCACCCTTACGTTGTTAACACCACTACGATCCGGACGAAGCGCTTCGCCTCCTCCTTTATACCGCGTACATCGAGGGACTGGAACAATTTGCCCGCGGCGGTGTTTCCGTCGGACTACAATTTGAGTGTCTTCAAGGCTAGAGTGAATAGGCTCTTAATAAACTAGTGCGCTTTACCATCAACGATTGCGTCACTGCTTACCATCAGGCAGGATTGCGGTCAAGCGCTGGTTTATAATTTATATAAAAAAAAAAAAGGTTTATTGAGAAGAAAAGTCTTGTTTCATCAGGACAATGCGCGCCTTAATACCTCTGTGCAATCCATGGCAGAAATCCATCAATGTGGCTATCTCATCACCCATATTCGCAGAATTTAGCACCGTCCGCTTTTTATCTGTTCTCAAAGCTGAAAAAAATTTTAGGTGGCAAACATTTTTTTTTAAATGAAGAGGTCATAGCCGCCGTAGACGCTTATTTCGAGGAGTCAGACGAAGATTTTTTTAAAACGGGTATCGAAGCCTTACCGGGTCGATGGAAAAAGTGTTTTGAGCTCAGAGGAGAGTATGTTTATAAATAAAAATAAACTCAAAATCACGTGGTTTCATTAAGTATGTTAGACTAAGAACTTTTCAAATGACCCTCGTATTTATTTAAAAACAATGATAGTTCACGCTATTTGCCTTTAGTTAAACGACAATGCAAGGTTTCGTAAACCGCGGACGTATAGTCAAAGCGGATGAGGTACTACTGGGAGAGATGCACTAACGTGGATTTACCTATTTCATTATTGATGCACACAAATGTTTAGAGGTAGAATAGACCTATGTCTATTCTACTTCTAAACATTTGCATTTTTCAGTAGTGAATGCCTATGCATTTTCTACCAATCAACATTTAGGTGATGGACAAACAGTGATGAAATATTCTATGTTGCAGATTTTTTGTTTTTCAGTTACTGATCCACAGAAATATTAGAAGACAACAGATACGAAATAATCACAAACAATGTTCCCAAAATTGGACACAGGCCTCTTCTCTGTGAAAAGAAGTAATCCACCGCGTAGCACCAGTACGGGTTCGTCTGCAGAAAAGTTGGTGATGAAATAATTTACTCGATGTAAGGCACCTGTCAGGGTTTGAACAGAATTAATTATTACCATTGATTATTATAAATAGATACTTGAAGTTACAAAAACATCTCTAATTGGAAAAGATACCTGTTTTCCTAAGAAAACAGGTAGTAGTAGTAGGCCATATCTTTCAATAACCAAGTATACATACTTTCATAAATATATTTCAGGAAATCTATGTCATTACTGATCGGCATTCAGCATCAGACATCTAACAAAATTTACACGTGTTAGAAAGTATCTGAGACAGTAAAAAGAAAAAATCGAAGACGAACGTCTATTTTTTTTTCTGTAAAGAATATTGTGTACTTGCTAATTAGGTACGGCAAGTTCAACGAATCTTCGATAAAAGCAAATTCGATAAAATCAAATATATCAACAAGCTTTATTATAAATGTGTACGTCGTTATTTTCACACAAAATAGTTCCCCTATAAAGTATTAGAAGCAACATGGAAATGTTTGGAAAAGATTTGCTTTCAGTGTTGTTTGTGGCGGAGGTGGGTATTATTGCCAATCAGTATTTTGCATTCAAAGAAACCTTACACTTCTCGAAATGCTCTAGGTATTGTTCGATACCGAATAAATATTCCGTTTTCTATAAAATATGCTAGCAAAGTTTCACAATAGACGCCTTAAGTCCCGTCTACACCCTCCGTCTCGCCTGCGCAGTCCAGGCCTGTGCGGTCATGACTGTACAATAAGACGAAACATGGGCTGCGCGCGCTACCGTCTTGGGGTCCACACACACGCGCTTACCTGCACAAACTGGTTTGCACAGGCATGCTCGCAGGTGAGACAGAGCGTGTAGACGGGGGGCATTAGGCTGCTTGAGAAATATGATCACAAACTATAAAAATAAGAGCTCCATATGCTTCAACATCACTCTAAGTAGATAATTCATTCCCTTGTTGCCTAGATAACTCACAACCGTAAGCGATCCTCTGGAATAGTTGACACAGCACGAAATAGCCGGGTTTATTCTAGCAGACACAATTACAAGTTCCGTTGCAAGCAGGCAGTCGGCTCGATATCGGGAAGAGATGTTGTTATCTGGAACACGAGCACTCGGCGTAATCCCTTTAATTAGCAAAGCAAGACGAAATGACACCCTCCATAGAACTACGACTGCTGTAGAACAGGTATTTAAACGAGTTTACTGTCTCACTGTAATTTGGAAACCTTTTGGTTTACGTAGCTTTGAGACGTAAAAGTCACATAAGCCATTTCGCTTCACATGAATTCATTATTCTGTCTATGGCAAATGGTATTACTTACTTCGTAGTATATTCTTGCAGATATCTACAATCAACTCAGTCTTTAACAGTCTACCGCCTGACCAGACCGAACGACAAACCCTGTCCGCTATCTTTAGTATCCAGTTGATAACAGATACTTTCTTAAGGTCGTCGTTGCATCTAGCTAAGAGAGATATCTAAAGCGTATCTAAATTGAAATGACGTTGTGACATGTGTATAAGGAAATAAAAGGCATCTGAATGAAATTAACGGGACGCATGCAAAGCAGACAACCGGTCTAGTCGGCGACAAAGCCGCGCAGACAGCCCGCAGCGCGAGAGACTCGTCGTGAATGCCTAATTACGACGCTGAGTAAATAACTTTTCTATTTGCCTCGGGTCGGGTCGCGTTCGGTAAAACATTAATCATGATTGAGCTAAGTGGCTTAATACGGGAGGGATAATGGCGTGCAATGATCGCCGGCAGGGGGTGGCGCCGTACGGTCGCGCAGTTGGACGTCGGCGGTGCGTCACACCGTCGACGACCAGATGTATGCCGACATAAATGGTACTATTGAGAGGCCCGATGACAAGTGACATTTGATAACATGTAACGAGACTGTTCCTACATAAGAAAAATATGTGTTAGCAAAGTTGTCACAAAACCATTACATAAGATAAAGATTGCAGTTTTATGAATGCCGTTTGCAAAGTTCTTATCTGCTTAATAATTAAAGGCTAAAGTTATCGCGTCTCGGCCCTTAAGTACAGAAATGAAGCCGCGATGGTTCCTAAATGGAAAACACAAACATAGGGGTGGTGTGCCGCGGGCGCCCCGCACTGTTATTGTTTGTACACCGAAACTAAAGTCAGCAAGGAAAGCTCTGCACGGGAACGAACGGGAAACTTTAAAAGAAACTATCAAGATAAAGGAGTAGGTAGTTCTCGCACATTTTGATATGAAGCATCACATAGCAGCTCTTCTTGAGAAATTTAATTTCAGTTTGATGTTGAAAAGACTTAAATATATCTAAATTATGGTCAGTTTTAAGCAAGTAAGCTACGTATCCCGTAGGTCATAAAGAAAAATTAATTGTAGTATCATCAGGTGTATGCAAACGTAAGGTAGAAAGAAAGGTGCAATATCGATATCGGGTCTCGACAAAAGTGGGCAGTATACCGCACCGCAGGCGACGTCAGGGGGCGCGCGTCTCGCCCAGAGAGCTTTTCCTTGTCACCGGGCATAACACTAAACGATAATATTGCGATCGACTTCCGATCCTTAAACGGCAACAATTGTCGTATGTAACGTTAATGGAACTGCTGCTCCGGCAGTGTGCGAACCGCGCCCGTTTTATGCATATCGAGATTTAACGCCGATAGCAAACCATTAGTGAACGCGCATGATGTAAGATTTTATATGAAGAGGCCAGTATATTATCGATAAATGGAGCCACATCCCTTTTTAAAAGAATTCCTATGTAACGATAAATTCTACGTAGATAGACTTTCGTTGCTTCAAAAACAATTAGGGTTATTTTATAACGAACAAAATATATTGTGTGTTTTGTACAAAAAGTTTCAAGAACGCAAACTGCCAAAAAAGCAATAACAAGAGCTAAAAGCTACCAAAAGAGCGCGTTGCAAGGTTTCTTTCCAATTGCGCGCCTATAAGGATTCACCTTTTAGCGTGGCCGCGACGGCACAACAATATCAAACATTTCTCACTTGCCGCCAGAAGCCACCGCAAGGTTTCTTCTCGATAAAGCCGCTCGAAAAGTATACGTGGGAGGTTCTGAAATAACGCAGCGAAGATTAAATTTTCAAGTTAGATGGCGTTTATTACAGTATGCTATTCGAATATTTTGGAAAGGCTAGACTTAAGAAAATCAAACAAATTACTATTCGAGTAGGGGGGTAAAAGTGTGGGAGACCAGCAGCCGGATAGACAAAATAATTGTTTAAGGCCTGTTTTCAATAAGCATATAGGTATACAGAACTATGCAAAGTACTTATTATGACAGTGTCACCTATTTTCTATGGAAAAACTGTCAATCCGCAATATTTAGTCCTTAGATAAATGTTATCTGACTATTAAAAAACTAGCTAAAATCAAAACCCATTTTCATCAAATTAAGCTGAAGGCAGTCTCCCAAAACGCCCACACTTCGCCATTAAATAAAAACAATTGCTTAATAAGCACCGCAACAAACAACTGGAATCATAACAATTCGTTTAATATATCTTTGCCTCAAACTAGACAAAATAAGTAACACCCACCCAATCATCCACTCAGTTCCAATTACAGAAATTCTAGTTATTTGAAAAATACATATTGCTAGTGCGTTAATGACATTAATTAGCTCTGGCGTTACCTTTCTATGTCCTTGGGTGCAAAGAGAAACAATTAAAACATAAATACTCCTAATTCTATGTATTCCTAATCACGGACTAATACAAAATTCTGCAGACAATAAATAATTTATCTATACTAGCTAACAATAAAGCTGAAGTTTGCTTTATTGTTTGATCGTTTTTTCGTTTTTTTTTTTTGCAATTGTTAGCCCAATTCTTGATAAAGGTTATTGATTTTTGTATGTATTTAATTAAACAAATGTATTAACCCTAGGGGTAACCTTTAATAACTAAAATACCGTAGATACTACATGTGTTACCAACGAACGAAAAACAACATTATTAATAATATCCAGGATGTGGCAGTTCGCTTGGCAGTACTAGGTTCGCTCATGAGGAACAAGTCTGCAATAATTGGCAGCTTACGAAAACTATAGAATACGGTTCATTGGCGCGAACGTCCCCATCCGCGCCAATATTGTTGAACCAATTAATTTCTTATTTCTCTGCTGCTTGCTATTGCAAATATCCGTTTCCTGCCTGGGACAAAATAGAAATTATTGTCAAGAAATATGGAAAGAAATATGTTTTTAATATAACTATTGTTGTGGGCAGTGCGATGTATGTAATTGTATTTTTGTTTAGTGTTGCTAGCTGCTAAGCTGTTACAGAGTCGACCAAAAGTCCATTAGCAATCTCACAAAGCAAGAGCTTTATTTTAATATAACTAAAATCCTTCCAGTTTCAAGGAAACGTATGTATCATTGTCGTCAACTAGTGATTGTAGTTCGTATTATCAAAGTTATGCGTGCAGATAAATAAGTGAATAGGTGAGCTGTGAGTTTAAATTTCACGCAGTACATAATTTTATGTAAGTTTAGACTCCATTGAAAGTAATGGGATAGAAATATACTTAATATAGTTTCTTGTTCATTTTTTTCACATATTTCGTAAAGTTAGAAAGGTAGATAAAACAAAGAAAACCAAATTTTGAGTTCTGTGGGGCAGACATGAGTTATGAATAGACACTAACTGACATCAGAGTGAACTTTGTCATTTGATTGTAGTTATTAATGCTTCTTCTTCTTCAGCCTATAGAGGTCCACTGCTGGACAAAGGCTTCCCCTACGGCTGTCCATGATGACCGGTCTTATGCTGCCCGCATCCATCGGTTTCTCGCGACCTTTACAGGTCATCGACCTTGTTGGGGGCCTCCCTACGCTGCGTCTTCCGGTACATCGCTGCCACTCCAGAATCTTACTGCCCCATCGGCCATCGGTTCTACAAGCAATGTGCCCCGCCCACTGCCTCCTAAATTTAGCAACTTGAAGAGCTATATCAAGGACTTTGGTTCTTCTGCGAACCTCCTCATTTCTAATACGATCGCGCAGAGAAACTCCGAGAATAGCTCTTTGCATTGACATTTGTGTGACTTTGTGCCTTCGTATGAGGCCCATTGTGAGCGACCACGTTTATTAATTAGTGACATATTTTATACATAGCTGAATTATATTTATTCTCAAAATTCAGGCAAATATTATTATTGTGGCGAAAGCGACTATTATTGCGCTGCATAAAAATTATATTAATAGAACACGAACATCTGACGAAACCTTATAGAATGGGAGTACCTACATTATTATATGAATTGTAACTTTAAACTTTTAATTGAAATTTGTTATTATTGTAGGTTAACAAGAAAAACTCTTATGATTGGTTGCACAGAGAACTTCTTGTATACTTATATGCAGGAATGTGAGGTCACAATTCTCATAAAGATTTGTTAACTTTATAAGTAAACAATTAGAATAAATACTTTTGTCATCATTCACCATGACTTTTTAATTTCCATCAGTAACAATATACCTAATAACCAATATTTAACTTTTTATAAATAAATATTAATAAGCTTGAATACAGTGTAAATAAACATCTATTATTAAGTTTAAATCTTTATATATATAATTCTGCTGTACGTGTGTATGTCATTGAACTCCTCCTAAACGGCTCGACCGATTTTAATGAATTTTTCTGTATGGGTTTGAGTGGCGACCTGGATGGTTTAGATTCACAAATCAGCCCGACAGATGGCGATGATCACTTGAAGAAGCATGTGATCTCGGAAACGGCCCTAACGATTTCGCTGAAATTTAATATGTGGGGGTTTTCGGGGACGAGAAATTGATCTAACTCAGTTTTATGTCTGGGGAAGCGCATATTTTCGAGTTTTCTCTTTCGCAATATTTCACGCATAATATGGGCGCTAATTTCGCGCGGCTTGATATAGCGGCTGTGGCGTAGGCGATAGTGGTATGGTCTACTCGCGATGGCTGGTGTTCCTCGGTTCGAACCCGGGCAATCACAAGTTTTTTTTGTTTTAGACAAGTTTACAGTTTTTTTTTTTTAAATTTTTGTAGTTACTTAAAAAGAAAATTGTACATAAGAACTAAAAGGGGAAAACATAAAAAAAAATATTTTCTTTTTTTATTTAACTAAAATTGTACTTATGAACTAAAAGAGAAAAAAATAAATAGAAATAAATAAATATCTAAGATTTTTTACTTAACTTTAAGAGACTGAAACAAGAGCTCTACCCCTGTATAGAGAGGTATGATATCTTTGTTACAAATGTAGATGACAATGCTTTCCATGGGTATATTCCTAAATCTGCTGTACCTGTGTACGTCACTGAATTCCTCCTAAAGGGCTGGTCCGATTTGAATGAAGTCTATGTATATAAATGAAAGTCGTGTTAGTTACTCTATTTATAACTTAAGAACCGCTTAACCAGTATGGCTCAAAATTGGTAGGGAGGTAGATAAGAACTGGGAGAAGGACATATCACATAGGATACTTTTTATCCCGTTCCCGTTGTTCCCGTCGTTCCCGTGTGACGTGACATGGAAAAACAAAACAACTCAGTCAAAATATAAGTTAGCGGTTCATTTGTTAAAAATGGTACAAACACACTGCTGCACTACACAGCATATTAAAAAAAATCTTACCGGTTGAATGTTGATGCATTCATTTAAAGCAAGGAATATAAATACTCTCTGCCGGTTTAATTTTTTTAATAAAAGCCCCAAAGCAAACTGCAACTTCAAAATTTCTAATATTGTATTGCTGTGCCATTTACCACTTCACTACATACTATAAAACAAAGTTACTTTCTCTTTCCCTATGTCCCTTTGTATGATTTAATCTTTAAAACTACGAAACAGATTTTGATGAGGATTCTTTTAATAGGTAGAGTAATTAAAAAGAAACGTTTATATGTATAATAACATCCATTAAATTGTGTCCATATCCAATCCATAAAATCGCAGTACAGCGGACAGAGCTCCGGCGGGATCTCATGGCGACATGGAAAGTGTGATTGTCGCAATCCAGCACAGAGCACGCCACAATAGCGGCGGTAAGTCCTCTCTTTGAGGAGTAGCTAGAGAGGCGCCACGGCGTCCTCACCTTCCGACTGACGTAGGTCCTCACCGGACACGACTGTTTCGGGAGGTTCCTGTTCCGTATAAGGCGGGAGGAAACGCCAGGGTGACCACTGTGTGCATCGCCCTGAGGGCACGGTGGAGCATATGGAGGAGGTCTGCCCGGCTTGGGTAGAGCACAGCCGTGTCCTCGTGGCGGCGATCGGCGGCGATCTCTCGCGTCCGACCCTGGTCCGGGCCATAGTCCGGAGCAAGAGTGCATGATGGCCTCCTTCTGTGAAGCAGTGATGCTGGAAAGGAGGAGGCGTAGCGCGTGAGGGAGCGGAAATCCCACTACTCTCACGCCACAAACCGCCGCAGGAAGCGCCCTGGTCGGGTGGCAACATCGGACTCCCGACCACCGTAGGCGCGGGCTTGCGGGCGGCGAGCGATAGGCAGCTCGCCTCCTGGTAAGAACCAGGCCCGAGTTGACGGCGCGTTGTGTTTCACACGCGCCTCAAAGAGATGTCAGCACACCTTGACGGGGTCCACGAGGACCGGTCCACAGGGTTGCGGGTTGGTTAAAAAAGAAACCATGGCACTGGCCGTTGCACAGGCAAGTGAAGGAACACGGGTGGGTTTTAGTCTAGGTAAAAGTCTGACACGCCCTTCCGCTCCGCCCAGAGCGGGAGAGGTCATTTGATGATTTCCCATCCAAAACAAAAAAAAAAAGAACTGAAGAAGAGCAAGAAATTACACTTGAAGTGCGCAGCCTTAGTATGGCTCGACTTCGTGCTTCTCACTCACCAGAGCAAAGGCAGGGAGCCCATGAAACGGCTCAGTTGGCAATGCGAAATCGTCGAGCAAACCACAGAGATCAAGCGCTAGATAATAATTTACGAAGCACAAGAAGAAATTCATCAAATACTGATTTGAATCGGGCAGCGTTTCTATACGCATAGAATATAGCGCAATGACGTTCGCCTTGGACCAATGGATGTTGTTTCCGAGTATTGTAGCACGTTAAAGATTTCCGGAGAACCGCCAGGATTGTGCTCCCAAATAAAGAATCATTGAATAATAATGTTTATTTATTTAAAATTATCCTAATTTAAAAATTAGTCATGTGATATTGCCTTTAAGGCGGAACGAAGTTCGCCGGGTCAGCTAGTACAGTATAAATAAACATCTAATTAAACTAATAAATACCTAACACATTTTTGCTTAAAATCCAGTCATTATTATGGTTTCAGAGAAGCAAACGTGTGCAATTCACACGTGGTAAAAATAAAACCTTAAAAAAATATATTTATTAATTATTTCCACGTTTTACTTGTCTGTCTCTTGTTACAGTCGCTTTTTTGTTTCAACGATTTTCAAATCACAACAATGCTAAAGAAATTTTCACTTCAAAAATAACCACATATATAAATATTCCAATCCAGACTTAGTTGACCGTGAACACATAGTATAATCTTCTCAAATATAATGTTGTTTTGCGTTGTGTCATTTGTGTGCGATCATCTGTGGAATGTTGAGACATCACTAATACACGCACACGCTTTGGCTCCGCGCTAGCACTGTTCATGGCAATGCGCCTTAGCATGCCTCTGCAGTTTTGAGAGTTTGGCCGTGGACCCTCCACGGCCAAACTCTCAAAACTGCAGATCAATCTCTCTCTCTGGCGCAGCATCGTTGGTCGTGTTGTTGGGTCTAACATTGCACCACCTTGCTCAACTGCCGTCTTCCTTCCTATTCACTAAGATTTTTTGAAGTGAATGGGGTTAATAAAGTCTTGCCTCCAAGCGATTCGTAGTGTTCCGGCATGATGTCTGGTAAGCCGTACGGAGGACGGGTCTGAGCAGTTGTGTTGCAATGTATGCTGAGTACGATGCGTCAAATGTTGCTGTGTCGGGAGTCTGGTCGTGGAGGGCCTCCACATCAATCTCCCTCTGGCGTAGCATCGTTGGTCGTGTTGTTGGGTTTAACATTGCATCACCTTGCTTAACTGCAGTCTTCTTTCCTATTTACTAAGTTTTTTAAGTGAATAGGCTCAATAAACTAGCGCGCTTTACCAACAACGATTGCATCACTGCTTACTATCAGACAGGATTGCAGTCAAGCACTAGTATATAATTTAAAAAAAAAAAAACATTTCAAGATGCCATATGAAAAATATCTTACGCCTGACTGCACCACCATAACTCAACAATGTAGAGGACGTAATACAAAGCTACTTCGAAGAACGAAATTAATATAAAGCTCGGCAGCATCGAATTTCATATTTAATATCGGAGAGTACTCACCATGTACCAAATTACCTGAAATCGTTTCAGTGCTTTTAAAAAACCATCATTCAGTTAATGGCATAAAAATATTCGTAATTCAACAATAAACAGCATCCAAAAAGAAACCAAACAAAATTCGTTTCAGATAGTGCTGCGAGCAAAGCACAAGAGTAGAAGGGGAGGGGGGCTACGTGGTGTTGCCGGCTCACAATGCTGATTGAAAGCAAATAATGAAATCATAGGGAATGGAATCCCGGCCGCACCCGCAAATACTGTGAAAAATTGCACTCGGCTCTCACAACAATGAATGCACAAAATACAATACGAAAACCTGGTCAAATACCGACCGTGTTCGTGTTTCACGCCGTCAAAGGCCTCGCCGAAACATATTTATTCAATAACGTATTTTTGTTTTGTGTAAATATCATCAGTCCATTTGGAAACTTTTACTATAATTATGTTTTCATATGTAAATAACTGCCTGCAGCACCGCGACATTTAGTAATTAAGTTGATTTAAACTTGCCGGCAGTCGTGGTGGCCTAGTGGTTAAAACACCAGCCTCTTAAGTATGAGTGCGCGGGTTCGATTTCAGGTCAGGCAAGTACCAATGTAACTTTTCTAAAGTTATATGTACTTTCTAAGTATATCTTGGACACCAGTGACTGAAGGTGAAGGAAAACATCTTGAGAAAACCTGGATTTTGGGCCTGAAATCGCCAACCCGCATTGAGCAAGATTGGTGATTACGCTCAATCCTCCTCTGTATGAGAGGAGACCTGTGTCCAGCAGTGAGACGATAAAAAGGTTGATGATGAAACTTGCCAGCTTGATGGGGGTTTCCGTAATGTATCAAAAATTTTAAGCACGTTCCATAAAATTCACCAACTTCAAAAAACTTGTGAGAGGGAGTGGGCCGAGGTGAGGTGTATTAAAATACACCACGCGGCCCCGAAGATGTCACATTTATTTATATATCCCCACACTGGAAAGCGATATAGCATAATATATAGCAAATAGTCTTCTTCTTCTTCAGCCTATAGATGTCCACTGCTGGACAAAGGGCTCCTCCAAGGCTTTCCACGCTGACCGGTCTTGTGCTGCCCGCATTCATCGGCTTCCCGCGACCTTCACCAGGTCATCGGTCCACCTTGTTGGGGCCTCCCTACGCTGCGTCTTCCAGTACGTGGCCGCCACTCCAGAACCTTACTGCCCCAACGAGCAATGTGCCCTGCCCACTGCCACTTAAGTTTAGCGACGGCTTCCCGCGACCCTCACCATCGGTGATCAATTACTCTAACGGAGCCATAAATCAAATCTTGTGCTGCTGTCCATCCTATGTCTCCGATTTACGATTCTAAGAGATACCGGTTTCCTCAAGATATTTGCCTTCACCGCCTTGAGAATATCGGGGATGAATAATTTACACATAGTAAAGAGCTTGTCTGGCTTCGAACCTACAACCTACAAATCGTACTGCGTCACCACTAGTCCCACTGTTCCATTGTGTGACATTGAAAGAGCGTAGCAAAAAATATTAAGGGGGACTTACGTAGGTTGAACGTTTACAAAAGTATTTTCAGATATTAAATGATAATAAAATTATGATATGTTATAACCGTCCTCAACCTCGGATGTTAACTTTTGTTATTTTCTACAATACAATATATTTTGTGTTCTTAATGATTTGCACGTGGAAAAGATTATAATACATGTTGACACGAGGAATATTTCTACAGGCCCTTCTTTGCCAAAACATTAACAATTATATTATTGAAATGTTTCAACTAGTATTTCAGATCATTTCAATGCTGTCATATTGAAATCTGAATAACATGTTTACGAAATTTTTGAATGTAGGACGGATACCGGTATTGTATGTAAGTACCTATACACTGAAGAGTCCGATAATTAACATAAGTATTTACAAACATTACAGTTGATACGAAATTTAATTGAAATAAATTTACAGTATTGGCATTAACTCGTCAGTTCCCAGTGTCACCTGTAGGTGACGGATATTTATAGATTTTTTTCTTCATTAAATAATATAATAAATTAATAAAAAAAATATTTTTAGGATCTTAGTAAACTGTAGTGTTTATGGTTTTTTTGTGGCAACACAGACGTTGTGCTAACTGTCAAATCAATTCAATTGTTTCTAACGGTGTTTCAATTTATCGGCGTGGGAGTGACTTGTTCTGAAAAAACTTTGATATAAAATGTCAAAAGGGTGAGTTTTATATTTTTTCTTTTTGCATGTAGTTTTTCAGTAAACAAACTAATGTAATCAGTGTGTTGCATGAATAAAATAATAATAATAATAGCAAAATTATGTGTCCAAAGTTCGAGTGTCACTTGTAGGTGACACTGGGAAATATTTGAACTAAAACTCATTTGGTGGAAATTGCATATAGTTTGTTATTGTCTTTTAGGTTGACTTTGGCTGACATTGTTGAAAAGTTGGAACATGGAGATGATCCGGGCGACATTATACTGTTCCTCCCATTGATGGTCAGATGACTGATGAGGATAGTGGGGATTTTTTTTTTTTTTTGATATGGCATCTCGTAGGTAGGCTACTTTAGAGACCGTTACTACTTAATCGAACTTTCCTGTGAATGCCTTAATTAAAAATTAAAGCCTCCAGCCAGGGCATAAAACTACTTAAAACTAAGCGACTACGCACTAAGGGCACCCCCTGTGGGGTACGGACCTCGGCTTAGGGCGTCGCTGGAGAGGACAGCAAGGGACGGCTGGATCGAAAGTTATACTTGTTGGTTTGATGACCACGGCGTTTCCTAGTACTAGCTCTGAGAAGAAACGCCGAAACAAACTCAGAGGTCATTGTTGGGACATTATTGTAATTACTGGCTCAGCTGCGGCGCGGGCTGGCCTTCATCGGACAAGGGACGGGGAAGGGGACTACTACGTGGAGCGCGTCGCGATGGACCTCGGCGGCGAGGTCGGTAGGTCGGTCTGTGTTTATGTAGTGTGCTGGTGGCCCTATTGGCCTCTTGGAGGAGGGTAATGGGGTCATCGGGGTCTGAGAGAGCATGCCGAGGGCGGCGAAGGCGGGAGATGGTGGAGGGAGTGTAATTAGCAGCCGCTGCTATGAGAGGATTGCGGTGCTTGGCAGCAGTGTCAAAGAAACGCTTGGAGAGGCGTTTCATGAACTGCTGGATGGTGGGGATTTTGAGATCGAGATGGAGGATCTCATTACGGACGAACCAAGGGGCGTTTGTGGCTTTACGGAGGAATCGGTTTTGGACTACTTGCATCCTATGGATATAACGTGGCTTGGCATGTGCGAACACTGGACAAGCGTAAGTCATAATCGGGCGTATGCAAGCTGTGTACAAGCGCATTTTGCACCTGAGCGATAGCTTGCTACGCGGGTTGAGGAGGGGGTGGAGTCGACCTAGAGCGAAGGCGGCGCGAGCGCGGACCGTCTTAATGTGCTCTGAGAATTTAAGGCTTTGATCGAGAATGACACCAAGGTACTTGGCTTGCTTCTCCCAAGGGATCGGCTTGCCGTCCATGGTGATGGGACGTGGAAGGGTGACGCTGACCCGCGGTTTCCTGTAAAGAACCGCTTGGCTCTTAAGGGGGTTGACTTCGATCCTCCATTTCTTAAACCAGGCAGCTAGAAAGTTGACTGCTCTTTGAAGATGGAAGCGAATCTGATCTGGGCTGCGTCCCGAGCAGTAGATGGCTGTGTCGTCTGCGAACAGAGCGAGGTGAGCCTTGCTTCTTTTCGGGATGTCGCTAGTGAATAGCGTGAAAATGAGGGGGGCTAACACGGAGCCCTGGGGGACACCTGCACGGATGGGGCGGGGGGAGGAGAGCGCTCCTTCGATTTTGTAGCGAAAGGTGCGGTTTGACAGAAAGTCCCGTAGGATGAGAACGAGACGGTCAGGCACACCGAGTTGGTACAGCTTATAGATTAAGCCGTTGTGCCAGACTTTGTCAAACGCCTTCGCTATATCGAAGTAAACTACGCCTGTGTACATACCACGCAGGAAGCCTGCGTGAATATGTTCAGTGATGCGTAGGATCTGTTGCGGACAGGAGTGCTGGGTACGGAACCCGAATTGTTCTAATGGGATAAGGCCCTTGTTCTCGGCGTAGGCTCTGAGACGCTTATATATAAGCCTCTCATAGATCTTACCGAGAACTTTGAGTAAGCTGATGGGACGGTAGCTAGTGGGATCGGCTTTAGGCTTACCGGGCTTAGGAATGCCTATAACAGTGGCTTCTTTCCACGTTTGTGGGAAAATGTTGTTTCCTAGTGCACCATTGAAGATGGTGGTCAAGAGGATGATCAGGTGGGCAGGGAAGAGGCGGATCACTCTGTTGGTGATGCCGTCTGAGCCGGGCGCTTTCCTGAGTTGAAGACCCTTGACGATGTCCTGCACCTCATCAGGGGTGATGGGGGGCAGGGGGTCCTCAGGGTCGTCAACAGGTGGGAGGGAGGTTCTACGTTCGACTTCAGCGTCAACCTCAAGGAGATGAGCTTGGTCTACTGGTAGGAGGCTGGGGGAGCACTGGGCTTCTAGGCAAGAGGCGAGGCATTCAGCCTTGTCATCGTCATCGAAGGCGATGGAATTGTCAGGGCGAACCAGGGGAGGCATGGTCACAACTTCATTGGATTTAAGTTTCCTCTGAAGGTTCCAGAAGGCTTGATGGGTGGGCTCTAACTCATCCAGCATCTTATCCCAGCCAGCTTCACGCCACTCCGATACACGTCTTTTTACAGTTCTCTGTAAATAGCGCATATGGGTTTTGTTAGCCGCGCAGGGGAATCTGCTGTAGGCACGGACCGCCGCGTTCTTCTCGGTCAACAGTTCACGCAAGTCAGCAGGGAGTTTCCAGCGACAGTCTTCTGTCACTGTAACCTCCCTTGAACATTCGTTCAGTACCGACTGTACGTGATCCGTGAACGAGTCGATCGCAGCTGTCGTGTCAGCGATAGAGTCGAGGCGTGCAGGTATGGAGTCCAAGTGGGGGGATGTGGTGGATTTCAGCCGATCGCTTACTTTCCTCCAGTCCGTTACCACTTTCTTCAGGGGTGCTAGACCTGGGTCAGGGAGGCCAGTACGGGGAGCCAGTCGTATGATGACTGGGCGATGGTCAGACGATAGCTCTGATAGCGCTTCTACAGAGTCTAACCGTAGGTTGACGTTCTTTAGGAGCGCTATGTCGAGGACGTCTGGGGTGAATTCGGTTTGATGGGGGAAGTGCGTGGGGGTCATGGGGCCTACGACATCGAAGTTTAATCGAGTGGAGAGGTCAAGCAGGAGTCTGCCTCTGGAATTGATCCTGGTGCTATTCCAGGCAGTGTGTTTGGCATTGAGGTCGCCCGCTATAATAACGGAGTCGCTCAACCCAAGAAGAAGGGTAATGTCATCTGCTAGGAGTTGATGGTCCTCTGCAGAGTTGCTGGGAGGGACATAGGCTGACACTAACGTGATAGGTTGGTGCCCTGTCATGCCGAGACGGCACATTGACACTTCGAGTCGTGAGAGGGGTGGGGGGTCCAATGGGATGCAATGAAGAGCCCTTTTGAAGTAAATAAGGGTACCGCCTTTGTGACACCGCAGCCTGTCGTTGCGAACTACACGGTAGTTGGCAATTAGAGGAGTGCGGTGGCAAGGCTTCAGAAAGGTCTCCTGAGCGAGGAAGATGTCAACCTGGTACTCTGTAAGGAAGGTTGAGATCTCGAACTTCTGATCTCTGATGCCATCGGCATTGAAGTGAGCCAGTTTGAGGGATCGGGGCTTGGTTCTTTGTGTGACCGTAATATCCATAATTAGTTCTTGTTGGAGGCGAGGGAGGAAAGGGCGTGCGTAATCTCAGGATACGCGTTATAAATATTGATTATGGCTTGCAGATTGCCTGCTGCCATGGCTACCTTTAAGTCGCTTGCCATTTGTCTGGCGCGGGGCGACATAAAGATAAGGAAGGTCCCCGAGATGACGTTAAACGCATCTGTGGGGCCGTTTCCTGACAAGGGGGTCGAGGGAGGGGGTGTAGGGGTTGAAGCTGCAACCAGAGGTGCAGGGGCAGGAGGGGACGGATAGTGGGGATGAGAATACTGCCAGTTTTATTCAATTACCCGGGAGAATGCTAAGATCAGCAGTGGAATTGCAACCCAGAGCTATTGACGAGAATCAAACAGATTCTTCATCTGAAGATACAGAACGGACTGGACCCAGGGCAAAGAAAAAGAAGAAGAAAGACGTTACAGTAAAGAAATGCTACAGTAATACTTCTCAGTTTGCATCGTGTGGAAAAGATGACTGTGACGAAGAAGATTCTAGCAACTGTGTAGATGAAATGAGTGCCACAGATTGTTTTGAATTATTGTATGACCACGAAATAGTTCAATATAAAGAATTAGTCTCTTCTAGCATAAGACGTAACAGATTTTTGAAATAGAGCAGTAGGTACTTACATTTATGTGATAACACAAATTTACCACAAAATGATAAGTTTGCAAAAGTTCGTAAATATTTCAGTATGTAAATATTTCAACAATAATTTTCCAATGAAATAAGGTTTGGAGGTCCTGCAGGAGATCATTATGAAAAAAAAAATATTCTCAGAGACGTTGTGGATTCTGCCACGAACGCACAAGGAAAATGGAACATGGAAAATGTAATATAGGTTTACATTTGTAATGTTGGTACAAATTCTGTAATAAATAAGTGTACTGTTACTATAATTAAGTATAATAAAATTTTGATAAATATAACATAACTCTTTACTGCAATTTTTAACTCCCAAATCTATCGTATATAAACTACATTTATATACATATAATGCCCAGTGTCACCTGTGGGTGACACCCAGTTTAAAAAAAAACACTTCAGGATTATTTTTTTTTATTACTATTATCTTCCTTCAAAGCCTCTAAATACAATATACTCGTATAATATAGAAACAACATGTTTTTTCTATTGGTATTGTCTTGGGAATTGAAGAGTTAATAATTATTTCCTACTATCTTACTCAGCTCAACTTTCTGATCTTAATCTTTCTATGAAAAAAGTACTTCAACAAAATAGAAAACCCGACGATAGCTGAAAGATTGAATCTATACTCGAACAACGAACTGTGACCCTCAATATTTACATCATAATTCACGAAAAGCCACACAAAAAGGTGTGTTCTTCCAATTTTCAAATAGGTACGCTAGACTTAGTACCGTGGCAAGGCGATGGGCGATCATAAAGAAGGTGGTCAAACACTGGCGACAAACAGAGGTGCGTCTGGCTGCGCCTTAGTTCAAACACCACTTGACCGATCATCCTTACCGCAACCATATTTTACTAAGCCAACGATATATTGCCATGTTTTATATCGATGTTTCGTTGGTATATTTAATTGAAATATATTTATGAATTTCGGGTGTGTAGTTCGAATTAGCTCGCCAAATAATCCTTTTTTGAATGGGTACTATTTGAAACATAGCCTTAGTTCCGAAAGAGGTGTTTCACAGGGCACTATTATAAGCTAGGGAGAGTTATTTTTTTCTATGAAAAATGTGAAATACATTCTAATTAAAGAGTATATAAATAGTTACCTTTTCAAGTAAGTGTAAGTCGTGGTGGCCTAGTGGTTAAAACACCAGCCTCTCAAGTATGAGTCTGCGGGTTCGATTCCAGGTCACGCAAGTACCAATGTAACTTTTCTAAAGTTATATGTACGTTCTAAGTATATCTTGGACACCAATGACTGAAGGTGAAGGAAAACATCTTGAGGAAACCTGGACATTATAAGTCTGAAATCGCCAACCCGCATTGAGCAAGCGTGGTGATTACGCTCAATCCTTCTGTATGAGAGGAGACCTGTGCCCAGCAGTGGGACGATAAAAGGTTGATGATAATCTAATAAAAAATATCTTGACTTTATTTTCATGTGAACAAAATGCTGGAAAAGCATGACGCACAAAAAATAAGAAAAAATGAAAAATATTCTATTTATAACGACAGACACAATTCAGCCCGTGTTTGTGCCCCATTGTTTAGTCGTCCATCGATGGCGTCGATTATGAAAATGACATGTCAGCGATGTCAGTGCGCCGCGTCGTTGAGACATGCGCCCTGATGCTAATGATATACAAATGAAGCGAGACAGACTGTCACCGCACTTGATCAAAATATACCCATCGTGTTCAAAATGTGCATGTATGTTTATGAGAGTGGAAATAATTATTCAGTGTTATGCAGAAGAAAAAAAAATACATTCCTTACTCTTAAGTAAGAAATGTATATCTTTTCATTTAAGCTGTTTTTAAGAGGTAAGGTAATTTTGTGGACTTTGACATAACAGTGAAATTATACAGACACGTTGAAAAACTGTAATACGCCACTAGGTTTTTGAAGAAAACATACGATTAGTGACTAACATAAAACGATAACCAATTCCAATTTATTTGGCAGCAATTAGACTGTCTTTTGTAATTTTTCCTTTCGAAAAGTGCTGATTCTCAGCCTAATTTGAATAAATTAATTTTGATAATGGACATACTATGGTATATTACATCATCATCAGCCTTTACTCGTCCAATGCTGGACATAGGCCTCTTTCATGGCACGCCAACAAGCTCGATCCTGAGCAGTTCTCCGCCAGCCACTACCAGCCACCTTTTTGATGTCGTCGCTCCATCTCGCCCAAGGGCGTCCCACGCTACGTTTGCCGAGACGCGGTCTCCACTCAAGGACTCGTTTACCCCAACGGTTGTCGGTCCTGCGGCATATGTGACCAGCCCATTGCCACTTCAGCTTACTAATCCTCTCAGCTATGTCGGTAACTCTGGTCCTCTGTCGGATCACCTCATTTCTGATGCGGTCCTTCAGAGAGACGCCCAACATAGCCCGCTCCATAGCTCGCTGAGCGACTTTAAATACTTATGGACTAGTCTGACCGTTAGTGTCCATGGTATAATACGCCTGTATTAATATATATTACTAGCGGCGCCGCGCGGTTTCACTCGCGTAGGTTGCGATATGTTTTTTTATATGCTCTCTTCTATTGGCCGCAACGCGATGTTATATAGCCTAAAGCCTTCCTGGATTAATGGGTCATCCAACACAAAAAAAAAATCAAATAGGACTAGTAGTTCCTGAGATTAGCGCGTTCAAACAAACAAACTCTTCAGCTTTATATATTAGTATAGATACTAAAATTGCTTCATGGTGAATTTCAACAAAATACTCTAACAATGATGAAATTTAAATTACGCCAAAAGCCCGAAAGTCAGACCACCAGTCTTACCAAGGGGTATCGTATTACCCAGTAACTGGGTTGTGCAGGTCAGATAGGCAGTCGCTCCATATAAAATACTGGTATCCACCTGAATCCAGTTAGACTGGACGCCGGCTCCAACATAATTAAGAAAAGGCTAGGCAGAAGATAAAGACACTAACAGTAATCATCATTAACCTTTTTATCGTCCCACTGCTGGGCACAGGTCGCCTCTCATACAGAGAAGGATTGAGCATAATCACCACGCTTGCTCAATGCGGGTTGGTGATTGCAGACATAAAGTCCAGGTTTCCTCAAGAAACCTCAACCATTCACGTCCTCTTCACCTTCAGTCATTGGTGTCCAACATATACTTAGAAAGTACATATAACTTTAGAAAAGTTACATTGGTACTTGCCTGACCTGGAATCGAACCCGCGCACTCATAATTGAGAGGCTGGTGTTTTAACCACTAGGCCACCACGACTATTTTAACAGTAATGAAAGAACAAAAAATAGGTACAAATGTAATGCTGACTTCTAAAGTATTTGTTTTTCGGTATATTTTCGATAGATAAAGAGAGTCGCGATTATAAACATGACCAAAAATACGTCAATTTACTTCAGGAGCGGAATAATTTGACAGGTCTAAATGACATTTTATCCTCTGTCCTTTTCTTAATGTAATAGAAAGAAAAAGATGCACTCAACTTATTTTTTTTTTTTTTTTTATTACGTGAACAAGGCAATCGGGGTTAAAGTCCAGCGCGTGAATGAATAAAATTTAATACAAAATACATATAATCAATAACAATTTACTTCGAGTTTTCTTTGATGACTACAACAATTTATTAACAAAAACATAAAATTCCAGTCATTTCACTTAACAACTGTGTCGCATCCCACTAATAGTGAAGTCCATTGCGTATTAACCATAATGAGATTTTAATTGAGGCGTCGCGGTGATCTGTCCTCGGATACGGTTAACTTCATTAAGATGGCCGCCGATTAACTTACGTAATGTAATTGTGATATCAAAGTATTTATGACAAACATATGTATTTACGACTCTCTATTAGATTAATGGAATAGGGTTTAGAATGCCAAATTAAAAATTGAAATTAATGGTTGTATTGCCAGAAAACTTTTACATAAGCTGCATCCTAATTGGGTAACACATTCATAACAATCACAGTCCCAATAATTGTGAAGGACATTACTAATCCATTGACGATATGTTTGAATAAACTGTGTGTTCAACGATGTAAATAACGCAATGAATGTTTAACAACCAGTCAAAATGGAAGCCATTGGTAGTGATAGTGAGTTACGCAATTACCCCGCTGATCCTTTTAGAACTATTTGGAAGACTTATTATAACTCGACTTGTTTAGAACCTAATTGGATACTAATTCCAAAAATCATATTTATGCAACATAAATAACACCAATGACGTTAAACATTTCGCTCGCTTGATTAGACTATTTGTACTTAGGGTTATAAACATTGTATATGTACGAAAATAACTATTAGTAATCAGCTGAATGAGAGCTACTCCTAGTTCTGAAATTAACATGATAGAGGTGAATGTTTTAATTGAGTTATAAGTGGTTTATTAGACATGGTGCCGACATGTCATGTTACGATATAAGCTGACAAACTTTAGTCGGGAAATAGCTTGGGCAGTGAGGGTCGTAATTTACCGACTGAACAATTCGATTAATTCGGTCGTATTTTCTGATAAATACAGGAGTTTGACAGTTACAAGCAGTTCATATGAAGACCAAATACAATTCGTTTACAGTTCTGTGGTTCTATATTGACTTTTATTTAAAGATTTTGAGTTAAAAATAAATCTGAGTTATATATAAAGTAACTTATTGTAATGTCAAAACAACAGATTTTTACTTGATGCACATGAAAGTAATACATACACCAAAATTTTTACAACAAAAAATAAACATAACAAATGTTACCTATATGCCTGTAAGTAAATAAGAATACCTATGTCTGTTTGTTCCATGAAATCTGCAAAAAGCCGGACAGGTTCTGATGATGGTGAAGCTTCGCCACGGGATCTGGAGGCCAAAGCCCTCGCCCACATGTGGGAGTGGCGAGAGGAGGCAACACGCCGGGGCATAACTCTGCCGCTGCCGCGAGAAATCGTGTTACGGTGAACAGAGCTCCGGCGGGATCTCATGGCGATATGGAGAGTGCGATTGGCGCAACCCAGTGCTGGGCACGCCACAATAGTGACAGTAAGTCCCCTCTTTAAGGAGTGGCTAGAGAGGCGCCACGGCGCCCTCACCTTCCGCCTGACGCAGGTCCTCACCGGACACGGTTGCTTCGGGAGGTTCCTGTTCCGTATAAGGCGGGAGGAAACGCCAGGACGTCACCATTGTGCGGAAGTCTGCCCGGCTTGGGTAGAGGACCGCCGTGTCCTCGTAGTGGCGATCGGCGGCGATCTCTCGCGTCAGACCCTGGTCCAGGCCATGGTCCGGAGCAAGAGTGCATGCCAGGCCGTCACCTCCTTCTGCAAAGCAGTGATGCCGGCAAAGGAGAAGGCGGGGCGCGTGAGGCAGCGGTAATCCCAACGCCCTCACGCCACTAGCCGCCGCAGGAGACGCCCTAGTCGGGAGATGACACCGAACTCCCAGGAGCAAATGATGGTAAAGCTTTTACCTTGGCAAAGGACATATTGTGCTAACTTTTATAGACATAACAGCGCGAACCTGACTACGGGCCTGTAACACTAAAATTATTATTTTTACAATGTTAGCTAGTACCTAACTATATTACACCTACTTAATACCTGATGTTACACTTTACTTACGTTTCATGTATTGTTTTTTCTTTTCTTGAGAGTTCCTAAATAAATATTTCAATAGTAACATAAATTAATATTTTAACAATGTCCTATGATACCGGGTCAAACTCTTAACTTACAGTAACTTATGTTGACAAAATGTGACATTACGTGAAAATTGACCATTAGTGCTTTCATTACACTTTGTCTACCTATCATGTTTGCCGATTTTCACAGATATCTATCAATCATAAATAATATTTAATTTCTTACACATCTTTGTAATTAAAAACGTACAATATCTAGTACAACGTACAATCCTCTGTATGAGAGAAGACCTGTGTCAAGCAGTGGAACGATAAAAGGTTGATGATGAATATCTAGTAGCAGTCTCATCTCTGTGACAAACAAATGTCAAAAGGCAGGGAAAATAGAAGTATGTTGAAGTATATGCAGATTGAGACTAAGAGCAGACTGTGAACGGTTTCAGTGGAGACTGGTCATCTCTTAGCTGCCAGTGGGCTTAATTCATTTTCTATCTTTTAATTATTTTTTATAATGTAAAGAAAACCCTGTCCGATCCGTGAAGGTATTGTTAGGTATCGAGAACTGATTCTACTAATGCCAACAAAGCCGGGCTAAACTTAAAAAAAAATCCCCCTAAAAAAATAAATATTATTTCACAAAAAGAGGTAGAGGTACATGTGAGGCCATCCAGGCGCGGACGAAGCGGGGCAGGGCACGCGGCACGCGGTCGCAACGCTATTCGCTCAGAATTATACCATCAAAAATAATGTTGTCACTTTTTAATAATTACCAAATTTTGGGGAAATTGGAATAAATTCGCGGGAAAAAAAGATAATTTCAAAATTCAATAGTATTTTTACTATGATGATTATGTAAAATTTCATATGTTATTTGGTTATGTGTTTACCTAACCTTTACTATCCTTACGGGTCCGACAGGGTTTTCTTAACATATTGTATTTATACAATGTGCTCACATGATAGAAGCAACAGAAATATGTAACTAAGAAATGTAACCCATATTATGATTTTAAAAGAGCGTCCATGGAGTTTCTTGCACGTTCTTCCCCATAGAGATCTACGCTTTGGAACGTGCAATTTAGCTTCACATTTCTTGGACTGACCGACATTGACTATTCAAAAGCACCAACGAATGGTGAATTTGAATTAAACAATTTTGATTTGATTTGATTGTTTTAAAATTACGAGAGTTACCTCTGGAATATTTTGTCTAAAGGCAGTTGTAAAAAAAAACGCATACCATAAATGATTACAAGGACCTTTTTTCTTATAATTATATGTTGAACTAGCTTTCCGCCCGCGGCTTCGCCCGCGTAAATTTCGGTTATCTCGCGCTTTTTAGATTTCCCTCGGGAACATCAAATTTTTCCGGGATAAAAGGTAGCCTAGGTCCTTTCTCAGGATCTAAAGATTGTGTGCTTTCCGCCCACGTCTTCGCCTGCGTGGTGTTCGGTTATATCGCGCTTTTTAGATTTCCCTCGGGAATATCAATTTTTTCCGGGATAAAAGGTAGCCTATGTTTTTTCTCAGGGTCCAAAGATTGTATGTACCAAATTTCATCAAAATCCGTTGAGAGGTTTAGGCGGGAAAGCGTAACAGACAGACAGACAGACAGACAGAGTTACTTTCGCATTTATAATATTAGTATGGATATGGATTACGGTTCCCTAGTCATATTTCTCGAAAACTGCTTCGCACTATATTTGTGATAATTTGGCGGGAACCACCAGTATTCAAGTTGTCATCTATGTGGAGATGCAAATGAGCGGGTGGCGTCAAGCGTGGCGCCGCACTGAGTTCCTTTTAACACAAGATAGTTGGACAAAAAGTCACTTGAATATTTATGTATTTCTTTATCTAGTTATTTGTAAGGAGATTTTGTTATACGGTGTGATACCAATGAATTCATCCTAATTTCTAAAATTCAATGAATTTTCAGTCGACCGATAGTATTAATGAACTGCCAAAATTTTAAAATGATTCCTCCGATAAAGTTATGTGGCGTTGAAAAAATCAGCCTTTAGTCTCAGTAAGTACCAAATCAAATGCTCATGTCGCCGTATCTAAATGTTGGTTGTAGTTATGGTTAACTATTGAGCTTTAGTAGTTACTGAAAAAATATTTGACTTTATTCAAAAACAATTTAATTCCACAGTTGAGTGCTATTGGTTAACAGCCAACAAACCTGTCACGACTTTCCGCAATATATTTTTTTACTGAGTTACCATCCCTCAGCCAGTCACAAATCACCCCCATGATGACCCCATCCCTACATTAACATTATAGTTTATTTAGTAACTAAATCAAAGAATTAAATTATATTTTCGACAAAGGATATAAACTTTTGTCGAAAATATATTGTTTTAGTAGCTTGTTGAATTGAGAACACTGTGCACCGCCTGGGGCGCCAAACTGACGGCCGCGACTAATCGCCGCTACGACATACGCCGATCGCACTCATTTGCGATTTAATTGTGGATTATTTTGATTTATCTACACATGTAGACAACTAGCGAGCAACAACCGTTACGTGTGGTCATTTTTCAAATTGATACCTACATGATTAACATCATATAAAATATTTACTACCATAAATTAAGAGTTTTACAAAACTTGTAGAAAGCTATAAAAATAGATTTGCAAACTACAGATAAATTGTATTAAGATGCATTTTAAAATACCTTAGACGTCAATAGTTAAATGAAAAGTTAAGTACATAAGTTTCAGTTAAGAGACAACATGTTTCAACGACACAAAATCTTAAGATCTTACAGAAACCTTTTAAGAAACTCCACCCAACCTTATCCAAAAAGAAATGGATGTCACTGGACGCAAAGCTGCCTTAAGACCAGTAAATGGTTTCCGGCAGTGTACAAGGAGCTATTAGGGACAGTTTGGAGTGTTTTAGGCATACGTTGGTTATTCGTTGGAGCGTAATTAATGCTAGCAGCCAGCCGTCATCACGCATTCGGCGCACGGGTGAGTGGCCCCTACCCACGGCTCTGTGCGACTGGCGACAACGGCCTTATGTCACAGCTCCGCCAAAACAGTGCTGATAAACCGCATTTAGATGGAACAAGGGTGTGTAATTGATGTTAAGCGAGCGTAGGAATTGAGTCGACAGATAATATTATATTTTAAAACCAAGATCAATTAGTTGTTTTAAGCTTGTCTGTGTTTCACGACTTTTTAGAAGCGTGGTTTTTTTTTCATTGTGCTGAGATGAAGCCTTTTTGGTCGTCTGGGTCTTTTTAACGATGTTTATTCATTTGGTTTTTAATGTAAATTTGTACATTTTTAAATGCTCCGTAGTGTCTGAATTTATTGTGAGTTGCCAAATAAAATGTGTTGAGTGACTTGAGTGACATCTAAATCTACTTCTCACAGTCTAAATCTAGAAAACCTTCTAAATTTTAATAATGGCTTCTAATAGCGGGCGTCTTTTATTGGCCTATTATATAAGTACATACTTACCTACAATACCTACTTAGTTATCGTTTCAATACTTCTTTGATTGGAACTACCTCCTACTTTCTTTTTTTTCGTTCTACAAGCATTACTTGGCTTTTCAATTAATTATACCGCAATAAGTGGAAAATCTAAAAAGCCTTATAGGTAAGATTGTAATTAGGCTGGCAGTGTTTTTTTATAGAAATACGAGTTTGTAGTTGTCGAGTTGTCCGCGGTTCTTGACCTCCAGCCCAGAACTCGCATTGGATCGACTTCCAGCACCTATTACTTCGTTTTCATGTGGCTATTTTTCTCCGACTTTTTTTCTTATTGCTTGTCCCCTAAGGGATCTAGCGCGATGTAACGAATCACCAATCTAACGAATTAAATACAAAAATCATAATACAAAATTCAATCCAATTATTCCACGTAAAAAAAAAAAACAACAGATTCAGTACTAGCGGCCGCCAGCGACTTCGTTCGCGTGTAGTTGCTCCGCTCCTATTGGTCGCAGCGTGATATTATATAGTGTTGTCGGACTAGTGGTTCCTGAGATTAGCGCGTTCAAACAAACAAACAAACTCTTCAGCTTTATATATTAGTACTTATGGATAAATCATCATGGGTAACTTTCAAATACCAATCAGAGACTGCCTACAATACTTATCTTTCGTTTCTCATAACAAACTATTTTTTATCTTTTTTAGATTTTGATTATCTGTCCAAGTTTGCTCTCTTTTCATTCATCCCAATGGTGTACCAAGAAAATGTTCCACAATAAAATTGACAACAGCAATAATATAAAAATTGTCATTAACGCTCACATTTTTCCAGTGAACACTTCCAATTAACGCAATTGTCTCGCAGTGTCTCATAGCTGCGGCGGACATAAAACTACAACAAGCAAGGAGACGGAACGTTAAACCGTTGCAAACCTGAGACAGGCCGCTTTACTGCCGCTACAGACACGCTGCGTTTATTGCTTGTTGCTGACTATGATATTTATTTAGTACCTGCTCTTACTTTGGTATACCTAATATTTTCTTGGATTCGAGAACAGCCATATTCATAACCACCCGACAGGCTGATAGTAACTAAAACGAAATACCTAATTTCATTAACCTTTTCTTATAAATTACTAGCTTTCCGCCCGCGTGGAGTTCGGTTATATCGCGCTTTTTAGATTTCCCTCGGGAACATCAAATTTTTCCGGGATAAAAGGTAGCCTATGTCCTTTCTCGGGGTCTAAAGATTATCTGTGCCAAATTTCATCAAAATCGGTTGACAGGTTTAAGCGGGAAAACGTAACAGACAGACAGACAGAGTTACTTTCGCATTTATAATATTAGTATGGAGTATGGATAAACTAGTACTTGACCACAAGTGCAAGTCGTGGTGGCCTAGTGGTTAAAACACCAGCCTCTCAAGTATGAGTGCGCGGGTTCGGTACCAGATCAGGCAAGTACCAATGTAACTTTATAAAGTTATATGTACTTTCTAAGTATATCTAGGGCACCAATGACTGAAGGTGAAGGAAACATCTTGAGGGAACCTGGAATTTAAGTCTGAAATCGCCAAGCCGCACTGAGCAAACGTGGTGATTGAATCACTCAATCCTTCTCTGTATGAGAGGAGACCTGTGCCCAGCAGTGGGATGATAAAAAGGTTGATGATGATGACTTGACCACAATCCCGCCTGATGGTAAGCAGTGATGCAATCGTTGATGGTAAAGTGCTGATTGGAACGCACCCACACAAAAAGTCAACGTCAAACAAAGCGCTGTCAGTGTCATTGATTCCCGCCGTTTCTTCGCTCCTCCCTGTACATCGCGTCCGCTGTGCTAAGATTATCTTACTTCGAATAAACCAATTATATTCTAAATTTACAGTTTTTCATTATAAAGCGCAACATCGTAAGGGTGGAAACTCGCCGTATGACGGGTCGTCCGATGGTGGAACCGAGATGGGAGTATTAAATCATGCAATTCCCTCTCACACTCTTCAAAATGCATCCTATAGAACATCTACAGGCTGGCTACTATTCGCTTGTGCTCCAGGCTTTGGAGACCGTTTTGAGCTAAACCTAATTTGATTTTTTATCAGTCCATGGTTGGATAAATCAGTCCATCTATACTAATAAGTATATAAAGCTGAAGAGTTTGTTTGTTTGTTTGTGCGCGCTAATCTCAGGAACTACTGGTCCGATTTGAAAAATTCTTCATGCGTTGGATAGCGCATTAATCCAAGAAGGCTTTAGGCTATATAACATCACGCTGAGACCAATAGGAGCGGAGCATAACTAAATCTACGCGAACGAAGTCTCTGGCGGCCGCTAGTGGTTAGATAAAAGTGAAGCCACCTGAAGTGTGTAACCATATCGACGTGAAAGCTTAGATGAACTTGGAGTGAGCTGTTCTTCCAAGTAATGCTAGGGATTGACAATATTGACAGTTCACTTGATCTTACTTTTCACGGTGATATTTATAGGCTAGATCTAGGTCTTTTAAGACATGAGGTATGTCTCAAAAGAACAATTTGCCAGCGGCGGTGTTTCCGTCGGACTACAATTTGAATATATTCAAGGCTAGAGTGAATAGGCTCTTAATAAACTAGCGCGCTTTACCATCAACGATTGAATCACTGCTTACCATCAGGCGGGATTGCGGCCAAGTATAAGTTTATAATTTATAAAAAAAAACACTTTCATTTTTATCAAGTTCATATCCATACTTTACTTACTAATATTATAAATGCGAAAGTAACTCTGTCTGTCTGTCTGTTACGCTTTCCCGCCTAAACCTCTCAACTGATTTTGATGAAAGACACAGACAATCTTTAGACCTTATAAAGGACATAGGCTACGTTTTATTGAAAAATTTGATATTCCCGAGGGAAATCTAAAAAGCGCGATTTAATTGAATTCCACGCGGGCGAAGCCGCGGGCGGAAAGTTAGTTTGAATATATTCAAGGCTAGAGTGAATAGGCTCTTACTAAACTAGCGCGCTTTACTATCAACGATTGCATCACTGCTTACCATCAGGCGGAATTGCGATCAAGCATTAGTTTATAATTTAAAAAAAAAAAACCTTTCATTTTATCAAGTTCATATTTAAAATAAAAAAGACTAATAAACCTTAAACAGACTAAAACTTCACATTTGTACTAACACTTCTAAAATTCTTAATTATAATGCAAATTCCAAACTAAAACCTATTCAAACATCCTTATGCTCGAAGACACGCTACTTTGATCTTAAATTAAGGCGGTTTGTCATTAAGACATACTGCACAGGGAACGCGTCAAAGCTTTGACGTTTCCGATGAGATTATTAACGCGTTATTTTCGTAGCCCTCATAATAAATGCGGCCATATTACGTCGTCGTTCGTATAAGAAAACTGACCTCGGCCGAGTGAATAAACCTCTGATCGAAGGCGCGGGGTGCGACGGTCCCGGGGCATAAATCAGACTCCCCTCGCGATAACGTTGGAGCCTTCAATTTGGCACATCCTTAAAATGACACACGAGAAGCACACCCCTAACGACGCCCGCGTCAACTCTCACACCACGCTTATAAATAAAATCGCACACATATTACCGCATTATATGTCATTGGCCCAGTGGTAGCAAGCTACGCTTTCAACTGGTAACGTTTGTGGGGTCGTGAATTTGATCCCCAGTTCGAAGAAATAATGTTTTTTTTATGTGGGTATTCTGCTGGTATATAAATATAGTTTAAAAAACTGAAAAAACATGCTTTTAAAGAATATCAAACTAAAAAGTTAAAATTATTTTGAAAAAGCGTGAAGCGCTTAATATATAATTTTGTATATTAAGCGCCTCACGCTTTTTTAAAAATATTTTTAACTTTTTAGTTTGATATTCTTTAAAAGCATGTTTTTTTTAGTTTTTTAAACTATATTTATTTTCAACTTTTTAGTTCGGTATTTAAAAAAAAAAATGAACGAACGAACGTATTGAAAACGGTGGGACATTTTACAGTAAGTAGCCGCTCACTCGTAGTCCAAAGAGTTAGAGACGGACAAACAAACAAACATACAAGTGAAGCTAATAAAAAGCATGTAAAAAAACGGTCAATTGAACATATTTCTATTTGCGTCATAATGTTAACAAGTAGGTACATAAATACTTTCTGTCCTCAAGAGCCGTCTTCGACATTTAAGACATAATCAAGTATCTAAAATTGAATAAACAAAATGTTTCACCCTTACGTTGTTAACTACAATCCGGACGAAGCGTTTCGCCTCCTTTTTTATACCGCGTACATCGAGGGACTAGAACAATTTGCCAGTGGCGGAGTTTCCGTCGGATTACAATATTTAAGTGTCATCAAGGCTAGAGTGAATAAGCTACTGCTTACCAGCAGGCGGGATTGCGGTCAAGCATAAGTTTATCCATACTATCCATACTAATATTATAAATGCGGAAGTATCTCTGTCTGTCTGTCTGTCCGGCTTTCACGCTAAAACTACTGAATCGATTGTAATGAAATTTGGTACACAGATAGTCTAGAACCTGAGAAAGGACATAGGCTATAGAACATCCCGCTATGACCAATAGGAGCAGAGAAGGAACAAAAAATGTTGCGAAATCGGGAGCAAACGCGGACGTACATATTGCTCGCATGATTTTAACAGGCGTTTATTTTATATGAATTGAGCTCTTTCGGTTCTAAGCTTACGCGGGTGAAACCGCGGGGTACAGCTAGTAATTTATATAAAAAAGTGCATCATAATCACAGTTATGATAAATCAGCTGATTTGGCCTATTATTTACACAGTTATACTTCTCCACCCTCTACTCATCACTATCCCATTACATACGTTACATTCAAACATCCCTATCACATTATTTCACCATTACACCGAACCTTTCCGCTTATCCACAAAATGTTGGAAAGGAAACGTCACAAAAACCAATAACCGTTTGTGTATTGGTAGGTGTACAAATAAAGGGTTATCGATCTGACAAGGCACCGGGTAGTTATAAATGGGAACAGGGGTGCACTCAATGTCAAAAGTCAAATTCGTAATTGAATGCAGGGAGTTACGACAGTTAAATTAATGTGCCTAATTTTTTTGCCTGTTGTAAAATTGTTTTAGGACTTTTAATTTGATAGTTGAAGGTTTCATTTTCTATCATCATCATCAACCTTTTTTTATCATCTCACTACTGGGCATAGGCCTCCTGTCATACAGAAAAGGATTGAGCGTAATCACCACGCTTGGTCAATGGGGGTTGGCGATTTCAGACTTTTAAAAGTACAGGTTTCTTTAAGATGTTTTCCTTCATCTCGTAATCAGTCATTAGTGTCCAAGATATACTTGGAAAGTACATATAACTTAGAAGAGTTACATTTGTACTTGCCTGGTCTGAAATCGAACCCGCACACATATAGTTACTTGAGAGGCTGGTGTTTTAACCATCAGGCCACTACGACTTTCATCTTGCATATAATCCAATACATTGATGATGCATGATGTAAAATGTTCAAAGAAAATACAATAAACTTATTTTCAATTGCACGGGGATTCTAAGCTAGATTTCCTCAGGCATTTCCCATGTTATTGGCACCGTATATTCGTCAACTTAAGAGTTGTTCCATACATAGATGCGGAGAGGTCCCGTGTGTTAGTGTCGCAGTGAAAGCAATCAGGGCGGCGTCGTAGACAAACTGTCGGGGCGGGCCTTAATTGGCGGTCGCGGAGATTTATGCGGGGAGCCGCTCGTCACGCGGTCACCGATTTCGCCCGACCGCAGGGACCTGGGTACCCCATGGTCCCGAGCCACGTAACACGACCACGACAAGTCGAGGGTTAACCCTTGGCAAACACTGGCCTCACACTTATTAACACATTGCATTTGAACTGACACGGTATCGTTTTGTGAACCGCAATCGTACAACTAATTGAGAGTGCTCTAATTTTGTGGAAGATATGGACTATCTTATTGGTTCTGAGCATGAGGACTTGAGTATATTCTCGGGTCGGGCAATGTGCTATTGGATTTTTTCGTCTAGAATTTATCGATAACAGTCCAGATTTATGCCCAGTCAAAACACGGTTGGCGCAGTGGTTAAGCGATTGCTAATGCGCTGCGTGTCGCCGGTCGATTCTCGCATGGAACAAATAATTGTATGACCTACAAGTAGTTGTTCTGATTCTGGCTTTTTGTGTATGTGAGTTTGAATGTCTAAACGCAGTCACGATACAGGAGAAATTTCTAGTGTGGTGCTACGTTTTTTAAAAACATAAACAAATCAGAAATGAGGATATCCGCAGAAGAACCAAAGTCACCGACATAGCTCTGCGAGTCGCTAAACTTAAGTGGCACTGGGCAGGACACATTGCTTGTAGAACCGATGGCCGATGGGACAGTAAGGTTCTGGAGTGGCGGCACCGTAATGGCAGACGCAGCGTAGGGAGGCCCCCTACAAGGTGGACCGATGACCTGGTGAAGGTCGCGGGGAGCCGATGGATGCGGGCAGCACAAGACTGGTCGGCGTGGAAAGCCTTGGGGGAGGCCTTTGTCCAGCAGTGGACATCTATAGTCGGAAGAAGAAACAAATCACACAAAATATAATGGAAATATGCTCTCCCTTTATTACATGGAACTTAAGACATAGTAGGCGAAACGTAAATGTACTCACTCTGCTTTAATCTTTCGTGAAACCAAGGCCTGTTGTAATGTGTTTTTGTTAAGTTATTATAAGGCCTGTCAAGGGGACGGTTTAGGACCTTCACGTATTACTTTATCGCTAACTCTACCACCGACTTAGATTGAAATATCAGTACTAAGTGTGTAGGCTTGGCTGCTCATGTTTCGGTCTAGCTTTAATTAAATTGAACTTTGTCTTCCAAGCTACAATTACAGGCCGTAATTATATCGTTCAATAATATACCCCACTGTAATACAGTATCCACTAATACAGAAAATAGTTCAAATAATTACATTTGAGGCCAATTCTAACCGAGAGTTATATTGCGAAATCTAATTTCAGTATACTGGATAATCAAAATTATAATCATTAGTTTTGAAAATTAGAATCTTCAAATATCATTACTCTTTCCTGGTAGTTTAAGTCTCAGGTAATATTTTGATTGCCATACATACAACCTAACACCGACCTGCCAATTGCAAAATTTAAGTCTTATTGAATTAAGCTGGCTACCTCAACGCATCCCCCTCCAACGTACGTTAAAATATGACGTAATATTTTGTTCAACGACAAAAAGTATGCTATATGGGTGGATTGAAAGCTTCCGAGCGGTAATAGGATAAAAAAACTTTTTTACAAAAAAACAACCGACTTCCAAAAACCACTACAAAGTGAAAAATAACTAATTTCGGAAGTCGGTGTCTTTAGTTTTGTATATTCGGTTTTTGACACCGACTTCCGAAATTAGTTATTTTTCACTTTGTAGTGGTTTTTGGAAGTCGGTTGCTTTTTTGTAAAAAAGTTTTTATTTTACACTTTTTAGTTGTTAAAAGTATTCAGTTGCATCCGGCCAGACTGGAAGCTGACGCAAATATAGTTAGGAAACGACGTAATTTTGATTACTTTAATGTTTACCCGTAAATATTCCCTAAACTGTCTATGGTCTTCATCATCAAATTTACTATAGACTATTATTTTAACCCAAGGTTACAAAGGTCTCATCATTATAAATGAATGAAGTCCAACCACAAAGTAGCTACTATAAACCATTAAGGAGTTCCCGGAACTGGCCTTTGTCTTCAACATCAGCTCTCTTATGACAGTCACAACCCATCTAGGTGTAAAGTTCTTATCAATACAAATTAATCGAGCCCAAACACAAGATAGCTGCTGTGAATTGTTGAGGAGTTCCTTCGACTGTCTCCCGGCTCCATCATCAGATCTACTTCAGACCTTTATTAAATTGCAGTGCTTTACAATACTTAATGAAAATGCTAAAAAATGCACTAGTCGCCTCTGCAATTTTTGAAAGTTACCCTTGTTTTCTCTGGTCTTCCACCATCAAACCCTGATATCCTTATCATGGGACCACCTTGGGAACGTCTTCTTTCCAACAGAAAAAGAATTATCAAGATCGGTTAATAAACGACGAAGTTATGCGCGAACAAACATAAAAAAAAAAAAAAGCATATATACGGTCGAATTGAGTAACCTCCTCCTTTTTGAAGTCGGTTAAAAATTGGTCTTTTTAGCCAATTATGCAACACACCGTATCTATTACCCCGCGTTTGTTTAGAGCGAATATGATAGTATCTAAAAGCTTTTTTCATATTTTAATAGTTACCCTAACATCATCGGATAAACTCTTTTAACGTTGATGGAAGCTTTGATACAGGTTGCAAGCGGAAAGATGCAATATTTTTTAATATTATTATTACATCACAGGATGCATAGTCAAGGAGAGCACTTGTACGAAGTAAAGCGATCACGTAAAATTAAATTGACAAAGAACTGACTTGTAAAAGTACCTATATTATTTGCTACGATGTTTTTTTTTTTATATATAAATTACCTTGCCTTCAGCTGTCTTCTTGAGACGCATTCTATGAAATTTTTTATGTAAAAATCAGCGACAATTTAGACTTTGGACAGACATTATACTCGGTAAATAAAAGCTTTGAGTACAGCGAATAAAACAGACATGTATGGGTCGTGGTACACGTATCGATAATTCTGGAGATATATGTGGCAGTTAGATGAAGCAAGAGGTTTCTCCAGACGACAGTCAGTTGTTTTTGCGGGGTGGCCGAGGACGCGGGGCCGGGACTACCAGCCCTCTCCAAGGGGGGAGCGGTGCCGTTTTCAATTTGCTTTATTTGCGCTTGTTTTAATAGCGCTCACTCCTTATTGCCCGCGCGGACGGCCAGCCAAATTGCTTCGTGCCCGGACGCCTTTTGATTAAGGAGAAACACGCGCGACAGAAGTAGGCGTAAAAACAAAGTGCCCGAACAAACAGAAGGATTCCATTCCGGTACTAGACAAGAAGTATCTTAGAAGATAATATTAAATTCACTCAGTTTTTTTGAGTGAATAGGCTTAATAAACTAGTGCGCTTTACCATCAACGATTGCATCACTGCTTACCATCAGGCGGGATTGCAGTCAAGCACTAGTTTATAACTATTAAAAAAAAGAGACATTTACAATACTAATTTTTAGAACTCTAAATCTGAATCAGAAAACGAAAAGAAACAATAATGATGAAATGAGCTCTTCAAAATATCTTTACAGCACGTATGAATCACCATTAAACTTTCCACTTATGAATGCCACTCAAAAGACCGTTTCCATATAAAATCAAGAAATATTTTTGAATGTCAAACACGCGCTTGTTAAACATCAATCGTATAAAATACGTAAATACTTAGACTCGTAACACTCGTCACGGCGCGAGCAATATGTCGATATTTACACAAAAACATAAATGACACAAAATAATGAGCCCAGTGCACACATGGAAGATATATGTATAAACAAACAATTAGAGTATTATTATATTCCTTTTCTGTGTGAAAAGGAAGTTGAGTATTGATGCTCAGTTAATTCTTGGTTTGGAGCACAACCAAGGAAGCAATCTGAGGGGCGATCTTCGAAATTTTAAGAATGTTCACAGTTTGATCTTAGTTAGTCAAAAAATTCTTAAATTCCCTTATATTTAGATATATGTATAAACAAACAATTAGAGTATTATTATATTCCTTTTCTGTGTGAAAAGGAAGTTGAGTATTGATGCTCAGTTAATTCTTGGTTTGGAGCACAACCAAGGAAGCAATCTGAGGGGCGATCTTCGAAATTTTAAGAATGTTCACAGTTTGATCTTAGTTAGTCAAAAAATTCTTAAATTCCCTTATATTTAGATATATGTATAAACAAACAATTAGAGTATTATTATATACCTTTTCTGTGTGAAAAGGAAGTTGAGTATTGATGCTCAGTCAATTGCTTGATTTGGAGCACAAGCAAGGAAGCAATCTGAGGGGCGATCTTCGAAATTTTAAGAATGTTCACAGTTTGATCTTAGTTAGTCAAAAAATTCTGAAATTCCCTTATATTTCCCAGTTAGTCAAAAAATTCTCAAATTCCCTTATATTAAGCTAAATTATATATTGACATTTGTTTATCGAGAAAAGATTGCGACTAGATTTTAAGAAGAGGCCTTCTGATCATCTTTATTTTTTACTTTTTTATTTTGGAGGCGTTTGTTTAAAGAGTATAGAAAAAATAGAAGAAGGTAGACATACTTCATCTGAAATAGTAAAGAGGAACACACTCTCATTTAGTAAATATGCGAGTAGAAAAAACAGAGACTTTGAGCCGATAAAAATACTGGTATTAAGCAGTGGCGGGCCTACCATACAAGCCCAGATGCCCGGCTTGCCTTCCCTCAAGCCTCACCCCCAAAAATAAAAAAAAAACAGTAAACAGAAGAAAATAGTTTTCAAACTAAATTTACGTAGACGTAATTAAAAATACAACGCATAGCGCAACTCAGTTTGAACACGCGCCCAGGGTCGCACAAGGTCACGGCTCAATATCTATCTCACTCGCCCTTGCGGGCTCTTACCTAGTGCAAGCCAGGTTTAACCTCGCTTGCAATGCACTCTTCTTTCGTTCCGTAATATGAAGTATCTAGTAACATAAGTATACATATAACTATTGACATTTTATATGGCTGGATTCTGCTCAATAAAGCACGGCTTGCATATATCTGACGTTGTACACAAAGGTTGTACGCACTGTTGGATCAGTGTTGCCGTTTTAGTTTGTTGATTTTTTAGTAGTTAAGTACGATAATTTTCATTTATTTTAAGTTTGTGGGCTGATGTCACCGAAATAGAATATATTACACGAGGGAGTCCCAGGTATAATAGATTATTAAATAGGCTCATTCATGGACTGAATATAAGTAGTTTTCTTCGCCTTTCACGTTCGTTGATATTAAATATGAATGAGTGATAAAGTTATGGTTAAATACATCGAGTATATACTATACTTACT
Source organism: Sesamia nonagrioides (assembly GCA_017933935.1). Lineage (NCBI taxonomy): Eukaryota > Metazoa > Arthropoda > Insecta > Lepidoptera > Noctuidae > Sesamia > Sesamia nonagrioides. The sequence continues at coordinate 3,810,590 of JADWQK010000081.1, forward strand.
TTAGTATGTATTATACTTTTTCAATAACATTCGCTTTTTGACTCATTCAAGTGAAAAAAAAAGGTTAAGAAATTTCTGTGACAAAAAAAAAAATATTTCTTTCATTGTAATTCAAGCGTTTATAAAAAATACCTAGTATAAAACAAAAAGCTGGCCGTGTTACACATGTGAAATAGTTTAGCACTTTCTTGCGGGTTTTATTTTTTGTTATATTTTTTTCATATCTGGTAGAATTTTCAGATAATTAAGCGCTTTTAAAATTCATGGAACGGCAACACTGGGTTTGATTTGTATGAACATAGCTACGATTTGAATAGTCTGTTGTTGTTGAGCGGAGTAATTTTTTCGAAGTTTAATTTTGAATTGATTGTGTAAAATGAGTGCAAATCCGTCGGATACCGATAATATTTATGTCCCTTGTGACGATTTCAAGTGTATTTATAGTTTGCTAGGCGGGGGAAAGGTAAATTCTTTAAGTTTTTCAGAGAAAAATAACCTCATATCTTCGCCAAAACCTACGCCGGATTTAATTAAGCTCAAACAAGTAAGTCTCATAAAAGGAAATTCAATAGATCCGTTTATAAAACTAATTGGATTGCGGGCTGTTCCCATTCGAACAAACTTTATTGTAAACTTGCCCATTTGATTGTAACAATTCCCGCTACGTCAGCTTCCGCAGAACGCGCATTTTCTTCGCTAAAGCGTATTCACACATACTTACGGAACTCACAGGGCCAAGAGCGACTTTCTGATCTTTCGATGATCGCGATCGAAAAGCAACTTTTAGTAGAAATCAAACGTTCACCAACTTTTTATTTTGACGTATTAAAATCATTTTTAAAGAAAGATAGACGCATTGATTTAGAATATAAGTAAAAGCTTTTTTTATTTTTTTATTTCTATGTTTTCGAAATCCCATAACTTTGTAGCTTATTTAGATCGTTTGCAATTGGACACGCGCCGTTATGAATATATGTAGGGATTGTAGGTAGGTATCTTCGCTCAACACAATGAAAAGAGAAAGGCTTTTTTCGAAGCCGCCGAGGGTATGTCTTTGCTGGTACGTGTTATTCTTCTGCCTAGCAATATCATGCCTTCAGTGTGCTTTGACTAGCTCGCCGTCGTTAGACCACCGGCTTCTTGAAGCGAAGAATATGGTGATGTGGATCACAAAATCTTGTTTTGTAAAGAACGGTAAGAAAACGTATCATGGGCTTGCGTTATCGGTGGACCCTAGGCACGCCACTGGTATTAAGCTGTTACTGGTATTTAGACTGGAAGCCGACTCAAACATATTTGAAAAAGTACTGGTATTCAGCTGCTACTGGTATTTAGACTGGAAGCCAACTCCAACATAGTTAAAAAAAATACTGGTATTCAGCTGCTACTGGTATTTAGACTGGAAGCCAACTCCAACATAGTTAAAAAAAAAATACTGGTATTCAGCTGCTACTGGTATTTAGACTGGAAGCCAACTCCAACATAGTTAAATAAAATACTGGTATACAGCTGCTACTGGTATTTAGGCTAGAACTCCAACATAGTTGAAAAAATACTGGTATTCAGCTGTTACTGGTATTTAGACCGGAAGCCGACTCCAACATATTTTAAAAAATACTGGTATTCAGCTGTTACTGGTATTTAGACTGGAAGCCGGCTCCAACATATTTTAAAAAATACTGGTATTTAGACCGAAAGCCGACTCCAACATATTTAAAAAAATACTGGTATTCAGCTGTTACTGGTATTTAGAAATCGGAAACCGACTCCAACATAGTTAAAAAAATACTGGTATTCAGCTGCTACTGGTATTTAGACTGGAAGCCAACTCCAACATAGTTGAAAAAATACTGGTATTCAGCTGTTACTGGTATTTAGACAGGAAGCCGCCTGCCAACATAGTTAAAAAAATACTGGTAATCAGCTGCTACTGGTATTTAGACTGGCAGCCGACTCCAACATAGTTGAAAAAATTCTGGTATTCAGCTGTTAGACTGGAAGCCGACTCCAACTTATTTTAAAAAATACTGGTATTCAGCTGTTACTGGTATTTAGACTGGAAGCCGACTCCAACATATTTGAAAAAGTACTGGTATTCAGCTGCTACTGGTATTTAGACTGGAAGCCAACTCCAACATAGTTAAAAAAAATACTGGTATTCAGCTGCTACTGGTATTTAGACTGGAAGCTAACTCCAACATAGTTAAAAAAAAATACTGGTATTCAGCTGTTACTGGTATTTAGACTGGAAGCCAACTCCAACTTATTTTAAAAAAATACTGGTATTCAGCTGTTACTGGTATTTAGACTGGAAGCCGACTCCAACTTATTTTAAAAAATACTGGTATTCAGCTGTTACTGGTATTTAGGCTGGAAGCCGACCCCAACATAGTTGAAAAAAGGCAGCGAGGATAAACATGAATGCTCATTAACCATTGGAACTATAATGTTAAGCCTACCTATCACAGTTCCACTAGCTAATTTGTTTGATTAACTCGGTCATTCTTTCTGAATCAGTTAATGGTCACAGGTACAGGTTGCCTTAGCACTAATGCAAATTATGACAAAATTATAACCATAACCATAGATATGTCGAAACAATCCAAAATCCTCGCAAATCGCTGTTTGTTATGACGTCCGCAAAAATGTGAAATATCGACATTCAACAGAGGCTATAATAATAACAGTGAATTTTCATTATCTTGCTATCAGTCGCGTCACCATATTTTATTAATTATTTTGTGTTTTATTTTTTTTTGTTTCGCTGATATTTTTTTTTAACAGAAAAGCTTAAAAAAGGATCATAATGATTCTTCTCAGAATCAATCCCTAAACGGTATGCTGGACCATTAGTAGGCACTATAACATTTTAATATTCGGACAAAGGTGTTTTCATAACTGTGTTCTCATGATTAAAATCAACATTGTAACGTATTTCAAGTAATTTAAGATATGCATATTGGTATAGATATGGAAACAAAGACTATAAATATATAGACTCAAAGTCGGTAATTCGTTGGGAACATTCTGATTAATTTCAGGACAATAATAATTTAATAATTGGTCATTCAACCACATTGATGGGAATATCCTAGAATACAATATTATTTACAAAATGCAGACATATTTCACATATTCGTCCAGTGAAATTCAAACATAGGTATCCGCAAAGAAAATAAAATTCCGGGTGAAAAATGATAAGAAAAAATAATTTGGTCCTTAGAGCCGCACTAACCTGAGCCAATGTCTTTTAGCTATGGCAGTATGGCAGCAGATTGCGTCGTACTGGTCCGCGATCCAGACTATCAAGATGATATAGAACGCCGTAGTCGTGTCGTTGAAGAACTCCGACATAATCGCCTCCATACCTGCAAACAAGATATCGGTTAGAAATTGTATTTTAACACGCAGACAATGATAGAGATGGAAGAACAAGGGACTTTAGTTTGCACAACATTTAAGTACGGCTAAGGCAGACATAAATAATCCTATTCGCATAGCAAACAGATATTTCATTAACAAATATCAACATATTTTATCAAAAACCGAAGAAGTTGTTTTTAAAGAGAATTGGGTTGTATCCTAAAATAATTTAATGTCCGTCAGATAGATTTATAAAAAATATTGAACACGTAGTTTTTATTTTTTCTTTCATTCAAATATTTAGGAAGATATATTGATTTGAAATGTCGCATGACGTCTCGCCGTGGTACAAAATATACCACGGCGTGACGTAATTAGCCCCCACTCCGTAACTTTAATACGCTATATCATAGTAGTTTTTGGTAATTTCGACAAAATAAATAATAGGGGTCTTAATTTTTTTTTTTTTTTTTATTATAAGACGGACTAATTATTTTATTGATTTTCATACCTTGGATACATCCCTATTCATAGATCAACTAGGTTTTGTCAAAATCTTGAGAATTCTGTGCAAAAATAAGTTCCTTAAATGATGATGAAAACTGCATCACGGCTTTATTTTATAATACTTATAGATTCACTGTGATTTTATTATATGAACTGATAACAAGGGCTGCAAAAAGCGTCGATTCATAGATCAATTAGGTTTTGTCAAAACTTTGAGAATTTTGTGCAAAAATAAGTTCTTTAAATGATGGTGAATACTGCATCACGACTTTATTCTGTAATATTTATAGATTCACTGTGATTTTATTATATGAACGGATAACAGGGACTGCAAAAAGCATCGTTATACAATATCAAATCGACTGTTGTAACTTTAGTACCAAACCTTGTGGCCATATTCATTACACGTTGAGTGTAAGGCTGCCAACTTTTATGAATAAAGAACATAAATAAAACGTCAAAGGTACCACCCACAAAAAGCAGTTAATAAAACATCTAAACCGCAGTGCAAGTACAGCGCTGTCGGTCGAGGTGGCGATGGCGCGTCGCGTTAAATATCGCGGGTCATGTGTGAGCTCGACACTGGAGACCCGCACTCCAGTGTCGCAACTAATTAGGTGTCGACAATTACTCGCTAACGACCGAAATCCGAGCAGGAGCAGCCAGGAGCTGGAGCTTATTAAACGACTGCATATAACTACGCCCCGAACGATTCATTCCTGTGTCTTTCAGACGAAGCCAGTGTCTAGTCTGTAAGCTCCTGTAGCGGCGATGAAGGTAGTGTTGAAATAAAAGCAAAGGTAGCAGTGTAAAAATAACAACTTATATTTTCGATGTATACAACATGCTTAAGTGCAAAACCTCTGGGGCTGAAGTAGTGCCAGTACTGCTATGAAGTCGTCGCGATCTTCCAATAGGAACGCGCCTACAAAACTCTGTGAGTAGCTAAAAGAAACGAGACAGATGCACGCGCGAGCGAGATAGCACTAACGTAAATATAACGCGTTCGCAGAGCCGGCGGTCTTGATTACTATGCGATGCGTGGCTTGAAGATGACGTAGCGATGCGTACCTTATAGTACCCCCTCCTTAGCGAAGCGTACATTTGGCTTGCATACTCTGCCGGTCCTGGTGATGTATGGTTGGTGTGAAGATACAGGATTCCCGATGCTCGGCGTTCTTGCTGTGTTGGTAGGGCTTATAGCGTTTGGTGTTTCATTGCAGATGTATGCCGGTTTGAGTCTATCCAGCGATACAACTGTCTCTCGATGCGGTAGCTGAATTTTAAAGTATTTTTCGTGTCTCTGTAGCACTAGATACGGTCCATCGTAAGGTGGTGTCAGCGGCGCTCGCACGGTATCATTCCTCACAAAGACGTGTGTACACGTACCGAGGTCCTTGTGTATGAAGGGACTGACAGTTGTTCTAGCGGTAGTGCACGACGGTGAGAGTGACGTCATTGTTTGTGTGAGGCGGCGTACGTAATCTTCGTCCGACATGTTAGTCGTGGTAGCCGGTTCGAAGAAATCCGATGGCACACGTAGTGTAGAACCGTAGGTCATTAGCGCGGGACTTAAGTTGTTGTCTTCACGCAACGCTGTTCGGAGGCCAAGCAGTACGGTGTGAAGTTCATCTCGCCAGTTGGTATTTGCGCCTCTAGCCATTAACGCAGCTTTTAAGGTACGATGCCAGCGTTCTATTTGCCCATTTGATTGTGGATGGTATGCGGTCGTGCGTATGCGTGTAATTCCGAATGTTTTCATTAGCGCGTTGAACAACGACGATTCAAACTGCCTGCCTTGATCAGTCGATATACGTAATGGGCAGCCGAATCTAGCAATCCAGTTTTCATACAGTGCTTTTGCGACGATCTCAGCTGTTATCTCGCGCACTGGAACCGCTTCAGGCCATTTTGTGAATCTGTCTATTATAGTAACACAATATCGATAATCGTAAGATAGTCGAAGTGGGCCGACTATATCGATATGGATGTGTTCGAAGCGTTGCGATGGCGGGAAACTTCCTAGCGGCGTGACGACGTGACGATGTACTTTTGCTCGCTGACAGCCGACGCAGTTTCTTGTCCACGTTGTTACATCTTTGTTCATAGATGACCAGAAGAACTTTGATGTTACTTGCTTTCTAGTCGTCTTGATACCAGGGTGGCAGAGATCATGTTGCGCTTGGAATGCTGCAAAACGATGTTCCGGTGGTAGATATGGGCGGAGCGTAGATGTTGATATCTCGCACGTGATTGGTCGCTGCGTGCCGGGCAAAGTAACGGTGATGAATTTTAAGTTTGGCTGTAGTTTTAACTGCTTTAATTCTTCATCTTGTTCTTGATCACGTGATAATTTATCGTAGTTAATGTTTGAGGGACAGTGTATTTCCTCAATGCGTGATAAGGCGTCAGCGACTGAGTTTTTGTCTCCCTTTACGTACGCGATGTTATTGCAGAATTGACTGATAAAATGTAGTTGCCGTTCGCGTCGCGGGGTGTCGCTGCTACTCTGCGGCCTTGAGAGCGCGTAAGACAATGGTTTGTGATCAGTGTAGACGATGACGTCACAGCCCTCGATGAGTCTTCTAAAATGCTTCACAGACATATAGATCGCTAGGAGTTCACGATCATAAGTGCTATATCGGGATTGTGAAGCACTCATTGTTTTCGAAAAGAATGCTAGCGGTTTCCAAGCTCCGTTGTGGCGCTGTTGCAACACCGCGCCAATGCCGTGGTCTGAGGCGTCCGTCATGATGCAGAGTGGGGTGCCGGCGATAGGGTGCGTTAGCGTCACACATTCCAATATGCTTTGTCGGCATTTTTGAAATGCTTGTTCGGCGGTCGGCGTCCACTTGATAGGTGTCTTGTCATTCTTTTTACCATTGTGCAGATATTTATTGAGTTCGCTCTGCATGTCGGCTTGATTTGGTAAACAATCTCTATAGAAGTTCAACATGCCCAGGAAACGACGAAGCTCGATGATAGTTTTAGGTTGAGGGTAACTGGATATAACTTTTATTCGTTGTTCAGTTGGTTTTATACCGTCCGCTGTTACTTCGTAGCCGAGAAAGTTGATTTTCGCCTGTGCAAATTCACATTTGTCGACGTTGAGTGATACGCCGTATTTGTTCAGGCGCTCGAGAACTTGATGTAGTAATATCTTGTGTTCTTGTTCGTTTTCTGAGTATAACAAGATATCGTCGACGAATGAAAAACAGCCCTCGATGCCGCGCAGTACCTCGTGCATGAAACGTTGGAAGGTTTGACTTGCATTTCTAAGACCAAACGTCATGCAATTAAACTCGAACAACCCAAACGGTGTTATTATTGCTGTCTTTTGTGCGTCGTCTTTGTTAATAGGTATTTTGTAATAGGCCATTTTCATATCGAGTTTTGAGAAGATCTTCTTATTGTGTAGTTGATAGGTGAAATCTTGTATGCGCGGAATCGGGTACTTATCGGGTAGCGTGACTGAATTTAGACGCCTGTAGTCGCCGCACACTCGTAGACTGCCGTCTTTTTTCTTTACCACGTGGAGTGGGCTGGCCCACGGGCTCTTAGAAGGTTGACATATTCCCATTTCCATCATCCGTTCAAATTCTTCTTTAGCTGCTTTGTATTTGTCGGGTGGTAGGGGACGAGCACGTGCGAAAAGAGGTGGTCCCGTTGTCTCGATGTGATGGACGACGTTGTGTTTAGCGGGAGTTTTCAAGGACATAGGTCGAAGTAGATCTGGATACTGTTTGAGTATGTCTTGATATGTCTGCTTGTTGCTGAGTACGTAGACGGCTTGTTGCATTGATGATATTTCTAAGGCGTTGATTGAGAGTTCTGTCACCTTGTCGATTAGCTTCTTTTGATGCAGGTCGACGAGGAGTTTAAAGTGGCGAAGGAAGTCAGCTCCGAGTATCGATGTTTTAACGTCTGCGACTACAAATGCCCAACGAAATCGTCTTCTGAGGCCTAGGTCGATTTGCAGGTCTTTCTCTCCGTAGGTATTTATTGGTGAACTGTTCGCGGCGTATAGTTTGTACGAAGTTGGCGAACATTTCTTCTTATGTATCGGGGTGGCGGCTAGGACGGAGATCTCCGCACCGGTGTCAACGAGGAAACGGTGATTAGTGTTGCGATCGAAGACACATAGGCGGTTGCTTGCTGTAGTTGCACCGACGTCCGCTACGGTCGGTGCCTCTTTTAGTTTTCCGACTTGTTTTGATTTCGCCTCGCGCAAGGTGATACGCAGCGCCTCGCATGATCTCCAAATCGGTAGTGGAAGTAGCATACTCGATTGGGATCGTTTTGATATTTCGTGGTAGATTTTGATCTTGAGCGGGAGCGCTGGTAACGGCGATGGCGTGGTCTTTCACGGCTGCGAAGTTCGGAGATTTCCAGTGTCAGCTTCTCAAGTTGTTTTGAAAGAACTTGTATTTGCGCGTACATGACTTGTTGGTTGACAGCTGTAGAATCTGGTTGTGATGTGGAGACAGCTGCGATATTACTCGACTCGGAATATTCCATCATCTTGTCTGCCATTGCCGCGAGCATGTCAAGTGACGAGTCTGTGTTCACTGACAGCACAACTCGAACTTGCGCCGGAAGGTGGTTCATCCATTCTATTTTGATGCCATCTTCGGTGATCATGTTGCCGCCGAGTTCGCGCATGCGCCGTAGCAACTGAGATGGTTTCTGGTTGCCAAGCTCCAATCCGCTAATGAGGTTCTTGAAATTTTTTACCTCGGACTGTTCGTACACGGAGAGAAGGCGTTGTTTGATGGCTTCGTACTTCTTAGTTTCTGGTGGCTTGATCACGATGTCTGTGATATGTTGAAGGTCTGTCGGTTGTAGTTGGCCGAGGACGTAACGATATTTGTTTTCGTCGCTGGTCTTTTGAGGTTCGACGATAGCTTCAAATTGAATAAACCACATGCGTGGATATTCGCGCCAGAAGGGAAGGAGACGTGACTGCACGGAGATGGCAGCGAGGTCTGTAGGCTCACTAATTGCTTGCTTGTTCTCCATTTTTTTTTCGGGGTCACCAAAATGTAGCGGCGATGAAGGTAGTGTTGAAATAAAAGCAAAGGTAGCAGTGTAAAAATAACAACTTATATTTTCGATGTATACAACATGCTTAAGTGCAAAACCTCTGGGGCTGAAGTAGTGCCAGTACTGCTATGAAGTCGTCGCGATCTTCCAATAGGAACGCGCCTACAAAACTCTGTGAGTAGCTAAAAGAAACGAGACAGATGCACGCGCGAGCGAGATAGCACTAACGTAAATATAACGCGTTCGCAGAGCCGGCGGTCTTGATTACTATGCGATGCGTGGCTTGAAGATGACGTAGCGATGCGTACCTTATACTCCTTTGCATGTGTGGGAGATACGTTTGATGCAGTTTGGTGTGTTATTATGATTAGGTTGTATTGAAAGCATTGATTGCGCTCTGTTTCGGCGAAGTGGTGAATAAGAAGTTTGATTTGAAGAATGTACGTCTTCAGAATATTATGAGCGGCATAGAAATGTGGCTCAACTGAAATTTCAAATAACCTTTTCTAAAAAAACTTCCTATAGTTATTCATGACTCGAATTTTCAAAAATATATTCCAAACTTTCAAAAGGTAATATTTTTATAATTAAATTCTGAACAATTTCCTCAAAATAATTTAAAACTGCATACAAATATCTAACGCTAGCAAACACAATATGGTGAAACAAGGGTACATAGGAAACGGGAGTGTAGTGAGGATTATAACTCAATACAGCGCCGACAACTGTCCGGCGCCGCGGCCGGGCTTGGGCGTGCCTTATTTGCATTTTGATGAGCCCCGACACTGATACAATAAACACGCCGGGTGCGATCGGAAGTCCGGACGACCGCCCGACACTCGACCCGCTCCGGCGACGTTTAGCCGTATCATTCATAACCATGTTCGGTCAATTAACTCCGGCTTTGAATTATATAGGTGCCATCGTGCCGTGTCTAGGCTCCAAACTTTGCGATATTGTTAATGAAATTTCATGTGCAGTAATTTGTTTAGCAAATTTCCGAAGCAATGTCATTAAATGTATGCTACACACAAGCATGACAAGGCGTGCTATGAATTTCTGAAAAAAATAAATAAAAAGAAGCAAAGAACTTTCCGTCAAAATATCATCCCGTCAATGTTATTTAAATCTGAATAATCTGACGGCCATTTTACACTTGAAGTGAACACTGCAAAAAAAAACCGACTAAAATTAATGCATGCAGAAAAGAAGTTATTAAAACGATAAAAATTCATTAGCAGAGCAAAGTGGAGGTTGACTGATACTTATGAAAAGTCACTGGGAGTTACCTATTCAGCGGAGCATGCGACGTAATCCTGAGCGAGACGAGTAAACAAATTACTGGGACCGGGTCGGACCTACCACGACGTGCCTTCGCCCGTCCGCTATTAATTTTAATTCCGGCGCTAGGAGAAGATCGCCTAAGATGAACGTGAGGCACGCGCGACAGACGTCGACTCGAATTAGTGTAACATTATCGAAACATTCATCAAACACCAACTACAACGATTTTGTGGCTAGTGTTTAAGACAATAAAAAAGTTATTGAATTAATAGAAGGAACCGGAAACTTCTGCGAAAATATATCCGTTATAAAAGAGTATTTAATTTAAAATCTATGAAAAACAGGCCATTTAAAAAGGTTCAGTTCAATTTAAACAGACTTCAATGTCCGATAGGCATCGATACATTTACGTAAGCTTGTGTCATTGGCAGGGCTGGACTGCAGGTGGTCGCGTCGCCCTCGTCAAACCTGCCGCCGAGGGGTACACGTCTATACCACGTATCAGGATACCCAAATGTGCATGATGGACGTATGCATGTATTTATAAATTTGCTTTTGAAGCACGCTTTATAAATAATCATGCATACATCATTAACCTGACGAAAAGTTATTACTCTATCGGTAAGTACAACTGTTGATTGTAAAATTATCCAGGTACTTCATTAGGATATAATATAAATCCAAAAGGTACTCTTAGAGCTTTACTCAGAAATATATAACTTAACTCCCAAGTAATCTCAGCAAAACCACAAGCAATCATAACTGAAACAAAATTGAGGTAAACTTTGGTTTAGTTAACATCTTCAAGAAGTCTCTTTCAAAAACAAAGTACTAAAAGTTATGAAATTCTGAGGTAAAATGAAATCTAGTAAGCTGAAGTGCAATTCAGGAGCTAGTGTACAAACTGGTAGGGGATGTAGGAATGCACACAAATTGTTACTTCTTACTTCCCGGGGTTTAATCAAGGGGGACACCCGCCGTGTCTGCCGTCGTGCCGTCCGCGCTTCCTTCAACTTGGCTCAAATTGAGAATAATGGATCCACTATGCCGGTTTAGGGTTCTCTGAACAAAAAATCTGTTGCATCTGATTGTTCCTTTTTCAAGGTGTTGGTTGATTAAATACTGTTACTTAAATTATATTTTTCAAGTAGGTTTACATGTTTTTGGTTGTCTGAAGCGGTTGCATCATAAAATACGTTCCGTATCTGGGAACTCTCCTAAATCAAGCGTAGCTTACCCGCGGCGCTTATGTTTCGGCTAAGCCGTGCATTGGAGATCCGTCTTTACGATCTCGTTAGTGCCGGTAATCGCGACGTTGCACGATCCGGATTACGTCTGTGCATTATTAGTGTTTTTATTGATTCACTCGGCTGCCGTCGTAAACTGAGATTATTATTCGCGACGTAGCCCGCACCCCGCGTCCCCCGGTGACGCCCTTCAGCCAAGTTGTTTTGTTACTTAATCGCGACGATAACAACATTTAACGACGGCTAGGTGACTGGCGAAATTCCGCTTCGATGTTTAGTGCTCATTCTATTTTCATTAACCATTTACCCACTTAATGATCCAGATCCTAAGGGAGTGATTCAATGACTTGGACCCATAAAATTAAACCTTAGCGTGACCTGTACACTGTAATTAATAGTTGTTACAAGAAATGCTTTACTACTTGTGGAATTTGTGAGGACTGCTTGGGACTTCGTCCACTTTCATGGATTAAGTTTTCGAAAAAGAACACATTCGGGTCTCGTAGTAAAACTGTCGTTTTTATGAATGGTGTAACGAAATCAAACAAAGGCCTACATAGTACATATACTGGATAGATATCTCACGAGGCATTCCAATCTAAACTAAGAGTATGTTTAACATTCACAAATTATATTTCTAGGAGAGCGCTTCCAATCATTTTCCTAGAAACCGCAATTTAACCGGAAACTACCTCTACAAACGAAAATTCAATCTATCAACGAATCCGCAGGCTATCCTACTTTTGGCAAGACCTGTACAAACATATGAGGTTAGGTCAACAGAAGCATCCCACTTTAATCAAATTAAGGGAGAAAACGGCCAACACTTTCAGTTGTTATAATAAATTTAATAACGTATGCGCTTAAATACTCTGCGGAAACTGGGTCATTGACGAACCTTTTACGTAATAGCGTTTACGTAAACGAATATGTGTTACCGGAAAGTGCGTAAATTACAACAAGTAGGTACCTGCATTATTTATTTATTAATTATTTTAAAATAGTAATATAGATAGATAAATAAAGCGAGCTTTTTGGTTCAAATACGACAGCTTTGGCTATTAAGAGAATGTTATATAAACTAACGTCCCGCCAAAATTATAGGAAGATTTTTAAATGAAGTAGGTAAGTACATATTTCGATATGGCTTACATTAGTAATGTATATTGATTTCAAAAATGTTGTGTATGGTACTAAAATAAATAGAAAGCCTAAATAAATTGACCTACCACAATAACTTTAAGAAAGACCTTCTTAAAGTAGTATCTTGGTAGTTTCGTAGTATCTTTCTTGTTTCTTATTTTAAGTTAATGTCAATTTAAATGTCAATATTCAATGAGATAAAAGTTAACGAATAATGTTAACAAGTTATATAATTCCCGCAGCCAATACTTGTTGTCATAAAAATGCGTATTAGGTTGTGAATGGACAATCAAGAATACCCATTTTAAAAACTAAGATTAGCAAATGTCATACCGACTGAAGAAATAATCAGGAATAAAATAAAAAAAAAACGTAACGTCCTATAAATGACCCGACGGAGAACGGAGAACGGCACAATCGGCTACACGGTGGAATCGGCTCACCGCACGGCGCCAGCGACTCATCGCCAATTTGTATCGAACGGAGCGCATGCATGTTAATAAAGCCTATTGTAGTCCCGTGCCCGTACCAGATTAGTCCCCGGCTGCAACAACCTATTATAGAGCCTTCATCCTATTATGGATAGTATGCAAAGCAAGTATTTTAATGTATTATGAATAGTGTACAAAGGTTAGAAATTTGTAAATTGAATATGTTCATGGGAATTATGTCATCTATGGAAAATATTGGAGATGTTATAAAGGGTTTAAAATATAGCCACCTGCAAAATTTCAGATTGCTAAAAATATCAGAGGGGCTGTTCTCGTAATTTTAAGAACGTTCTTATTCTGTATTATTAGCGATTGTGCCGGTTGAGAAGAACCCCCGGCACTCGAGTGAAAGAGTCGATCATTAGAGCCGTTGAAGAGGTTAATTTCGATAATCCGCTTTGCCACTCGCCTGAAATCTGCCGCCTGACTCCCTCCAGCCAACATTGAGCTGATTATTGTTATGCGTACACGCTACTCACGGTTCTCGATACAGTTCGTGAATATTGTGACATAAATTCGGATAGAAATGCGAATTATCCAAAGCAAACAGAAATTTGATTTTGATAATTTCATACTGCTGTAACTATTATCAATGTTACATTGCAGACATTACATGTCACCAATCTGTACCAAACATCAGAGAATATTTTTCTTTAATTTTTAGGTTTCTGTTCCCAGAGGGTACCAAATGTTATTATCTGAAAGTCTATTTAAGGGACTTTGTCCTATGAACCGTTATGCTTAGTTAGATAGTTGAAATTTTTACGGAATATGTACGTATTCCTGTTATCGCTATAATATAATGTATATTTGTAAAGGCCCCATTAAAGTGGGGTGTTCGGTACTGGTGCTAAACTTAGTATTCGGGAACATTGTTGGAGCTGCTGAACCTTGGACAAAACTACCTTTGCATTGTGTCGATTCAATTTCTTATTATTGTATAATTGCATGGCACACGTGTGAGCACAATGTACTTGCTGTAAAGCATCTATTTGTTGGGTTAGTCTTTTTTTGTTGTTGTTTTTTTTGTGTGTTTTCCATAACGGACGCTCTTAGCGTACAATATATTTCTGCATCGTTCTCACACTGTTGATTTCAAAATGAATGATGTAATCAAATATTTGTATCAATAGCTTAATAATTTAAAACAGTATCCATGGAGTTTCTTGCCCGTTCTTCTCCATAGGTACCTACTCTTTGGAATGGGCGACTAGCTTCACCTTACTGACTGACCGACCTTCTGCCAATTCAAAAGTGCCTGTAACTGGTTTATTTGAAATAAATGCTTTGATTTGATTTGAAAGGAGTATATCTTTTTTTCGGCGTTATTTGTCTTTTGGCACGAAACCCTTCATGAGTCCGACTCGCACTAGCTCCGTTTCTTTTTATTTTCACTACCAAAATATCTCTCTATAAAAATAATGTCTATCTATGAAGAAAGTACCTACTGTTAGACCTAGCACCTTATAATCATTGACTATTGAAAATTTAGTACATAATTATACTAACGAGAACTAAAACTATTATGATTTACCGACGGGTTTCACATCACTGCTCTAAATAAACAATGACTACACAAGGTAATATCCATTTAAGCCTATTAAACGAGCTCTCAATACTAAAACAGCCATACAATATTAGTTGGAAATCCTAGTGCGAATCAGTTACGTGTTCGGATGTGCCTAGTTTAATTAAGGCGTAACATTTTAGGTGAGGCGAAAGTATACCAGTGAGTCGTGTGCATGGCACGGGCTGGCGGCTGGCTTGCCATCGCCGATGGACATGCCCCGCGGTCGAATCAACATTTGCCAACGGATCGAATTACCTCACCGCCGCGCCGCGTCAACGTAACGTAATTGATTCAGCGTCCGACAGGCGCCGCCACGCCTTTTTGTCTCAGTCAGGAAAAAATGCAAAATCCGCCACTAATTCAATATTCTCACACTTTACCAGCGTTTTAAGCAGTGGAGCGAATTTTTCCTAAAAATGTAAAGGATTTTTCCGAGGTTACTCATTGGTCATATGGTTCGATGGCTACGGGGTCTAACCACTTTATGGATTTTAAAGAGATTACGCTGACAATAATCTTATAAACTTTAAATATTTTATAGCGATGGAGGAATAACATTTTTTTTAAACTGAGCAACTGTGGTGTAATTTAAAAGTGGATTAATAAATTGAATATTTTACGTGCTAGTGAAACCAGGAGACGTAATTTCTTTATGGGAGATAATAATATTACATCAGTAATCTCATCATTTTCAATAAAGTTATAAAACGACCGGAAAATACTTATCGAAAATAAGAGGAGATATTTCGAGAAATATTTTATACTAGCTTTCCACTCGCGGCTTCGCCCGCGTGGAATTCGGTATTTTTGTTTTCCCTCGGGAACATAAAATTTTTCGGGGATATAAATACCCTATTATTTAATCCGGACTTCTAACTTTACGTCTGCAAAATTTCAAAGCAATCTGTTCAGTACTTACGGCGTGAAAGCGGAACAAACTCACTTTACGATTTATAATATTACTAGCTTTCTGCCCGCGGCTTCGCTCGCGTGGAATTCGGTTATATCGCTCTTTTTAGATCTCCCTAGGAAACATCAAATTTTTCCGGGATAAAAAGTGCCCTGACTTCTAACTTTACTTCTGCAAAATTTCAAAGCAATCGGTTCAGTAGTTACGCCGTGAAAGCGGACCAAACAAGCTCACTTTCCCATTTATAATATTAGTAAGGAAAAGGCTTATTACTTTGGAATTGATGGATGTGGAACGCAGTAATTTCTCGATTCTAAAATACTTTTACTCATTCACCGACGGGTGTGAATCATGGCTGACATACACTATAACATAACATAATCAGCCTATAATTTTCTCTCTCCTCAGGAGTGGATACAGGCATCCGCTCGGTGAGAGCGCCATAATCTACCACGCGGGCCTACTACGGATTGGTAGATGTCACAATTCATGGCTTCGAAGTTTTGCCTCTCTTCGCCGTTTTTAAGAGCAGTAATGCTGAAATAATTTATTTACACAAAGTAGAGCGCCTGATGGGATTCGGACCTACGACTTGCAACTTGTACTTGACTTTCAAGTAGGCTACGCTCTAAATTAAACACATTATTAAAAATTTGTAGTAGTAGTAGTAGTCGTGGTGGCCTAGTGGTTAAAACGCCAGCCTCTCAAGTATGAGTGCGTGGGATTAATTCCAGGTCAGGCAAGCTCCAATGTAACTTTTCTAAAGTTATATGTACTTTCTAAGTTTAGACAGCCTCCGTGGCGTAGCGATAGAGAACGCGGCCGCTGCGCAATGAGGCGCAGCTTCGATCCCCGCGCAGTGCAAATATTTGTATGCATGAATATGAATATTTGCACTGGTCTGGTCTGCCTCGGAAAGCACGTTAAGCCGTTGGCCCCGGTTGCTATACGAACATCTAATGGCAGTCGTTACGGGTTGTTCGAGCCCTCTAAAAGTCCATCAATTGGTCTAACTGCAATGCTTTGATATCGTCTTCGGGTTGTGGAGGTCAGACGGCTGTTGCTTCGCGGAAAATATCGAAGTTTAGCTAAAAATCAGCAGTTAAAACTCCAAAGCTGAATAGGCTTCGGATGCGACTGGGATTAACGGTGAGATGATGATGATGACGATGACTTTCTAAGTATATCTTGGACACCAATGACTGAAGGTGAAGGAAAACCTCATGAGGAGACCTGGACTTTAAGTCTGAAATCGCCAACCCGCATTGAGCAAGCGTGGTGATTACGCTCAATCCTTCTCTGCATGAGAGGAGACCTGTGCCCAGCAGTGGGAATATAAAAAGGTTGATGATGATTAAAAAATATTTAATTTAACTTATGAGCGTGCTAATTAAAACGTCCATGACTCCTTAAAACTGATTTCATTATTTTTTCTTTCTTTACCATAATCCTATTTTTGTTTTCTTTTATATTTACACATTTTATTACTATTTTTTTTTTGTTTTTTTTTTTTTGTTTTTGTTTGTGTAATTTATTTTTAGAATGTGCAATGTTTTATACTCCTGTAATTTTTTCGTTTATCAAATCTACTTTTAGCATGAGGCCATCTCTGATCACAATGATAGTTGGTCAGAGACAAATCTATGACACTATAAACTTGACCTCATATCCTTCATTCCCTTATTTATAAACATTGTTTAAAGTGAACTAGTGATTAGAGATTCTTTAACCATACATTTTTGACCTTTTAACGACACTTAACTTTAATCATCGTTTATAATTAAACACTCCAGTGTATAAGGGTTTTATTCGTAAACGATGATAAAAATTAAGTGACGTGCAAACGTCTTAAATCTATGGTTAAACAATCGCTGATCACTAGTTAACTTGAAGCAACGTATATGAATAAGAGGGTCTTTGTGCATAAAATTTCCCTTCCGTAATTTCTTTCTTCCCAGTCACCCAAGTCACCTGAAAAAGGCTATTTATATATTAACACCTACGTATATGCAGGGATAAAGTATGTAATTTAATCTAAATACTTTTTACTGTTCCTAGTGGCCATCCAGTGTTAGGAAGAATAACTTTTCCAGACCATTTTAAAGAAACACTTTTTAGTACAATTTTTATGCATTGCTCTTATTTGGGTGCTGGTTTAAAGAACATATTCAACTTAAGGATCCTAACTAAATACCGATCTATTACTGAGAACTAAAATTCTTTTACGCGTTCTAGTCGTTAACGACCGATCTCTCTCTTGCTGTTCAGCAAGATGCTGCGAGCGCTCGTCACTCGACTGTCGATGTAAGGCGTCTGCCTCGAATGTAGCGGCAGGATCTTATGCGTAAAATCAAACGGACCGGTTCTCGAAAACAGCGGCGCGGCAGCGGGGCGGTGGCGGGCAGCGAGCGGTGTACTTCTCGCGCTCGAATCTTGCGGGCACCGGCGGGAACCGAGCGGTTATCGAGCGTTAGGAATAAATTTGAATCAAAAAGATGTCGCCGCCATTGTTCAGACATTACTTTCGCGAATAAAAACAAATATCTCGTCGACACAATCGTGAACCCAACACTACGCGGCTATAGTGACGCGGGATCTGCCCGCTAGTTTCGAGAACGGCTCTTCGATGCCTGCCCGGCTCCCGCACCGCACCGCTGCCGCCGCCGCCCCGTGCTCGCCACCGCCCCGCTGTTTTCGAGAACCGGTCCGTTTGATTTTACGCATAAACTCCTGCCGCTCACTCGCCGCCGCTCAAAGATGGCCTCATGCTAAAAGTAGATTTGATAAACGAAAAAATTACAGGAGTATAAAACATTGCACATTCTAAAAATAAATTACAAAAACAAAAAAGAAATAGTAATAAAATGTATAAATATAAAAGAAAACAAAAATAGGATTATGGTAAAGAAAGAAACTTAATGAAATCAGTTTTAAGGAGTCATGGACGTTTTAATTAGCACGCTTATAAGGTAAATTAAATATTTTTTAATCAACATCAACCTTTTTATCGTTCCACTGCTGGGCACAGGTCGCCTCTCATACAGAGAAGGATTGAGCATAATCACCACGCTTGCTCAATGCGGGTTGGCGATTTCAGACTTGAAAGTCCAAGTTTCCTCAAGACGTTATTCTTCACCTTCAGTCATTAGTGTCCAAGATATACTTAGAAAGTACATACAACTTTAGAAAAGTTACATTGGTACTTGCCTGACCTGGAATCGAACCCGCCCACTAATACTTGAGAGGCTGGCGTTTTAACCACTAGGCCAACACGACTACTACTACTAATAACTTTTAATAATGAAGTAATATTATATTATACATTAATTTTTAATAGTGAAGTACAAGTTGCAGGTCGTAGATCCGAGTCCCATCAGGCGCTTTACTTTTTGTAAATTATTTCATCATTAGGTACTGCTCTTAATAACGGTGAAGGATATCCTAGAGGCAAATCTTCGAAGCCATGAATTGTGACATCTACCAATCCGTACTAGGCCCGCGTGGTAGATTATGGCCCACTCCCTCTTACCGATCGGAGGCCTGCAGTAACCAAGGAGAGGGTAAATTATAGGCTGATTATGTTATGATATAGTGTATGTCAAAATGTAAAAAAAAACAAAAAAATTGCGCCTGTGTGAAGCCAGAACGGACTTTGGCTTCACTGACGGCGTGATGATGTCCCAACTTCGTGACACAAATAATTCGCATTTCGTAAGCCATGATTCACACCCGTCGGTGAAGGTGTAAAAGTATTTTAGAATCGAGAAATTGCTGCGTTCCACATCCATCAAGTCCAAAGTATTAATCCTTATCCTTACTAATACTATAAATGGGAAAGTGAGTTTATTTGTTTGTTCCGCTTTCACGCCGTAAGTCCGGATTAAATAATAGGGTCCTTTCTATCCCGAAAAAAATTGATATTACCGAGGGAAAACGAAAAAGCCCGATATAACCGAACTCCACGCGGGCGAAGCCGCGGGCGGAAAGCTAGTAATATTATAAATCTTAAACTGAGTTTGTTTGTTTGTTTGTTCCGCTTTCACGCCGTAAGTACTGAACCGATTGCTTTGAAATTTTGCAGACGTAAAGTTAGAAGTCCGGATTAAATAATAGGGTATTTTTATCCCGGAAAAAATTTATGTTCCCGAGGGAAAACAAAAATACCGAATTCCACGCGGGCGAAGCCGCGAGCGGAAAGCTAGTATAAAATATTTCTCGAAATATCTCCTCTTATTTTCGATAAATATTTTTTGGTCGATAACTTTATTCAAAATGATGAGATTACTGATGTAATATTATTAATTCCCATAAAGAAATTACATCTCCTGGTTTCACTAGCTTTCAATATCTCGTCGACACAATCGTGAACACAACACTACGCGGCTATAGTGACGCGGGATCAGCCCGCTAGTTTCGAGAAGAGTCTTCGATGCCTGTCCGGTTCACGCGCCGCTGCCGCCGCCGCCCCGCTGCTCGCAAGATTCGAGGCAACGGCCTAATGCGTATAGCTGCGACGATTTCGCATTTTGTTCTGCAAGGCGAAGTGTATGTTCAGCGCTACGTTCCTTTGCCCATGTTTGAGAGTTCCTTGTTCTATTTTTAACACGACTCTGCGAGCCCTCTGCGGTTGACTGTCGATACCGTTATACATTTTCTGTTTATATTGAGATTTTCAATTTCCTCTCGAATACGAAAAAAATTATTTGGATAAGAATTAAAGTTTAAAAAAGTAGTTATTTTGTTCTATTATCAATAACTTCCGTGGCGTACGCAATATAAGGATTTTTTTTTTTTTTTTTTTTACACGTTGTGTTACATAATTGAAGTCACTCTTCATACGATTTACTAAAGTTTCAAAATATTCTATAGCGTACGTTTGTCACGTATAATGTAGGATTCTAATAGTGAAGGAATTTCTCAAATCGGCGCAGTAGTTTCAGAGCCTATTATTAAATAGGCCCTGAAATTACAGCAAACAAACAATTTTTTCCTCTTTTAAATATTAGTATAGATTACAAAACGGCTGCCATTTAACGACGCTAGCAACGAAGTAGCTACATCAAAATTCAATCGCCCGATGAGTAACATCCCATCACAAGATACAATTCTAAAGAAGCTTGAAATATTCTCCCTAACATTTTTCCGTGAAATACCTCGCGTATATCAGCCATATAACGGAGGACAAAGTCCATTCCGATGCGAGTGCAATTCGACTTCGTGCAATTGAACATCATGCGACTTGGAAACTGATACAACGAATGCACTATACTCGAATACGGAGAAAGAGGCCATACTCAAGAATCGTACGTATGATAAGTTATTTCGTATTTTTGCTAGGGAATTTTCACCTATTTGTTGAAAAGGGCCGCTAGTTGTGAGTGATATCATTTCTGAAGGGTACTAGATATTTATATGCCAAAATTACTTTATTGCCAAAGGAGATGTTTCATTTTGGGCCACCACTATGTACGCTATATAGAAAAAAAAAAAAGATTTTCATAAAAATACTACTAAATTAATTTAAATAGAAATACAAGTATCTAGAATTAATTATTTGAAACGTTTTTAGTGAGACAACCCTTTATTAAGGTAGCCGTGATAGCGGTTATGACGTTTGATTGGTGACTTTGACAGTTCTATTTTCCCGTTGTGTTCGTGTCGAGTGTCGATTCGAGTTGATTGTGTTTATTTAATTATTATGCCGTATGTTAGAAATTCATGTTTTGTTTGTTTCGCAGTCATATGGTTGATAATATAGATACGATAGCCTTAGATACATGACACGTCAATCAAATGTGATTGTCAAAATCTTATTTCGCTTATTGCTGACCACCATATTTATCAGTAGTTGTGTTGCACTCCTTGGCCGAGTTGAATTGAATCTGTATAAAAAGTAAGCCAAAATATAGGATATTAACATTAAAAAACATTTAAATATGCCGTAATTATACCTAGCATTAAGTGTACAATGTGCTGGCCCAGGCTCCATACATTTCTGAAACATCTCCTTTAATTACCTATTGATATTTAAATAATGTGTGAGAATATTGCGTTATACTCGATGATATGATGCTTAAGTATATGATGCATCTTGCATTTCATAAATTAATCCAATGACAATACAACAACAGTAATAGCACTGGGGATATACAGATGACACAATAATAAAGTTCATATTAGTTTCAAAAAAGAATCACAGCATTGTAGTGTATGCATTGGGAAATGAAAATAAACCAGGTTGAATCACCTGGGAGACTTGCGCAAGCAATATTGCGGGATTCGATTTAAAACTACGATAGGTATCAATACAGGCAACCCATAAAGTACTCAATACTCCGGTGAACA
Source organism: Sesamia nonagrioides (assembly GCA_017933935.1). Taxonomy (NCBI): domain Eukaryota; kingdom Metazoa; phylum Arthropoda; class Insecta; order Lepidoptera; family Noctuidae; genus Sesamia; species Sesamia nonagrioides. The sequence continues at coordinate 3,832,493 of JADWQK010000081.1, forward strand.
ACTAAATATGAGCGATATTGACTTCCACACATACCAACATTGTAGCCTACGAAATATCTGAGTTTACTTGATTTGTTTTACTTGTGAAATGAAATGGAAAATGTATTAAAAGTATTCCATTTGCAATGTTGCACCAAATAGGTTTTATTCTTGCATTTTCGCAATGCCAAAACAGAATTATTGTAGCAAGACCAAGACTGACCTCTGCAAGATTTGAGCAAGAACAACATTAAGCCCGCGAGACTTGCATCTTGCAGTTAAGAGTCAAACTGAATTTTGGGCGTCAATAATGATTTTGATAGACCTTCCCAGTACCTACCAAAACAGTATCGTCATAACCCTACAAAATTATGAAATGTTGAATATCAATTAATTTATTTTATAATCCAGATGATTTTATGAACTGCTTTCCTAGTGGGCATGAATGTTGATATTTTTCAGTGTTTACCTAATTTACAGAGAAAATACGATAAATAAATTTTAGGTTTTTAAAAATCATTCCAAACAGTTTTCATTCGCCATAAGCCATAGTAATTTCCAAAAATAAATGCATTTCTGATATTATATTGAATTAAAAATGTCATTAATTTCTAGATAGTATTGCTGGTGGTAATTAAAAGTATTATATCTTAGATGTATTATCGAGATGAAGATGAAAAGTATGTAAGTCCTAATTATTATAAGCGTTGGCTGTTTGTAAAAGTTTAGGATAGCCATTCAAATACATACCTACTACATAAATACAGAACCTACTTTCAGGTTAATAATTATGCGTAGTTACTAAATGGGCTTTTGTAGCTACGTATAATTTTTGTCGCTAATTATCTTGACAAGTACAAAACTGGCAAAGGGCTGGTCTTGGTCTTCCATTTGAACAACATTACCTATTTGCCCTTATGCAAGGACAAAAAGCCTAAATTCAATGTATGTGACATAAATGTAGGTATATTCGATAGGTACTGACGTCGATCGCGGCATGAATGCAGCAATATATAATCATAAGTTGAACGGCTGAGGCGGCCTCCCTGCAGTTTCCGGTACAAGCCGGATGTTACCAATTTACACAAACTGACTTAATTCTTCACTACAGGCAGCCCACTTACGTAGGCTTTGAACTGTAAATAGGGCGCTTCAGTGTTCCTTTATGGCTGTCAATATTAAAGCGTCCACCGACAATATACAGCGATGCAACAGAATTTCGTGGAAAATAAATTTCAGCTCAATTCCTTACCTCCGACTATATTTTTAACCGACTTCAAAAAGGAGGAGGTTACTCAATTCAACCGTATATATGCTTTTTTTTTTTAAAAATAACTAATTTCGGAAGTCGGTGTCAAAAAAGGAATATACAAAACCAAAGACACCGACTTCCGAAATTAGTTATTTTTCACTTTGTAGTGGTTTTTGGAAGTCGGTTATTTTTTTGTAAAAAAGTTTTTATATGGACTATATTTTTTTGTTTTTGGTTTGTATTTACAATGAAGTGCTATTGCGAGTACACACATAAGAGAGAAACAGAAAACTGTTATTAGACACAGAATTTCAAATCATTTTATTATTGTTGTTTTATGCAATCTGAAATTCAGATTTTACATTTGTCCCGGTCGTAGCATGAAATGAATCCGGATTTTGACTTGGTTTTGTTTATTTCTATGGTTGATAATGAAGTCGGGTAGCGAGTGGGTCGGGGCGTGCGGCGTGCAGTCGCATATGCGTCGATATCCGTGTTTTGTTTGACTTTTACCCGTCCACAGGACCGGGCCGTGCCCGGCAGCCGATCACGAAACTAATTATACCTCGAGGCGAGCACGGCATCGCGTTCGTACTTCGCAAACTTCGAAATGAATCACTAAACTCAGTGTGGGCCGTTGTGCGGTGAGAGCGTCGCAAACACTCAAGTTTTTTCACAAAACTTGAGCAACTATAAAAGGACAATATAGAGCATATTTATCACAGACTACAAAGCTCATACTTAACAGTAAACGTAAGAACGTAAGTCGTTGCGGGGTAATATGATGATAATATCAAATGTCTGTACTTTACACCCCGGTTTGACTTTCTGATTCTCCTTCAAAGTTCAAATAACTCCGGCTACCTTCTACCGAGCTCTCCTTATCTTTACAGCCAATTAGGTCCACGCGAGCGTCAAATAGCGGAAGTAAGTCTGTTGATTTTTGTTACCATTTTCTTCGCCTTTTTCAAGAGACGGCCCGTTCAGCGGCTCATCTGTATACTTGCTCGGGGGAACGAATGCTCTATCTAATTAACTTTATCATAAAGCGTGGGTTATTGCCTTGTCGGCCGTCCGAAGGTTTAATCGAAAAACTCGCTACAGTATTATAACGTGGGATTTTCTTTTAGGGACGGCGATGTTCGATGATACTCGCAAAAGTATTATTGCAGTTGTTACTTACTACGTAGATGTCAAAAGTAATCGTAAAGTATCAAAATATGTTTTATCCAAATTCACGAGATTGTGAGACATATGTAATCGTAAGGTACTCGTTTAACTTTCGCCCAAACATTATACGCATATTAACCCATGCCAAAATCTAAGCTAGCTACTCGAACGGACTTGACATCAAACCAAAACGAAACCCATGAAACCACCTCAAAACCCAAACGGCGATACAATATCATCATAATCATATACCATAAACACGTATAGGGCTGAGTGCGGCAAAGTGGCAGTTTTCATGAGATTACGTCGGATTTCGTCGGGGTAATTCACTTGGCAGATTGGTGCGGCTCGTGCGGAATCGTACGTTGTCGTCCGGTTCAGTTTACGTCCCGTGTCCCGTTACGAGCACTCCGTACGATACGGCTGTTCCATCATCGATTTGGACACCGACGATAACCGCATTAGGGACACCTATTTCATTCATGTGACATTTTGTAATTACATTGGAAGAATGCGGAATGCGGCTGAAAATTTGCTTACAGACAGAGTTAGGTAAACAGTTTAATAGAGCAGAGACAACTCACGCTTTTACACAATCAGCCTATAATGTTCCCTTTGTTAGAACAAAGGCCGATTCTCTTCGACATCCCTGTCCAAGAGAGACGGCCTGTGTTTCAACTATGCAAGAGACCTCACATTTTTTAGTGAACTGAAAATTCACTCCAAATTATGGACTTCCGACTGAGAAGCGTAATTAATGTAGTAAATAGATCGATAATAATGTAGGTACACCACAGAGCAACCCAGTTGATAAATATACTGTATAATGTCCACATAGCACCACCCAGTATACTTTAATGTTGACACATATTGGTGTATTTTAACAAAGCTTTGTTTTCATTACATGACGAAATGTGTATCAAATGAACTGATTTTATTCAACGAGGCACATATTCAAAGGGATGTGACGGTCCGACAAATATTTTGGTGTAATTAAATTTTATGCTGTCTGGCGTTCCCTTTGTTAAAATTGAATAAGTTTTGTTTATCACTTTCGTAATAACCTGAATTTATCCGTAAGAAATATTTTGATAGATGTTAAATATTTTGAATATATTCAAGGAATTTATGGTGCATAAGTGTGTAGGTACGTGTGAAAAATTCGGTTATTTCATTCCATCAGCTAAAGGAACGTAGCGGAGGTACCAACAGAGTAATTCACTTAGTAAGATTAAGCCCGACGCTATCGGGGTTTACACCTCGGAACGTGAGTCCACTAAGCATTACCAACACTTTAATGTGTTGTGCGAAGCTTTGTTTTTTATATATTTTGTAAAAATACTCGGGTTGCAATCAGCTCTAAGGCGTTGATTCAATTTGAAGAATGTACACCGGTGTGTATTTTCTAGAAAACCGCAAATAATTAAAGGAAACAGTAATATAAAGAAAAAAGTTTTAAAACTTATCATACAAGACGTTGCAGTGCTACGCCATGCTGCTACGAGTCTACGGCGTAGCAAACGTGCTAAACAAACTATTAACAAATACAGTTAAATCATGGACAGTAAAACTTCTACATTCGATTTTTTTCAAATCCCTTATAATAGTCGACAAAAAAAAAACAAGTCAGTAACTGTGCTACGACCTAGCAAGTGTCATTTCGGGAGCAAATCATGAAAACTATCACGAATAAAACATGTGCAATAAATTAAAATCTGTTACTGAAAAATGACAAAACAATAGAAAATTAAAGCAGATACTTTTTTAATTCACGATCTTATTATATTATTACTTATTATATTCTACGCCAGGATTCTGTGCCTACAGCTATAACGGTTTAAAGTTAGACACAAACTAATCTCTTAAATTGTTCCCTAGTAAAAATAAAGTTTTCGCAATTAAATGCAAAGGAAAGAAAAAACGTACAGGCAAAGTTTCAGCTTTCATCTGAGATAAAAGTGAGCGTCTGGGCGAGATCCTATCGAGTGTGGATTAATAATAAAGGAGATAAGCATTGGCTCCTATTTCAGTTCATATCGAACTTATTATTGAGCCTAGGCTCGCCTAACTCTAGAGTTAGGCGAGCGGGAATTTTCGACAGATTTCCTGCAAATCAAATGTGGTACTGATATGATTATAGCGATGCCCGTCGGGACCGTTCGCGGGGTGTGATTTTGGTTAACACGGTCAACGCGCAGTTCTGAAAATTGCTCATATATCTAAACTAATGGTGGAAGTCAGATTAGGAATGGTACGGTGGGAAATTGATCATCATGCTGCAAATACAATCGGACTACTGCCGCCGACATTAGCTTTTTTTATTTTGAATCTTTGTGAGGGATCAATTGACTAACAGATCCGGTATATTAAGATAACGCTTTTTAAGGCCTTTTGCGAGTCATTTTACACGTGCAGCCTGTGGACCACGTATACCCAGCGGGCATACAGCAACTTGCGCATACAGTACAATAACGCATTCAGGGTGCTCTTGGGGTTGCCGTAGCGCTGTAGCGCGTCAGGGATGTTTGCGGAGGCAAGGGTCGATGGGTTCGCCGCGACCATGCGGAAACGTTGTGCTTTCATGATAGCGCGCTTGCGCTCCTCCTCCAATGGCATCCTGAATATGTATTCAGACCGGTGGAACTCTCCCCACTTCTGTAGGTGGATGAGAGTCCAGACCCACTTCAGTCAATTTATTACTAACATTGTGTGTGAGTTAAGGCCAGAAACATAAATCTAGTAATTCTCGTGACATGATTTGCTATTCTGAGAATATAACTTGCATGTTATAAGACGTGAAGATCTATTTATGTTTTAAGATAAATGTGAAGCTTGGTGAAGGTTTAATTTACTGGTATTTTAAGTCAATTGCCAGATCTAGTTCACCTATATGTAGTTGACAGAAAACTATGTCAACAAAGCGGCACCAATAATCCAGGTTGCACAGCGAAGTCAATTAAAATCAACCAGTTCGAGAGCCGATCGAGATTTAACACCCGAATGGTATAGAATATTTAGTGATTCGCTCAGAATGTAGGCATCTACAAAGAAGTGGTTACAATAATATTAATAATATTCTACCACTTTGGCAGCGAATATTGATGCAGTTTTGCCTTGCTTGTTATGCCAAAGTAGTATCTGGGTGAACTATGAACTACATTGATTATTATGTATATTACCTAGATTTATTGCATTCTGAAGTACCTATAAGATTTATTTGAGTTTGTGTATATTTGTGATTTGTTTCAGTCATACTTTGTTCGTCATATGCTAGGAAAGGTCAGTATGATCCAATTGAGAAGCTATGTTATAATGAAATGGTTTTGTTCTGAACTCAGTTTTTGAGTTTGTTCACAGCAATGAATTAATGAAGAACTTTACGGACTAGTATTGTCAGCAAATATTAAATATCAAACAAAAAAAGTGTCTCATTGTTTGAAAATATCTAGGAAGATTTGCAAACAATTTACCAACCACAACTTCTAAGCAATTTTCAAGCACGTTCATCACATTTTCATGGAAAAATACTTTAACAAAAAACAACAACCAGCACAACACAAATAAACAATAAATTCCATTATCGAATACAAGTTGGAAACTTGATTGCACTAAGTCCATAAGGAAATAATAAAAGTATCAGTGGCACTCGTTGCCGGTCGAAGTATCGGCTCACAACGATAGAAGAATCAAACAAACGGGGCGAAACTTCTTAAAACTCCAACTGGCGAGTTGTTTCCATCAGACACTAACTCTTATTACAAACTTAGGTTCTTACGCCCACTTCGTCTCGCCCGGCGATAGACAACTTATAACTAGGGAAGATATCGTATTACAAATTACTTAAGATATGAAAACACTGTACGGTAACGACGTCACGGAAAGTTTTTCGCCGGCGCACGGATAGATCGCGTGGTAATGAACACTAATTGGCAGCTAAGTTTCTATTTTAATTTGCAAGTTGCCCCGCATCGCTGTATCTACAAACCGGTTACAATTTAATTTTATAGAATTAAGAGGATGGTCGTGGTGGCCTTTTTGATTTTTCTTTTCGGGGGAAACCTTCAAAAGGCACCCGACCCCCGAGGAAAGGTCGGGTAGTGTGGGATTTTTACCTCACTAAAACCACCCCGGTGATCACCATCTACGCCTAGGGGTAGTCCCGGTTCCTCTTAAAAGACCAATTCCGGAACCCTCCCTGCGCAACGCCTGTAAGGCACATCCAGGCTTGGTGGTTAAAACACCAGCCTCTCAAGTATGAGTGTGTGGGTTCGATTCCAGGTCGGGCAAGTACCAATGTAACTTTTCAAAGTTATATGTACTTTCTAAGAATATCTTGGACACAAATGAATGACTGATTAAAAGGTGAAGGACGCTGAATCCTTTTCTGTATGAGAGGAGACCTGTGTCCCACAGTGTAACGATAAAAAGATTGATGATGATGAAGACAATGCCGAAATTAAAAAAAAAGATAAATGAAATTTATTAAACAACAATGAATGTATAGAAGTCTATTTGTATAGTAATAAAAATCTGAAATAATATATGGAACGGTCTAAATTTGAGCAAGTGTATGCAGTAGAGGCAGACTCCTAATAGAATACTGGTCGAAATAGGGAGAGATGCGAGCGATTAGAGATGTTTTAAGAAAAGAATATCTTTAATCGTTAAACTGGCACACCTTAAATCCAACTACCTGAAGCACGCCCACCTTTTATTGACATCCAGGTACTAAGCAAAACCTCGAGGAAACATTTTAACGCAGCAGGTTTTAAATGTAATAAAAAAGCACTCCGGCTAATTTTCCAGTTCTGTTGAACAAACAAGCCGGACTGAATCCGCCATAAAGACAGTGCTCCCGGCCAAACGAGGCTCTGCGCGGAACAACGAGACAAATTATTGAGATAATCACATCGCCAGCAATTGAGGTAAGAAATAACATTTCTCAGAACCGGCGTTTATTAGAACAACAGGCCACTGTAAAAATATTAGCTGTCAAGAGATGGAGAAATTTCATCCATCATTTGTTTCTTTAAATTAAATTTTGATTATAACGTTGTCTTTTAACGATGAATATATATTAAGAAATAATCGATGAAATATACAGAGTGGTGCTGACAATACGACAATAAATTAAACATCGTGTACCTCAACATATTCTCAGTCTACCCATAAAAAATCATATATGTCCATTAGTTTAGTCACAGAAAATTATTTTTCATTTTTCACATTTTCTACATGATGTACATGTTGATAAGGAAGCACTTACAGGTTAATGACCGCCGCATCCTGCGGTACCAAACTTTAATAATAATGCCGCAAAAAGGCAAGTTGATACAGGATCGCGCTGTCGCCGTTCGGAGGTCAGTGAACCCATAATTTTTTGAAGGATGTTCTATTCCGTTTGCAATTTTATGCGATTTAATTTGTTTGAAATTTCTTCTATGGTTTAGGATTATTCCTATGAATCGTTCCTGTTTGTGTTTTCATTTATTATCGTATTGTCAGCAACACTCTGTATATTGGGATTGGTAAGAATTTGGGGAGGAGCCATATTAAGCGCGGTGTTACGAGCAGGCACTAGGCGATCATCTAAGCGTAGTCAACGATATCCAGAGAAAAGTGATGTCGAGAGCCATCAGAAATGCGGCACCGTCGAAAAAACCGCAAATTAGCGTCCGATAAACAGTCTCATATAAATCTAAGTCGATTGTGTTAAGCATGTCTTAGCATCATGATAAAGAATACCTACATCATCTATATTCAAACAAAACGTGTTTTTTTTTAAAATGAGAAATCACCTCTTAAAAGAGTACACACATTAGGAATTGGAGGCAACATAATTTCATCAAACTGATATTTAAATTTTTTCAACAATCAATTACAGGTATGACGCGTCAGCCAACGCTTGAGCCAATTTCGCTGGGTATCGGACAGCCGAAAAGCTCTGAAAACTTCATAATAAAACTGCACTCTATACGATGTGATGACAGTAAATTGAATGAGTCGGGTGCGGCCTAGTGTGTTTGCGGCGCTCATCAATCATCCCCGTATGGATTTCATTTTAATGCGACGTCATCGGCGTCTCGTATGGCCGCCCCGTCATGCTACCCGAGCTCACGGTCTATTGTTTTACGCGACCAACACCCAAAGCCTAACTGAATATTTAGTCATATAATTAGCTGCGACATTGCTAAACATAACTGTAATTATTAACCGTATTTTGTTAATATAATCTAAAAGGTGACAGAAATGTATACGGTAGAAAGTTTAGAAGCAATCTCATATTTCTATATACAGCTTGATTTAAAATATTCTATTATTTATTATAAATAAATGACTATGATGGGTTGTATCAGTTATTTTAATTTTCTCGGTTCTGTTAATTTTTGTCATGGTCTGGCAGTTTGACTAATTTATGTGGCCTACCCAAATGTCTTTGGTGTTGTTCGTCGAATCGTTAAGCTCCTTAAGTTTTAATTTGAACTGCACGATTACACTGACTGGAACTGGTACTCTCTCTTTCTCTGGGTACTCTCAGGTATGTGGTTCTTTCCTCAAAAGACCATCTCAGATATCGACTCTAACTAGTCAATAGTCTTGATATGATTTGACGAAGATTATGTCAGGACATTAAAAGAGACTGTGACATCTGAGTTTGTTTCGACCTTCCTTCACAGAGTAGCCAAATAGGAAAATCTGGACACATCTCAATTTAAAAAAAAAACGGTTCGATCTATAAAAATGTTTATACAAACCTACTGAAAGAAATCATGTATCATGCATTTGCTGCGTTTCATTAGTAGGTATCCACTGTACACTGTACTAGACATGAGTGAGGCGATGGGGAGGCAAACAAATTTCCGGCTATTGTATTTACGGATACGGCAAATTAAATCCCCATTTGTAGGAGCAGGACACCTCAGGGGGGGCAGTAATCCAATGCCGTGGTCGCCTCCATTGTCGTCCGGCCTGAGCTAGTAACGGGCTTAAGAGCTTCGGCACGAATCGAAAATCTCCGAACATTTTGCAAATTAATAACCGATCTCAGCGATACTCGACAATATTTCATACAGAGCGAGGATTTAAACGATAGGTAGCGTTCAATACCAGGTTACCAAGATTTTAACATAGACTAATATTCATTTTGTTAAAATAGTGTACTGACGTAAAAGCTTCGGAATTATTCGTTAAATTCAGAAGATTATTTAGTTGAAGCAAACCTATAGAGGCGAAGCGATATTGGTGAAAAATACTGGGAGGCCAAAAAAAGCTAAAAATAAAAACAACAATCAAATTCAGTGAGCGGCTCTGCACCAGTAGCAATACGGTGCAACGTACAAACAACGTTGATTCATGCTCCGCAACGATGGGCTGGGATTACTGCCTAGAACCAGATTATAATTCGTCACGTGCGTTCCACAATCCTTATTATGCGATACAGTCGAAATCATATCACAATCGAATATAAGCTGGAATGAAAAATAGTTCATGTAGTGTGTTTTATGAATCCATTGAATCTTTATGCTAATAGGACTTTCATCATAATATCACATATGGACCGAAAAGGTTTGTTCATTAAATAGTTTTGAAGAAACTCAAACAACCTTTATAACTGGGAAAGGCGCACTCCATTTGATTGGGTATTGTTTCGGACGGCCGGGCCTTAATACCATGTGCAGTGTATGCGTTGCGAATCCAATTTTCGGACGCGCGACCTGAGCGGTGCTATCCGCCGCTATCCATTAGTATTCAGCGTGCGCGTTGGTACGTGCTCGCGGAAAACGTGATGCGATGCGCTAGCAAACAAAAACACGAGCACCACTGAAATAGGCACGCCCGCGCCGAGCACACCTTTGCGAAACGTTATTGTTTTCGGCGTTCGGCGAATACATTGACCAGATTTTTATTTCACTTTTTTCGAAGGAACAAAAATAATAATGGGAGCAGCCGAAATAAATGTGAAAGTAACAGACCACGCTTATCGGACAGACAAAGTCTAAGAAGTACACAATCTGAAGCTGGTGTAATTGAAAAGTCTGCTCGTCGCGGGCAAGAATGATGTAGATAATAGAGCTTATTAAATATGCCGAACATCTCGGCGACTGCCAAGAACGGATTGAAAATAATCTCTTAGGTAGTCATTTTTCAAAGTTCACGAGTGGCGACCCGGAGACGAGCGGCGCACGATAGCATCGTCGGGGACAGATTGAAATTTAAAATGCGTAAGCCTCCCGAAATGATTACTAAGAGGAACCCCAAAGAAACGACGAACGGAAAAGATGACATATTTTTATGGAGTTTTATTAGTTGCAAAAATTATTATCGAATTTACTTTGTGAGATATCCCTCAAGAGATCTCAGGAACACAATCAATATTTTGTGCTAATGCAGTGCGCACATGAGAAAGTATATTTGTCTAATACAAATTAGATTGCACTTTAAACCAAACTGAACTTTTAAGAAAATGTTGAAGGTACAGGTATAGTTAAATAAAGTACGTTAAGCATAACAAGATTTATTTTTGTTGACCTTATTATTCCTCCGACAAAAGTTGAATTTCCATCGCTACATAACTTTTAATAGAGGAATAAAAATTGACGTTCGAGTTTTTGTATAAAGTAACTGTCAAAATATCAAAATTATTTCTTGAATAAATCAGTTATCAGGTGATTAATAAATCAGCTCTAACATATTAAATGAAAATGACAGATCAGAAAGGTGACATGCACTCGCTTTGTGAGAAATGAACGCTGTGCGTTTTTTTTTTTAAAACGAGAGCTAACATTTTCTTAATACCTAAATAATGTCTCTGAAGAAATGAAATTAATTCCATGTTCCCGGTACACGGTCACAGTACACAATCTGCGGCTAAATTCGAAAGTTGTCTGGTTCCATACGACAAGGTCGACTCGGCGGACGATATTAATCAGACGATATGCAATGCAGGCGCACACGTGTCCAACTTCAAGATTAGAAATTCTGTGGAAGCTCGTAACAAATAATTGAGTCAGACATAGATACCTACCGGTACCTACTCTATCAAGGTACGTTATAGTATAAAATATTTTGGAATTAATGGAATTATTATAGGTTTGAAATTTCATGAAGTCATTCAAAAGCTAAGAAAGGGGTTAATTTAAGATTTAAAAAATCTCACTTTTATTAATGAAAAATGCATTTTGTTGGTAACTCGTGAGTTAACGCCAATGGATTCTTTTTACGTTGTTGACACCACTACAATCCGGACGAAGCGTTTCGTCATATATACATACATATGTAAAAAAAAATTACCTGCAGTGGCATTCCTGTTTGATTACAATTTAAGTGTATTCATGGCTTGAGTGAATAGGCTCATGATAAGCTAGTGCGCTTTACCATCAACAATGCATCACTGCTTACTTTAGGCGGAAAAAAGAAGGCTTAGGTTTTGAGATTACTTTCAGGTGAAGTATTCACAATAGCAGGACACTAGCTTCCTCTCCGTGAGCCGTAATCGACCACCATGTGCTGATTGCTGGATGTCATATTCTGTCAAGTTTTAGCTGTTGGACATGCCGGTTTCCTCACGTTTTACAGCGTTTTAAGGGTATTGGTAATCAATTAATTTTCACAAAATACAGTGTCTAGTTGGGTTCGACCTACATCACCGGTAAGTCGCGGCAGTTGCATTTCTTCTTCATGTCACTGGCAAGACTGTATTTTAAATGTATGTGTGGAATACAGCAGCCACATTTGGGCTGGTGCTGCAAAATACCATCTGGCAACTTTGGATTCGGTGGAGAGGCGTGCGAAGAAGCTCATTGGCGATCCAGATTTGGTTCAAAATGGTCTTCAAAAGCCTGGAGCATAGGCGAAGAGTAGCTAGCCTGTTTGTGTTCTATAGGATGCATTTCGGAAAGTGTGCGCGGGAATTGCATGACTTAATTGCCCCATTTCCGTTCCATCATCGGCAACACAATTACGATCCGGATAAGCGTTTCGACTCGTCTTTTATACCGCGTACATCGAGGGACTGGAACAATTTGCCAGCGGCGGTGTTTCTGTCTGACTACAATTTAAGTGTCTTCAAGGCTGGAGTTAATAGGCTCTAAATAAACTAACGCGCTTTACCATCAATGATTGCATCACTGCTTACCATCAGACGGAATTGCGGCCAAGCACTAGTTTATAATTATAAAAAATGGCATTTTCTCAAAACTTTGTCGTTTCTCACAGAACTATCCACTGCTCTCTGTAGTGATATACCTCCGTTTATATAAATATTGTGCAAAAATTAAAATCTGTAGTGAAATGGTTCTACTTTCAGGTTTATTTTTAGTTCAACCTGGCTGGCAAAACCAGAGTATACTTTTAGCGAGTCGAACGTTTCGTTGCTTTTTTCTATTTTACTGCAGCAATCTTTAGAGCTGTTTGTTTTATTTTATAAAGGCCCATTTTAACCTATTGTAGTTGTCATCATCTCAGCGTAATCCCAGGCGCATCGAAATCTTTTTCAGCTTTGCAGTCTGGGGTCCGCTTTACCAGCTTAGCTGCTGATTTTGGCTAAACTTCGATATTTTCCGTAAAACGACTGCCGTCTGACCTCCACAATCCGAAGGCGATATCGAAGCATTGCAATTAGACCAATAGCTGGACTTTTGAGGGTTTCAACAACCCGTAACGACTGTCATTAGAGGGGCCAACAGCTTAACGTACTTTCCGAGGCACGACCAGACCAGTACAAATATTCATATTCACGCATACAAATATTTGCACTGCGCGGGGACCGAACCCGCGCCTCCTTACGCAGCGGCCGCGTTCGCTACCGCTACGCCACGGAGGCAGTTAAGTAATAAGTTAAAAAAAAAACGGCCTAGTTAGTGCGAGCCGGACTCGCGTAGCGAGGGTTCCGTACAAACCCGTATTAAAATTATTTGTAACTAAAATTTATGGTTTTCGCAATTTTTCTTTTATCTGTGCTACAAGACTTTGTTTCATGTCAAACTTCAAGAATCTGAGTTCTTGGGATGTAAACTTCAGGTTTTGATTCCCTTGCGAGTGTCGAAAATTTGCAGCATATGGCTGTATTTTTAAACTGCTTTGGCTTAGAAGTTTGATTTTTCACAATTCGCAAGAGACAGTAGACCTGAATATTTGATATAAATTTCAGTTTGATACCTCAAAGAGTTCCTGAGAAAAAGGAGGTGTTGACAGACAGACATCTTTGTGACCCGATCAACCTGGCGGGGTAGTTGCCGCTTTAAGGAGCGAGCCCACAGCTGCCATCCTGTATACCTTATATTAAAAAGGAAGTTTTACGGTTCGCCGCATCATCTCACTGCTGGACAAAGGCCTTTCTCATGACTTTCAGCTGCTTTGATTCAGGACCGTTGGTCGTCTGTTTTGTCCAACTCGTACCGTCATTTTCTACAAGGTCTGCCGGGACATGATGATTATTTTGGCCCACAGTTTATTGGTGGTAGACATAGCCGGCCAATTTCTACTTCAGCTTAGCCGTTTTTTGAGCAACATCAATAATATAATCTGTGCGACGGCCATGACCACGGTTTCTTGTTTAACGAACCCGCAACCCTGACCCAGGAGGCATCAGTTTTCGTGGACCCCGTCACGATGTGCTGACATCTCTTTGAGGCACGCATGAAACACAACGCGCCGACAACTCGGGCCTGGTCCTTACCGGGCGGCGAGCTGTCCACTGCTCACCGTCCGCAGGCCCGTGCCTTCGTTGGCTGGAAGTCCAACATCGTCTCCCGACTAGGGCGTCTCCTGCGGTGGCTAGTGGCGTGAGGGCGCTCGGATTCCCGCTTCATCACGCGCTTCGCCTCCTCCTTTGCCAGCATCACTGCTTCGCAGGAGGTGACGGCCTGCCATGCACTCTCGCTCCGGGCCATGGCCTGAACCAGGGTCGCACGCAAGAGATCGCCGCCGATCGCCGCTACGAGGACACGGCGGTGCTCTACCCAAGCCGGGCAGACCTCCACCGTGTCCTCAGGGCGATCCACACAATAGTGAGCTTGGCGTTTCGGTCGGCAAACCTTAAATTTGGAGTATTGAATGATTGTCAGCGACCAAATCTGGGATCCATATTAAACACTTGATATTCTTAGATTAATTAGCTTATTGCAGCAACAGATGGTCAGCAGTGGAGAGGCCTGGTCGGAACCCAGCTTGTGGAGGTTGGTGTTTGTCCAATTCAGGGTTGCTAAAGCAATTTGGATTAGTTTGGTTTTAAAAGATTAAGGTATTTTTTAAAGTTACGTATGATTACCCTGATTTTTTTTTTTATAGTTAGAAAATGTTTTATCTGCACTGAGAGCCTGTTTTTATATGTAAGGAGTATAAGTATTTAATGTTAATTTTAAAAGGGGATTATGAATTTTAGGACAGAATCCCTTACAGAATTTCTTTATATACCTATAAACACAAACAGATACAAAACGACTGACTGACATACCAGTGCGTAGCCGAAACTACTGGGTTTAAGAACGTGAAAGTTTGGACGGGGATTCCTATATCCTGTTTTAATGTAGGCGAGCTCTAGGGTCGTTTGTATGGAAAAATGTTTCGTGGAAAACAAGCATGTGTTTAGATTGTAGGTACATCAGCTTTCAAAATCCCAGGTACGAGCATCCCAATCCCATGTTTTGGATACGGTTCAAAATAAGCGTGAACGTTTTGTATCAATTGAATAAGTAACTTTCCAGTGAAACTTAAGGAAAGAAACTTGGTTTAAAGGTAAGGCTTAGGTGTAAGGGTTAACTGCTAACTTGGAGGTCAATGCTCTCGCCCACATATAGGAGTGCCGAGAGGAGGCAAAACGCCGGGGCATAACTCCGCTGCCGCGAGAAATCACGATACAGCGGGCAGGCGGGATCTCATGGCGATATGGAGAGTGTAATTTTCACTACCCAGTGTTAACAATAGCGGCGATAAGTTCCCTCTTTCTTTAAGGAGTGGCTACAGAGGCGCCACAGCGTCCTCACCTTCCGTCTAACGCAGACCCTTACCAAACACGGCTGTTTCGCGAGGTTCCTGTTCAGGATAAAGTAGGAGGAAACGCCAGGATGTCACCACTGTGTGGGTCCCCCTGAGGATACGGTGGAGGAAAGTGGAGGTTTGCCTGGCTTGGGCGGAGCATCTTCGTGTCCTTGTAGCGGTGATCTCTCGCGTGCGGCCGTGGTCCAGGTACATTGTACTGAGTGAAAATGAATGGGAAGCCGTCATTTCCTTCTGCAAAGCAGTAATGCCTGCAAAGGAGGAGGCGGACACCCGGGCGAAGGTTTTGTGTTCCACTCTCGCTTCAAAGAGATGTCAGAACATCGTGACTGAATCCACTAGGACCGAAGCCTGCCAAGGCTATGGGTGGTTCGAAAGATACACAGTGGCCCTGGCACAGGCAAATAAAGGAACACGGGTGGGTTTTAGTCAGTAAAATTCTGACACATACTTCCGCTCCGCCCAGAGCGGGAGAAGTCATTTGATGATTACCAACCCAAAAAGGGGGCGTATAATACAATAGTTGGGTGAAAACTATGAAATAAACAACTGGTCAAGCGGTCAACAAAACAGCTGGGAAATACCATAACAACCAAAAAGTAGGAACTATAGCGTTTTAAACAGCTCTACAACATTTACTGCAATACTTACGTTATTGGATAGACATTTTTTGTAAAGATATGAATCACTGGATTAGCGATATCCTTCAATATCATTCAGATTGTGATTGACAGTGTCTGCAATTACAGTTGATTTTGGTTGCTTTGTATTTCTAACAAGACTTTCATGGAAATGTCGGAAAATGGTCAAAAACTTACGGGTAACAAAAGCCTGGATTGGATATATACACATGTATGTATAGCCGAAAGCCAAAATCAGCAGTTAGTCTGGTAAAAGCGGACCTCCAGTCTCCAAAGCTGAAAAAGCTTCGGATACGAATGGGATTAACGCTGAGATGATGATGATGTAGGTATGGAATCTATACCTCAAACTGTAATCACCACCGCCAGTCACGAGCATAAATATATTACAATAGCCAGCAATACCTGATATAATCAGATTATCCGATATATTTGATTCATCCAGTAATAGACGATGGCAAATATATATGATAATTTATGATAGACGTATATAAGTTAAAGTACAAATATTGTGATCTCAAAGGAAACAATGGAAGAACATTGGAAGCATAAATATGTGATACCCATGTTTAAGAGCAGTATTGTCAATAATACTTATACTGTACAATTGTACATACATAATCAAAATCAAAGGTCATTTATTCCAATTAGGTTGAGAATCAGCACTTTTTGAACGTCAAAATTACATAAGACAGTCCCCCCAAAACGCCCGCCCTTCGCCACTTCCTAGAGCTTTCGCTGGGAAGAAGTGGCGGAACAAACTCCCCAGAAGCACAGCTGTCTGTTCATTAATAATGAAAAAACACATGACTTTATACAATACTATGTAGATACAGTAATGAACACAAGAAAACACAACAACGATGAAATCATTTACCATATGCCAGCTAGCCACGCCAAAATACCAGCAAACAAAACAAAAAAATAAATATCATTAAAATAGAAACGTAAATAAGTAAACTTATTCGCTAAATAAAAGCCCCAGGTATAAAGGGCATATATTTGTCTAGTACCTAAATGCGAACCGATCAGATATTCGCGAACTGATTTTTTTTCGAAGATATGAAATGATCTTGCAGATCCCTGATCGATTTCTGTGAATTGATCCCAACTTTCTATATTGTAGCAAATAATACCATAACAGTTTTCAGTAGACAGCCTCTGTGGCGTAGCGGTAGCGAACGCGGCCGTTGCGCAAGGAGGCGCGGGTTCGATCCCCGCGCAGTGCAAGTATTTGTATGCATGAATATGAATATTTGTACTGGTCTGGTCGTGCCTCGGAAAGCACGTTAAGCCGTTGGTCCCGGTTGCCATAAGAACATCTAGTGGCAGTCGTTACGGGTTGTTGGAGCCCTAAAAAAATCCAACAATTGGTCTAGCTGCAATGCTTCGATGTCGCCTTCGGGTTGTGAAGGTCAGACGGCAGTCGCTTCACGGAAAATGTCGAAGTTTAGCCATATCAGCAGTTGGACTGGTAAAGCGGACCCCAGACTCCAAAGCTGAAAAGGCTTCGGATGCGACTAGGATTAACGCTGGGATGATGATGTATTGCCGAAAGAAAATAATTTGAAGAAGTAAGTTACTGATAGAATATACAATATGTAAAGAAAACCCTGTCCGATCCGTGAAGGTATTGTTAGGTATTGATAACTGATTCTACTAATGCCCACAAACACAGGCTAAACTTAAAAAAAAAAATCCCCAAAAAAAAACAATATTTCGCAAAAAGAGGTAACTTAATACATGTGCGGTAAGCAACCCCTTTCGCGGGCGGCGGGGGGCAGGGCACGCGGCACCTGTGACGTGTTCGCGTCGCTATTCGCTTATAATAATACCGGTGTTGTCACTTTGTTAAAAATTACCAATATTCGGGGACGTTGGAATTAATTCCCGGGAAAAAAGGATTATTTCAAAATTCATTAGTATTGTTACTATGATGATTATGTAATTTTTTTTTTCTTTTTTTTTTTAGGGACTTTTATACAATTATTGCACATGCCAGTCCCATCAGACCTTATAATTAATAATATTAGCAAAACACAACAATAAAAAACCTACTTTATACCGCAAAACGTAATAATACAAACTTTATTAATTTATAAGCAGCTCCAGAGGTTGGTGTCGACAATATATGATGGTACATACAAACATCTTTTACATTTAAATGTAAAATTTTATATTATACATATTTGGTCAAGTGTTTACCTAACCTTTATTATCCTTATGGGTCGGACAGGGTTTTCTTTACATATTGTATAAGAGAGCAGTGTACCATGATTATTAGTGTCGACACCGGTTTGTCGTCATCATTACTACATGGATGGGTGGTTAATTTAAAGCCTACACACCTCCGTCAATCAATATTACCTACATAAGACAGTCCCCCAAAACGAACGCTTTTCGCCACTTCCTAGTGCTTTCGCTGGGATGCAGAAGGGGTGGAAAGAACTGTCATTCAACTTATCTATTGGTAGTGTGAAAAATCGCTAGTTTAATGAGGTCCAGATAAAACTATCAAGATATTAAAAGATGCTTTGCATCTTTACTATCTGTACTTTACCTTCATATATGATTAATTAGATTGAATTTATTATAAACAAATATAGTCACGTGCTAATCACCTCAAAAACTATTAAGAAGTTTGGTGGGTTTTAAAAATGTATTCAAATGTTGGTGGTTGTTTATACAAACTGGCATGATTTAGTACATGATTCTGAAAACTCCTGCGTTGAAAATTTTGGTCGTTTAATAAAAAGAAAAATGCTGTTTCATACCAAAGTGGAACATCTGCGCGGTCAAGATGTATGAAATAGCTGTTTTTTTTTTTTAATAGGCGCAACATTTGTATGCAAGGACGTCTAGAATAATGTGCTGAATTAATGGTTAGGTTATTCAAAGTTTGCGCGTCGAGGTCCCTGCCACATTGTATATTTTGCTATTCACCGTGTATTAACCTAGCGAAGTTCATCATAAGGCGTATCAATCGTTCGTTAGCAGCAACTTCACGGGGCTTTTAGCTTTGCCGTTGTTATTGTTTACCAAGTACGAACAAGAAGCCTTTTAACCATTTGCTTGTTTATTATTGAATGAAATTCGGGCCTGAAATAGCTTACAAGAACAAATTGAATAATTATTATTCATTTCCACTTATTATAAGGACTACTTTTCTGTTTATTTTAAGAGAAAGTTAATTCGTAGCTTTATTGCAAAATTGTGATGTTAAGTCAGTCAGTTCAGATATTGCGTAAATGGGTTAGCCTGTGGTAAAAAAAAAACTCGTACACCAAATACATTTTTGTCTAGATGTTGGGTGCTAATATCTTTCTATCTGATGCTGCGTGCCTGTTTATATCTAGAGCGACATAGACCAAGCCCAACAAGGACAAATTTGTTTAACCTCTGCACTACTCTGACTTCGCCCAGATAGTCTCTGTATCTGTTAAAAAACAGGTGCAGGTCTTCAATTTTTCTTTTTATCTCCGATATTAGTTGGAAAACAAACTAATAACGGAGATAAACATTTTTTTTTTTTTAGTGAACTCACACACATCAAACGCCGTAAAGATTACGAAAGTGCTGATCCATTTGGGCAGTATAATTCTAGCAAAAATAGCCTTCAAAACTAACCAAACAAAACTGACTTCGAATATATCAAATCGCACACATCACCATTCGACTGTTCACATCGAGCCCGTTTCTCCGAGCTCCATATCGGGATATCG
The DNA here is from genome assembly GCA_017933935.1 of Sesamia nonagrioides. Classification (NCBI taxonomy): domain Eukaryota; kingdom Metazoa; phylum Arthropoda; class Insecta; order Lepidoptera; family Noctuidae; genus Sesamia; species Sesamia nonagrioides. The sequence goes on from JADWQK010000081.1 coordinate 3,852,253, forward strand.
GCCATCCAAATGTACGCTCATGTAGAAGTGGGTCAAAAGTATCTCCATTATGGGCAAAGCACAGGCGTTACGTGGTGGTGGGCGGTTGAGGCGTCTGTGAGGCGCAACAGGCGCCCCGCCCCGCCCGCCGCGCGCAACAGGCGCCGGGCCCGACTTACTTGTTGAATCGACCGACCTACTAACGTGCCAAGACACTCGACACACAAAATTCTCGTACATAAGGAAAAAGGAAAAGTTGGTAAGATCTTCAAGAGGTAAACGTTGGTAGGGGCAAGCTTGCCCTCTACCAGGGGCAATCTTATCAGCGTAGTGTCGACGCACACGCTGCTGCGATCGGCGGTACATAACATTTGTCAATCAATCCTGACAAACACTGACCGTGAAAACTCAGGTGATGAGTTGTCGAGAATATCAATCCATACCATGTTCTCTTCAAAGCCACATCAACTTTGTTTTCAGTGTCAGATTTTTACAGGATAGACCTTTTGTTATTTAATGACATAATAATATAACCAACTTTACAAAAACGAAGGGACTTACAAACGATAATAAACGATATCACTCAAACTGGGACTTACAAACGACAATAAACGATATCACTCAAACTTTATTTCCCAAATAGATAGGTATATTTATGCGGCCTGCTAGCCTTTATTTTCGACAATTTGGACAACCTCATTACAAACACTAACTTCAGCAGAACATTGGCTTCAAAATATATAGATCGTTCCAACAAACGATCTTTAAATCTTCTACTTTAATGACTAAAAGGCAAACGGTTTGATTTTTATAGAAAAATACAATACAGTCAAAAGCGCTCATGAAAACGTTTCTACTTCCCACGTATTTATCGAAAATATAACTATTATAATTGGACAGATTTGATGGAAGTAGCATTTCTTTGAAAGTATATTTTTATCACCTACGCTACGCGGGTAATACGCAATACCTAATGCTTTCTAACATGAAATTCCACCAACCACCAAGACTTCTCAAAAAGATACTTCTGCACATTTACAAAGTTACGAACGTCAAAGAGCCTCGATCGTATGCATTTCAAGTGACATTGCAAGAGCCGCTTATATCACGACGCGTTATAATAATATGTTTGCTACTCACAGGATGTTACAAAAATTAAAGACATTTATGGAAATAATTCTCTTGAACTTTTTAAAATAATTTCCCTTGTTCTTAAAGATAATAGCACTATAAGATATGAAACTGGCACATTTCATTAATTAGACCTGTGCTGGCTGTATCTACCTATGTCCTATTTATAAATACCTGTATCTATTTATAAATCCGTATATATTAAAAAAACTTACAAAGTAACATTGATTCTCGAACAGCAATCAACTTAATACGTCAAAAATTGGTCCTACGGCTTCATGAACGTAATTATTATTTTTATCACACCTTGTACAAATATATGCTGTCTGTTTACACGGCACACTTTACCGCAAGCACCGAAGTTCGCCTGAGCTTCTACGATGTCGCAACTATTAATTTGTTAGCTCGAAAGCACCTTGAGTTATTCACGTGTTACGTGGAGCACTAATTTGCCTCGACATATTAGTGCTAAGACTCATGTCAACACCTCGTGTGCATAATATATTTCAGGAACATTGATACATTTTATACAAGGTATATTTAGGAAAGTTGAATGTCGCTCGTTTGATATCGCGAGTACTCGTAGTGATTTAAAATCCTCAAACGGTTTGATTTCTGTAAGGGAGTTTATACATGAAAAGTTACGTAACAATTGGGTTGTATCCTAAAAAATAATTTAATGTCCCTCGGATAGATTTATAAAAAACATAGAATATAAAAAACATAGAAGACATATTGATTTGAAATGTCGCATGGCGTCACGCCGTGGTACAAAATATATCACGGTGTTACGTAACTAGCTCCCACTCTGTAACTTTAATACGCTATATCTCAGTAGTTTTTGGTAATATTGACAAAATAAAAAATACGGGTCTTACTTTTTCTTATTATCTATAAGACGGACTAATTATTTTTTGATTTTCATACCTTGGATACATTCCTATAATAATATTGAGGAAACATCAAAAGGTGTCCTCTCAAACCGGGAAAACATAACAATAATGACAAATAGGAAAATTTCTAACGGCACAATGCCTAACTGCACACATACCTATAACTACAACGGACCAAACCACAATCACACCACAAAGGCAAAAGTGAATATTTTGTTCACACGGACCACATTTGGTCGTCAAATTCAACTTATAGCGAAAGTAACCACATAGACGCCACGTCACAATCTCAATGCAAACATCTGTCTGTCTGCAAATATTTGATATAACGGCACCACGTCGCAACTACTAGCAAGTACTAGTTATCTAAATGTTGTAGTTACCACAACGCAATTACAAAACACTGCAGCGACTTTATTGATGTGATGATGTGATGTGGTTGTGGTATGTGTGTTCCCTAATAAAGAATGGAAAAATATTAAAAAAAAATAAAATTATAACTGTTATATTGTACTATTCTATTAACAAGTAAATACCGAAATTGCGAACATATAGTATAGTAGTGTTTTTTTAGCGAATTTCACCAAACTTTTAAACCTAAAATAAGTCTTAGATATAATAGAAATAAATACGGTTTTTCTATATCAGAACTATGAGACGTCAAAATTATTCCACGGATAAAATAAATCTGATTTGAGTAAAATCAGCCCTCAGGCACATAAAAATAAGCACTTACCAACTAACGCCAATATTACTGTGAGAAGCGGTGCAGCCGGGAAAGATACTGACACGTTGAACTCTAGCATCTGCAGTAAGTCCACTAAAACAAAATGATTTACCATTATTAATAAAGCCAATCAAACTTTTTGCCATTTTTTTTTTAAGCATTTCCGTATTTATGTCGATATCTTTGAACTGTTTTATTGCTTATTGAATCTGAGAAAATATATATGTGCTTAAAATTATATGGGGAAGCAGCAGAAAAGGATAGAGCATTTATTGCACAAGAAAAAGTGCATCGGGCCTTTTGGTGGACTTCAGCCTGACGAGTCTTACGAACCATTATTATAAAAGCTATTATTTTTTCGCTTTACATAATTATGTATACGAAATCTGTAAATTTGCGTACCGACCTCAAAATATGATTGACACGTAAAAGTGAGCATGCACCTATGCATCAGCATGAACCTATCTATAAAATAGAAATATCTGTTGTTTATGGTAATAACAATAAGCGATTTTTTGTTTCGGATAAAATGTGTGAAGTATATATCGACCAACATGGGAGCCACAAAGACTTGTATTAAAGGATAATCCTAGTTGTACTGGTGTCTGTACGTATATACAATAAAATGTCAAATAATAATAACTCAGTTAAGAAAAACTATATAAATGGTTGAATGGACATAACTTTTCTGATAATAAAGGTATGCAATGTCAATTTCCTTTCTTTGATTTCTCTCTTCTCTTCCCTTTTTTCTTCTTCTCTTTTGATTTGAAAATATAAATTTAATGTATTCATAAAAATGAATGTAGAATAAATATGATATAAATGAGTATTATTGTATCGTTAATAAATTTGCTTTAACCTTTTGCCTTTAAAGTGTTTATTTATTTTTGCATGCAATTGATACTACATTTTTTATAGCAAAACATGTGGACATTCGATCAAAACCATAGTTTTGATATAATGTACATAAGGTTTGCTATACAAAATGGTCATTATATCAAAACCAAAGTTTTGGCAAATAAAACTTACATCAAAATAATTTATTGTAAGTCTTTCATACTTTTGTGCCTGGTTTCAGCTGTTTCATACTTTTGTACTGAACATCTGTATCAGCTAAGCCAAGGCGAAAGCCCCATGATGAGCTAGTTGATATGTTTCGCCATTTCAAGTAATTTTAACGAAGTTATTTTTTAATACCATAATAATTTTAAGTAAAACAGCTGAAGGACCGGTAAAGTTCTGTAAAGCTATTTATTCGATTCAAAACTATTAACGATTGATGAAATACTAATTATTTTGTTACGCTGTATTTTAATTCAATAAAGGACTTTTGTTTATTCACGCAATTTCCAATACCTACATCAATTCTAGGTATTTTCTTTGATGCTTTCTCAGTTTTGTTGTATTTAAAATGCTATCATAATTGATTTAGTATAATGTTATACGCTGCGACACATAGGCTTCTCAATAACAAAGAAAGTATGGCTGGTAGTCACCAATGCCCAATTGCCAAATGCCTTGTGACTTGATAACAGGCAACGGACTGGATATTTAAGTTAAGCAACCTTATTATACCCCAAATCGCTCTCTGAGGATGCGCGTAGAAACCGTGGCCCTGGCCTACAAGCAAGTGAAGGAACACTGGTGGATTTTAGTCAGTAAAAGTCTGACACGCCCTTCCGCTCCGCCCAGAGCGGGAGAGGTCATTTGATGATTTCCCATCCCAAACAAAAAAAAAGGATGCGCGTTAGTAGCGTATAGTATCGCTATTTCAAAAAATAAAAACTACTATTATATGTTTTTCAGTTAAAATTATGAATAAGTGTTATAGTGCACATTTAAAACAAGCATAAGAGTATGTGGCGTGCCATAAGCCACGCATAGCGCCCCCTGGAGGCGTGCGCGCGCGGCGGAGTCGCACGTTAACGCGATCAAACGGCTGCTATATGAATTTTTCATGTGCCACGAGAAGTAATGGTGTCGCCCGAGACGTCGGATCATTCTTTACGAGCCGACAACGGAAACCTTTAAAAATATACGATTTATCTATTGCTATATCGCATGTTGCGCCACCGCACACCAGAGAGTGCACTCAGACTTTTGGAAATTCGGATCCAAAGCTAGTTATTTTGAAAAAAGTGCGCTAAATAGATTAACCGCTGAAATCTGTCCGTAAAAATCCACCCAAATAGGGTTGAGTTCAAAGTGACGCACCATGTCACGGTTTGGGGAGAGTAGATCCGTAATAAGATAAAGGTTTTATCGTCTTTTCGTTAGCGTAGTTCTCGTGTACTCTCAGTTTGTCTGAGCTTTGTGGACGGTTGTTTGCTTAAGGTGGGATAATCCCGGCACAGTTTCTGTATCGAATACACACGCCTTTGTCCCCTCTGTCATATCTTTTGATGTTGTCTAGCTGGATAAAGGGTTTGATCTGACGAATCTAAGGAGATATTCTATGAAAGGTCGTCTTGAGTACGTCTTAATACTAGTAAAGGCAAAGGGGTTGCTTATTATAAAAAGATTATCGTGACGAGAGTTCCAATTGTTAACTTTAATCTGTTAAGGCTAGATACAGAAATCGACTTCTGTCTTCTGATAGATTCGACTAACTTTCCTCCATAAATTAAGTAATCAGGTGTTAAAGTAAATTCGTTGCACAGAAGACACTTTTTGATATTTTCAATAAAAAAAAAGTTTATTGCAACGTCATCGTTCATCATTCATCATGTGAAATTAATTTCGCCGTCGCTTCCCCCGTTCCCGTTTCGTTGCGTACTTTCTACGATTTACTGCGCGGATTCATATTACCGTAAAGTATTGGTAGCAAAGGAGCACGACGATATTAAATATTGTGCAATATGCGATCCAAGAGTTATATTTCAAATTCCATTTAGGAGATAAATTTTGAAGTTTTGTAATGAAACGTCTGATATAGGTAATCAATTTAGCGATCGAGTAGACTAGTAGAGCAAACTCTTAACGCGACGGAATGGTGGAGGTTGGACGGAGATACTTGACGCTCGGAACAATGGAGCGAGCAGGTAATTGGCATTAAACCGTGCTTGAAACGGTTGTTAGTGCAAGCCGGAGCGGCGAAAGGGCGGCGCCTCTCCGATACCGCTTGCCCTAATTAGGTAGAAATACGAGAAATAAGAGGAAAAATGATATTGTCCCAGAGCTATCGTTAAAACGAAGCGACTTACTTTTTCGTGACAAGTAGCAGCGCTAAGCATTTTAAAGCTTATATACACATATATATAGGGTGTATCTGACATCGTAACGCAAACTTCGCGAAAAGGCTAGACCGCATGCCACTATCAAAATTATGATAGTTATTTATGTCGTTAATGAGCGGTTACAGACATCACAGTGTTAAACTATCGGCTCGGCCTTTGAACGTTGCAAGCGTGCCGCCGCGCGTGTTTATAGGTATGACGTTAACCTAACATCAGGTCACTCAATTAAATCACCTGATAGGACAGTTTTTCGAGTTTCGTTCACATTGCGCTTTTTTGTGTAATTAATTAATTGTTACTTTAAAATCTTAGTAGGTTATAAAAGTATAGCAATTATGAACGGTCTTCAGTGAAAAAAAAAACTGTTTTTTTATCAGGAAAATACCGACGAGACATTCCCCAAGACGGGAATCAGAATGTACTGGATCCATGGTACTCGTTTGTGCGTCGATTCCAGATACACTCTTTATAATTTTTTATTTGTGTGTGGGCAGATAAGGGAACGAAAACCTGCACAAATCTACAACTGATCAAAAGTCGACGTTACATCACAACAAAATTATAATGTAAAATAAAGTTAGCCGAACGGCGGAGCAGACATGAAATTCAAACAAAAACAAAATGAATTTCTGCAGAGCGTGGACCGGGAGGAGAAAATAAGTCAGATTTTATTGACGTCGGCACATCATTATTATCTGCTTATTTTCCTTTTCGCCCCGATACCTTCTAATACCTTATTGCTATGGAAAATTACGTTCTATTTGAGAGCTAAATAATTGGCCAAATTACATCCAAAATCGGCTTATAGAAGGAATAATTTGCAAATTAGATACTTAAAGGATTTTCAAACCTACGCTACTACCTTGGCGACGAAAAAAGAAATTTTTTGGTTCCTTGTAGTACCAGTTAAATTATTACAGTATGCTTTAAGCATTCTTTGTGACAATAGGTGTCACAAATATTGTTACAATAGACAATATGGTAAGAAGGATAGGAAACTGACATAACTGACAAAAAATACAAGGATCGTAATTAGAAAATAGTCATAGAAAATGATCGTTTCTATGACTATTTTCTAATTACGATCCTTGTATTTTTTTCCCAAGAAAGTATGAATAGATCAAATATAAAAAAAAATAAGAGAAACCGCAAATCTGAAACTTAAAACAGAATAATCCACACACACAACATAAACCATAATATTGTTCTAATAGAAAATAAACAACAAAATCTTATTTTCTATAAAACGTTTGAAATTAATGTTTCCAATGAAATTAAATTTCTGCGATAAGTAGCCTTAGTGCTTCGCAGAATATTTTACTATCGCATTTTTTATAATAACGTTATAACGATACTCTTTGAAGAAGTACAAGGGGTACTAAAATACTCTCTCAATTAAAGCTTATTACAGAAACAAGAGGTTGTTTGTTTCCAGGCTAATTGTTGGAACAATTAGTCTAGCAGTGGTATTCTGCTAGTAATAGTAAAATACAACATTCCGTACCTGCACGTGTAAGATTTAGGTATCTATCGAGCATTATGGTAGATATCTTAAGCCTTGGGAAATAACTACCACTAAATTCGATCACATCGAAGTGTACAGAGGTGTAAGAGTACAGTTGCCATGAACGGCAAAAATGTATGTGTAAATGTGTAAATTAAATAAAAAATAAAACGGCCTTTCGATCGTGGTAAAGTTCCAAGAATACATGCACCATGAATAAATTAATAAACTTCCGAGAAACCAGAAACCCTAGTTGACAGACTAGAAATTAAATATTCGCTTGTGAAATAAATTTTGTATTTTTCTTTTTTAGGGTTCAGTAGCTAAATGGCAAAAAACGGAACCGTTATAGATTTGATATGTCTGTCTGTCCGTCTGTCCGTCCGTATGTCACAGCCATTTTTTTCCGAAACTATAAGAGCTATACTGTTGAAACTTGGTAGGTAGATGTATTCTGTGAAGCGCATTAAGATTACGATGCAAAAATAAAAAAATAATAATATATATTATGGGCTCCCTATAGTATAATATAGAACTGAAACTTATTTTTTTTTCATCTAGTACATACGTGTGGGGTATCTATGGATAGGTCTTCAAAAATGATGTCGAGATTTCTGAAATATTTTTTTTCTAAACCGAATAGTTTGCGTGACAGACGCTTCCAAAGTGGACAAAAGCTAGTCCCCCCCTCTAAATTCTAAAATAACAAAATTAAAAACGTAAAAAAAACACATGATGTACATTACTATAAAAACTACCAATGAAAATTGTTTTAAACGAGATCTAGTAAGTAGTTCTTTTTAATACCTCGTAAATCGTAAACCGCTTATTAACGCGTAATCTTCATACAAATAAATCCTTTACTTTCATACATCACTGGTACGGAACCCTATCTGCGTGAGTCCGACACGCACTTAGCCGGTTTTTTTTACTAAGGATTCAACTCTGGCTTAAGTTAAATGTCGAAAAACGACCCCTCGGTGCCATCTTATGTTAGTAATAGTAAGCATACGAGATCTTCGCTAGCGTATAAAATGTAAACATTTTATGTAATTATTAGCAAGATATCCATTCAAGGAAATATACTCGTACATTTCTGCACTTGGGTAGAGATTGCATCTCGAAGTTAGCAATAGTAAGGTTATCACCAAAGGAGCAAGTGAAGCAATTTGCTGTGTGAAGCGGAGCAAGCAGAGCGGGAGAAGCCGTGCAAACGAGCACGTCTCGAAAACACCAATTGGAAATTCTACATTTACTTCGGTACCTAACCATTAATTGGAATATAAAATGGATGGAATAGATGCATTTATGTCGAGCGATGCACAAAAACGCTTAAAAATCTTGTCGCATAAGTAAAGGTCGAAACATACTATCAAAACGCAACGCGATGTGTTGTGCCGACACCCGACGCTCGTCGTGCACATAGGCAACACGCCACGCGATGCTACATCTCCCAAAGTCGAAACATACTATCAAAACGTGACACGACGCCACGCCACCCGACGCATGTCAGTACGTATCAATTCCATACATTTAATATGGCCAGAAGCGCATAGGCAACACGCTATGTGACCACACGCCACAACATCCAACCGATATGGATCAGCGTGTTGCCGGGAGAGGGGAGGGACACGCCACCCGACGAATCAGCGCAGTATGTTTCTAGTTAACACCCGACGTTTTATGGCGGTTATAATAAAATATATTTTTTGTTTAAAAATTGGTTTAAAATGTCGGATAAAGAATTAGTGAAACGGTACTCAGGTGCCCGCGGTTTCACCCGCGTGGGTTTCGATACGTTTTTTTTTTTAATTGATCCGATCCTATAGGTCGCTACGTGATGTTATATAGCCTAATGCCTTCCGGGATTGATAGGCTATCCATCGCATAAAGAAACAGTAGTTCCTGAGATTTACGTGTTCAAACAAACAAACAAACTCTTCAGCTTTATATACTAGTATAGATGAGTACGTCTTTTTTTATTTATTGTTTCTGTACAAAATATATCCCCAAAATCTGCAATGAATCTTCTTCAAAATCTTCATATAGCTCGTCTTCAAGCAGAATCGAATCCACGGGCACGTGACACGTCAATACACTTCAGTCTTTCGTGAGAGACTACACGATACGTGTTGCAGCATCGCGTGGCGTGTTGCCTATGTGCACAACGAGCGTCGAGTGTCGGCACAACACATCGCGTTGCGTTTTGATAGTATGTTTCGACCTTTACGAAAGACTGAAGTGTACTGACATGTCACGTGGCCATGGATTCGATTTTGCTTGAAGACGAGCTAGATGAAGATTTTGAAGAAGATTTATTGCAGATTTTGGCGATATGTTTTGTACAAAAACAGTAAATAAAAAAAGACGTACTCATCTATTAATATAAAGCTGAAGAGTTTGTTTGTTTGTTTGAACACGCTAATCCCAGGAACTACTGTTCCGATTTGAAATATTCGATGGATAGCCTATTAATCCAGGAAAGCTTTAGGCTATATAACATCACGTTGCGACCAATAGGATCGGAGCAATTAAAAAAAAAAAAGTATCGAAACACACGCGGGTGAAACCGCGGGCACCTGACGACCACTGACAATAATGTTTGGAAAGGCGTAGTCACATGTTACATATACCTACCTACCGTAGCACCTTGACAACGTGTGACTACGCCTTTCCAAACATGAAAATTTATCTCTACATAGTGAATATTGTATACTTCAGGAAAGTGTTGTATGACATTATTGTCAATTTACAACGAAGGCATCTTGGTAGAGTCTACTGTGTCCATTTACTTGCAACTACATTAGCAACTTTGTTCAGTTCAGTATTCTGAAAATCTTGTTTTATACTTTTTCAGCGTTGTTTTTTGTCGTAGTTGGGTTTTAGTTTTTCTACTTTTTATTATTTGTACTATTTTGGTGTTCAAGTGTATTTGTGGCGCATAATATTAACAAAAATTAAACTGACGAACTAAAAACTAAGTACTTGACATATTACATCTACACGCACATATAACAACATAAGCCCGAAGGCATATAGTGCAGAGGACATTTTTGTGGGGGCTTTAGCCAGTTATCAAACCGTTTCCGCCTTCACCGCGTGGAGTTACTCCCAGCTTATGTCGTTTTCATTAGTGCATTACATATTCTGTTAATGTTCACACTGTTCTACATAAAGCGATTCACAGTTCCCGTGATCCACGCTTTACTCTTATCGCTCATATTTAACATCATTAAAGCATTCTTGTAATTATGTACAAGCATTAAGTACTCGTGAAGCTCTTTCACGTGATACCAAACACTGTATATTTATTTTAATTTTATATTAACATAGAACTTTTTGTCCGCTAGAGGGCGCTATACTAAATTTCGTGACAAGCTTTATAGCTCATAACTAACAGAATATCAAGGCCCTTCTAATGGTACTGCAGTGGTCTTATTCTGATAAGTAGTAAAGAAGCTATGAACGAAAAGATGTGAATTATATGCAACCAGCCCATGAATACAGGTAAAGTCACAAGCAAATGCTAGCAATATATATAAATATTCAAAATGTACAAGTAAAGCGCTTTCAAATGACACCAAACACGGCATATTTATCTTAACTTTATTTTTTTACACTGCATGTTTTATCCGCTAGAGGGCGCCACATTAGATTTTTTGAAACCCCATATAGCCTATAACCAGCGGACAATTAAGACGCTTCTAATGATATGTCATTTGTCGAATTCTGATAAGTTGTTTAGAAGTTACGAGGGAACAGATGAACATACATACATACATACATCCATACATACATACATACATACATCCATACATACATACATACATACATAGCCTGTCAAAATCATAACCCTCCTTTTGCTTTGCCGTAGTCGGGTAATTAAAGGGAATTTGAGGTCTTTTTTAGATTCAAATAAAGAATCTCAGATATCAAATCAAACAATTCAGATATGTATTTTTTTTTTTTTATAAATTATAAGCCAGTGCTAGACCGCAATCCCGCCTGATGGTAAGCAGTGATGCAATCGTTGATGGTAAAGCGCGCTAGCTTATTAGAAGCCTATTCGCTCAAAAAAAAAAAAACTGAGCGAATAGGAAGGAAGACGGCAGTTGAGCGAGGTGAAGCAATGTTAAAGCCAACAACACGACCAACGATTCTGCGTCAGAGGGAGATTGATCTGGAGACCCTCCACGACCAAACTCCCGACACAACAACATTTGGCACCTCGTACCCGGCACACATCGCAACACAACCGCTCAGACCCGTCCTGCGTACGGCTTCACCAGACATCATGCCGGAACACGACGAATCGCTTAGCGGCAAGACTTTGTCTAGTGGGTGGTAACTTCTGCCGGCAGCCGATGTTTATGGCCTACCACCGAGGTCACATGTCTTCGAAGTTTTGCCTCTAGGACCTGCCGGTTTACTCACGATGTTTTCCTGTACAGTTTTGAGAGCAGTGGTGATGAAATTTACACAAAGTAAAGCGCCTGACGGGGTTCGAATCTACGACCCACAACGGCGTATACAATGAAAATGAAAGCTTAAAACTTTCCCAGTGATGGGACTAATGCCGCATCTCCGTGAGATTGGTTGATGTCACACATTACTTTTTGTTCTATGGTTTTGGATTACTAAAGTAATAATTTAATACATTGTCATATATAAATAATCATCATCATCATCTCAGCGTTAATCCCAGTCGCATTCGTAACTTTTCAGCTTCGGAGTCTGGCTCCGCTTTACCAGTCAACTGCTGATTTTGGCTAAACTTCGATATTTTCCTTGAAGCGACTGCCGTCAGACCTCCACAACCCGAAGGCGATATCTAAGCATTGCAGTTAGACCAATTGTTGGACTTTTGAGGGCTCCAACAACCCGTAACGACTGCCACTAGATGTTCGTATGGCAACCGGGACCAACGGCTTAACGTCCTTTCCGAGGCACGACCAGACCAGTGCAAATATTCATATTCATGCATACATATACGCATGCATAATGCACTGTGCGGGGATCGAACCAGCGCCTCCATGCGCAACGGCCGCGTTCGCTACCACTACGCCACGGAGGCTGTCATTATATTGTGTTCATATATAAATAATATATAAGAAATTCGAAGAGACGAATTACATATTAAAATTATTCTGTTTTGCTACAACACAAATTAACCCCAATCTCTTACAAAATACTCTTTCATACCCTACACGGCCGCTCCATTCAGAATTGTTTCCATTTCATTATTAAAACAGGCTCATGGTTTCACTATATTTTCATTGTGAACCAAATCATTTTTGTTCATTAAAATCAGACTAAACAACGTTTGTTGTATAATCCTAAAATACGGTTGTTTTTTCTACCATCCATTAGCGGTGGGGAAGCTAAAGAAAATGTTTAAGCTTTCGAGAATTACAAACATCTTAAAATACCTAAAAAAAAATGTGAACAAAAACATTCTTAAAAATATTCTGGGACTTTCTTATGGAACACTTAATTATCTCGTCGGGTCGTCAATTTGATCCCGATATTTAATTATGCAAATGATGAACCGGTTTTTTCGCGACTATCTTTTCCCTCAGTATTAATTAAGGTGAGTCAATCAGATTGCAAAAAGCAGAAAGTCATCCTGTCTTTCGTCATTATTAGATACGAGTTATAGATACGGAACACGTATCGATGGCATTATGTAATTGTCCTATCTGTGGTTTATAAAATCAAGATGCCAGTTTTCTTTACGTGTTTTCAGAAAAACTTAGACAAACTATCTCCGTACATATAACTTGCGCAGATAAAGAAAAGATCTGAAAATGGCGGCGGATACTTATGGTACGGTTGACAAAACATGCCATTGTTCAATCACAAACCAACTGCTAAGATAGAAAAATGTCAAATTTACGTTGTAAATATTGTTATTTACAACGTAAATTTGACATTTTACTTGTTTATTGTTGTGTTTGTTTTTATTGTTGTTTTTTATTTTTATTTTGTTGTTTTTGTTGAGTTTGAACAATCAAACTCAACAAAAACAAAAATATCAACAAAAACAACAAAATAACAGAGATTTTAGCGGAACGAAATTAACGATAACTGGAAGTGCATCAAAGTAGCTTGGAAAGCGAATCTTGAATTCCTGATCGATGATTTTTTTTGCAGTGCTTACTTCACTGTGTGAGTATAGACAGCGATAGAAAGTGAGTGAGAACGCATGCGAGCGGACGCCATTTACAGATCTTTTCTTTATCTGCGCGTGTTATACCTAGATACCTACATTTAAGAAAATGGCGTCACATAAATTAACGCCCTAATCACGTAACACACTGATATTTTTGAAGGATGTTTGCTTCATTTGTTCTAAATATTCAACGATGTACATCATCATCATCATCATCTCAGCGTTTATCCCGGTTGCATCCGCGGCTTTCGCGTTGGAGCCCGGGGTCCGCTTTCCTGCACATTCTCCTCCATTTCGCACGATCTTTAGCATCCTGTGGTAAGAGCTTGTTGGCACGCATGTCATCAATCATCATCTTACAACGTCAAGCCAGCACTTCTTTGGTCTACCCCGCTTGTTCCGGCCCGGCGGAGGCGCCATGGCAAGACATTTGTTACCCACGTAACATGGCGGTTTGCGTAAGACGTGGCCGTACCAGCGTAGGCGAATCTCCTGCAGTTTGTCTGTAATATCACGGACACGAAGGCTGCCCCGGATGCGGGAGTTCCTGATGCGGTCTTTCCGCGTAACTCCACACATCCACCGCCGCATATTCATCTCCGTGACACGCAGCTCCTGCTTGCGTCGCTCAAGCACAGGCCACGCCTCACTGCCATACAGGAGAATAGGTCTAATGATGCTTATGAATGAGCTGAATGAGCTTAACCGGCATTTTGGGGTAAATAAAGCAATGAATTAAGAAACTGTCAAAATAAAAGACATTACTACTCTTAGTGTGCTAAGCAACCGCCCCGCAGCACCAAAAAGTAACATTATACAATTTTGAAATAACATATTTTATGGCTGAAAATAACTAACACAATCGCAATTCCAATAATGATCAACTTCATTAAACGTATATCATCATCAATTAAATTAGGTGCAGCAAACAGCGGTATGCCTACGCATACCGCGTAGCGCAATGCGGTTTTTTTGCATGTCCGGAATATCGGCATGCAGGCAATACATATATAACGCGTCAATAGGTAGTAATTATAAAGATACTGGTCTAGTGAATCGAGTACCGCATGGTATTAGCGTTAATTTAATCTAACTAATTAGCCTGTGTTATCTGCATGGTTCTCGCTTTTCCACACAAGTCTATCTTTTGCGAGTAGGTACCGGGCATTCCCTACAGTAGGAGTCAAATTCGTTCCGCAATCTCCGTCTTCGCCTGTTGCGATGGCGTCATGCATTTAATGGGACCCAAACGGTGGTTGTTTTAGTCCAATTATGTTTGACATGCGGCAAACATGTTCGGCCGAATCCAACTTAAAGCACTCTACACCCCAAAGCCGCCCGGCGACATATCTTCGTCATCTCAGCGTTTATTCCAGTCGAATCCGAAGCTTTTTTCAGCTTTGGAGTCTGAGGTCCGTGTTGGACTTTTTGAGGGATCCAACAACCCCTTAACAACTGCCACTAGATGTTCGTATGGCAACCGGGAACAACGGCTCAACGTGCCTTCCGAGGCACGACCAGACCCCTGCAAATATTCATATTCACGCATACAAATATTTGCAATGGGCAGGGATCGAACCCGTGCCACCTTGCGCAGCTGCCGCGCCCGCCACCGCTACGCCACGGAGGCTGTGCTAACACACCCAAAGCCGCCCGGCGGCATATGTCAGCAACATTTTGCCGGCGAGCTATGTTGGCGGCTTCAGTCATTGCGAGTCGTAAAACTTTGCCGGCGGCACGTCGGCGGCTCGACATCAAAAACTTATTTGGCATTTAAAATGCTAGCACGTCACTATAGCTGTAATGTCGCCGGGCAACTGAGCGCTTGCGTACGCTAGCCAACGACATGTCGGCGGGCAACACGCTCGGACGAAGGTTGCCGACATGCTTCACGCCGCCGCGCCGCCGGGTTGTGTCGGCAGGCTGTACCGCCTTTAGCGGCTTTGGTTTGTAGTGCGTTTATCGGCTTTCTACGCAAAGTCCGTAATCTTGCTTTAGACATCCGAACCCCGAGTATACTTGCACTCCATGGCTCACTGGCAAACCTCGAGCTTAGACCTCTATTATTAATTTTTTAACACCCTTGCTCGTAAAGCTGATGTAATTCCACCGGTTTTAAATATGTAAAGCAGGCCATAACAAACGCGTGTTTTATCAAAGCAAATAGTTAAGTTATAGTCCATAACAGCATTATTTTCCATAACAGCATTATTTTCCATTTCAAGTAATTATGGAACTGATCGCCGCCGCACGGCTCGCGCTGCGCGCTGTTCCATATTTGAAATGGCAAATAATAATACTAATGGAGGGAAAGCAACAGTGTGCATTCACAGATTGAGTTTATTTAAAATGAACAAAATATAAAATACTTCTTTTTCTGTTTCCTCGCAAGTGTGTTAAAAAACGTCGTACGATATACGTGCGTATTGGTTATAACATGCGAGGCGGAATTTCAGCCCGAGCCGAAGGCGAGGGTGTAATTGAGCCGAGCATGCATCATTACGCACTAATATCGTAATGTACTATAACCGCAATCCTTTTTGGAGTCAATCATAATGATGGATGACAAACCGTTGATGTGCCGTTAGACCGCAACGATTATAATGGCTGATTTGATTTTCTATCTGACCAAGCGCTTTGAAGAATTAACTCCTATATGCTGATAATTTAATAGCCTAATTGAATATCGACGCGCGAACTTATAGCGTGGTTTCACTACACAATTTTGTGGGGCATAGAATTTTTTTTTTTTAATAATCTATTAAATGAAGCAAATAGTAAATATGTCAATAGAACGTGTATATACATAGAATATATTAATACGAAAGTGAAAAGTAATAAGAAAGTGATATATAAATAGACGGTTTCTTTGGATGATATTAAACGATATGGAAAAGGTTTTCTTGTACAAAATTTTCTACTAAGTGTCGTAGTACCCTATTCCTATCGCTATAACTTTATATTATAAAACAGCAAGGTAATAGCGTAACACAATATCAGTAGCAATGGGTTTCATTTTGACAGTACAACAGCATTCATTGTGTTAGGTATACGTTGTTGAGTAGATACATTTTCAAACATAGGGAGCAATGTAATAGCAATAAGTTTCAAAACGATTCCAATTCATATTGATGGTAAGTTACGCAATTAGGGCGCAGGTTTTTTTTTTAATTCTATAAATAACTAGTACGGAACTCTTTACGTGCGTGTCTCCCACTTGGTTGGTTTTTCTGTTAGATTTTCTTTATGAATCATTAAAATTATTACAAGATTAATTGACTCAGCTAGTCTATCTATTGAATAAAAATTAAATGCTGTTCATTGGTAAGCGTATCACTATGAAACGGCTGCACAGATTGGGCTACATTTTATTTAAAAATATCAGACATTAGATTTAAATGAAAAGAAAAAACGAATGAAAAAATCCTGGAAAGTTTTTTATGTGGAACATAAAAAACAGGATTTTTTTTTCAGCCTGATCAACCTTTTTTCTATGGTTTTGATTGGACAGGACACTGCCTATCAGCTAGTAAGTATATCAGAAACGAAAGGAACGAAATCAATACATCCAAAAAACAAAGCAACTACGACAACTATACAGAATGGCTGTGAAACGGAAAGACTTAGAAATTCTGTAATATTAAATTAATAATTATGCATTCCTATTTCAGTTTTAATTAGAATGATTAATTAGAAATAACAAATGCAAAGTATTTTCATTATCAATTGCAATAAATGTTTTTCTACAATAAAAATTATTGGACCGCAGTTTTGAATTTCAATAAAAATCGATTAGCCCCTTAGTGTTGGAAATGTTAAATATTGATTGACATATTTTATTGGAATCAAAACCGAAATGACTTACATAATTAAAGATCAGCATCTAATTCTCTCTCTCTTCTTAAACTCTTAGCGTCTATTACACAAATTCAAAAAGTCAAACATTATTGAGAAACTGACTGCACTTGTGAAAGAAACACGCAGATTCATTTCTATAGGCTTATGTACATACAACAATATTAAATACCTAAATATACCTATACGGACAAATCACACAGATTGAGCTAGCCCCAAAGTAAGTTCGAGATTTGTGTTATGGGATACTAACTCAACGATACTACCTATATTTATAATAGATACATATATAGATAAACATCCAAGACCCAGGCCAATCAGGAAAAGATCGTTTTCCATCATGACCTGGCCGGGGATCGAACCCGGGGTGTCCACGTCTTAGGCAGGCGTGTTGACCGCTGCGCCACGGAGGACGACAAATATTGATACGAATATTGATTTTATTAAACACAAAATAGACCGATATATGTATATAGTAGCGGCAACAAACTAAAAGCCAACATTAACCGAATCGCATAGCCGAATTCAAATAGGGATTGTCATCCATACGTGGCTGGAATTTCCGATAAATCGATAAAACAGTCTCAACTACGGTTTGACAAATTTAGTTACACAACAGGTTTATATTGAAACCAAATTATTTGAAATGAACATTGGGAATTTTTTTCGCACTAAATTGTACTCAGACAATCTAATCTACAACATAAAACTCCGAGAGTCGTTGTTATAAACAGATAAAAAATTCAAAAATATACTTATTGAAAAATTGTAACCCCATACAAAGGCTTCCAACGGATGGAATACGTTTGTGACGATGCACGGGGTGTAATCCTCTAAGCGTCCAAGCGTCCATGTGTGGCGGATCGTACACAACAGATCTGCGACCTAAAAATATCTTTTTATTCATCCGATAAGCTGCTTGAAGAATGGTCCACACAGTTTGTGTTCTGTGTTAAAACCTTTGTTGTAACTAAACTCTCTTGTATTCTTTAAGGCCAGTGTGCTGTGGCGAATGTATTGTGAAAATCATTTGAATCTCGTAAGGTTTTTGTGCGACTGTTTGTTCGTTGTCGACGTGTTTCGCACGTAGAATTTAAATTCTGACACATTTTCGCCTGTGTGGCTACTATGAGTTTTCATTACGAGACTCGATCATACGCATCGACGGCGTTCGGCGCTCTCATTGGTTGAGAGTTCCTACAACCTTAAAGCGGGCCAACCGATGAGTCAAACGCGGTCGATATAGATGATCGAGTCTTCGTTGGTATCATTTTGGTGAACATCAGAGGACACAGCGTGAAAAATCATGCTGTTGAGACACATAGTCTGATCTCCCGATAGTTCCTGAGATAAGATTGCAACTAGAAAACGTTTTCGAAAATCGGCATTCAGATCTCCGTCGTGTCTTATAATGACGATCGCTAGTATGGTACACAAGTTATAAAATTGTTATCATTTTGGGACCAAACTAACGTAATAACACAACGCGATGCCACACGATGAAGATCTGCCGATCTATTCTATTAATACCTCGCCGTGAATAGTTAGGTGAAGTGCGCTTAGACGCATTAACAGGTCACCTGTTAATGGCGTCAATCCCTAGCCTAGAAGTGTGCGTGGAGTGAGACGCCGTTCCAAATAAAATGGTAGCTCACGCAACGACCACTTCACAAGTTTCCACTGCGATATGGTAACAGCATCGCACTGCCGATATACCAAAATTATACAATAGCTAGCTACTCCCCGCGGTTTCACCCGCGTGAGTAGTAGTAGTATGATTATACTTATGAATATATGAAAATAATAAAAACCTATTCTCAGACCTTATGAATGAATAATCACAATCAGTTGAGCTGTTTTTGAGGAATTGTAGAGGACAAACACTGTGACAAGAAAATTTTATATAATAGAAGAAGTTAAGGCCTTCAACGTTTGTAAAAACTTATTAAAACTGAATTGTCAAAATCAGTTTCGTTTCAAAATTATCAGTTATTTCCTCTCAAGCCCTATGGCGCTAAAAATTACACTATTAACGGATTATAGAATATTATGGAAGCATAATCTGTGATTTTAGCTGTGTACAAATATACCTTGGATAGCCAGCAATTTTTGAATTCCAAGACATTTACCTTATAAGATAATATCTACAAAAATAAAAGCAAAGGCGAGCAATCTTCGTATTTCACAAGACGATGAAAACTCTTTTACATTAAGAAAATAAACGGCATTTTTTTTTAAAGGTTTAAAAAAAGAGAAACTAAAAAACAACGTCAAAGCGATGTTCCCAGGTACACATTTCCCGGTACACGGGGATGAGTCGTCATAGAGACCAACTGGATCCCATTGAACAGATTTACCCTTATCTGATATTGTGAGCTGAATAGTTTATTCTACAAACTCGAGCTAAGAGCTTCTTTAGATATAAATCTTATTTTACTGTTGGGGTTCTATACAAAAATGATAAAAGGTGTCCCTTGAATGTGGTACGCGGACGTCTCGTTTGTCGCGTCTAAATGCGTATCTTAGACCCAAAAATTATAATAATCTTGCAAACGAATGATTTTCAAGGACACGTTTATACACATATTAACGCATTTAGATGCGTGTGATGTAAGTTAATAGTTTAAAGCAAACGAAGGTTCTCTATCCTGTTTTACCCACCAAACACTTTGAGAATATATATATTTATTCTAGAGACCACAATTTTTTTTTTTTTGTTTGTCATCTGTCGCGAATCTGCAATAGCTATTGTCGTTATTATGTTTAAATGTGTAATATTGTGTAATCCTAAGATAGGATTACTTTTTGACTCTGCTACTGAAGATCTCAAACGTCCACGAGAGCAGCTAATATTTATAAAAAGAAAAGAAAGTATGTTGGCGAAACACGCACATGGGTGAATTATGAAATCGTGACCTGGGTTAGGACATATATCTATACCGATATTAGTAGCAGGGAAAGCCTAGCTACTGATAGATATCACATCATAATACAAAGAACAAATCCAAAATTACTTCATCATTAGTGGAGAAACCATAGTAACAAACAAATGTCAAATTAATAAATACGTAATAAGATATCATCGTAGCATGATTCCCGGATACGAATATCCGGCGACCCAAGTAAGTAACTAATATAACTCACTAATTAATACGGCGAAGTAACTCGGTATTTTTCCTTGCTTATTTTTCTTAAATATACAAAATTCTGAAACGAATCGAGTTCATCTGAAATCCTCCGCGATGAATTTAATAAGAAACAAAGGCAATGGATGGAGAAAATTGAGGTTTTTCATTTCCAAGGAAAAGAGATTTAAAAAGATTCCGAAACAATCATCGAATTGAAACACTACGGCAAGTGGTGGCGCGGGAAACACAGAAAGAAACAAATTATCTCTATCTGGCTAATTGTCGACAGATCAAAGAGGAGGGCGGGGGGATTGGCTAGGTAAATCCGAGTCGGTATTTTTTTACAGAGCAGGGGTGGGTCGCGGCCGCGGGCGCTATTCGCAATTATTGTTATTACAAAGAGTTTGCCTGAGCCGGCTCACGACTCGGAGCATTTTTCACTGAAATCATCCTCACAACATCTATAATAATTATAATTGCAGCGTAAATTCTGTGAATTCGAGACGACATCTAGTCGTTACGTAATTAGAATGCATTAACAGTATGAAATATGTACCCTGATCGTGTTTGAGAAACCCGCAGCTAAGAAGACTCGTGTTTGCTCAAAGGCAAATGCAAAATAAAGCAACGTTGTGTTATTAATTAAGGCTTACCGATGAATACGAAGATCTGGTGATGAGCGTAGCGTAGCAACATTGATATGGACACCGTCTGCAAAAGGAAGAAAAATTTAAAAAAATTGGTTAAAGGCTGATTTTGTGTTTCGAACGAATTTGTCGGCACAAATACTAGGCATGCCTTTTAAGTTCTGTCGTTTCCATATTTCCCAGCAACTTTGAATTTGGAACTGTTCTTCATGATGAATCTTTGTAAGTAAAATGTTCGTGCAATAATTTTCTTGCAACATTACAGCAAGGGG
The DNA here is from genome assembly GCA_017933935.1 of Sesamia nonagrioides. NCBI lineage: Eukaryota > Metazoa > Arthropoda > Insecta > Lepidoptera > Noctuidae > Sesamia > Sesamia nonagrioides. Next base: position 3,873,800 of record JADWQK010000081.1, read on the forward strand.
AGCCTGACACGGCTACAGTATTTTGAAAGAGTTAACATCTGTGTCCAGTGATGAAGCCCCTTGTCTGCGGACTCCTGAACGCTAGTATTTAGAATTCCAGCATGGACATATTAAGTGTCAATGACGAATCTCACGAAAGACGCCGAAATTTTGCCTGAGATCGTCATGTGACGTATCGACTATCGAGAGGTAGTGGCTCTATTAGGCATCTCAGGGACAACCATTCAGAAGATTTTGCATGAAGCACTTGGTGTGAGACAGCTAGTTTGCCGTTGGATACGGTATCTGCTTTAAGATGATCACAATGGGCCACCGCTTTAGGTGGAATAAGAAAGCTCTGCAAAGGTTCAACCGGGGAGAGTCAAATCACGTCTATGACATCATCAGTGGTGATGAATCTTGGATCTATTTATTGCCTACGATCCTGATTCCAACAACAATCTACAATCTGTTTCTTTCAAAACGAGCCCAGGCCGAAGAAGCCGATAAAGTTCGTTCTCGAAGCATTTCAAAGAAGATGGTGGCATATATTGCACTTGAGGATCGTAAAACGGTTAACACAGAGTGATATACCAAGTTTGTTTACCACAAGTCATCGCCGAACTTCTAAAAGCTTACTCAAAGCGATGCTTAATGCCGCACCACGACAACGCAAGCTCACACAGCGCTAGTCAAACGATTGAGTATTTGAAGCAGGAAAAAAATTAAATTCTTCATCATCCTCCATAAACCTGTTTTTTTATTGGGAAGGGAAATCATCAAATGACTTCTCCCGCTCTGGGCGGAGCGGAAGGGCGTGTCAGACTTTTACGGACTAAAACCCATGCGTGTTTCTTCACTTGCCTGTACGACGGCCAGGGCCACGGTATACACCCTTGACCTAAAGATTTCTTTACATTTCCTAAAATTAAGAAAAGTCTTTGTGATCAAAGGTTCCAGTCCAGTGAAGAAGCAGTCGACGCTTTCAAGTCAGCCATTTCGAACACCCTCACTTTGGAGTAAAATAAATGTTACTGGTTTGAGCGAAAGGAAAAGTGTATTAAGCTACATGGTGAATACTTTGAAAATTTGAAAAACAATAAAAAGTATCATCAAGTTTCTAGATGCGTTCTTTTTTTCTAAAAAAAAAAAAAAAAAAGTAAAACGACGAACAGCATGCCTCGTAATTATGAATAAACATGTCGTTTTTATTAGCCACACTTAATGATATTAATACGACAGTAACTATCTGCCAGTATCTTATTAAGAATTAACGACTGAATGACTTGGAACGATTAAATTTGGCACACGGATGTTATTAAGCAATATGCTTAATTATAAGGTAAATTATTGTAAACATTTTCATTTTTAATGTCTGGACTTGAAAAAAGACGATGATCCCTGAGTTTGTTTCGGCTATTTCTTCTCAGAGGTAGTCAGTTAGGAAATGCCGGCTTCATCTAGTTAAAAAAATAAAATAAAAAATAAACATGACATGTAAAACTGATCAGTGATCCTACTTGCTTAATAAACGATTTCATTTCATCTAAAAGCCAATTCTCGTATTTAAGACGTTTAAAATCTAGTCGCATTTTCTACTCCGCGACAAACAAATGTCAAAATCTTATCAAAATGTAGGAAAATTCGAGGATTTTTTGACAGATTGAGACGGAGAGCAAACTGTCAACATTCTTAAAATTGCGAGAGTGGACCCTCTAGTCTGGTTCGAGATATAAGATACGTTTTTATCCCACGGGTGTAGCAAGGGACAAAAATTAGTTTGGTATAAAAGAATAGTAAATCAGTCAGTGTTATGTAAAAATTCATATAACAATATCATTTTTAAAAGGGAAGACTAAACAACTGCTAAACACTACTTTGTGGTAGTAATGGATAATTTTTATTCTTAAAATGGAAATTGATGAAAGAAAGTACGGCGTACCTATCAATGTTTAGGTAGGTACATTGATAAATAAGTCGTAACTACTTTTCAAAGAAGTCTAATTTTGCTCATCGAGATGTTGCCGGGAAATGAATGCAAAGATAATTAGGGTATAAATTAATTAATTGTTTATTAAATCAATGCAGCATTCTTTTTTATTAACTCCATCCGACATGTAACATGTATCAATAGATATATTTTAACAGCATGTTTCTTACAGTACAATGTGTTAATCTTTTATGCTATTTATAGAGATCGGATATTCCGGTGCTTCAATACTAACAATTATTTCAATTTAATTTAAACCTACTAATAATTTTTCAATTACTTCAATACTCATCATCATCATCTTGATGCGGCCCGGCGGAGGCGCCATGGCAAGACATTTGTTACCCACGTAACATGCCGGTTTGCGTAAGACGTGGCCGTACCAGCGTAGGCGACCCTCCTGCAGTTTGTCTGCAATGTCACGGACACGAAGGCTGCCCCGGATGCGGGAGTTCCTGATGCGGTCCTTCCGCATAACTCTACACATCCACCGCAGCATATTCATCTCCGTGACACGCAGCTCCTGCTTGTGTCGCTCAAGCACAGGCCACGCCTCACTGCCATACAGGAGAACAGGTCTAATGATGGTTTTATAGACCTGCCCCTTAAGCTTAACCGGCATTTTGAGATCACAAATGACACCTGTCACCTCACACCATTTCGCCCAAGCTGCGGAAATACGTGCCCTGACGTCGCAATCAATGTCGCCGGACGCGTGGAGCACAGACCCTAAGTATTTAAACTGGTCCGTGCACTCGACCATGTCTCCGCCTATGCGCACAGACATGGGGTCTGTCGTGTTGCTGGCCAAGTACACAGTCTTCGCCACGTTGAGTTTCAGACCTCCGTTCTCAAGCGAGTCCTTCCCCGCATTTACACGCCGCACCAACCGTTCCCTGTCCGCGTCTGCCAGCGCGATATCGACAGCATACATGAGTAGCCAGGGAGGCTGCTCATGTGAGTCCTTGATGCTGTCCGACAAGACGTCTAATATCACGCTGAACAGAAACGGACTAAGGACGGATCCCTGGTGGACTCCGACGGTGATGGGGAAGGGTTTAGTGTCGCCAACAGCGGTCCTAACAACGGAATCGGAAATGAAGTACATGTCTCGAATTATGTCAACATAGACTTCAGGTACCCCTTTGGACCTCAGTGCCCACCAGATCACCCCGCGAGGGACACAGTCGAAGGCCTTCTACATATCTAGAAACAGCATATACAGAGGCGTGTTCTTCGATCTGTATTTCTCCATGGTGATCCTTAGTGCGAAGATAGGGTCCATGGTTCCGTACCCTGGCCGAAACCCATATTGACACTCCGAGACACCACACTCCTGCCGGATTCGGGCGTCTATAATCCTCTCAAAGATCTTCATGGTGTGGGACATGACCTTGATACCGCGATAGTTGCCACACTCCTGAATCGAGCCCTTGCCTTTAAAGACTGGAGTAATAATACTCAGCCTCCATTGGCTCAATACTAATATCAATACTAATCATCATCATCCCAGCGTTAATCCCAGTCGCATCCGAAGCCTTTTCAGCTTTGAAGTCTGGGGTCCGCTTTACCAGTCCAACTGCTGATATGGCTAAACTTCGACATTTTCCGTGAAGCGACTGCCGTCTGACCTCCACAACCCGAAGGCGACATCGAAGCATAAATAAACCCAACTAATATCAATACTAATATGTATAATAAACTTTCGTTGACGAAGGAAAAATATCGATATAACTTTTGGTACACGTACCTACTTAGTTAATGTATATGCCACTATAAGTTTTGTTTATAAATATTTATAAAAATCCCACCAGGTGGCGTATAACAACGTTTTTCGTCTTTTTATCAACGAAAAAATTTAGTACTGGTATATAAATACAAAAACTAAAATATTATAGACAATTTATAGTTAAAAAGTGTATCCACAATATTTATTCGTGAAACATAATTGAAGTCTGACAAATTTTATATGGAAGAACTGTCAAAAATTCAAAAATAATTCTTCTGTTAAAATTATTTGGCGTTAGAAAAATCAGCCTTTATAATTACAACAGGCATTTACAATGTGCTTTTTGCAATTCCATGCTACATTTTGTAGTCCTCTATCTCTTCAAGCTGATACTCCCCAATAACCAAGCCTTAGTGTGGGAACAGTCTGTAAAATGTTCCCGCAGAGGTCCCAACAAAGTACCGTGTCCAAGCCACAAAATGAACGCTGGCTGTTAATAAAACGTAACATAAAATTGAAAATTCCTGTAGCTTTCAATCGTATACAATGTTACTGCATAAGGGTACATTTAGGAGGGCCAAACCCACTGTTACTTAAATGGATTCAATCTGCACTAAGCGTTTCGTTAATGAAATTCAATCGCGGCGAGGCGGTGCGGAGAGCAAATGATGTGGCGAAAAGATTGATAGCGGCCTGAGGGACGGGACGAGCTACCTTTAGGTACGTGTTGTACAACTTGTGAGTTCTGCTGCTAGTTTGGTCACCTCACTCGGTTGCTTTCGCCGACCGATTGCCGTTACAACGTTAAAAATCTATGATGGAGAATCAGTACATAATTCGAGATGCATTTTGCCTTCCATCTTCAGTTCATGTCTTTTGCTTTATATTTAAAGGGTATATAGGTCCTAAGGCAAAGTATGTAGCATACACGTCATACATATTCCAATCAACTTACGCCTCTGCCTGTATGCCTGTATACTGTCTGTATACTGTGAATTTTTATATCACTGTGAGAGTATCCTAAACCTAACGTATAGAACGTTCATCATCAACAACCTTTTTTATCGTCCCACTGCTGGGCACGGGTCTCCTCTCATACAGAGAAGGATTGAGCGTAATCACCACGCTTGCTCAATGCGGGTTGGCGATTTCAGACTTAAAGTCCAGGTTTCCTCAAGATGTTTTTCCTTCACCTTCAGTCATTGATGTCCAAGATATACTTAGAAAGTACATATAACTTTAGAAAAGTTACATTGGTACTTGCCTGACCTGGAATCGAACCCGCACACTCATACTTTAGAGGCTGGTGTTTTAACCACTAGGCCACCACGACTGACAACGTTCACCAACGTTCGACTGTAGAACGTTCATAAAAATCCATAACTTTACCACACGGAGCTCCTAAATCTACCAAAGACCCAAGTCATACAGGCTTGTAATTGCGTTTTTATAACCGGAAGCTAATCGTGAAGTTCCAAACTATTTTCGTGTAGGTCCGGAGTTCGGGCTGCAGTGTAACGGCGCGCCGGACCGTGCGGTTGCCACAACGCAATGGGCCGGACGTAATCCTCCACCGAGCTGTTAGTTTTTACGGCACCGTAAAGTAAAGAGCGGCTCACATCGATCGTCTACCACAGTTAATATTAAAAGGCATAGTGGTTAATACCGGGCTTCTGCTTTTATTATACGTCCCAACAGTGATCGATCAAACGCGAATTCCGACAAACGCAGCATTGTTCCTCTCTTCGCTCTCAAGTTCGGGGTTGGAATTGTTACGATTCAGATTTACCTTGATGAAGCTCTAGTAACGATACAACTTTAGTTGCTACGAATTGAAACATGGATACAGTAGTGGGCAGGTATTCCACTATTCTCGTGCCTATAATAATAACCTGTAACTTGTGTTTCTCCGATTTTGGTGTGCTGATTACGGAAAAATAGTTTAAAAAATAATCATTACAGGATTTTGGGAAAATCGTTCGATAAAAAACTGACTCCTATAGAACTTTTAGCTTGGCTACTTATTATTAAAAGATTTCATTAAAAACTTATAAACAAATCAATAAAGACACATTTATGAAAATATTATAAAACTACTAAATCTTCCGAGGTCATCAGGAAAGTAGCCCAAATGCTAATAAAGGAAAATAACTTTGGACTATGTTAGTCCATGATTTTAATTTCCTTTTTAACTTAGGGCTATTTTCCTAATGACTTAAGAGGATTTAGTGAAGACCTAGGAGAAAGACTGAATCAGGTTATAAAAAGGAGAAGGTGTCAAGGAAAGTGGAAAGTTAGCGTGTTAATCCAAACTAGACGACAACAGAATATCGCAAAAAAAGAAGGACAACATATTAAACTACAATACAGTTGGCTTAAACCCTATGTCCCATTTAATAGTAGTATTGAATCAATGTTCAGTCCGAATTTAAGCCAAAAACGCAATAAAAAATCAAGTTAGGAACATATTTTCACCGTCCGAAATCCTGCAAGTCGAGGCAAATATTAATAGATTTCTCGCTTGCAGCATTCCCAATCCACTTTGAGCTTTGACAACGCATAGCATGTGAAACCGGATATATGTTAGGCAATACGTGGACCGTTTGACAATTGATTAATGCAATTTCTCCGACTACTGACTGGCGCCGGTCGTGGAATTAGTTCCTGAAACGTATATTGCATGTAACCTGTCATACACAATGCCGATATACACCGCACATGATACACATACTGACAAATAATGAAGTTGGGTTTGATATTTGGCTTAGCAATTTTACTAAATATTTGAGGCTAGAATGCCTGAAAATTCAATTCGTTCCAACTTAGGAGTCGGAAGGGTTAGATTTTTTCCCCTAATGTGCATCAGCCTTGAACGGTCGTGAATGGGATACACCACTTCGTTCGTCTGACACCGCTAATGTTTCCTTATTGCGCCTCCAAACAACGGCGTGTCGCCATGTAATTTCTGATGAGACACCACGCCTTCCACGAGAATTATCACCTTAATAAAAACTGCCGGCGTGAACCCTGGGTATTACGAGTCCAGTTGGAGGAACCTGAACGAGAATGATGGCAGATTGGTGCAAGTTTTATTAACATACAAGGGGGTAAGGTGATAAAAATTGCACCCTTGTACTTGCAAAAAACATTTGGAAGAGCATGACCTAATGGTCATTAATAAATATATGACTATTTGGGACATGAATATAGTGCTTACAGAAAATAATTTTGCAATGGAAACCTAGTTCTCAGTACGCCATCAGAATCAAATACCATTTATTTAAATTACGCTAAGAATCACCACTTTTATAATGTCAAAATTATAAAAGACAGTCCCCAAAACGCTAGCCCTTCACCACTTTGCTGGTAAGGAAAGGTGGAACAGACTCCCCAGCAGCACAGCTGTCTGATTACTTAGAAAATTCTTGATTGTACAATACTATGAATGTAAGGTAATTAATATTAAAAGACACAGAAAATAAATTAATTGCAATGTGTTACATGTCTCAAACACTATTGAGACTTATAGAATACAGAAACATCTACAGAATCAATCAATGACGAGAAGAGCCTTATATAAGTTATCAAAAGAATATTTTGAGACCTCTTTGCGAAATCAAGCATCTTAAATCTATATTTGTGGCAGAAAAATATTAAATCCCTTGAAGCTTAACAAGTTCTGCAAAGAGAATTTCCTTTACATAAGTTACAAAAATAACATTAGTAGATACGAATGCTTTTGAAATCTTTTTCAAGCAAAGTATAGACTCTGAAGCGCTACAAAAAAAAAATGCTTTGCAGATGTTATACTCGTAAAAATAGAATTTTTCATTTGAATTTTACCTTGATGTATATAAATACTTGTTTAAAACTTTAAATACATACATCCATGTATACTTGATAGTTTACTGCGTGAAGCATATAGATCATTTCATATCTTTTTTTTTTTCTCTCTGTTCTGTTATTTAGTTATAGTCTGGCAGTTTGAGTAATTTATGTGGTCTACGCAAATGTCCTTTCTTTGGTATTGTTCGTCGAAGCGCTCGGGAAGCTCCGTAGTGTCTTCACGTCCAAAATACCTCAGTGCCTAAAGCCGTGATGACATATGGATCACAAACGTGGTCCCTCACTACGGGCTTCATAAGAAAGCTCAAGGTCGCACAGAGAGCTATGGTGATGGCTATGCTAGGCGTTTCTCTACGTGATCGAATCAGGTATGAGGAGATTCGTAGAAGAACGAAAGTCGCCGACATAGCCCAGCAGATTAGCTCTTTGAAGTGGGAGGATCACATAGCACGTAGAGCCGATGGCCGATAGGGCAGAAAGGCTCTTGAATGGCGACCAGGTATTGGTAAGCGCAGAGTCGTACACTTACCGACAAGGTGGTCGAACCAAAATCGCAGGAAAACGCTGGATGCAGGCCGCGTCCAACCGGTCTTTTTGGAAATCTTTAGGGGAGGCCTAGCAGTGGACTTCCTGTGGCTGACATTATTCGTGAAATCGTTGAGTTCCTTATTTTTAGTTTCGCTGCTCGATTTTGATTTTATTTTTAGTTGAGAAATGCACTGGGCCAGTCCACTCAATCTGTGTGGTTTTAAAAAGACCACCTCGGACTTCGATACATATGGTCTTCATTTGATTTGATAAGTTAATATCTTGAACTGCAGCCTAATCGGCGAACACATTTATGTCAAATGATTGCGACTAATTGGGATGAGTTGGGATAGTTCGGAACGCCCATTGGTCCGTTCGGTCCAAACGATCCCAACTAGTCGCAATCATTTGACAAAAATGTGTTCGCCGATTAGGGGGCTGGTATACTTGCAGGATGTAACTGATCCGCAGAACAATGCGCGCATGCGACATTTCTTTAGGCGTAGAAACTTGGGAGTTGGGTTGTCTGGTTCTCACTCCAAGTTAGAACCCATTCCAACTACTCGTGGTGGGACCCAAATGACAACATTTTTTCGAACTTTCCATGTGTAGTTGCAATCTATTATAATCTTCCTTTAGTTATCACCGTCCTTGTTAGACCCAAGTTTAGGATTCTGTACTTAGTATGTCAACTCAATGTAACAAATAGCCAATTTTTTTAAATTCCTTAAGTGGGGACACTTATCTTGGCGGACGGGAAACTACGGAACCCTACACTGAGCGTGGTCCGACAGGCTCTTGGAGAGTTGTTTGTTAGTTGGTTCGATCCCAGCACAATGCAAATATTTGTAGGTATGCATAAATATGAGTATTTGCACTGGTCTGGTCGGGCCTCAGAAAGCACGTTAAGCCGTTGGTCCTGGTTGCCATACGAACATCTAGTGGCAGTCGTTACGGGTTGTTGGAGTCCTCAAAAGTCTAACAATTCGTCTAACTGCAATGCCTAGATATCTCCTTCGGGTCGTGGAGGTCAGATGGCAGTCGCTTCACGGAAAATATCGAAGTTTAGCCAAAATCAGCAGTTAGACTGGTAAAGCGGACCCCAGACTCCAAATCTGAAAGCTACGGATGCGACTGGGATTAACGCTGAGATGATGATGATGATTGAAGAATTGTAGTTATTTGAACTATATAATTTACTACATTAATTTTATCAAATCAATTGGTTATGTTTCGTGTGTTATTTAATTTATTTTGGGTAAATTAAGATACTAACCATTGTAAGTTATAAATTACTATAACTATTATGTTTGGACGTGTAAAATTGAACTAATTTACATATATAAAAAAAAAACCGACGTTAAACTTAATATAGTAAATACCTTCACCAGGTCTTAGGTCCACCTTGTTGGAGGCCTGCCTACGCTACGTCTTCGGGTAGATATTTATTTACTATATTAATTAACGTTGGTTTAAATATTTAGTTCATTTTGAAACACCCACAAACAAAAGGTTTAGACTTCTATGAAATCTAAACCTTTCTATGAAATCTAAACCGGCTTGAAAATTCTTCTTTCAATTTAAAAACCAAAGAACTAATTAGAAGTCATTTTAAAGTCAGTTTTCCCAGTTTATTTTTCATAAGTTGTCGAAGTAATCTGAGCAAAATGGATCACTACCAAGATTCGTGCTTTGTTACTAACTACTGAAAACTCATCATCATCATCATCCCAGCGTTAATCCCAGTCGCATCCGAAGCCTTTTCAGCTTTGGAGTCTGGGGTCCGCTTTTACCAGTCCAACTGCTGATATGGCTAAACTTCGATATTTTCCGTGAAGCGACTGCCATCTGACCTCCACGACCCGAAGGAGATATCTAGGCATTGCAGTTAGACGAATTGTTAGACTTTTGAGGGCTCCAACAACCCGTAACGATTGTCACTAGATGTTCGTATGGCAACCAGGACCAACGGCTTAACGTGCTTTCTGAGGCACGACCAGACCAGTGCCAATATTCATATTTATGCATACCTACAAATATTTGCATTGTGCGGGGATCGAACCAACTAACAAACAACTCTCCAAGAGCCTGTCGGACCACGCTCAGTGTAGGGCTCCGTATTTTCCCGTCCGCCAAGATAAGTGTCCCCACTTAAGGAATTTAAAAAAAAATGGCTATTTGTTTCATTGAGTTGACATACTAAGTACAGAATCCTAAACATGGGTCTAACAAGGACGGTGATAACTATAGGAAGATTATAATAGATTGCAACTACACATGGAAAGTTCGAAAAAATGTTGTCATTTGGGTCCCACCACGAGTAGTTGGAATGGGTTCTAACTTGGAGTGAGAACCAGGCAACCCAACTCCCAAGTTTCTACGGCTAAAGAAATGTCGCATGCGCGCATTGTTCTGCGGATCAGTTACATCCTGCAAGTATACCAGCCCCCTAATCGGCGAAAACATTTTTGTCAAATGATTGCGACTAGTTGGGATCGTTTGGACCGAACGGGCCAATTTGTGTTCCGAACGATCCCAACTGATCTCGAATGATCCACAACCCGAAGGCGACATCTAGGCATTGCAGTTAAACCAATTGTTGGACTTTTGAGGGCTCCAACAACCCGTAACGACTGCCACTAGATGTTCGTATGGCAACCGGGACCAACGGCTTAACGTTCTTTCCGAGGAACGACTAGACCAGTGCAAATATTCATATTCATGCATACAAATGCTTGCACTGCGCGGGGATCGAACCCGCGCCTCCTTGCGCAACGGCCGCGTTCGCTACCGCTACGCCACAGAGGCTGTCTACTGAAAACTGTTATGGTATTATTTGCTACAATATAGAAAGTTGGGATCAATTCACAGAAATCGATGAGGGTTCTGCAAGATCTTTTCATATCTTCGAAAAAAAATCAGTTCGCTAATATCTGATCGGTTCGCATTTAGGTACTAGACAAATATATGCCCTTTATACCTGGGGCTTTTATTTAGCGAATAAGTTTACTTATTTACGTTTCTATTTTAATGATATTTATTTTTTTTGTTTTTGCTTTGCTGGTATTTTGGCGTGGCTAGCTGGCATATGGTAAATAATTTCATCGTTGTTGCGTTTTCTTGTGTTCATTACTGTATCTACATAGTATTGTATAAAATCATGTGTTTTTTCATTATTAATGAACAGACAGCTGTGCTTCTGGGGAGTTTGTTCCGCCACTTCTTCCCAGCGAAAGCTCTAGGAAGTGGCGACGGGCGGGCGTTTTGGGGGGACTGTCTTATGTAATTTTGACGTTCAAAAAGTGCTGATTCTCAACCTAATTGGAATAAATGACCTTTGATTTTGATTAGGTATGTACAATTGTACAGTATAAGTATTATTGACAATACTGCTCTTAAACATGGGTATTATTATTATTAGTTATAAACTAGTGCTTGACTGCAATCCCGCCTAATGGTAAGCAGTGATGCAATCGTTGATGGTAAAGCGCACTAGCTTATTAAGCCTATTCACTCAAAAAAACTGAGTGAATAGGAAGGAAGACGGCAGTTGAGCGAGGTGATGCAATGTTTAACCCAACAACACGACCAACGATGCTGCGCCAGAGGATGATCTGGAGACCCTCCACGACCAAACCCCGACACAACAACATTAGGCACATCGTACCCGGCACACATCGCAACACAACTGCTCAGACCCGTCCTCCGTACGGCTTCACCAGACATCATGCCGGAACACGACGGATCGCTTGGCGGTAAGACTTGTCTGATGGGTGGTAACTTATGCCGGCGGCTGATGTTGTTGCCTACCACCGAGGGTATCACATATTTATGCTTCCAGTGTTCTTCCATTGTTTCCTTTGAGATCACAATATTTGTACTTTCACTTATACTTACACAAGCAGTTGACATCAAAGCTTTCATTGTAGTCATTCTAGCAACAGGCGAGTAAATCTCTTCATATTCATCATAAACTTGTTGAAAACCTTTTGCTACTACGCGCGCTTTATATATGCCATTAGATTTAATTCGAAAAATCCAATTTACTTCGATTATATTTTTATTTATTGGTTCATCAAGTATACGTCTATCATAAATTATCACATATATTTGCCATCGTCTATTAATGGATGAATCAAATATATCGGATAATCTGATTATATCAGATATTTCTGGCTATTGTAATATATTTATGCTCGTGACTGGCGGTGGTGATTACAGTTTGAGGTTTAGATTCCATACCTACATCATCATCATCTCAGCGTTAATCCCATTCGTATCCGAAGCTTTTTCAGCTTTGGAGACTGGAGGTCCGCTTTTACCAGACTAACTGCTGATTTTGGCTAAACTTCGATATTTTCCGTGAAGCGACTGCCGTCTGACCTTCACAACCCGAAGGCGATATCGAAGCATTGCAGTTAGACCAATTGTTGAACTTTTGAGGGCTCCAACAACCCGTATCGACTGCCACTAGATGTTCGTATGGCAACCGGGATCAACGGCTTAACGTGCTTTCCGAGGCACGACCAGACCAGTACAAATATTCATATTCATGCATACAAATATTTGCACTGCGCGGGGATCGAACCCGCGCCTCTTTGCGAAGCGAACTCGTTCTCTACCGCTACGCCACGGAGGTTATCAATTCCATACCTACATGTATCATGTAAATGCCGACCGCTACAGAAGTATCTATATAGCATCTAGATAGCATCTAATCTCAGCAGAACATTACTAATTACGACACAAGTATCCGACACTTGTAAACAACCCCTGCAAACTAAATTTCGCCAAATGCAACCAAAAGTTCCGACATCACCTGAGTTTCAAAACACAGAAGTGGCCATTCACGTAAAGAGTTTTGTAAAACAAACATAAGGCAGGTTACAGTCTGAGCGGGCGTCAGAATTTGGAACCGTAATAAAGTTTGAAAGGGCCATAAAAGAGCAGTAACTGTAAGTCGGTGAGAGAGCCTGATTTTAGTGGGGCAGGGACCGCGCCTCGCGATGACCTATTAATTGATCGATAATGTCTTTGTGAAATGCAACACGCTCTTGGGACACGTTTCTGGAATAAAAGATGAAGAAGGAACAGAGCAGTGGTAGCACAGTGATAACGGCTCCAAATTACGAGCTGGTAGATAATGAGTTCAAATCCAGAGAGGCACTTTGTGCATTTAATTATATCACCGCTATTTTGAAAACAGTTAAAGGCCCGAGTCGACGGCGCGTCGTGTTTCACGCGCGCCTCAAAGAGATGTCAGCACATCGTGACGGGGTCCACGAAGACCGATGCCTCCTGGGTCAGGGTTGCGGGTTGGTTAAACAAGAAACCGTGGCCCTGGCCGTTGCACAGGCTAGTAAAGAAACACGGGTGGGTTTTAGTCAGTAAAAGTCTGACACGCCCTTGCGCTCTGCCCAGAGCGGGAGAAGTCATTTGATGATTTCCCATCCCAAAAAAAAAAAAAATACCTTTGCACAGGTATTGCTTCATTGCTTCATAGCATTTATTAAATTTTAATTATACGCCCATTTGTCATTATTTCAAGTTTTTTAATAGTAAAAAATATTCTTCTAAATTGTGTTGTCCTTGGAGTACCATAAAGTATGAGCTCATTCGCCTGTGATACAAGTTTATTTTTATATTGGCATCTAACTTTCGAAACCGATTTTAACATACATAAAAAGGTATATAGAAAGAGATACGTGGGCCCTGGCGTACTGGCAAGCGAAGGAACACGGGTGAGTTTTAGTCAGTAAAAGTCTGACACCCCCTTCCACTGCGCCCAGAGGAGGTCATTTGATGATTTCCGCAAAAAAAAGTATTATGTTATGATTTTCTCAAGGAACATGTGTGGGTTTTTGGTCAGGTTTTAAACGTCTGACATACTCTTCCTCTCCGCCCAGAGATGGAGACGTAAAATGATAATTTTGGGAGATTAAATTTGGTACTCAAATGGGTTACAATCACGAATAACAAACAGAATCCTTTTTATTCTGATATTCCCACGGGATAGAAACTTAAGCGGGCGAAACTAAAACCAACTTAATTAAAAGCGCCATCTTATCTAATCCAGATGAACTGCAAGTGAAATTTGCGACTGAAACGGTTTACAATAACTTCAGCTATTCGACGGTAGGGGACAATGAATACACGATACGGCCTGAACAGTGAACACACTCTCCTTCCTACTGTTTTTAAAAAGAAAATCGACTCCGCTATTCGATACTAGATGGCGCTAACAATAAAGTTGGCTAACGCCATCTACCTTCCACCGAAGAGGTTGACAACAAGTACGTATAACCATTGAAAACAGTTTTGAAAATATAAATGTTGCGTTTATAAATTAACAAAGGATTTCATGAATTAATTTAAATAAATAACGTTTGTAGAAAAAAAAGGGTGGCATCCACCGACGCACAACTTATTATTATAATTCTGAACCAACCCCGGTTCTTCTTCTTCTTCAGGCTATAGAGGTCCACTGCTGGACAAAGGGCTCCTCCAAGGCTTTTTACGATGATCGGTCTTGTGCTGACCGCATCCATCGGCTTCCCGCGACCTTCACCAGGTCATCAGTTCACCTTTTTGGGGCCTCCCTACGCTGCGTCTTCCAGTACGTGGCCGCCACTCCAGATACTTGCTACCCCATCGGTTCTACGAGCAATGTGCTCTGCCCACTGCCACTTAATTTTAGCGACTCGAAGAGCTATGTCGGTGACTTTGGTTTTTCTGCGGATCTCCTCATTTCTGATTCGATCACGCAGAGAAACTCCGAGCAAAGCTCTTTCCATCGCCCTTTGTGTGACTGAGTATGAGGCCCATTGTGAGCGACCACATTTCAGTTCTGTAAGTCATCACTGTCAACACACAGTGGTCAAAGACTTTAGTCTTGAGACACTGTGGTATCTTGGACGACGAGAAGATATAGCGTAGCTTCCCGAACGCTGCCTAACCGAGCTGGATTAAAAAAAATGGCTGTCACACACACATTGACCACTTAGATATAGGTATTATTGCACTTTAAACCTATGTTTATTTTTTATAACCTACGTATATTGTCTATGCTACGATAGAGTCATGTGCAGAATTCATGATTTGAGGTTGCGTGTGATGATCAAAAGCTAATCTCAGCCAAGCTCAATCTGTGTGGACATTTCCTCAAAAGATCATCTCAGATCCACATTGTCTTCATATCCACCAACCAGGAGTATGTCTAGACTTTAAAAAGAGACTTGACCTCTGAGTTTGCTTCCTCCTGTCACCTCAATCTAGTCAGATAGGAATAAAAGTCAATAACGCCTGTTTTTATAATTATAAACTATTGCTTGACCGCAATCACGCCTGATGGCTTAGCAGTGATGCAATTATTGGTGGTAAAGCGCGCTAGTTTATTAAGAGCCTATTCACTCATAAAAAGGTGACTGAATAGGAAGGAAGACGGCAGGTGAGCGAGGTGATGCAATGTTAATCCCAACAACATGACCAACGATGCTGCGACAGAGGGAGTTATTAAACTCCCTCTCGTCGTGAAGGGTCTCTAGATTACTAGAGACCCTTCACGACCAAACTCCCGACACAACAACATTTGGCGCATCGTTCCCGGCACACATCGCAATACAACTGCTCAGACCCGTTCTCCGTACGGCTTCACCAGACGTCCAGCCGGAACACGACGAATCGTTTAGCGGCAAGACGTTGCCTGGTGGGTGTAACTGAGGATGTTTGTGTATGGGAGTTTATATGTTTGTAAACGCACCAACGATACAGGAGGAATTCCTACTGTGAGGCTACGTACGAAACAACCGCGACATAGCACTTAGGGGCTAACCACACTAATTCAGCTGTTCAGCTTTAGTTCACGATTTAGTATTTTTTTTTTTTTATCATCATCATCTCAGCGTTTATCCCGGTTGCATCCGCGGCTTTCATTTAAGAAAATGGCGTCACATAAATTAGCACCCTAATCACGTAACACACTATCAATATGAATATTTTTGAAGGATGTTTGCTTCATTTGTTCTAAATATTCAACGATGTAAATCATCATCATCTCAGTGTTTATCCCGGTTGCATCCGCGGCTTTCGCGTTGGAGCCCGGGGTCCGCTTTCCTGCACATTCTCCTCCATTTCGCACGATCTTTAGCATTCTGTGGTAAGAGCTTGTTGGCACGCATGCCATCTCTTACAACGTCAAGCCAGCACTTCTTTGGTCTATCCCGCTTGTTCCGGCCCGGCGGAGGCGCCATGGCAAGACATTTGTTACCCACGTAACATGCCGGTTTGCGTAAGACGTGGCCGTACCAGCGTAGGCGACCCTCCTGCAGTTTGTCTGCAATGTCACGGACACGAAGGCTGCCCCGGATGCGGGAGTTCCTGATGCGGTCTTTCCGCGTAACTCCACACATCCACCGCAGCATATTCATCTCCGTGACACGCAGCTCCTGCTTGTGTCGCTTAAGCACAGGCCACGCCTCACTGCCATACAGGAGAACAGGTCTAATGATGGTTTTATAGACCTGCCCCTTAAGCTTAAGCGGCATTTTGGGGTCACAAATGACACCTGTCACCTCACGCCATTTCGCCCAAGCTGCGGAAATACGTGCCCTGACGTCGCAATCAATGTCGCCGGACGCGTGAAGCACAGACCCCAAGTATTTAAACTGGTCCGTCTACTCGACCATGTCTCCGTCTATGCGCACAGACATGGGGTCTGTCGTGTTGCTGGCCAAGTACTCGGTCTTCGCCACGTTGAGTTTCAGACCTCCGTTCTCAAGCGAGTCCTTCCACGCATTCACACGCCGCACCAACCGTTCCCTGTTCGCGTCCGCCAGCGCGATATCGTCAGTCAGGGAGGCTGCTCATGTGAGTCCTTGATGCTGTCCGACAAGACGTCTAATATCACGCTGAACAGAAACGGACTAAGGACGGATCCCTGGTGGCCTCCGACGGTGATGAGGAAGGGTTTAGTGTCGCCAACATAGGCTTCAGGTACCCCTTTGGACCTCAGTGCCCACCAGATCACCCCGCGAGGGACACAATCGAAGGCCTTCTGCATATCTAGAAAGAGCATATACAGAGGCGTGTTCTTCGATCTGTATTTCTCCATGGTGATCCTTAGTGCGAAGATAGGGTCCATGGTTCCGTACCCTGGCCGAAACCCATATTGACACTCCGAGACAGCACACTCCTGCCGGATTCGGGAGTCTATGATCCTCTCAAAGATCTTCATGGTGTGGGACATGACCTTGATACCGCGATAGTTGCCACACTCCTGAACCGAGCCCTTGCCTTTAAAGACTGGAGTAATGATACTCAGCCTCCATTGGCTCGGGATTTTGCCGGTCAGGAGCACGCGGTTGAAAAAGTTAGTTAACATGCCCACACCGCGAGGACCCATCGCCTTCCAGGCCTCAATGGGGACTCCGTCAGCTCCGACAGCTTTCCGATTCCCCATGCGACGAAGAGCCGTTAGGACTTCCTCAGGCGTTATCAGAGGCACTAGTCCAAGATTCGGAGGGAGTTCCGGTGTCTGCACCTCTTGATGCTGCTTGTTCAGCAGCTCGTGAAAGTACGAGCGCCATCCCTCCTTCACCGCGAGGTCCTCAAATAGCAGGTTGCCATTAGGGTCTTTTACACAACGGCACTTGGATATATCCTGTGCCGCTTCGACCCTGGAACGTGCCAACTTGTAAATGAGCTTTTGCCCCTCAGACGATTCCAACTTCTCGTAGAGAGGTTGCAAGTGGTCCCATCTGGCTCTGGCTACAGCTCTTTTAGTGGCACGTTGTGTTTGTTTGGCAACCTTGTATGCGTCGCGATCTTCAGGAGATCCGGTCGCTTGCCACTTTTTGAAGAGGGCTTTCTTCACTTTAGTCTCCCTCTGGACTGTGTCGTCCCACCACCAGGTTTCCTTGTCATGTTTGCGGCCGCCCTTGGAGACGCCGAGTAACACCCGCGCCGCCCCCGTAATAGCTGCCTGGATCCTGTCCCAGTGACCTTGCACAGGTTCTCCGTCGGTACGGTTTTTTTTTTATATATACAGACAAATCTCACAGATTGAGCTAGGCCCAAAGTAAGTACGATACTTGTGGCATGGGATACTAACTCAACGATACTATATTTAAAATAGATACATATATAGATAAACATCCAAGACCCAGGCCAATCAGTAAAAGATCGTTTTCCATCATGATCTGGCCTGGGATCGAACCCGGGGCCTCCACGTCGCAGGCAAGCGTGTTGACCGCTGCGCCACGGAGGACGTTAAAGTCGTCAGTAGTATTGTTACGAACGCGTACGTATTCCATACATAATCGTTGGTTTAAGTTGAACACAGCTGAATAAGTGTGGTTAGGTTTGAAGTAGGCAGTGACCTGCCGCTACCGGCCGTAATCAAGTCGATAGTCGGCAGCGAAGAGTCTTAGGATGCGGTGGATTCCTTCTGGGCCCAGCCCGCCGCAGGTACCCTCTTCCAGCCCCCCTAAATGGGTCCAAGGGCGACACTAAAGGACGCCTGTCGCCCTACAAATATTAGGACCCGAGGTGACGGCGCGAAGTGTTCCAAGGGGGCCACTCTTCGCGTCACATGTCGTGGAAGAAGCAAGGAAGAATCAAACACCTCATTCCATCCCCCGACCTGAGGACCTGAGGCACCAATCGGGGGTTGCGGAGGTATTGTTTGTTCTACGAGAACGAAACTCCCGGTGTAGGTGTGAGATGAAACACCGGGGTGGTTTTTAATCAGTAAGGTCCGTATTACAGAACGTCACTCAAAACTCAAGCTCTTGTTGAAACTTGTTTTAAGTAATGTTTAAAGAGAGATCAATGCTTAGGTTTTCTTCTGGAATACGGACCTAAGAGTCTTACTGATTAGGCCCAGAGTGGCGGACATCCATAAGTATTTTCCACCCAGAAGATAAAAGATTAGGTTATGTTATACCTATAGCTTTTCTCCCTATACATATTTTTTTGTTTGTTAGTTTTGTTTACGATTAATAAATAGATCTGTACTTACAAAGACTAGCATAATAAAGAAGGCAGCTATGTAGGAGCTGCGTGCCGTCAGCATCGACACGAAGCGGTAGTGTTCGCCCGTGATTACATTTCTGAAACAATATTAATTGAGTGTTCAGAATAGTTTCCAAGTTACATCAAAATATTAGCGTCTTATGGGTATGCAGTGTCTCTGTTACCTAGGCCGGAGCCAGATGACCTTAGGCCGTTTGTACACACATTCGTGAAAACTACGGTTATTTCCTCGTGTATGGACAGTCAACAGTGTGGTATGGATCACTAGCCGAAGCTTGTTGATGGTCAAGTTTATACTATGGTACGGTTTCGGTTTATACGCCGTACCGTTAAAAAACCGCGTTTCCCAGTGCGTTGCTATCTCCGGTCCAACTCATAAACACGTCTAAAGCTGTGGCTTTAGTTAATTTTCTTAAAACAATTTCACTTGGGTATCAAACAAACAATTCACCTTAAATATCCCTTATTATCTTCTTGTTCAGCCAACGTCTTGATAGACGCCATAAGAAGATCATCATATCCCAGAAATTCGTCAAGCACGAATCGCGAGAAAGGATCGCCGAAGCACGCATCATTATCCGGGTCCAATGTCACGATCTTCACGGGAATCTTGAGTCGCAGGCGAGCGCTTGGCGACAGACGAAGGAAACCGTACTCCAATGAATATTCGAGTATGTAGTCATCACCTAAAATTGGAAAGAGACAAAGGTATTAGTGTGTACCTATGAATAAAAGTTGTTTTTGATTATAGCTATTGAACCAAAAAGGCCTTATCGTCATTATAATTATCTGTCTAGGCTATATGGAGAGACTGCCTAGCTAGGCCACTTCTGTTCTCAGGTAAGTGGAAGTTCAGACACCATCACAAAACAAAAACTCCTTTAAATGTAGAAAAGTACACTAATAGGGCCGGCGCCCACTGCCGGTACAACATGGAAAAGAAGTGTATTACTAATCAAGTTATTTTGAATCTTAATTCCATGAGTTTAGAATTTATTTTACTTTCATTTCGATACAGTGAAGCCGCGGCGTCCCGCGGGTGGTATGACGCGACATGCGGGATGCTCCGGCATGATGTCTCTTCCTGTTTCATTTCATGTGTTGCCGAAGCACGTCATTGCATCCCGCGAGATGCATGAGTCAATATGATTGCTAAGCTAGTTGAAATAAGGTGGAAATTTGTACAACGGTCATTTCGGTGGGGCCTAGTGCAGTCGTTGCGCGGGATGTGGCAACACAATCTACCATGCCATGTCGACAGTAAGCTCATACCCCTACAGAATATTAAATTCCACGAAATAACTTGATGAGACACGCCCAGAACAGGGAACTTGGGCAGAAGTAACGGGAGGCCAGTGGTGATACCGGGCTAAAACATTGATAAATTTCACGCAAACAGAAGTCGAACACAAAGTTAATTTTTTCCAGTAGGTATTTATATTAATAGTGTCATTCTTATTTGTCTTGCATAAGATTTTAATTACCATAACTAACACTCATATACGACTAGCATTAGAATAAGCTTATTAGTTTTTACGTCAACCGAAGCTGTTCCAATGCTTCGTTTTATATTTGTACTAATCTACATATACTAGTAATACTACTGAAAAGTGTTTCGTTAGAACGCGCTAATTTCGGAATCGGTAAGGTTAGAAATTTATTTTCATTCGATAGACCAATTCTTGAGAAAGGCTATTTCATATCACACTAAGACCTTTCGGAGACGTGCAAAGAGAAGAAACGGGAGAACAGAAAGCGAAAATAAAGTGATAATATGGGAAGGTGATGCGATGCGCCTCATACGAAGGATCAGAGTCACACAAAGGGCAATGGAAAGAGCTATGATCGGAGTTTCTCTGCGTGATCGAATCAGAAATGAGGAGATCCGCAGAAGAATCAAAGTCATCGACATAGCTCTTCGAGTCGCTAAACTTAAGTGGCAGTGGGCAGGGCACATTGCTCGTAGAACCTTTGGCCGATGGGGCGGTAAGGTTCTGAAGTGGCGGCCACATACTGGAAGACGCAGCGAAGGAAGGCCCCCAACAAGGTGGACCGATGACCTGGTGAAGGTCGTGGAAAGCCGATGGATGCGGGCAGCACAAGACCGGTCAGCGTGGAAAGCCTTGGGGGAGGCCTTTGTCCAGCAGTGGACATCTATAGGCTGAAGAAGAAGAAGATGCGATGCGACGCGGTGAGATGCAGGGCAGAAGCTCTTGCAAGCACATGTGTATTGTCATTACGTGACAGGTTTACATAAAAGTAAATTACACACAAAAAAACAATTGATTATTTAGTAATTAAGGCTGTTTAAGACTTATTAACTAGAACCATGAAGATCGGTACAAAACATACTAAACACAAATTATCATGTATTTACGTACCTTTTGAAGAGTCGTTGGAAACTGACTTATCCAGAGATTCCTGAAAGTAAAGATTATATTTATAAATCAGATTTATATCTATGTCGGAGTCATACGTTTGACTATTGGGAACGGTAGCGCCAAGCCGCGCTTGACAGAGTCTAGCCAGAGTTCGTGGGAGGCAACGAGAGTGCTAAAGCGAGGTGGATTGGTCTTGATCATCCAACATCAAACAGGAAAAATATGCTAACTGTCAAGCGTTCCGTATCGGTGTGCCTACACTGTGCCATTAATTTGTTCGTACGAACATTATAATTTAATTTGAACTGTAAACGGTACTTCCATTGCGCAATAACCAACACTACCTATGATACGCCCACAGGGTTGCTGATAATGAGACGAATAGCTTCCCCGATACATAAACGTAGGCAGAAACAACAGAACGCCACCAGTGTGGCTACCATAAGTTTTCATTACGAAGACTCGATCATCGATGTCGACCGCGTTTGACTCATCGATTGGCCCGCTTCAAGGTTGTAAGAACTCTCAACCAATTAGAGCGCCAGACGCGGTCGATGCGTATGATCGAGTCTCGTAATGAAAACTCATGGTAGCCACATTGGTCCTTTTTTGGACCGTGCCAGACTTTTACTGACTAAAACCCACCCGTGTTCCTAGCTACTTACATGCAGTTCGTTTCTATAACCATCATACCGTGAAACATTAGATCAGGTGAGCGTGAAATAAGCTGTTATTCCAACTAATGCTTGGATTGAAACTATTTACAGCTCTCTAAACTCCCTTCACCAAACTACTAACGGCAAGTTTTTAGAATCGATTGGCTGATGCGGTCCTTGCTTCGTTTACAGATGAGTATATCTGTAAACGATCGAGGACCGCACCAGCCGATAGATTGTTTTCCTAAAGCAATTCGGTTGTTTTTTGGAATAACTGACCGTCGTTCCATCCTTGCTACCCTGTATGTAATTACACTTACTATGGACAATCTCTCTGCTCTTAGATAACGAACATATCTTCATAAATAAAGTTGTTTGTGTCGATAATAACAATAACACAAAACAGTCATTTTATTTTTACATACCTAAGTAGTATATTTTATGTCTTGAAATACATATTTCAAGACATAAAATATACTACCTACTATACTACTATGATTTTTGTGTTTAAATAAACACGAACAGAAAAAAAAGCGAAATTATGGTTGGTTGGCATTAAAAGTTGTTTTTCTTTTTATATGATAAAATTTTATTATATCTATGTTATTGTGAGTTTATCATCGCCATCTCAGCGAAAATTTCCCACGAAACAAAAGGCTCATTTTGTCATTAGTCTAGCCTTTTTCCCAACTAAGTTGGGGTCAGCTTCCAGTCTCACCTGATGCAGTTGAATACCAGTATTCTACTGCCGGCCAATAATACCAACAAAGAGGACGGAGCTCAGTTCCTCATCAGTGTTAACTTCAGTCGGCCGTTAAAGGCAATCTAGAAGTGAGGAACAAGGCTTCTCCCGGGAGATAAGATCCATGGGGTCGCTACTGCTCAACAGGCGAACACATGCTGCTCAACGGGTTTATGTATATTTTTTTTAATAATTATAAACTAGTGCTTGACTGCCATCCCGCCTGATGGTAAGCAGAGATGTAATCGTTGATGGTAAAGCGCACTAGTTTATTAAGCATATTTACTCAAAAAACACTGAGTGAATAGGAAGGAAAACGGCAGGAACGGGAGCGGCAACCGAGGTGATGCAATGTTGAACCCAACAACACGACCAAAGATGTTGCGCCAGGGGGAGATTGATCTAGAGACCCTCCACGACCAAATGCCGACACAACATTTGGCGCATCGTACCCGACACACATCGCAACACAATTGCCCGAGCTCCGTGCGGCATCACCAGACATCTGTTAAACAGGGTAACAAAAATAATTTATAGTGGTGCCCTCTATAATGTCTGTATGGCATAGACTGTATAGTCTATTGATATCTATATCATATAGTGATTGTCTATAGATTGTCTATGTTGATTGTGTTAGAAAAAATAAACTCTTTCTCTCTGCTTTCAACCACCAAAACGTGTGTTTTATTAGGTTATGGGCCCAGTCCCAATTTTTATAATTAATTATTATTTCCTTGAGTGTAAGCAGTAAAAATGTCTGCAAACTATATCGCAAATGTTCCTAAGCTTAGAGGTCGCGAAAACTACGCGGACTGGTCTTTTGCGGCGTCAAATTTGCTGGTGTTAGAAGGAATGGCGGCGGCCATTGAGACGCAGTTAGCGGCAACGGCGTCTGCAGTTCAAAGGACAGAAGATACTAAGGCGAAAGCGAAGTTAATCCTCACAATTGATGCATCGCTTTACGTCCACATAAAGCAAGCAGTCACGACCTATGATCTTTGGACGACGTTACAGAAAATGTTTGACGATTCCGGCTACTCGAGAAAAATCTACTTACTTAGAAATCTTATCAACATAAGATTAGACACCTGTGAATCTATAACGAGCTACGTAACACAGATCATAGAAACAGCGCAACGACTTAGTGGAACAGGATTTAAGATCACGGACGAGTGGATTGGCGCATTGATGTTGGCGGGCTTGCCAGAAAGGTATGCACCCATGATTATGGCCATAGAACACTCGGGGATCGAAATAAGCGCAGACGTCATCAAAATGAAACTGATAGACATGTGTGCAGATGATGGTTCAACTTCAGCATCCAGTGCAGGGTACGCTCATATTGCGAAATCCCAACGCATCAAAAATGGCGGCGGTCGCGACCACCATAAAAAATTACAAACGTCAGAAACCAAAGCTGTCAAAATAATTAAATGTTATAATTGCAAACAAACCGGTCATTACAGAAACCAGTGTCCGAGTTTAATTAGTAAAGACAAAAGAAAAACTTCCAATGCATTTAGTGCAATTTTTCTAAGTGGAAAGTTTAACAAAAACAATTGGTACATTGACAGCGGCGCGAGTAAGCACATGACTGCGAGAAAAGACTTTATAGTGAATCCATCACATAAATCAGACACCAAGGAAATAATAATTGCCAATCAGACCAGTGTTCCAGTATTATGCTCAGGTGATGTGAACATCGTAACTGTCCTGAATGATGTGCAGTATGACATCACCGTTTCTAATGTGTTGTGTATCCCAGACTTGACAACTAACCTGCTTTCGGTGAGTCAACTGATAGAAAATGGCAACAAAGTGATCTTCAAAGAAAATGCTTGTTATATTCATAACAAGAAGAATGAAGTTGTTGGCCAAGCAGAATTGATCGATGGAGTATACAGATTACAAACATTACAAACAGAAGAGACATTGGCAGTGCCTGCAGTAGTGTCCAGTGAGACATGGCATAGAAGGTTAGGACACATAAATAGTGTCAGTCTCAACAAAATGAAAAACAAGGCTGTTGACGGAATAGATTTCAGAGAGGTGGCGAACATTGACAAAACATCTTGCACAGTGTTCTGCGAAGGGAAGCAGTCAAGACTTCCATTTGACAAAAGTACTTCTAAGACGGAGAATGTGCTAGATCTAGTGCATGCAGATGTGGGAGGTCCAATGGAACTGTCAATTGGAAAGTCGAAGTACTATCTTTTGTTAGTGGATGATTTTAGTAAAATGGCATTTGTGTATTTTCTAAAAACAAAAGATGAAGTGTTCAAATATTTCAAGATTTTTCAGTCCCTGGTAGAGAAGCAAAAAGACAGAAAAATAAAAATTCTACGGACTGATAATGGTGGTGAGTTCTGTAGCCATGAATTCGAGAATTATTTGAAAGTTCAAGGTATAGTACATCAGAAGACCAACCCTTATACACCACAACAGAATGGCTTATGTGAGCGCATGAACAGGTCAGTTGTGGAGAAGGCCAGATGTTTATTGTTCGACGCAAACCTTGATACAAAGTTTTGGGCAGAGGCAGTCAACACTTCAGTATACTTAAGGAACCGGTCAGTCGTCTCAGGGTTGAAAGATCAAACACCTTATGAAGTGTGGACAGGCCAGAAGCCTAACTTGAGTCACTTGCGTGTGTTTGGGAGCACAGTTATGACACATGTACCAAAGGAAAGACGCACCAAGTGGGACAAAAAGGCTAAGCAGCTTATTCTTGTGGGCTATGCTGAGTATGTAAAGGGGTTCAGAGTTTATGATCCCAGTACTAACTCTGTGGCAACTAGTAGAGACGTAATCATCATGGAGAATTCTGAAAAGAATATGGTGGATGTTGTCGTTGAATGTAAACCCACAGAAGAAGAAGAGCAAACTGAAGGAGAAAGTTGTTCATATTCATCAGATCCTGATACAGATGATGGAAAGGATCGTACATATACACCAAGTACAGAGGCTTCTTCGGTGAGTACAGATGATGAATACTTAGATACAACTTCAGATCATGACATAACTCCTGTCAGTGTGACACATGAAGAAATTACTCAGAAAAGATTTAGAAGAAAACCAGATAGATATGGCTTCAATAATCTATGTGTTACAGAGTGCCAAGATGGATGTGATGGAGAAATCACAATCGAAGAAGCTTTAAATGGACCGGAATGTGACTTCTGGAAAGCTGCCATGCAGGAGGAGCTGGATTCCTTTGAGGAAAACAATGCTTGGGAAGAAGTGGATCTTCCAAAGGACAAAAAAGTGATTAAGTGCAAGTGGGTGTTTAAAAAGAAATATGACAGTGATCATAATGTGCGGTATCGTGCGAGGTTAGTGGCAAAAGGTTTTTCCCAGAAGGTTGGTGTTGATTACCATGAGACATTCTCTCCTGTGCTTAGATACTCAACATTAAGACTGTTATTTGCACTAGCTGTAAAACTTAATTTAGATATCTGTCATCTAGATGTAACAACTGCTTTTTTAAATGGTTTTCTAAAGGAAGATGTGTACATGGCTAAACCAGTCGCTCATGTTTGTAACAGTAATAATTCCAAAGTTTTAAAATTAAAACGTGCAATTTATGGCCTTAAGCAATCCTCCAGAGCTTGGAACCAGAGAATTGATAAATGTTTAAAAAATCTAAGTTTTAAACAATCTCAGTATGAACCATGTCTTTATACAAAATTTAAAGGAAATGTAAAGATTATCATTGCACTTTTTGTAGATGATTTCTTTGTATTTTATAATTGTAAAGAAACTGTAAATTCATTGGTAAATGATTTAAGTAGTAAATTCAAAATTAAAAATCTAGGTGAATTAAAGCAGTGCCTAGGCATGCGGGTTAAAATTAGTGAAAATAAAATATGTCTAGACCAGGAACAGTACATAGATAATTTGTTAAACAGATTTAATATGTTGGAATGTAAACCTGTAAAAACTCCTATGGAAGTTAACTTAAAATTAGAAAAGGCTCAGGATATTTGTTATGAGTGTCCTTACCAAAGGCTTTTAGGTAGCCTAATGTACCTAGCAGTTCTAACTAGACCTGACATTTCATACAGTGTAAGTTTCCTTAGTCAGTTTAACAATTCATACACTGAAACTCACTGGAAACATGCAAAAAGAGTGTTAAAATATTTAAAATGTACTAAGAAGTATGGTCTTATATTTAGTAAAGATAATAATTGTACTATTGAAGGATTTGTAGATGCAGATTGGGGTTCAGATGTGAACGATAGGAAATCATATTCTGGATTTTGTTTCACCTTGTCAAACTCAGTAATTTCATTTGAATGTAAAAAACAGAAGAATGTAGCTTTGTCGAGTACTGAAGCGGAATATGTCTCAATGTCTGAAGCGAGTAAAGAAGCTGTCTATTTGAATAATTTGTATTCAGAGATTGTAGGTAATTCAGGACCGATTATAATGTACAATGACAGTCCAAGTGCTCAAAGACTGGCATTGAACCCTATTTTTCATCGCAGATCCAAGCATATTGATATTCGATATCATTTTGTAAGAGAAGTTGTACAGAACAACTTAATAAATATTTGTTATCTAGAAACAGCTGAAATGCCTGCTGATATTTTTACCAAGAGCTTGGGTTCAGTGAAGCATTATTACTTTATGAGAAAGTTAGGAATTTCACCTGTTTCATAGTACTGTAGTATTATAGATTTATGTTTGTATTTCTTTGTTTTGTTAAGAGGAGGTGTTACATTATTTTGTTAAGAGGAGATGTTACATTATTTTGTTAAGAGGAGGTGTTAAACAGGGTAACAAAAATAATTTATAGTGGTGCCCTCTATAATGTCTGTATGGCATAGACTGTATAGTCTATTGATATCTATATCATATAGTGATTGTCTATAGATTGTCTATGTTGATTGTGTTAGAAAAAATAAACTCTTTCTCTCTGCTTTCAACCACCAAAACGTGTGTTTTATTAACATCATGCCGGAATACAACGAATCGCTTGGCGGCAAGACTTTGTTGGGTGGAAACTTATGGCTTACCACCGAGAGATTATTTCTCTTAATGCGGCTTCTAACAGCCGATGCGCAAGGAGGCGCGGGTTCGATCCCCGCGCAGTGTAAATATTTGTATGCAAGAATATGAATATTTGCACTGGTCTGGTCGTGCCTCGGAAAGTACGTTAAGCCGTTGGTCCCGGTTGCCATACAGGCATCTGATGGCAGTCGTTACGGGTTGATGGGGCCCTGAAAAGTTCAACAATTGGTCTAACTGCAATGCTTCGATGTCACCTTCGGGTTGTGGAGGTCAGACGGCAGTCGCTTCAGGGAAAATAACGAAGTTTAGCAAAAACAGCCGTTAGACAGGTAAAGCGAACCCAGGCTCCAAAAGCTGAGAAAGCTTCGAATGCGGCTGGGATTAACGCTGAGATGATGATGAGTGTGGCTTCTAACATGTGACCCGTTCCGGCAAAGTAAACTCTACCAGCAGTACTAAACTAGAAATACTAGAATTATTATTGACCTCCCCAAAACCTCGTCTCGCTATGTCGGCCGGTTCCGCGCACACTCCCCACTACACACTCCACTTTCTTTTCCCACACATTTTAAGTAAGGCTGAAATATTTATTGTTATGATAACTGTGACTCATAAGCCATTGGAGCCGGTTCACTTGTTCACAAACTAAATTAAATTTAAGTTCAGTGCACCTTTTTAGGGTTCCGTAGCCAAATGGCAAAAAACGGAATCCTTATAGATTCGTCATGTCTGTCTGTCCGTCCGTATGTGAAATGGCTGTGCCATTTTATTCCGAAACTATAAGAGTTATATTGTTGAAACTTGGTAGGTAGATGTATTCTGTGAACCGCATCCGTCTTCAAAAATGATATCGAGGTTTCTAATTTTTTTTTCTAAACCGAATAATTTGTGTGACAGACGCAACCCCCCTAATTTCGGAAGTCGGTGTCAAAAACGAATATACAAAACCAAAGACGCCGACTTCCGAAATTAGTTATTTTTCACATTGTAGTGGTTTTTGGAAGTCGGTTGTTTTTTTGTAAAAAAGTTTTTTCTCTTTCTATTTCATTAAAGAAAAGACTTAGACTTAGTAGTTAGTCCTGTTGTGAAAAAATTAAGGAACCCATAGACATTTTAGACGCTTTGGAGGCACGCGGAACAGTGTGTAAAGAAAAGGAAGGCCCCCTCCGACAAGACGGGTGTTATAGTTATATGATAAACTTTGCTTGCGAGATGTAGAATTCGTGTGACGTCAGTATGACCCGTTCGGATGTGGCGTGTGTAAATACCGCTACAACGCGGTTTAAAATATGTACGTCAATTTACATTAGACGCGTACTAATTTCACTACTTATATTTATCTTCTCCTTTTCTTATTGCCATATGAATTGGGACATTGTGATAACAAAATTAAGGAAACGCTAGCTTTGGTTACTTTCATTAATAAATTACTTATGTGACATAATCATTTAAAAAAAATAAAAGAAAGAAATATGCGTTTATTGACATTACAGCAAAAGATATACACCTAAAACTATAAAAATATAAAACTTAGTTTATAATTCCAAATGGGCTTCAGCTCAGCATAATGTCAGATGACGACACAAGGTGTAGGTACCACCTGACGCTATCATTATGATTGGTAAATAAAGATGACCCTAAAATGAACATCGAATGTAAGCATTCTAAATGCCTAATTATAGTATGTATAGTTATGGTATTAATGAGGATGCGTTTTGCGCATTATTTACACGCAGCATGGTTTCACTAATTATAAGCTAACATTAAACGTTTATCTAATTGATATGAAACCTTCGCTATCAATTTTGAGTCTCAGTGATATTTTTTATCTGATATTTAACATGGTCAACAAAGAGGTTTTTATCAGCTTTGTAAATAGAGGTAAGGAAATGTTTCTACTTTCAAGCGGATTTCAGAAAGTTTCGAGTGCACTGGGCACTCGAGAGTACCCTTTCTTTAGTCTTTTGGGCCCTAGACCTAATCAAACCGCATAATTGGGAAACTTTATCTATATAAGTATATACAACATTTGTCACAATGAAACACACACCTTAAGAGAAACTTTTTTTTTTAATAATTATAAACCAGTGCTTGACTGCAATCCCGCCTGATGGTAAGCAGTGATGCAATCGTTGATGGTAAAGCGCGCTAGTTTAATAAGCCCATTCACTCAAAAATCTGAGTGAATAGGAAGGAAGACGGCAGTTGAGCGAGGTGATGCAATGTTTATCCAGAGGGAGATTGATCTGGA
Source organism: Sesamia nonagrioides (assembly GCA_017933935.1). Classification (NCBI taxonomy): domain Eukaryota; kingdom Metazoa; phylum Arthropoda; class Insecta; order Lepidoptera; family Noctuidae; genus Sesamia; species Sesamia nonagrioides. The sequence continues at coordinate 3,903,946 of JADWQK010000081.1, forward strand.
GACCCTCCACGACCAAACTCCCGACACGTATTGTATCCATTGTACTCGGCACACATCGCAATACAACTGCTCAGACCCGTCCTCCGTACGGCTTCACCAGACATCATGCCGGAACACGACGAATCGCATGGCGGCAAGACTTTGTCTGGTGGGTGGTAACTTCTGCCGGCAGCCGATGTTATGGCCTACCAAAATTAAACTATTCAAGTACACTTGTATTTTTACATGAGCGATTGCCTACATGATTTTCACAACTCAGTTACTGGGTAATATACCTCTAGGATAGACTGGTAGACAAATTCTCGGGTTTCTGACTACCCGTAACGACGGTCAAAGAAACGCGAAAAACAGATAATGATATTATGAACAAAATTTCATATCTCTCGGGAAAGTAATAAATTAGGACAAAGGAATTGATAACATGTGGCACTTTAAAGTATGATAATAATCAATACACTCGATATTGTAAGGGATGACATGAGTGCCAACAATCTCACACCACAGGATGCTAAAGATCGCGCGAAATGGAGGAAATTAAGTAAGAAAGCGGATCCCGGGCTCCAACGCGAAAGCCGCGGATGCAACCGGGATAAACGCTGAGACGATGATGAATCAATACACTCGATACACCTGAATTATAGTCGATAAGTGTTTACCTGGTCAATAAACTCGGGATATGAAGTAAACAAATTATTAGAATTATTAAGCAATGGTAAGTTTTTTACAGAATCGATTGCTATTTGCTATGGGCAATTAAAACTCAAAAAAACTGGTTGGCCTTTTCCAAACTATGTATGTTGGATTATAGACTTCCAGCAATCTAATGCAGTTGAGAATCAGTTTTTTTTTTTTTTTCATGGATCGACTGCCTACCTGACATCCACAATCCACCAATTTCACGGTGAACGCTCATGCGAAACCCCCACCCTGGGCCATAGAACGGTAAAACACTGCGGTGCTTTTAACCAGTAAGAGTCCACTTTATCTATACCACTGTCACCCCCACAATGGAAAAAATCCATTAGGATTTCCATCGCATGAAAAAATAAAAGGGATACTATGTATAAAAAATATAGTTCTGAAACACTATTTTACTTTGTTTTACTGTGTTTTATATAATATGGTTTCTAACGTAATGCAAATGACGCTCCCTCCTCAAATATCCAGTTTTTATATGTATAGCTGTATACGAGTTCTATAACAAGTAGTTGGAGTCAAAAGTATTAATGTCCCACTGCTGAGTTAAAGCCTCCCTGTTCTCCTTCCACCTCCCTCCGTTTGGAGCTGTCAAAGAACAGTATTAAAATAATCCAGCAGATCCCGTCATCTCCATTTGCGATGTTGTTTGCCTTTAAGTCGGACCCATTATTTATACTATTAATAACAATTATAAAGGTATACTTACATCCACCAATTTAGAATCTCTATCAATATCCTCAACAAGTCCCATTATTCCTTCCCAAATAGATGAAGAAGGTTCTACATCTTCTCCGGACACTATGGTTGCATTAAGATCTGTCTCCTCATCTGTGCTACCTTCCCCTTCAGGTTTCACATAAGCAGTTTCTATAACTTTGTCTGGTGAAGGAGCATCTGCTTCATCATGCACTCTGGTGATGTTGCCATAGTCTGTTCCATCGCGGATGTAATCATCATCAACTATGTCATCATTTGTTGATGATTCAATATTGATGAACCTGAAAATGTAGTTTAGACAGATGTTATGAAAAGTAATAAGTATAAGACAAATAATAGTAAAATAAAGTAAAAGAATATGTGGGTATCTGCTTAATATAATTAATATGTGTGGTAGTAATGGTACAATCAATTATTCGAGGGAATATTAAAAAAGAATCTATTATGACTCAACACCGGTTTATACCAATTCTGAATCATTACTTGAATCTATAAAGACTCAAAGTATTTAAGTTTATCAAGTAATAATACTTGATAAACTTAAATACTTATTCTATAGGAGATAATAAAATAGATTAAAACAGCAACAGCTTTACATGTGTTTATTTTTTACGGACTTTGGAACCTGCAGAATAATTGCTTTGCAGGTTCCAGTCTATAAAAAATATGCAAGTAAGCATGAATTTATCATGCCAATCTTGCATTGAGACTATAATGACTTTTTAAAATTTTGGGTTTGTCCTGCAGCTTTAGCAGCAAAATAATTTACTTTTTTTTTATAAATTATAAACCAGCGCTTGACTGCAATCCCGCCTGATGGTAAGCAGTGATGCGATCGTTGATGGTAAAGCGCGCTAGTTGAATAAGAGCCTATTCACTCTAGCCTTGAAGACACTCAAATTATAGTGTGACGGAAACACCGCCGCCGGCAAATCGTCCCTAGACAGTCCCTAGACGTTTTGCTATAAAATATTGTTCTATGCTGTATGTTCAATGCTACAAAATGTTGCAGAGTAACAAGATTCTGATTTTTTAATACAAAATGTGCACATATATTACTACAATGAGGTTGTTTAGTAAATAAAATAAATTTATTTCATATAATTTTTGTTTCAAATGATTATTATCTTTAGAACTTAAAATTAAGATAATACAACTAACATTGAACTGGTCTGGTCTTTAGATACATTTAAAGATATAATATAATAATATATACGGACAAATCACACAGATTGAGCTAGCCCCAAAGTAAGTTTGAGACTTGTGTTATGGGATACTAACTCAACGATACTATATTTACAATAGATACATATATAGATAAACATCCAAGACCCAGGCCAATCAGGAAAAGATCGTTTTCCATCGTGACCTGGCCGGGGATCGATCGCTGCACCACAGAGGTTGTCAAAGATGCCGTAACTACAATATAATTTCTCAATTGCAAATTAGTTTCTAGTCAAATCACTAATACAACTCACTCATATTTTTATATTTTTCATAAGTAATACCCCATCTTATTGTAAATGTTCACAAATATTTACGAACACCATTTTAAAACAATTAAAATAAATGATTACAACAATCACAATAAGACTCGCAATTGACTTAGTAATACTGAAGTATCAATTAACATAATATGTATTCATTAGACTGAACAAAATACATTAATAAATAATTAATGCTGTTTTTTTTCAGGTCAGAGAAGTGTGTTAAAGGTATATATGTATACAACATATTTAATTTTGACACTATGATTTACGAATCACCTTCTGAGTGGAGTATGCTATTACTAGTAATGGTTATTTAAAACTTGCAAATGCAGAAAATTATATTATTAAAACTTACAGAATGAAGTAGAACTTGAAATTTGCAAATTAAATAATTGTTCAAATTTTATTTAAATCTCAAGTCATGTTTATTTTGAAGTGAAGACTTGGAATTTGATAACAATAACACCATCTTCTAGAAAAAGAAACTCACACACTTTATTTTCAAGTTATCAGAGATAATTTAATCTCATCTATCAATAAAAATAAGTAAACAAAAGTTTGCTTATTGACTCTATTTAGATTTCTTATTAACTATTTAAAATACAATTAAATGTTGTATTTACATACATTTTTTATTATAAACCAAACAACAATGCTACATAACCAGTTTATTAAATAAAAAAAATGCTTGTCATTGCCCAATGTAGAATAGTGGATATAACAAATTATATATAATCATTCTAAACATTATCTTACCCTTCAGTGGCCAACATCCCTAACATTGAGTTAAGCTCTTCTTTATCCTTCTTCAGTTTCCTCTCCTTGGCATAACTCTGTTCAATAGTATAGTCCTGTGTTGGGTTCCTCATTATCTCAACCCTCAAAATGCCATCCCTAGGCCATGAGTCCTTTACATGGTTCAAACATGTTGTAGGAGATCTTGAAAATGCTATGTGTATATATGCAAGGACAAAAAACGCGACAAGTGCTTTCAACAACACAAGGAACTCAAAGAATCTCCGCACAGGCCTCGGAAATGTCCGAGCATAAGCCAGGGCAAATTTAAAAAACAATGCATGAAATAACCTCTCTCTCATATTAAACAGAGGACTTTGAACAATATTCCTATTTCTATTCATAACTGGATTTATTATAGGACCTCCAGGTAACAAGTTGTTGTCCATATTGACTCCGGGTGGTAAATTATTCATTATCTCAGGCTCCCCAGCACTCATATTTACGTTATTGTTTGACTGTTTTCACTAAATTCTTCCTTCAATTCGTTACAGCAACGACATCCTTATTATCTGCAAGTGAAAGTTTTAACTATAACAAAAACGAGAATTTAACCTTTAGTATAATGTCAAAGATAGAGGACACAGTGACAAATGATGCCAAATAAACTAACTGTTATGTTTAATAAGGGCATCTAATTAATAATAAACGGGGCAATAGTAGCGTGAATTATAAATCCAGCCCTGGAGTCTCAGTGGATCATTTAATAATAACGGCATATGGGACGAGGAACCCCAATATAAATAAATATAGGAACCACAAAAAGGAGAAAAACAATTGCTGCATGATGGGCGATCAGCAATCAATAACAAGTATTACTGCTGAAGTGAATGAGTTTAGTATTCAATAATTTTAGGCCAAAGAGTAAAAGTAAGTGGATAACATGTTAGCATACATACCTCTAAACCCAAGTCAAAAACGGTATAATGACGTTTTGGTCTGTATTTTTAATATACTTTGAGTGATTTTTGACCATTAATTATTCTTTAGATTTTATTTTAAACTCGCAATTCACTTTCTATTTGTTAATTACGAGATAAATAAAAAGGAAACTGTCAAAATCTTGACATAACAACTTGTCACTCGACGTAGGAGGCAGAAGCCAAAGCGTTCGTTCAATTGGTTTATTGGTGCATTCATTAAGTCTATTTGTTTATTGTTAGTACAGACAATCTACCCACATTTATTTTTTATAAAATCGATCATAGAAAGGTATTATAGGATTAGAAATAAATTAATTAAAATTCTCACCAAGATACCAAAGAACTGATTTATATAGCAATATAAATATTATTTTATGGCTACGTTACTTCAAAGTATTCAATCCTTAAGCTCATTTAGTTCATGAATTACCTGCTAGATGGCACTACCCATCGGTTTTAAACATGTGGTTTCATATTTTGTATTTATATTAAGTGCATATTGACGGCACTATTGGCGTAGTAGTTAATCTATTGACTGCTGCACTGCGTGTTGCGGGTTCGTTTCCGGCAAGGAAAACAAATTCAAATTGTATGAATCCATTTTATGTATGCATAAAATTCTCCTGTCACAGTATTTGTCCTCGAAATTTCGAATATACATTGGTTAGGCGGTTTTTTTTTTATAATAATTATAAACTAGCGCTTGACTGCAATCCCGCCTGATGGTAAGCAGTGATGCAATCGTTGATGGTAAAGTGCGCAAGTTTATTAAGCCCATTCACATATAAAACCTTAGTGAATAGGAAGGAAGACGACAGTTGAGCGAGGTGGTGCAATGTTAGACCCAATAACACGACCAACGATGCTGCGCCAGAGGGAGATTGATGTGGAGACCTTTCATGACTAAACTCCCGGCACCACAATATTTGACGCATCGTACACGGCACACATCGCACAACTGATCAGACCCGTCCTCCGAACGGCTTCAAAAAGCCGTTAGGCCTGATAATATGTTTTTATTTATTTTTTATATTATCTACTACTAGTACTGAGTTTATATGCTTGTAAATATACCCACGATACAAGAGAAAATTCCTAGTGTGGGTCATGTTTAATAACAAAAATTAATTTTGATCCAGGGTAGATACCCTAGATAAAAATAATATAGGGTAAACACCTAATAGTCAGCCGTGCACCAGTACTCAGCCTTTTTGTAGACATTATTTCCCTATACTTAAATCGTATTGAAGTTTCTGTACAAGTACGAACCAATATCATGTCAATTAGACGAGCTATGCTCATTTATTTATTTATTCTTTCGCACATAAATTGTACAGAGGTGGACTTAGTGCCTTAGGCATTCTCTACCAGTCAACCATAGGTGGTGAAGAGATTAGTAGCAGGTGCTTTAATTGGAAACATTATTATGAAAACATACTCTTAACACTATTTAAATAAATACTTAAATAAGCTATATACACATACATACTATTACCAAAATATATATTTATAATATACACATACAAAACTAAAAATTTGGGAGAGAGGTGTTGAAATGACTCTACCATAACTGTTGTGAAAATAACTCTGCAATTTCCGCTTAAATGCAAACCGACTGGCGGCCATCCTGATATCAAGAGGAACCGCATTCCACAGAAGAATAGATTGAATATGAAATGAAGAGTGAACAAAGTCAGACGTACCTATGTGAAGGACAGAGTAAGAGACACAGAGTACTATAATTTATGTAAGAGAAGATTGTTAGACGATCACAGATTGTTAGTGTCTGAAGAACATAAATATTGGAAGTGAGTCTCAAGATAAGAAGGAGGAGTGGGTGAGTTAAGAAGGGAGAAAAGCGTGGTCAAAGCGCGCAAATTCGTTACTATTTATTTGCTAAGAAAACCCGTTCGAGATTTTGGTATGCTTTTGTGCCTGTATATTGTTTTTGCAGTGAATTATTCTATTTTATTACAAAGGAATGTTTATATTGCAATAAAATCAACTAATACATGCATTTTATTTGTTAAGTAAATATAATTTGATTTAGGTGGCTGACTACTGGTTTCTTGGGCAATATCTTAGATTTAGTTGAAATTAATGGAGTAAATTATTCCAATTATTCTCATTACTTTGAGCTTAACTTTCCTATCACGACAAGCTTATTTTACCAGTAGTCAGCCGCCTACAAATGTAATTGCATGTTAGTGGCCGACCAATGGGTCTACGAATCTTGTAGTCAGCCATCAGTTTTGTTGTACTAAATAGCACCTGAAAGCCCTTTTAATTGCAGTTTAATTTATGCTTAATTATTTTAGTTTGAAAATCACTCGGTTCCATCATGTCGAAAAGACCGATCTGCCAATTAAAAGATGAACAATTAGCACAAGCAATGGCAGCGAATAGAAATGGCATGAAAATTAGAAAAGCCAGTCGAGTTTTTATGGTGCCGCGAGGGACGTTACAGGATCGACTACATTTAAGGGATCAGGCGGAAGGCAGATTTACCCGTAAAATGGAACCAGATTCAGTATTGACGAAACAAGAAGAAACTACATTAAAAGACTGGTGTATTGCATTAGCCAAATGTGGCTTCCCATTAAAATGTAACGAAGTTCTCAATACCGTCCACAATATTATTTCTGAAGACAAAAGACCGAACCCGTTTGTAAAGAATAGACCAGGGAAAAATGGTACCAATCATTTATGAGACGAGATCCCGAGTTAATTGAGAGGACACCTGAAAATATATCCACTGGTCGAGCCTTCTTCTTTGTGCTAACGAAGTATTTAGAAGATAGAAATGTAATTAATAATTATTTTGACCGACCCTAACGGAATATTTGACTAGTAATACCAAAATTGAGGTGATAAAGTGCTTGTACAAAAACGCCACCATCTCAGTCCGTCTCCAGGATCAGGACTCGCAACCATTCCAACTGCAGCGTGGAGTGAGACAAGGACATCTCCCAAATTGTTCACTGCTGCGTTGGAAGATGTCGTCAAGCTCCTGGGCTGGAAAGGACCTGGCGTCAACATTAACGGCGAGTACATCACTAATTTTCGTTTTGCAGATGATATCGTGGTAATGGCGGAGACCCTGGAAGACTTGAGCAAAATGTTCAATAACTCAGCAGAGCTTCCCAAGAAGTGGGTCTAAAGATGGACATGGATAAGACAACGACCATGTCGAACTCTCGTGTCACACCCACTTCAATCCATTGATTTTAGAAAAAAGAGATGTGTCCAAAAATTAGTGTGTATTTATGTGTAATTGTGTATGTATGAATAAAATTTGTGCATGCATAAACTTCGGAGAAATTCAAGTTTCTGCTACGCGAACGTTTGGCCATTAGCTAGTTTTCATATAAAGCGCTTACATAGAGAGCTGTAGATTTTTACATACGTTGTATTGAATTTGTGCATATTTGTGTACAAAACAGATTTAGAAAAAATCGTAGGGCTAATAAGATAAAAATATAAACGTAAAACACGCTTATTAGGTCTTAGTTCTTAAAGTAGGTATGCACTCTGGGTCCTAGATTTTCACGTTTATACAAACCTTGTAAGTGTCTGCAACATATTGCCTAGTATCAATGATATTCCTTTAGTAATTAAAGAGTTATAGGACAATTTACCATGACAAAATCACTGTTTACAAAGCAGTCAAATATCACGACATTCTAAAGGAATTGCATGGTAAAATGTATGCCAATAATTAGTGTATTCATTCAACTATTCACATGCAAAATTGCCACTCCAGAAGGCGCAGCGTAGGGATGCCCCCAACAAGGCGGACTGATGACCTGGTAAAGGTCGCGGGAAGCCGATGGATGCGGGCAACACAAGACCAGCCATCATGGAAAGCCATGGGGGAGGCCTTTGTCCAGCAGTGGACCTCTATAGGCTCAAGAAGAAAAAGAAAAAGATACCGAATTTAATGCCCTGAAAAATATTGGATGCGATGATTGCCCTGCATGAGACCATTTAAAATACACTGAATTTGTTGGGGATATATGTGAAAACATGTAATAAAACATTTCTATGCCAAATATGCAAAAATAAGTGAGAGGCTGACTATAGGGCATGGCTAACTTGTGGAGAAATGAGGCTGAGTAGGTGGAGGAGTGCCATAATGTGCCTAATGTTAATTTTTTCCTTAATATTAATAAAAGTATTATATTTTGTATACTATACTTCACCGCTATAACTTTTTTGTTCTTTTTGAAGTGAAAATCAGTTTTCAGTTTTCACTTCTGTCGGTCGGTGGCACAACTGCCTTCTTTGTGATTTTATTCGTTTTACGTTCGGTTTTTCTTACCTACCTATATTATTATAAAACCTCCGCCGTCACCGTATCTTCATCTGTCCGATGTTGTAATATCTTCATCATCTTGGAAAGCGCCCCGCATATGCACCAAAGTAGGCTGCGATAGGCGAAGTTGATTGATTAGGGACCCGAAAGCATAAAATATAAACTCCTATCAATGGTGTCTGCTGTCATGCATGTAGTTATGACGGCATCGTGTCGGGTAAGTAGTTAACATAGTTACTAAGAGACCTTTCATTTTTAAATCTTTATTTTTTAATATTTCAAGCACCTACATATACAGGGTGTATCTGACATCGTTACGCAAACTTCGCGAAAAGGCTAGACCGCATGCCACTAAAATTATGATATTCATTTATGTCATTAATGAACGGTTACAGAATTCACAGTGTTTTAAAAAAGTGTTGGCTCGGCCTTTGAACGTTGCAAGCGTGCCGCCGTGTGGGTTTGTAGATATGACGTTGTTCCCTGATGTGAATTCTATTAAATCAGCTGATGAGATAGTTTGTTGAGTTTTGTTTTCATTGCGCTTTTTTGTGTAATTAGCGAATCAATTATTTTTTACTTTAAAATCTTATTGGGTTATAAAAGTATAGCAATTATGGACGGTCTTAAGTGAAAAAAACTACATATATTTTTTTTTAAATCATGATAAAGCCGACGTAAAGTTCCACCACTTGGGGGTTCAGAATCATGTAGGTACTGTATCCATGGTACCTACTCGTTGGTGCGTCGATGTCAGATACACCCTTTATGTACAGACAACAGCACATCAAGCTACTAAAATCTGTCAGATTTCTTTATTAGAGTTTTAACTTTATCTCTAAACCATTAAGGGTCAAGTTTGGTTGGGAATATTTGACAGTTTCTGGTAGCTTGACATGCTGTCGTCCATTTAGAGCCGAACTTATTGCTCTAAGCCTTAGCACAGAGTCCCTAGTTCAAAAACTGACCTAATTTTATTTCACTGCATCTTACTTTCTATTTCAAGATTAGTATTTAGTTTAGTTCTGTCAAATTAGTCAACGCCTTACTTAACGTATTTTTAGTAGCGATGTTATTAATCACGCTAAAATTTTGTTCTAAATTATCTACGGAGTATCTTAATTTGAAAGGACTGAAGTAATATTTATCTTCTTTATTTTATGAAATAGAGAGAAAAAGATACACAGAACAGATGTTCGATTAATCTTTTTCTCTTTAATTATTGAACAAGAGAATTGGAATCGGATTACCCGTAGGCCGTAGGTACTATCTACACTGATTGATGAAATAATTCTTCTACCTACCCACATGCCAAAATGATAAAAACATTGGAGAGGGCAAGAAACGGGATGTAGGTACCTACTGGACTAGACTACCTACTAAGATAAAACACTTCCCCATCCTTAGGGTTCCTTTTTCCTACACCTAGGTACAGTAAAATTCATACCGAAACTACAAACTAATGGAGCAGAAACATACCCAATATGAAGAAACAAAAGGCAACTTCATGCTAATTATGAAACTAATAATCTGTAGCATTATCTAAACACTAAGTAGGTAAGTATAGCAACAGAATCTAAAGCAGCAAATGAACGCCTTCGCATAAAGAAGCAGCAATAATTTAACGGATCATTTGTAACACAAAGCTCGGGATTTACAACTCCCGACACATGTAGAGAACCTATGAAAGGTCGTACTGTGATTGGGAACAAAACCCATGGAATTATAACAAAACCCACCATTACATTTACAGAAAGGATGATTGACGTTTAAAATGGTACACGTGACTTGTAAAAGATTTTTTCAACGTAAATGTCATCTATTCAAAGATTTTAATAGGGAAACGCTGAATGATAGATGAAAGAAAAAATCTATTGAAATGTCGATCGGTGGAACCTTTTACCTGAGCACGTCACGAGGTGTGTGAAACGGATTTAATGGGCTGAAAATAATGTAGATATAGGTGTAGTGTTCAATACTAAATCGTATCCAAATTCTAGCCATTCTGTTTCTTGACTGCATCCTGGCTAGGTTACTAGTTTCTCTTCTATTTCTAGCATTACCATCATCATCATCATCATCAACCTTTTTTATCGTCCCACTGCTGGGCACAGGTCTCCTCTCATACAGAGAAGGATTGAGCGTAATCATGGCCTCATGAAATTTCAACATTGAAGTTTGTGTCTTGTACAGAAACATAAAGAACTGTTGAAAGCAGCGGAAGAGTGTTCACGAAGTCGGTCGGCGTAACCCATATAGACTAATACTTGATGAACTGCCTATATGTGCTAAATATAATAAACACAATAATCTCTAAAGCATTAAAGCTCAAGGTTGATTGGGAATATCTGACAGTTTTGGGTAGCTTGACCTGCTGTCGTCCGTACCTATTTAAAATTAAATTATACAACAGGCGAAATGAAAATTTTCGCTCACAAACTGTTAGATTGACAGCATCATTGTGCACATATATGACCTCATTTTATATTGTACCACCTTTATAGACAGTGTTTTTCGCAATTAATTATTATTATCATTATAATAAAAAAAAACTGTAGTAAAACTAGCTGTAAAATAAATAAAAACAGTGATTACCTACTAGAAAAGTTGAAAACCAAATATCGAAAATGTACCGCTGTTATTTTAAGTCTAACCCGAGACTTTAGCCTATTATAGAGTCCACTTTATACAAGTATAAATGAACCAAGTTAGATAAAGGAACGGAGATAACGAGAGGTAAACTTAAATTACGGTCCGCTCACGTTATAAATATTCAAAAAGCGGCCCGAGCCGGTCCGCTTAGAAAAAATTGACGTCTCAATTATCGAAGGCTCGGCTCTGCTGGGACGGACCTGTAACTCTTAATTTATATTATTCTCACGACTTTTATTTCCTGTTGGCATCTCACTGTGCGTTTCGGTATGAATTCATCTCGGGAATCGTGTACGTAAATTATGAATTCATTATCTATTTATTTCAAGTCTATAGATCGATTTATATACTTTTTTTATCTTGTAAATCAAATAGAACATGAATTCAGATTGCACAGATTATTAATACTTCGTGAAATTTAAAGAAAATGGCATTCTTGTTTTTTTTTTTTTTTACTCATTATTTAGTTTAGGGACTTTTACACGAATGTGTATGCCAGTCCCATCGGAACTAGCCCAAAAACTTAACTAAACCTTAACCTAATAAAATTGGCATCCTTGCTTTAAATGATAAATACAAGTATTTATAAAGGAAATCTAATAATAAAACTGACTTAAATATTTCAATTGATTCTAAAAAGAAGTATCTTTTAACTGCTATTCGGCTGACAGTAAGAATTAAGTCCGTACGAGTACTTACGTACGGAGTAAATAATGTTATTATTTTTATGTAAGTATATACATATAAACTAGTGCTTGACCGCCATCCCTCCTGATGCCTGATGGTAAGTAGTGATGTAATCGGTGATGGTAAAGCACACTAGTTTCTTATGGCCCTCTAGCCTTGAAGACATTTGCAATCAAACCTGACAGGAAGACCGCCGCAGGCAAATTGTTTCAGTCCTTTGATGTAAGTACGCGGTATAAAGGACGAAACATAACCAAAACTTTGTCCGGATCGTAGCGGAATCAACAACGTAAGTTTGACACTCACCGTATAATAACGACCGGCGCGATGATAATTCCATCATCCGTATTCATCTTCTGCCCTCACCATTTAGTAAGGGTGGAATTAAGTCATATAATTCCCACGCACACTCTCCAAAATGTACTTATCCTATAGAACATCGAGAGGTTGGCTACCCTGCGCCTGTGCTCGAGGCTTTGGAGAATGGTCGCCTCTTCGCACTCCTCTCCATCGAATTTTTATTAATTTTTCATTGAATTATTACACACTCGTTATTTATTGGAACTGTCATCGTCGTTAATATTAATTATCTAGCAGTTTTAACACTGTTGCCCAAGGGTGTGTCGTGGAGAAAACGTTTGATTTATTTCGGCGTAAACGTTAACTTAAACTTACGTAAGCACATGCGCCTTTTTTTAAGAATTCTGTTTTCGGTTTTATTATAATTTCAAATTAGCTCCATAATTGGTACCTGTTTTAATTAAACAAATGTAAGATCGACCCTTCAAAAATATCGTTTAAAAGTTAAACAAAACAAAAGTCAACAGATTCATCATCTTTTGGATTTATAGCGTCTCCATTTTTGGGGAAGGAAATTTCCAAAAGCGCGTCAATTTCGAGATCTTAATACAGTAAATATTACCAAAACTGTGCAAGGAACGCAGCGATGTGACTACTTGTCAAGGAAAACCGAGACTGAGCCAAAATATACAACCTACATTCACATATAAATATGCAGTCGTGCGACGTTTTGCACAGAAAAACAAACCTAATTTACCGGGTGCTACATACAGCCAGTTACAGCAATATGACACGGAACGTGTTTTGTTTTTCTTTTTTTTTTTTACACCGCTTCTCCGTAAGATTTTATCACCTTATGAATATTTTATTGCTCGAAAATCGTATGCACCATAAATTATTGTGTTAGATTAGAAAATGTTAAAAACTCAATTTATTGAGACGTTCTTAAACGAATGCTGGTTAGGTCGTAAATTTGACTGATTCACTTCGTTAACGTTTGAAAATGTCGGAATTAAATAATTTAAATAGCGGAGTTGGCGCTCTTAAACTATAACTTGCAGGCGAAGTAAAATCACAGAAAATGCAATATCAATCTACAATATTCCCACGGCTGAGGAGGCATAATTTGTAGTCTACCACACGGGTTCAGTGTGGGTTGGTAACTGTCACATGTCTTTCAATTTGTGGTTCCAGGATGTGCCAGTTTCCTCACAATTTTATTATTTATTTATTACACAAGATATATAATAATTAAAACTAATGATTTCCTTCGCCGTTTTGAGAGCAAATGTGATGAATGGTTCGAATGCACGCCTCCGCTCGTAAGTTCCATTTGAAGGACCATTGAAGAACCACTGTTCCAAATAATATATCACCTTCTTCTTCTTCTTCTTCAGCCTATAGATGTCCACTGCTGGACAAAGGCCTCCCCCAAGGCTTTCCACGCTGACCGGTCTTGTGCTGCCCGCATCCATTGGCTTCCCGCGACCTTCACCAGGTCATCGGTCCACCTTGTTGGGGGCCTCCCTACGCTGCGACTTCCAGTACGTGGCCGCCACTCCAGAACCTTACTGCCCCATCGGCCATTGGTTCTACGAGCAATATAATATAAGTATCACATAGTAATTATTATTTAGATGACATAAACATAATGCCGCCATCACCGTTACATAGAATAGAATAGAATAGAATACTCTTTATTATGTACACCATATAGATTACAGAACATAAATAAAAATATTTACATCATCGGACGACCCGTCGTACGACGAGTACCCACCGTGACGTTGTTGACACCACTCCGATCCGGACGAAGCGCTTTTTTTTTGTTATACCATCTCGTAGTTGACCATGAGAGGGCGTGACTACTTACCCGGACTATCCTGTAGATGCCTTAAATACAATTAAAGCCTCCAGTCAGGATCACTTCTCAGCCTTTTGGCTAAGATCAAAGTGTATCCGGTGACAGCCTCCGTGGCGTAGCAGTAGCGAACGCGGCCGCCGCGCATGGAGGCGTGAGTTCGATCCCCGCGCAGTGTAAATATTTGTATGCATGAATATGAATATTTGCACTGGTCTGGTCGTGCCTCGGAATGCACGTTAAGCCGTTGGTCCCGGTTGCCATACGAACATCTAATGGCAGTCGTTACTGGTTGTTGGAGCCCTCTAAAGTCCAACAATTGGTCTAACTGTAATGCTTCGATGTCGCCTTCGGGTTGTGGAGGTCCGACGGCAGTCGCTTCTCGGAAAATTTCGAAGTTTAGCCAAAAATGAGCAGTTAGACTGGTAAAAGCGGGCCCTAGACTCTAAAGCTGAAAAAGCTTCGGATGCGATTGGGATTAACGCTGAGATGATGATGATGATGATGAAAGTGTATCCGGACGAAGTATTTCGCCTCGTCTCGTCGTTGTCGGCGACGACAGCAGGTCAAGCTATACGAAACTGTCAAATATTCCCTATCAATCTAGACCTTAATTAGTATGTAAGTATAAAGTAGAAAATTTAATAAAGATATCTGACAGACGGTAGTAGCTTGATGTGCTGTCGTCTGTGCATCGAGGGACTGGAACAATTTGCCTGCAGCGGTGTTCCCGTCTGATTGCAATTTCATCCAAGGCTAGAGTGAATAGACTCATAATAAACTAGTGCGCCTTACCATCAATGATTGCATTACTGCTTACCATTAGGCAGATTCGCGGTCAAGCAAAACCAAAAAATATTTACTGTATCTGAAACATCATAAATGTGTCATACATAAATTGAGGCAGCTCCAATAAAATACAATAGTAAGTACTTGTGTCGGAGCTGTCTCGCTCTTCCCAAATGTTAAAAAATAATCCCCCTTATTCATAAACGCTGCTTAAAGTTAACTAATGATTAGCGATTCTTTAACCGTACATTTTTGACCTTTTAACGTCACTGAACTTTAATCATCCTTTATGAATAAACACCACAGAGTTTAAGGTGTTTATTCATAAACGACGATTAAAGTTAAGTGACGTGCAAACGTCTAAAATGTATGTTTAAACAATCGCTTATCACTAGTTAACTTTAAGCAGCGTTTATGAACAAGGATATTTTTATAAACTGGCGCTGTAAAACCTTTCTGTAAAAATCTCACAGAAAAAATTTGAACTCTCAATGATGTCAGTCCGTAGCATTCGTTGGAGTAACAGCACACTCCACGCTCACTTCAAGTTTTTCTAAGTTTTCACGGTGAGATGGTTGCAGAATTGCACTAAGTACTGAACTATTCTATCACTATTGACTTTAAGAGCCGTCACGATGTGCTGACATCTCCTTGAGGCGCGCTTGAAACACTGGTCCTTACAGGGCGGCGAGCAGTGGGTAGTTCGCAGCCCGGTACGGACCAGCCCACAAGCCTGCATCACGGTGACCGGGAGTTCGATGTTGTCTCCCGACCAAGGCATCACCTGCGATGGCTAGGGGCATGAGGGCGTTGAGATTCCCGCTCCCTCACGCGCTCCGCCTCCTCCTTTGCCAGCATCACTGCTTCGTAGAAGGAGGTGATGCCCTGCCGACTGCCGTGCACTCTCGCTCCGGACCATTACCTGAACCATGGCCGGACGCGAGAGATTGCCGCCGATCGCCGCCACGAAGACACGGCGGTGTTCCGCCCAAGCCGGGCAGACCTAGGGGTCTGCCCGCACTAAGCCTGCGTGGTAGATTACGGAGAGGAAGCCTGTCTCTCAGGCATGGGGACATTATAGGCTGATTATTTATTATATATGAAGAAAATTACTCCACGAAAAAGAAGGAACCGTTTTGGATCATACTCCATCATAAGTCCACTCCATAATAAGTCGTGACCATAATTAGACATTCATACTCACATGTACATATCTTATGAAGCATTACATTGTAAACTCAAGCCGGTTCACTATCCCGACGTGGATATTCCTCTCAATTAAGAAGTAACATTGTTCGCGGATGACAATGTGCCTGGTCGTAGGTACATACAATGGGCGTCCGCGCAACGCCCACTCGTTTCAAATGCTTGCTTGAGTAATAAGTAAAACAAAGCAATTATATGTACATGCATACCTCTCAGAATGAGAAGTACCTGGCTTTTTAGAATTTTTGATGTTGGTCGAAAGGTCGAAGATTGATAACGTGTTAATCAATCTCAGTAATTAGTTTCTACTCTTTGTTTGAATATACTATAGTGTTTATATCATTTTTTTTTTTTTTTTGTTTTGGATGGGAAATCATCAAATGACCTCTCCCGCTCTGGGTGGAGCGGAATGAAATGAAATGAAATGAAATGAAATCGTTTATTAAGCAAGTAGGATCACTGATCACTTTTACACGTCATGTTTATTTTTTTAACTAGATGAAGCCGGCATTTCCTAACTGACTACCTCTGAGAAGAAATAGCCGAAACAAACTCAGGGATCTGAGAGTCTTTTTTCAAGTCCAGACATTAAAAATGAAAATGTTTACAATAATTTACCTTATAATTACGCATATTGCTTAATAACAATTAACAATGCTTAACAGAGCGAGCAGCTCAGTCCCAAGCTTTTTTGTCTTCTAAATAATCTGTGATTTTATAATACCCCTTTTTGCAAAGTTTGGCCTTTATATGGTTCTTAAATCGTTTAATGGGTAAGTTTCGAACGTCTATGGGAAGCTTGTTGTAAAAGTGTATACATTGACCCATGAACGAGTTGCCTACTCTGTGGAGACGAGTGTGATGTACAGCAAGATTGTGTTTGTTCCTGGTATTTCTATTATGAATATCGCTTATTTTCTTAAAATTCGAGATATTTTTATGAACATACATAAGATTTTCAAATATATATTGTGAAGCTACAGTCAGAATGTTCACCTCTTTGAACTTTTCTCTAAGAGATTCTCTAGGACCAAGGTTGTAAATGGCTCGAACAGCCCTCTTCTGTAAAACAAAGATGGTATTGATGTCCGCACAAGTTCCCCAGAGAAGAATCCCATAAGTCATAAGACTATGAAAATAACTAAAATAAACAATTCTGGCTGTATCCACATCAGCTATCTGTCTAATTTTCTTAACAGCAAAGGCGGCAGAACTGAGTCTACCCGACAGCTTCTCAATGTGAGGACCCCATTGTAACTTGGCGTCAATAGTTAATCCAAGAAAAACTGTCGACTCGACAGGGATCAACTCTACTCCATTCAGTTGAACATTGGTACTTAGCTGCCTGACATTTGGCGTAGAAAATTTAATGAGTTTAGTTTTTTTTTCATTTAAAAGGAGGTTATTTACATTAAACCAATGGACAACTTTAGAGAGTGCATTGTTAATTTCGTCAAAATATGTTAGCTGACGCTTGACTTTAAAAATAAGAGAAGTGTCATCCGCGAACAATACTATGTTGTGATTATCCCTCACGTGATGAGGTAAGTCATTAATATAAATTAAAAACAAGAATGGACCTAGAATTGAGCCCTGCGGAACGCCCATGGTGACCACAGATCCTGCAGATCTCTTGCCATTAACATCAACCCTCTGAATTCGATTATTCAGATAAGAAGTCAGAAGGTCGAGAGCTCTGTCCCTCAAACCATAATGGTACAATTTCCTGATAAGAGTATCATGATGTACGCAATCAAAGGCCTTGGACAAATCACAAAAAATACCAAGAGCATCTTGCGATTCCTCCCAGGCCCCAAATATGTTCTTTAGCAACGCCACGCCCGCATCCGTAGTTGAACGACCCTTTGTAAAACCAAATTGTTTCACGTGCAATAAATTGTGTAAGTTAAAGTGCCTCAACAACTGTTTCAAAATTAATTTTTCAAAAATTTTGCTCAAAGTTGGTAATATCGATATTGGCCGAAAATTCGTGGGATCAGTTGTACTACCAGATTTGAACAGTGGAATTACTTTGCTTAGTTTCATCAAATCAGGGAAGGAAGGGCGTGTCAGACTTTTACTGACTAAAACCCACCCGTGTTTCTTCACTTGCCTGTGCGCCATGCCCAAGGTTTCTTTTATAACCAACCCGTAAGCCTGACCCAGGAGGCATCGGTGCTCGTGGACCCCGTCACGATGAGCTGACATCTTATTTGAGGCGCGCGGGAAATACAACGCGCCGTCGACCCGGGCCTGGTCCTTACCGGATGGCGAGCTGCCCTTCGCTCGCCGCCCGCAAACCTGCGCCTACGGAGGCCAGGAGTTCGATGTTGTCTCCCGACCAGAGCGTCTTCTGCAGCGGCTAGGCGTGATGGCGCTGAGATTCCCGCTCCCACACTCGCTCCATTGTTACTGATAGTTTATTACACAATTACCCACAGAGATCGTAATACGTTATTACGATTTCTGTGCAATTACCCCATAGATATTGTTCAGAATCATACACCTGTAACTTTGCACATTGAGTCAATATTAAAATGCGTTTAATTTCTTTTCCGGGTTTTAGGGTTCCGTGCTCGGAGGGTGCTAGGGGAACGCTTTTACTAGGCCTTCGCCGTGCGTCAGTCCATCTGTCTGTCATGATATGGGATGTTTCTCGGGATGTATCTCGTAAATCGTACTAGATACACAGTAGAAAATTTCTTAGAATGTGTATTTCTATTGTCGCTAAGTTATAATTAAGTGAGATTCGCATACATGTTGTGTTTGTTTTTTTTTTTTATTTTTATAAGTTATGTTTAATGTTGTAGAACGAATCTTGACTATCTGACAGATATACTATACAATGAAGTGATCGCTTTTTTCTTAAAAATGTCGTTCCTAGGATTAATAACCTTAAAATGCAACTTGTACATTATTGTCATACACATTATTTCTGTCTGTAATAATTGTATTTTTTGAAAGTTCAATAGCGCCTGCGCCGCAGGTGAAGTAAACAAAAACAAAAAAGTATCTTCCACTCATGTTTCTATTCCCGATACTGTGTGATGATAAGCCTTACTCCATGATTAATCACCGCGCCAGCGTTCGGTTATAGCCACTCAAAAAAAGCAATTTGTTCTTTATTTTAAGAATGGTTCAGATTGCGGCCATGTTTTTTTGTCCTATCAATTTATTGGTTGACGTGTATGTTCTTTTTTTGAATATGTCACAAATATAACATTTTAAATCTTATATTCGAATTATTGCTTTTTTTTATTCTTATTGTTTATAGTATACGGTGCCAGTAAATTCTAGGAAACACAGCTAAGCTAATAAGTTTTCTTTGAATCTTGAAATGCACAAAAAGTTAATAAACTTGTCTAGTGTCATGTGATATGATCTATCAATTCATCATCAGATAAAGGAATGAACTACCTACAACTATAACAAAAAGTCTCATGTTAATGATCCATCAACCAATAGTGTGAAATAGTTTTATTCGTCTATTAGAGACGAATAAAACCATTTCACACTATTCAACTCAGTCACAAATTATAAGGATAATAAAGGTTAGGTAAACACATGACCAAATTAAATATGAAGTAATCTTTTAATAGTTTTGAAATAATCTTTTCTTTTCCGCGAATTAATTCCAACTTCCCCAAAATTTGCTATTTTTTAAAAAAGTGACAGACAATACTATTTTGACGGTACTATTATGAGCGATGCGACCACGTGCCGGGTGCCCTGCCCCCCTTCGCCCGAGCATTTATTGCCTATCGCACATGTATTAAGTTACTACTACTACATGTATTAAGTTATTTTTTTAAGGGGATTCTTTTTTAAGTTTAGCGTGGCTTTGTAGGCATTAGTAAAATCATAATGTTCTGTTAGATAAAATGTATGACGAAATTATTTGTGTATTGTCAGATGCCGCTATGGCTTGTTATTATGTTCATGAGAAGCGTAGAGGTAAATACATATCAGGGTGGAACAGACACGTCCGCGACGCTCACAGAAGGGCGCGGCTGTGTTTCCAAACCTGGCTGTATGGAGGCAAGCCCAGGGCTGGCCGACTTTACAAAGATGTGTGTGACACTAGACGAGCTTTTAAATCAAAATTAAGGTGGTGTCAGAACAATCAACACCAAATTAAAATGAATATTTTAACTGAACTTCACTTTAGTAAGAAGTTCGGTCAGTTCTGGAAAATCACTAATAAAATGAATCATAAGCCGGGTCTTCCTGTTAGCGTGGCGGGAGTGCATGAACCAAGTGAAATTGCCACTTTGTTCTCTCAACATTTTAAGGTGGATTCGCCACTGGGGCCAGTGCGGCAGGAGCTCGATGCTGAGGAAGGGGGTATTCGTAGTGTCAGCTTCTCTACGAAGCAAGTGTGTGCAATTATTAAAGGCATGGTTAGGGGTAAATCTCCAGGTCACGATAGTCTTAGTATCGAGCACCTGCAGCATGCAGGAGTGCGCCTGCCCAGAGTACTTTCAATGTTTTTACCTTGTGTTTAGGCCACTCACATTTACCTGAAAAGCTAATGCGTACTGTTGTTGTACCAATCGTCAAAAATAAAACTGGTGATGCATCCGATATAAGCAACTACAGGCCAATCTCTCTAACTACAGTGGTCGCCAAAATGTTGGACGGTCTGCTTGGTCAGCACTTGAATGAGCACGTCTCGTTAAATGGTGCGCAATTCGGCTTCAGGCCTGGTCTCTCCACCGAGAGTGCTATCATGTGCCTCAAGCAGACTGTACAGTATTACACAAGTAGAAAGACCCCCGTGTACGCGTGCTACCTTGATTTGTCCAAAGCTTTCGATCTAGTATCGTACAATATTTTGTGGGGTAAATTAAGGGAGGAAACTTGTTTGCCTAGGGAGATTGTGCTACTATTTAAACATTGGTATAGCAAGCAAAGTAACGTTGTAAGGTGGGCAGGCTCTCTCTCGGAGGAGTATAGGCTGGAGTACGGGGTGAGGCAGGGGGGGGGCTGACCTCGCCCAGGCTGTTCAGCCTGTACATCAACAAGCTTATCGGGGAGCTCAGCGGCACCGGCATCGGGTGCCATATAGGTGTATGTGTTAATAACATTAGTTACGCCGACGATATGGTCCTGCTGAGCCCCTTGATTGGTGCCCTACGTAGGCTTCTAAATATTTGTGAGTCCTATGCAGTTACTCATGGGCTCAAATACAATGCTGGAAAGAGTCAAGTTATGATTTTCAGGCCCGACGAGAAGCGATACACATTCGTTCCGAAACTGACTATAAATGGTACTGCTTTAAACATGGTCAAGCAGTTTAAGTATTTGGGTCACTGGGTCACCGATGACCTTAAAGACACTTTAGACATTGAAAGGGAGCGCAGGGCGCTGTCTGTCCGATTCAATATGTTGGCTCGCAGGTTTGCACGGTGTGGGGGGAATGTCAAAATTGTGCTGTTTAAAGCGTATTGTCAGTCCTTCTACACGTGCAGTCTGTGGGTTAACTATACGCAGTGGGCATACAGCGATCTGCGCATCCAATATAACAACGCGTTCCGGGTGCTGATGGGACTGCCGCGCTACTGCAGTCCCTCCGCGATGTTCGCGGCGGCTGTGATTGATAGCTTTGCGGCAATCATGCGCAAACGTTGCGCTTCAATCCTGCGCCGCACGCGCGGTAGTCCCAACACCATCCTGGCCGCACTGGTGGACCGGTGGGATTCTCCGATGTTGGCTCGATGGATAAGGCTGCACGCTGTTAAATAGCGACTAATAGCGTCATCGGGGAGTCCTTCCAGTCTAGATAAAATATGTAAATAATAACATATTAATTTTATTTACTTCTAAATACAATTTTTTATGTAATTTTATTTTTATAAAACAAATTGTAGGTATGGATGAAATATCTGAATTAAATAATAATAATTATTACTATTATTAGTAGAATCAGTTATCAATACCTAACAATATATACCTTCACGGATCGGACAGGGTTTTCTTTACATATTGTAGATAACACCCATTGCAGCACACGCAGACTAATCTTTGAGGAGCTCGTTTTTTTTTTTATTTAGGTACCTACATATTATAAGCTAGTGCTTGACCGCCCCATCCCGCCTGATGGTCAGCAGCGATGCAATCGTTTAAGTGCAAGCCCGCCGTGGTTAAATGTTACAGCCCGATGGGTAGATCGAAGGTGCTGAAGGTGAAGGTGTGGTTCTAAGGTGGGAGGCCACAACATCAGCCGCCGGCATAAGTTACCACCCACCAGACAAAGTCATGTCGCCAAGCGATTCGTCGTGTTCCGGCATGATGTCTGGTGAAGCCGTACGGAGGACGGGTCTGAGCAGTTGTGTTGCGATGTGTGCCGGGTACGATTTGCCAAATGTTGTTGTGTCGGGAGTTTGGTCCTGGAGGGTAGCGGGATCCGAAGCACGGTGCTCCGCTGGCCGACCGCAGGTAGTTGGGGGCCCAAGTAGTGTGCCAGCCACACACGAAAGGCTGCCCCGCCAACTGCGAAAAATCCCAGGGTGGCCCCATCGTGCCGGTTGGCGACCGGACGAGAGGACCCGATGGCGATCCCTGGGGGGGTTCGGGCGTCCCCGCAGTCTCCAGATCAACCTCCCTTTGGCGTGGCATCGTTGGTAGTGTTGTCGGGTTTAACATTGCTTCACCTCGCTCAACTGCCGTCTTCCTTCCTATTCACTCAATTTAAAATCAATGATGAAAAGTACAAATAAGAAAAGTAGGTGTGCACAGCGGGCGCACGTCCTCTCGTTTAAAGTGCACCTCTCAAACATTTGAGGTCTGCACTCCAATATCGATGCAGTCCACCACCACCTTGAGACTGAAAAGCCTCACCTACTTTTCTTGACGGAGACCCAGATCAGATGTCCGTCTGATGCGGCATACCTCAACTACCCGGGATACTCTTTGGAGCATCATTTTCTGCAGCGTGCTGGGGTCTGTGTGTATGTCCGCAATGACATCTGTTGCCGGCGTCTCCGTCACCTCGAAGACCCTCATCTATCGACCTTATGGCTGTTGGTTGACACTGGTGTTGACAAAATTGTCTACACCTGTGTCTACCGATCGCACAGCGGTGATCAGGAGACGACTCGGTTATTTGACCACCTCAGTGAGGCTGCTGACAATGCGCTGCATCGGCACCCTGACGCTCAGTTCGTCGCTCTGGGGGACTTCAACGCCTGCCACCAGGACTGGCTCTTCCCATACCAGAGGACCGACCACGCTGGGAGAGAAGCGCGAAACTTCGCGCTTTCTATGGGCCTTTCCCAGCTGGTAGAGCAAGCGACTAGGGTGCCTGATGTAGTTGGCCAGACAGCCAACTGTTTGGACCTTCTGCTGACCACTGATCCGGACAGATGTGTTGTAACAGTTTCCTCACCGTTGGGAACTTCAGACCACTGTCTGGTGAAGTCTGTGTCATCCTTCTCCCCTCCAGATCACGACTCTCGTGGTGAACGGAGATTGTGGCGATACAAGTCTGCAGATTGGGATGAGATGCGCCACTTCTTTGCGTCTTATCCTTGGCAGCAGGTCTGCTTCTCTTCTGACAATCCGTCGAGCTGTGCGGACGCTATAACCGATGTGGTGCGTCAAGCTATGGAGTATTTTATCCCCTTCAGCGACGTGCCCGTCGGTGGCTCAGCTCGCCCATGGTTCAATGCCGATTGTGTCCAAGCTGAACAGCATAAGCACGCGGCATTTCTCACCTGGGTTGACGCTCGTGACCGCAGAGCCCCGGATCTAAGCTCAAAGAAGAGAGCCTTTAACCGTGCTGCCAAGTCCTACAAAAAGGCGCTTAAGAGGGCTCGCTTCGACCGTATTACCCATATTGGCAACAAGCTATCTGCGCAGCCATCCGGTAGCAGATCTTTTTGGTCCCTTGCCAAATCGGTCGAGGCGAACTTCTGTCGACCCACACTGCCTCCGCTGGTGAGGCCTGATGGAACACTGGCCCATACGGCGAGAGAGAAAGCAGGTCTCTTTGCATCGCTCTTTGCCCATAGTTCGCGTCTTGATACTGGCAGTGCTACTCCACCTAATTTACCTCATTGCGGAGCTTCAATGCCGGAGGTTCGCATTAGGAACAAGGAGGTCCTGAGAGCACTGTGTCGTCTGGACGTGAATAAGGCTAGTGGTCCAGATGGTATACCAACGATTGTTCTTAAGGCATGTGCGCCCGAGTTGTCTCCTGTATTGACGCGCCTGTATCGCCTCTCATTTGGGACTGGTATAGTGCCCAAGTCCTGGAAGCTTGCCAACGTGCAGCCCGTGCCCAAAAAGGGTAGTCGTGCCGATCCTACCAACTATCGGCCGATTTCGGTAACCTCCATACTCTGCAAGATTATGGAGCGTGTATTGAATTCGCGCCTCTTGGCTTACCTGGAAGGTAACGATCTCCTCAGTGACCGACAGTACGGTTTTCGGCGCAATCGGTCAACTGGGGACCTACTAGTGTATGCCACTCACTTGTGGGGCGAGGCCCTCGAGAGAAATGGGGAAGCGATTGCCGTCTCCCTTGATGTCTCGAAGGCCTTCGACCGGGTATGGCACGCTGGCCTTTTGAGTAAGCTTCCAGCGTACGGCGTTTCCGCTGGCCTGACTGGCTGGGTTAAAGACTTCCTGACTGAACGGTCCCTCCGAGTTGTTGTCGACGGATGCTCATCGGAGCCCATGTCGACCAATGCCGGTGTTCCTCAGGGGTCTGTTCTCTCTGCAACTCTGTTCCTGCTGCATATTAATGATCTGCTGATGCCCGGTATCTATGGGTATGCAGATGACAGCACAGTTGTGGAGAGATATCTGCCGGAAGCTCGGGCTAGTAAGGAAGCAATCTGGTCCGAAAGAGAGGCTATGGTAGAGCGTACGAGTGCTGCACTACAGGCAGTCTCCGAATGGGGCAAAGCCAATCTTGTAGCATTCAATGCCGCCAAAACACAGGCGTGTCTTTTCACCGCCAAAAGGAGCCCGTTCACCTTGGCTCCTACTTTTCAGAATGTGTCCTTGGAGTGCACCAACCGCCTTCAGCTTTTGGGAGTAGAGATTTCCTCGAACCTTAACTTTGGGCGGTTCATTGAGTCCAAGGCCAGGGTGGCTGCTAGAAAACTTGGCGTTATCGCAAAGGTCCGGCGGTACTTCACACCGGGGCAGCTTCTAATGTTGTACAAAGCACAGGTCCGCTCGTGTGTGGAGTACTGCAGCCACATTTGGGCTGGTGCTGCGAAATGTCACCTGGATACTTTGGATTCAGTGGAGAGGCGTGCGAAAAGGCTGATTGGCGACCCAGACTTAACTCGAAACGGTCTCCAAAGCCTGGAGCACAGGCGTAGAGTAGCCAGCCTTTCGGTCTTCTATAGGTTGCATTCTGGTGAGTGTGCAAGGGAATTGCATGATTTAATTCCCCCATCACCGTTCCACCATCGGACGACCCGTCGTACGGCGAGTTTCCACCCTTACGTTGTTGATACCACTGCGACCCGGACGAAGCGCTTCGCTTCCTCTTTTATACCGCGTACATCGAGGGACTGGAACAATTTGCCAGCGACGGTGTTTCCGTCTCATTGCAATTTGAGTGTCTTCAAGGCTAGAGTGAATAGGTTCTTAATAAACTAGCGCGCTTTACCATCAATGATCGCATCACTGCTTACCATCAGGCGGGATTGCGGTCAAGCGCTTGTTTACAACTTATAAAAAAAAAAAATCGAAGAGTATTGAAGCTGCGCATCGCGCTTTGCAGTAGCTGCATCGTAGATGGGTGAGTTACCAAGTAACTGGCTTGTAGAGGTTGGAAAAGTAGTCGCTTCTTGTAAAATCTGAAGCAACTACTGCTGGTATTCTGCTGCATGCAGATATCCAACCAGTTAGACTGGAATCCTCCCCTAATATACTAAGTTTGGAAAAGATATTTTTCCTTTACCAATCTTCTTGTATTGAATAATGATGAAGCCTGCACATCATATTCTCGTTTGTTCCAGATAATCTCCGAAACGGCTGGATTAATTTCGGCAATTCTTTTTTATTTAATAAATATGTACGTCGCTCCACACTAGGAATTTCTCCTGTATCGTGGGTGCGTTTATAAACATATAAACACACATACATAAACATCCAGACCCGGAACAACTACTTGTAGGTCATACAATTATTTTTTTCGTGTGATAGGTATCTGTACGAACGACAACAGGTCAAGCTACACCTAACATCATTCTATCATATTCCCAATCAACCTTGAGCCTTTTAGCTTTAGAGATAAAGTTGAAAATCGAATAAAATGTAACAGATTGTAGTAGCCTGATGTGCTGTCGTCGCAGCAGTCAATAGCTGGACCACTGCGCTAACTATGCAGTCAAATGTTAAGGTGTAACTCAGGCCATATAGATAAACATTGATAATAGAATACGGATTCGTAGGTACAAAAACAAAATAACTACGCGGGCGAAACAGCGAGCAGTAGCTAGTGTATTTCGAAAGCGATCCACATTGAACACAAACAATGCCTAGATCAAGTTATTTCCGGCTCACAGCGCAAGGTGAATAAGATAATCCGCCAGTTTCAACATTACTTGACTCTGTTTGACTCCCACTTAACAAATATTTACACAGTACTGTGTAAACTAACCTTATACCTTCACAAAAATAACTTTACCACCCAAAGAAACACAAAACTACACTTGGCTACAAAGTTATAGGGTTCAAAATCGAATGTGAGTGTCGAACGTATGTGTAAAAAGGTTTCTTTACTTGTACAGGTTGACAGCTCCCGTTTTGGGAGCATTTCTTTGTTTTTCTCAGTAAGTCGCTAATCTGTATTTATTTTTTGTGTTAAGTTGACGTTAGTACTTATTTCACTAATCATGACGATATGATCGCTCTGTTTGCTTGCTACCGTGCAACAGCCACATTTTACTTTTTTTTTTTTTTGGTACTTAGTTGTTGACCAGAAATAAATTTAGTTCAGAGGGGCAACATTTTAAGAACTTTCTCTTGATCTCAGTCTCAAACTGTCAAAAATACCGCCAATCGACGACACGTTTGGCGTAGTGGTAGAGTAATTGACTGCTGTGCTGTGTGTCGCAAGTCCTGGCGATTTTTATGGCCTACATTTAGTTGTTCCGGGTCTGGCTGTGTATGTGAGGTTGGATTTTTGGAAACGTACCTACGATACAAGATTAATTCCTATATCTTATATTTGAAAACACCCCGAATTCCTTCATTTTTGTTAGTGTCATTGACTATTACTGACGTGACATAGGTAAGGACTAAATTTTAAATGTCTACAATTCTGTTAATTGACCTCCAACTTTTCCTTAAAATTATTCATTAGCATTATCTATCTATGGTCCGTATTACAGAACGTCACTCAAAACTCAAGCTCTACTTAAGTCTCGTTTCAAGCTATTTAATTAGTTGAAACTAGTTTTAAGTAATCAATGCTTGAGTTTCCTTCTGCAATACGGACCTATGAGTGTTGACAATAAACTCAGAAACCAAATTCTCACCAAGTAACAACTTTTTCATTGCTATTTAACACAATCATCCTCTTTAAAAAAACACAATTTATTCGTAATTATGAACGCAAGTCACAATCTTAAAATCATCTCCGTACGTATTTAATAAAAACCAACAACATAGACATAAACTTTCTTCCTCAAGATGAAGACGAAGAAATAAACATATTTATTTGTAACTGTACGAACTCGACAGATATAAATAAAGCCTCCAACAAAAAAAAAACTTACAAACCTTTACTAAAGCTTTCCTACAGAGCCGAGTACAAAAGAAAAAGAGAGATAGATAGAGGTTGGTTTGAGTGCGAGAGGGATGGCTGAAGTGGAACCTCGTGACACCTGCCGACCGCCAAATGAAGATATCGCAGCTGGATCCGAGAGGATCATGGGCAGGTATCGTCAACATTTGAACAAGACAAGATTTTAAATAATATTAACTTGTAACAAAAGCTTAAACAACTCACTGTAGTCTTTTAGCATTGTTTGTTATTGTTACTGATTAAAAGTTTGAGTGTGTTATACAAGGCGGCTGATTGATTATGGGGAAAAAGACTTGCTGCGATGATCCTAAATAAATCGGTATCAAAATAAAGGAGAATAAACAATATGTAAAGAAAACCCTGTCCGATCCGTTAAGGTATGGTTAGGTATCTATAACTGATTATAATAATGCCTACAAAGCCGGCCTAAACTTAAAAAAAATTCCCCTAAAAAAATAAATATTATTTCGAAAAAGCGAGATAACTTAATGCATGTGCGGTAGACAACACGTTAGGCATACATCCGCGGGTGACGGGGGGCAGGGCACGCGGCACGTAGTCGCATCGCTATTCGCTCTCCGTCACAAATGGTGTTGTCACTTTTTATAAATTACCAAATTTTGGGGAAGTTGGAATTAATTCGCGACAAAAAAAGATTATTTCAAAACTCATTAGTATTGTTACTATGATGATTATGTAAAATTTAATATTTTATTTGGCCATGTGTTTACCTAACCTTTATTATCCTTACCGGTCGGACAGGGTTTTCTTTACATATTGTAGATGAATGAAACTGTGGTATGTTGTACGGACGACAGCAGGGTCAAGCTACCCGAAACTGTCAGATATTCCCAAATCAGTCATTAAGTTACTTTATTTCTTTCTTTCTTCTTTGGTTTCGCATGGTTTGTGCATTCAGCCAATTAATTTTCATTCATGTCGAAAAAGACTGCCACGTGAACCGTCTACGAGGTTTGAGGCAAAGTCATGATGAGGCCACTACGCTGCGATATCTCAATGTTCTTTATGAATTATTTACTGAATGCACTTTTTACTAAGTACATAAATCACGCACTTTTATATAGTAAACTACAGTCTAAATAACTTAAATGCCCAATGAAAAATGAGCGTGACACTTAACTTTCCCGCCAAAACTCGTCATAAAGTTGAAAATGTAATAAAGAAATTTGACAGATTAGAGTAGCTTGATAATTATGCTGTAAAAAGCTAAAAAGCAACACTTTTCCTAGAACAATGATTATAAAAAAAATCCGTTCTAGAGATATCAAGAAACAGTCTCGTTGTTTCTAAGCAGGTACTACAACATTAAATATTCAAAATAGCAATTTAAAATCTACCCAAGATTATCAACTTGCGACTGGAGACCACGAAGACGTACATATACAGATGCTACCACGGCACTAAGGTTGCGGTGTTACCGGGACTTAACGAATACAATACATATGCAGGATATAGTTTAAATGCCATTACTTTTATCGACAAAACTTTGTCACTCTGGGTCATAAACTAGGAGTTAAATGGCGTGGTTGAAGATCCTATATTATTTTTATGTTCCTAACTGGGTTTTCGATGCAGATGACAATAATAAAGTGGTGGTGAAAAACATAGAATGATTTATTATGGCCGATTAGCTGTCAGAAAAAAAAGTAAAAAAAAAACAAAGCTGACGAAGTCATCATTATCTCAGCGTTAATCCCAGTTGCATCCGTAACTTTTCAGCCTTGGAGTCTAGGGTCCGCTTTACCAGTCTAACTGCTCATTTGGCTAAACTTCGATATTTTCCGTGAAGCATCTGACCTCCACAAGCCGAAGGCGATATCTAAGCATTGCAGTTAGAACAATTGTTAGACTTTTGAGGGCTCCAACAACCGGTAACGGCTGCCACTAGATGTTTGTATGGCAACCGGGACCAACGGCTTAACATGCTTTCCGAGGCACGACCAGACCAGTGCAAATATTCATATTCATGCATACAAATATTTGCACTGTGCGGGGATCGAACCCGCGCCTCCTTGCGCAACGGCCGCGTTCGCTACCGCCACGCCACGGAGGCTGTCAGAGCTGACGAAGTGTTTTCAATTATACAGGGTATAACTGACATCGACGCACAAACGAGTACCATGAATGCAGTACATGATTCTGAACCCCCCAGTGGTGGAATTTCTCGTCGGCTTTTTCATGATTTAAAAAAAAATATATGAAGTTTTTTTCACTTTAGACTGTTCATCATTGCTGTACTTTTATAACCCAATAAGATTTTAAAGTAAAAAATAATTAATTCGCTAATTACACAAAAAAGCGCAATGAAAACAAAACTCGAAAAACTGTCTTATCAGCTGATTTGATAGAGTTTACATCAGGGATCAACGTCATACCTACAAACCCGCACGGCGGCACGCTTGCAACGTTCAAATGCCGAGCCGACACTTTTTTTTTAACCACTGTGAATTCTGTAACCGTTCATTAACGACATAAATGACTATCATAACTTTATTAGTGGCATGCGGTGTAGCCTACCCGCGAAGTTTGCGTTACGATGTCAGATACATCCTGTATGTGTAGGTTTCAGCTAGTTGCTCAAACTTTATTGTTATTCTTAGGACAATGAGTGATATTGATATAATAGTGGTTAGGTGGTAGTTACTGACATAAGGTACAGACGACAGCACATCAAGCTACAACAATCTGTCAAATGTCTTTAGATTGTCAACTTTATCGCTAAAACATTAAGGCTCAATGTTGATTGGGAATATTTGACAGTTTCGGGCAGCTTGATCTGTTGTGATCTGTACTTATTCTTGTATAAAGCGGATACCATCATACTACATTTAGTTTTTTTCGAATTTGGCAAGCTTATTTAGCTTTGGTATATCATATGTTATTGGCTCAGCAATTTCAATATCAGAATCAACATTTTCAATATATATAATATGTGTAGATGAAAATATTGGATATTATTTTTCCAAATAAAAGACATCAACGACATAAAATCGACATCTGTTGTAAAAACATGACATTTTATTAACATTTTGTAATTTGCTCTTAATTTTTTTTTTTTAAGAAATTTGGGTGACAACGAACTCCTTCGACATATTTGGTGTGTAAATTAAATCCCGTGACGCAGCAATTTTTTGGCATCGCAACACAAAAAAAGGATTGTAAGTTTCAAAAGGCGGTAGGATGTCATTTACTGGTATAAAAGGATTAAGCTATTAAGTTATATTACGGTTAGAAATAAAATTTATTATCCTACGTTTTAAAGGCAGCTCGATGAACCCTTTAGACACCAACTTTATTGTAAAGCCATAGAACTCAAAATTCAACTTGGTTTTTAATTTAACCATATAATTAAAGAAAGCCACTATGAAATTGTCATTTTATCGACCAACTAAAAGTTGTTTTGTTCAGCTGTCATTTATCGCTTCACCAGTTAATGAGAATAGCCATTAAGGAAGTTGAACTGAAAATAAGTTTAAACTTTTAGAAAAAGAACATTCTTTTACACTTTTGAAACGTGGTTCCGTTTTAGTGTCATGTTGTTACTGGTTTTTTTTTTTTAATAATTATAAACTAGTGCTTGACTGCAATCCCGCCTGATGGTAAGCAGTGATGCAATCTTGATGGTAAAGCGCACTAGTTTATTAAGCCTATTAACTTAAAAAACTAAGGAATAGGTAGGATGACGGCAGTTGAGCGAGGTGATGCAATGTCAAAGATAAAGATAAAGATAAAGATTCATTTATTGCATAACTGTGTACATATTGATGTTATTTAATTGTAAATACAATGATTTGGCTCAACAGTTTATCCAAGTCGGACATGCAATATCAAATAAATAAAAGATTATAAACGGATACGATAAGTCTAAATTACATTAAATTACATTAAATTACTTTATTAATTTTTACCAAAATATTCATTTAAATTATAAAACACATTATCAATTAAAAATTTCTTTAACATTGTTTTATATATATTTCCATTTAATTGCCTAATTGCGATTGGCAGTTGGTTGTACACACGAATGGCAGTAATATACGTACTTTTATAATAAATCATATTATTTACACAAGGCAAATTAATATCATATTTATATTGTCTACGAACATTTCTGTTTGAGTCAGATTTAAAATTAAAAAATTGCATATTATTTTTGACAAACAAACATAACTCCAGTATATAAATTCCAGTCAGCGTTAGGAAACCTTTAGTTTTAAATACATCTCTCAACGATTCAGTACTATGCATGTTATATATTGTCTTGATACATTTTTTCTGGAGAATGAAAGTGGATTGTACGTTAGTCGAGTTCCCCCAGTAAATAACACCATAAGTCAAAAAGGGATAAACATTTCCATAATAGGCACTTCTAGTGATATCAACATTTGTGGTTTCTGCCAAGATAGATAATGCATAACAAGCACTAGATATTTTTTTATTTATTTTTGCAATATGCTCTTTCCAATTCAAATGTTGATCTATCGTCACACCCAGAAAATTAATATCGTTTACTTCTTCAATGGTTATGTTAGACACGTTTATATTTAATTTCATGGGTTTACTCCTATAATTTCTTAATTGGACTAATTTGGTTTTAGAAAGGTTCACTTTTAAATTTAGTGACTGCAACCAATCTATTATTGTAGTTAATGTTTTATTTATTTCATTTTCATAGTGAAGAACATTTGCATCATTTGAAATAAATATAGTTGCATCGTCGGCATACATTACACAAAGGTGGTCGATTATATTTGGTAGCTCATTTATGTATATGAGAAATAATTGGGGACCTAATATACTGCCCTGGGGTACACCTAGTAATACATTTTCAAATTCAGATTTGACTACCTCAACCATTTTAGTACTTTCATTATATACTTCGATAATTGTTGCCTGCATTCTGTTACTCAAATAATTTTCTATCAGCTTCAGAGCTAAACCTCGAATTCCTATGCCTTCTAGTTTATTTAGTAGGATATTATATTTTACGCAGTCAAATGCTTTTGACATATCAATAAAAAGGGCAGCACATTGCTTTTTATCATTTATTTTTTCCCAGACAGTGTTGAAAAATTTATATATTGCCAAAGATGTTGTTTTACTCTTTTGAAATCCGAATTGATTTGCGCTTAGGATATTATTTTGTTCCATATAAATTGTAATTCTGTTATACATATTACTTTTTCAAATATTTTAGAAAAACTTGGTAATAGTGCAATTGGTCTAAAGTTATTCATATTATGCCGTGATCCCTTCTTGTATAGAGGCTTTATAAGGGCTTTTTTTAAAGTTTCGGGAAATTCTCCTGTTTCTAACATTAAGTTTATTATATATACAAGTGGGTCGACAATAAATGAAATACTTTCTTTAATAATTTTTATAGGTATACCATCATGTCCAAAACTAGATTTATTCTTTAATTTTTTTACTATGTTAATTATTTCGTATCTATCTGCTGGGTAAAGAAAAATACTATTTGGATTTGCGCTACTTGTATGTTGTGAGTTATAGTTACCATCAGTTGACGTTTTGTTATTTTGGTTAATATAGAAATGATTGAAAGTACTAGCTAATTTGGTAGGTGATTTTATAATAGTATTATTCTGTACTATGTAGTCTATTGTAGATTGAAGAACGTTTGTAGTTTGGGTTTGTCAAACCCAAGACCAACACGACCAAACGATGCTGCGCTAGAGGGAGATTGATCTGGAGACTCCCCACGACCAAACTCCCGACACAACAACATTTGGCGCATCATACCCGCCACACATCGCAACACAACTGCTCAGACCCGTCCTCCGTACGGCTTCACCAGACATCATGCCGAAACACGACGAATCGCTTGGCGGCAAGACTTTGTCTGGTGGGTGATAACTTCTGCCGGCATTGATTTTCAATTGATTTTTCTATATATTTTTTATTATTAATGTGAAGTAATTAATTATCACATAATTATAGTGGTCGTGGTGGCCTAGTGGTTGAAACACCAGCCTCTCAAGTATGAGTGCGCGGGTTCGATTCCAGGTCCCAGTACCAATGTAACTTTTCTAAAGTTATATGTACTTTCTAAGTATATCTTGGACACCAATGACTGAAGGTGAAGGAAAACATCTTGAGGAAACCTGGACTTTAAGTCTGAAATCGCCAACCCGCATTGAGCAAGCGTGCTGATTACGCTCAATTCTTCTCTGTATGAGAGAAGACCTGTACCCAGCAGTGGGACGATAACAAAAAGGTTGTTGATGATGATGATGATAAATTAATTATTTACTTCTTTCTTTCTCTTATGGCTTCGCACGGTTTGTGCATTTAGCCAATGTCACGTAATGAATTTAATTATTCATATCGAAAAAGACGGCCGCGCGGACCGAACACGGAGGAAGTTTTGGTGCAAAGCCATGATGTGGCCACTATGCTACAATATTTCATTGTTATTTATGAATTATTCACTTAATGCACTTTTTACTACATAAATCACGCGTTTTTATTTAGTAAACGACACTATAAATAATTTAAAAGTCCAATGAAAAATGAGCGTGGCACTCATCTTAGCTTCCCGCCAAAAACCTCCCACTTAAATTATTTACTTATTACCTATCTAGTGGCACTCAATGTCCCCGATTCCCTTATTCAAGAACTAAATTAAATTTAATTTCATTGCATCTTTTTCTTTATATTTCAGTAAGAAAAGGACAGAAGATAAAAGGTTTGTTTAGACCTGTTAAATTAGTCCGCGCTTGACATAACTTGATGTATTTTTGGTCGCTATTTTTATAATTTTTATAGACTTCATAATGTCAACGAGAAGGCAAGTGTTCAACGATGTCTCCGTGATCCATGCGGTAAAAACCGGGAGTGATCACCGTATTGTTAGAGGCATCTTGAACCTCAACATTAGGCTCGAACGCTCTCGACTTATGAAGTCTACGCTCCGTCCAGCGTCAACACAACTCCAAAACCCCGAGAGCTTTCAGATCGAACTACAAAACCGCTTCGAATGCCTCGGTGAATGCGTAGATGTGGACGACTACAACAACAGGTTTGTGGAAACTCTCCAAACGGAAGGGTCTAAGTTCTACAAAACCCTCCGTTCAAAAAGACAGAAGAAGATCTCCGGTCCCACCCGCCGGCTAATGGAAGAAAGACGGGAGGTGATCTTAAAATCCCCTGATGACGCTTCGCGCATCAGATGCCTTAACAGACAGATCTCAAAGTCTCTGACTCGCGATATACGCCAATTTAATACAAATTGTATTAAAGAGGCTATCGAGCGGAACAAAGGCTCCAAAGTGTTCGCACGAGAATTGTCTGTTGGACAGAGTCTACTTGCGAAGCTGAAGACTGGGGATGGTAGGATCGTCACTTCCAAGCCCGAGCTTTTGGGTGAGATCGAGAAATTCTACGGAGAGTTATACACATCAACACACGCACCTGTTGTAAGCCTGGCTAATGATCCTAGAGCCAGACTAACCCGACACTACACCGACGATATCCCGGACGTCAGCCTGTACGAGATTGGTATGGCCCTGAAACAGCTCAAGAACGATAAGGCGGCTGGAGATGATGGAATTACGGCTGAGCTTCTGAAAGCGGGTGGCAAACCGGTTCTTAAAGCGCTTCAGAAGCTATTTAATTCCGTCATTCTTAAAGGCGAAACGCCTAAGGCGTGGCACAGGAGCGTGGTGGTTTTGTTTTTCAAAAAAGGTGATAATACCCTCCTGAAAAACTACAGACCGATATCCCTCCTGAGCCATCTCTACAAGCTGTTTTCTAGGGTCATCACGAATCGTCTCGCTCGCAGGTTTGACGACTTCCAGCCTCCCGAACAAGCAGGCTTCCGAAAAGGCTTTAGCACCATAGACCACATTCATACGCTGCGGCAAGTTATACAGAAGTCCGAGGAGTATAACAAACCACTATGCTTGGCGTTTGTGGACTATGAGAAGGCCTTCGATTCGATTGAGACTTGGGCGGTGCTACAGTCTCTCCAGCGGTGCCAAATTGACCATCGTTACATTGAGGTGATAAAGTGTTTGTACAAAAACGCCACCATGTCAGTCCGTCTCCAGGATCAGGACTCGAAACCTATCCAACTGCAGCGTGGAGTGAGACAAGGAGATGTCATATCTCCTAAATTGTTCACTGCTGCGTTGGAAGATGTCTTCAAGCTCCTGGACTGGAAAGGACTTGGCATCAACATCAACGGCGAGTACATCACTAATCTTCGTTTCGCAGATGATATCGTGGTCATGGCTGAGACCCTGGAAGACTTGGGCAAAATGCTCAATGACCTCAGCAGAGCTTCCCAACAAGTGGGTCTAAAAATGAACATGGATAAGACGAAGATCATGTCGAACTCTCATGTCGCACCCACTCCAATTGTAGTTGGTTGCTCTGCACTCGAAGTTGTTGACGAGTATATATACCTGGGACAGAAAGTCCAACTAGGTAGGTCCAACTTCGAGAAAGAGGTGTCTCGGCGAATCCAGCTCGGTTGGGCAGCGTTCGGGAAGCTACGCTACATCTTCTCGTCGTCCAAGATACCACAGTGTCTCAAGACGAAAGTCTTTGACCAGTGTGTGTTGCCAGTGATGACTTACGGAACTGAAACGTGGTCGCTCACAATGGGCCTCATACGAAGGCTCAGAGTCACACAAAGGGCAATGGAAAGAGCTATGCTAGGAGTTTCTCTGCGTGATCGAATCAGAAATGAGGAGATCCGCAGAAGAACCAAAGTCACCGACATAGCTCTGCGAGTCGCTAAACTTAAGTGGCAGTGGGCAGGGCACATTGCTCGTAGAACCGATGGCCGATGGGGCAGCAAGGTTCTGGAGTGGCGGCCACGTACTGGAAGACGCAGCGTAGGGAGACCCCCAACAAGGTGGACCGATGACCTGGTGAAGGTCGCGGGAAGCCGATGGATGCGGGCAGCACAAGACCGGTCATCGTGGAAAGCCTTGGGGGAGGCCTTTGTCCAGCAGTGGACATCTATAGGCTGAGGAAGGAAGAAGATTTTTATAATCGCGTCTAAACTGCTTATAAGTCGTACGGAGGACGGGTCTGAGCAGTTGTGGTGCGATGTGTGTCGAGTACGATGCGTCAAATGTTGTTGTGTCGGGAGTTTGGTCGTGGAGGGTCTCCACATCAATCTCTCTCTGGCGCAGCATCGTTGGTCGTGTTATTGGGTCTAACATTGCACCACCTCGCTCAACTGCCGTCTTCCTTCCTATTCACTAAGGTTTTTTAAGTGAATGGGCTTAATAAACTAGCGCGCTTTACCATCAACGATTGCATCACTGCTTACCATCAGGCGGGATTGCAGTCAAGCGCTAGTTTATAATTATAAAAAAAAGCAAGTGTAAGTGTTTGCACTGGTGGCTAGCAAAATATATAACTGGCCGAAAATAAATGATTGACAGACCGAGAGGTAAAATTTCTGAGATTGTATGTAGGGAACAATTTTTAATCACTGATCCGATTCGACACGCTAATTGCGTATCTCGCTATTACTCTCAATTGGAATCATTTTAAATATTGCTAATACATTGATCCCTTTGTTAGAAATAC
Organism: Sesamia nonagrioides; assembly: GCA_017933935.1. NCBI lineage: Eukaryota > Metazoa > Arthropoda > Insecta > Lepidoptera > Noctuidae > Sesamia > Sesamia nonagrioides. The sequence continues at coordinate 3,941,741 of JADWQK010000081.1, forward strand.
ATGTCTGGTCAACAACGTAAATAACGCAATGAATGTAGTTGAACTGTCAATAAGAAACCCATTGCAACCAATTACCCTGCCGATACTTGGACGACTTATGGACCTTAGACCTGTTAGTACTTCTGTGCTCATTAGATTTCAGTCAACTCAAGGTCCACCTTCTAAGTTATACGTGTGGTAAGGATGTAGAAAGATGTTCACTCTAAAAGCGTCAATCGAGTTAAAACAATAAATTCCATTAAGTTTAGACCTGGCAAATTAGTCCGCTCCTGGCGTAAATTGCCGTATTTTGGTCGCCATGTTTATAATCGCGTCTAAACTGTCTATGGAGTATCTTAATTTGACAGGATTAAACTAAAATGTTATCTTCTATCCTTTTCTTAAATAAAGAGAAAAAAAAAGATGCACTTAACTTAAAATTAGTTTAGTTTGCGAACAAAAGAATCTACCTACCACTGCATCTTAATTTAAGGTTAGCCTTTCCAACTAAATGCAAAAAAAAAAGTATATATCTAGGCTTTTGTATTTTCTTTTAGTTTTTTCTCTCTCATTGTGTCTATGTAGATAAGATGGCGATATAGAACAGGTATTCGCTCGTTAGCGCCGATGAAGCTGTTACACGACACCTAGCGGCTACTATATCACCTAGGTATTTAACTAAAACCTGACTAGCTGGAATATAATGGATGGTTACGAAGTTGTGGTTGTTGACAGTAATAAACAGGTGGCAAAGTTATAAATAACGTCTTAGTTACTCAATATTATTAAGAAGTGTTTATGCAAAAAAAAAAATGGGTAAATTGGGTCGATATTTTTATGTCGAACTTAAATGAAATATTAATACCAGCTGCCGGCAAAAGTCGCCACCCACCAGACAAAGTATTGCCGCCAAGCGATTCGTCGTGTTCCGGCATGATGTCTGGTGAAGCTGTACGGAGGACGGATTTGAGCAGTTGTGTTTCGAAGAATCGGCGTACGATTTGCCAAATGTTGTTGTGTTGGGGGTTTCATCGTGGATGGTTTCCAAATCTACCTCCCTCTGGCGCAGCATTGTTGGTCGTGTTGTTGGGTTTAAAATTGCATCACTTCGCTCAACTGCCGTCTTCCTTCCTAATCACTCAGTTTTTTTTTGAGTGAATAGGCTCTTAATAAACTAGCGCACTTAACCATCAACGATTGCATCACTGCTTACAATCAGGCGGGATTGCGGTCAAGCACTTGCTTATAATTTTTAACGCTAAGCTCTTTTATCAGTCTCACTCAAATAGGTTTTATATAACTGTGCGAAGCAATTAAATCATTATTTTGAACACATGACTTTGATGAACAATCAATATCCCATTTGTGTCTCTCAGAGAAATAGAGATAGACTTCCAACGCCCCAAGTTCACCGAACCTTCTTAAACCAAAGCATTAATGAGACAGCTATGTTAATTAGAAAGCTGTACACATTTTATCTGTTATTTTTTCCTACATGTCTCACGATAAGGAGGCAATGGCGCGATTGCGGCGACTTTAGAACGTGAACATGTTCGCGCCAATGAAGCTGTTATACTCACTGTCGCTAGCTCGCTCCTGCTTTTTGTTCTACACCCTGTTTTTTGTAAGAAAAGATCAGGTAAGAAAATGAGAGCGTGTTTATAGTTACCCGGGAATGGAAATTGTGCTGGAGAAACGTATATTTAGTCCACTTCATTGTTATTGTATTGGAAAACTAGCTTCTGCACCCCGATGTGATTTTTATATATCCTACTAGCTTTCCGCCAGTGTGCAGTGGCTTCGGCCGCGTGGAATTCGGTTATGACGCGCTTTTTAGATTTCTCTCGGGAGTAACATTTTTTTCAATAAAAGGTAGCCTATGTCCTTTCGCAGGGTCTAACTCTAAAGATTGTCTGTGCCAAATTGCATCAAAATCGGTTGAGAGGTTTAAGCGGGAAAGCGTAACAGAGAGACAGACAGAGTTACTTTCGCATTTATAATATTAGTATGGATGACATATGGCAATTCTAATGTGGCAACACCGAAAGAATTTTCGGAATTGGGTCAGTAAGTAGTTTCTACAAAAAAAACTTAACTCTTTATAGATAATATTCAGATAGAACTTTGAAGATTAAAGAGAACTTTAAACTGTCTAGGATAAACGATAGAAAGACTTTGACAGTTCCTCAAAGGCTCTACTTGTCAATTATTTTGTTCACACTTTTCATATGAAACAGCCCATTAGATTGCATTTACTGATCAGCGTTTTGGAAATCCTCGATCAGCACCCTAATAGGGAAACTGCTCACTATTACTATCATTTGGAAGCATTTTCAAGCATATTGCTAATCCATTTAGTATATATAATATCCATTTAATATACATAATGTTCGAAGAAGGGTCAGCTCTAAAGTAAACTGTCATAATGAAACCCATTGCTACCTATAGTGAGTTACGCAAAATTATCTCACAGTTTTAATAAAAAAAATAGGATTAAGTGGCGCGTGATGCAGACATGTACCGCGGACGACAGCAGGTCAAGGTACCAGAAACTGTCAAACATTCCCAATCAATATGGAGCCTTAATAGAGATAAACTTGAAAATTTAATATAGAAATCTGACAGATTGTAGAAGTTTGATGTGCTGTCGTCTGTACCTATAACAAACCCATATTTCGCCAGTTATGTTGTTGTTTATAGAGAAATAGAGGGTGAGAGGATAATATAGGTAAGGGCAGCTAAATAATTGTACAGAACGTCCTGCCGTTATCATATACACTCGGCTACACATCAAGCTTCAGCATTACTAGTTTAAACTGACTTCTGATCGTAAGAAAAACCTATACAATCGGAGATCAGCTAAAACTAGAAATGTATAGCATAATGTAGCTGACGCAAGTATGGAAAAATTTAATGCAATTAGGTACTTTATTATCAGTAAACTACTTACTGTGCTTCAAGATATTGGAACAAGCTATGGCTCTCGTAACATTATCATGCTTAATTTCTTCCATAACAGTCTTATAGCCTTCAGGCTTCGCCCTCCTTGTAATGACTTCGCGGAATCTTCACCACGAAGTCATATTTAGTATCAGTATCAGTTATTACTGAGCAGTTGTGTTGCGATGTGTGCCGGGTATGATGTGCCTAATGTTATTGTGTCGGGAGTTTGGTCGTGGAGGGTCTCCAGATCATCCTCTGGCGCAGCATCGTTGGTGGTGTTGTTGGGTTAAACATTGCATCACCTCGCTCAACTGCCGTCTTCCTTCCTATTCACTCAGTTTTTTTGAGTGAATAGGCTTAATAAGCTAGTGCGCTTCACCATCAACGATTGCATCACTGCTTACCATCAGGCGGGATTGCAGTCAAGCACTAGTTTATAACAATTTAAAAAAAAAATTAAAAAAAAATATTTACAATCTAAAGCGTGTTGTGTAAAGTTTATATATACATGAGCACCGTCTTCCTGAGACCGTTATAACAAGGATCACGAGCTAAGGGTTTTCTAGAAGAGCGGTTCCATCATTTTATAACGGTCGTCATGAACATTGCAATTTTCACCAGTATTTCACATTGAGGTGTCAAAAGACTCTCTGTATTTTCACCAGTATTTCACATTGAGGTGTCAAAAGACTCTCTGTATTTTCACCAGTATTTCACATTGAGGTGTCAAAAGACTCTCTGTATTTTCACCAGTATTTCACATTGAGGTGTCAAAAGACTCTCTGTATTTTCACCAGTATTTCACATTGAGGTGTCAAAAGTCTCTCTGTATTTGGACAGTCATTATCGGTGCTGATTTGCTTGTTCACAAATTAAACTAATTTTAAGTTCAGCGCCGCTTTCACTGTCTATGTATTTCAATAAAAGGATAGAAGATAACATACAGAGTGGTGCTGACAATACGACAATAAATTAAACATCGTGTAACTCAACACATTCTCAGTCTACGGTTAAAAAAAATATATAAAAATATCCATTAGATTAGTCACAGGAAATTATTTTTCATTTTTCACATTTTCTACATGATGTACATGTTCGTAAAGAAGCGCTTACAGTTTGATGACCGCCGCATCCAGCGGTACTAAACTTTAATAATAATAGCGCGAAAAAGCAAGTCGATACAGGATCGCGCTATCGCCCACTGATCGAAGGTCATTGAACCCATATTTTAAAGGATGTTGTATTCCGTTTGCCATTTGATGGGATTTAGTTTCTTTGAAATTTTCATTTTTTTATTTTTGATGCTAGGTTTTTTTCTATGACTCAAGATTATTCCTATGAACCAGCATGGTCTGTGTTTTCATTTATTGTCGTATTATCAGCACCACTCTGTATAAGTTTAATTATGTCAAATTAAGATACTCCATAGACAGTTTAGACGTGATTAAAAATATGGCGACTAAAAATACGTCGATTACGTCAGGCGCGGACTAATTTGACAGGACTATAGTTCAATCCATATTGATCTTCTGTTCTTTTCTTAATGAAATAGAAAGGAAAATATGCTGATTTAGTTTGTGAACAAGGGATTCGGGATCATTGGGTGACTGTTTATCGCTTTCCTAGGAGACCAGTGTACGGCTGTTTTAAATTCACTAGCGAAACATCTCTTGTGCTGTTAAGTATATTATCACTGTCATCTAGCCTTTTTCCAACTATGCTGGGGTCTGCTTCCAGTCAAAGCATTGCTGCAGGACACCAATATTTAACATGTTAAAACGTCCGTTTGCTTTCGACAACTTTCAGACTTTAAATTCCCTGAAGCTACTGTCAAAGATACACTTCATATTTTTTTTCACATGAAGTTACAACAATATGTCAAATTTCCTTATCAGCTTTTCAACTTTATAAATAAAGCATTAAGGTTGAAGGTTGATTGGGAATATTTGACAAGCTCGGGGAGGTTGGCCTGCTGTCGTCTGTAGGTACTTGATAAAGTATTAATTTGGCGTTCAAACCATGAAATGCGATTATCATTATTGATTCAATAGTTGACTACGAATAAAATTACCATTAATTTATTGTAGACATACAGATTTATTTCATGTCAAATGTAATTTATAGATAAGCCATGCAGTAATAAATCATTCTTGCAAAATTATCATAAACATATCGAAACACTGCCAACACAATAGACCGCGTTGACATATGAAATGCAATACCCGTTCAAGGCGCTTGACTCATACGGCATACATAGGAAAAGGACGAGGATAAACAAAGCCGCATTCCGAAATTAATTAATTAATTCCATGCCCCTAATAGAGCCATATTTGGAAACTTAATTCAAATTAACGGCACATACTAAGATGACTATAAAGGCGCTTCCTCACCAGCGGAGTAATTGCGTAACAAACATACATTATTAAACTCAATCTGAATCACTTTCTGACTATTCCATGAAATATTAATCAAAAGTGAACATGAACTTAAGGGATTCGCAGAAGAACGAAATTAACCGACACAGCTAGAAGAATTGCAACACATAAGTGGCAGTGGGCCAGGCACATTGCCCGTAGGACCTATGCCCGATGATGCAGAAGACGCAGCGTGGATAGGCCTAAGACAAGGTGGAGCGACGACCTGGTGCGGGAGGTGCACGACCGGTCGTCGTGGAGATCCTAGTGGGAGGCCTATGTCCAGCAGTGGACGTCTTTCGGCTGAAGTGATGATGATGAAGGGATTAATCCAACCCGCACTGGGGCCGCGTGTATAATTGTCATTCACTTGTCGATAGATACTTAAAATTTTATTGTTATAGTTATTTTTAGTTAACATCATCTTTATAGTTAAAATTTTATATTTTTTCTTTTTTATATAAATTCTGTTCTTGAAATTTTTAGTAACTTTTAGTTAACATCATCTTTAGAGTTAAAATTTTATATTTTTCTTTTTTTTATATATAAATTCTGTTCTTGAAATTTTTAGTTATTTTTAGTTAACACCATCTTTAGAGTTAAAATTTTATATTTTTTCTTTTTTTATATAAATTCTGTTCTTGAAATTTTTAGTAATTTTTAGTTAACATCATCTTTATAGTTAAAATTTTATATTTTTCTTTTTTTTTTACATAAATTCTGTACTTGAAATTTTTAGTTATTTTTAGTTAACACCATCTTTAGAGTTAAAATTTTATATTTTTTCTTTTTTCATATAAATTATAAACTAGCGCTTGACCGCAATCCCGCCTGACGGTAAGCAGTGATGCGATCGTTGATGGCAAAGCGCGCTAGTTTATTCACTCTAGCCCTAAAGACACTCAAATTGTAGTGTGGCGGAAACACCGCCGCTGGCAAATTGTTCCAGTCCCTCGATGTAAGCGGTATAAAAGAAGAAGCGAAACGCTTCGTCCGAATCGTAGTGGTGTTAACAACGTAAGGGTGGAAAGTCGCCGTACGACGGGTCGTCCGATGGTGGAATGGAGATGGGGGAAATAAATCATGCAATTCCCTTACACACTCACCAGAATTCATCCTAGAGAAGACCGAAAGGCTGGCTACTCTACGCCTGTGCTCCAGGCTTTGGAGTTCAGGCGTTTGCTTTCGAGTTAAATCTGGGTCGCCAATCAGCATTATTTATTAAAAAAAAAATCTATGTAGAAGCAGAGATGTAGGTGCAACATTTAATTTTTTATCTAAAGCTAATGCGGATGGGGTACAGAGCAAGAAAGACATTTGTACATAGCTAATCGCTTCCTCGCCGTCGCAGGTGTTGGGCCTTCAGTTCAGTAACAGGATATTATTACAATGTTAAGTCCAGTGCCAATTTGCAACAATGTTAAAGAAGTGTGCGCTTGAGTGGCCGGTCTGAAATCGGTGTAATCTCTCTTTTGTATTGTGGCTTCGTCATGTACATGTGGTCATGCTGGTCATGAGTCGTGACCTTTTAAATAACTGTTTGAATTGTAATTAGGATTATGTTCAGCACCCTATAGTAGGTATATTCATTCATTGCCGTCTGATTTTATATATCACTAGTAGATGACTGATTGGCTAAAGAAGAGAGCATGAATTAGGCAAAGCTGGTCTTTAAACTGGATTATAATATGTTAATGGATTATAGTATGTTACCACAGTGTCTCTCAAAGACTAAAGTCTTTGATCAGTGTGTGTTGCCAGTGATAACTTACGGAACTGAAACATAGTCGCTCACAATGGGCCTCATACGAACGTTCAGAGTCACACATAGGACAATGGATCGGAGTTTCTCTGCGTGATCGAATCAGAAATGAGGAGATCCACAGAAGAACCAAAATCTCCGACATAGCTCTTCGAGTTGCTAAACTTAAGTGGCAGTGGGCAGGACACATTGCTCGTAGAACCGATGGCCGATGGGGCAGTAAGATTCTGGAGTGACGGTCACGTACTGGAAGACGCAGCGTAGGGAGGCCCCCAACAAGGTGGACCGATGACCTGGTGAAGGTCGCGGGAAGCTAATGGATGCGGGCAGCACAAGACTAGTCATCGTGGAAAGCCTTGGGGAGGCCTTTGTCCAGCAGTGGATATCTATAGGCTGAAGAAGATGAAGAAGATAATGTTAACTAACAACAGAAGAAATCTAAAAGAATCTAAAAATTCAACCTAGAAATACAAAGTTTACTAGACATTTTCCTTTTAAACCTTAATCTAAAGCATAAAACATAAGCCGACTGCCTCATAAAATAATCGTGATTCGTGAACGACAAAAACCCATCAAAGTAAGCAATAATTTACATATCATTATAATCAATTCGAGGGATAACATCCGGCACACGTGTGGATGGTACCTACCTACCTACGTAACTACCTACGTACTGTCCACCCACATCCAACCCTCTTTGGAAGGCGATGGCGCCTCTACCTTACCATAGACAAGACAACGCAATTGTATTTTAATTAGCCCTCAATGAATGTAGGCCTCATCCTTTTGGAACAATCAACAGTATAATTTTGTATACTAATTCCGTTTGTGGAAGAGGAAGGCTTTTATAAGGTCTAATGACCTACAATTTTTTATCAACAGTTCTGTTTAAATAATATTGTTTGTAGTTTTCAGACAGTTTATTCAACTTATATAATTTTGGGTTAATTTTAAGACTACCAGTACTACTTATGCCTTTATCGGAAACTCCTTATTCATAATCATTATCTCATCATTACCCGTCTACGTTAAGGTCGGTTTCCAGTTTCATCGGAATACCAGTAAGTACTTTACTGGACGCGACTGCCTATTTGGACTCCACAACCCAGATAGCAAGATACGCCTTGGTAAGAGTGGTTAAGCCATCAGGCTTTTTAGGACCTGTAACGGCTAATAGTCCCATTTGTGGTTCGGGAGAATCTGTCCATTCTTTGATTGCCTGAAAGAGATCGCATTAGCGATAAGGCCGCCCATTGCATGTTTTGTTGTGTTGAATGTATTTTGTTCGGTGTTTGATTGGTGTACAATAAAGAATATGTATATAAATAAATAAAATAAATAAATAGTCAAATTAAAAGTCGATTAATTCAAAAGTCTTTATTCGTTTTTAGTCATTAACAACAAATTTAATTTTTAAATAGAAGCCGATGATAGAAGCACACGTTTCGCCCAATAGAGTGTAGCAACCGTTTTGACAGCTGTTTTATAACGTCACTGTTCCAAATTACGTAAATACAGCCTTATCTTCTTCTTCTTTTTTCAAGGTGAGATTCAACCTCAACTCTTGATCAATGGCCTCTGTGGAATAGCTACCACAATTTTGCCAATAACACGTGTAACAAATTATATACCTACAGAAATTCTTTGAAAATTTTATTTCACAATAATGGCGGATATCGCCAATGACAGTTGAAAAGGATGGCCGGGTGAACCTTCTATGAGGGAGGCTTGAGGCAAACTCATGATGTGGCCACAATTCTGCGATATTTCAATGTTCATTATGAATTATTTACTGAATAACTGCATAAATCACGCGCTTTTATTTAGTAAATGACACTATAAATAATTTTAAAAGTCCAATGAAAAATGCGCGTGACACTCATCTTAGTTTTTCCGTGAAAACTCGCGGTGAATTCCAGCCTTATCTTATTGAATTGTAACATTGTATTATGCAGCTGTCAATCACTTTTTCCATCTATCGAAAAACGGTTTACTTAGCGTACAGTGTATAAGTAACCAAACAACGAGAAACAATAAGCAATAAAAAGGTAACCCAAGTAAACTCCACATGCAACAATGATAAAAACAATAACAAAACAGGAACGTAATAATATTTTGTTGAATAAGTCATACGCGAAAAGCTTTCAAGCCGAGCTAAGAGGAAGCGTAAAAAAGGCATGCCGCGGGCTAAGGCAGGAAGAAAATGATATACATTATGGTTGGAGGCAAGCGGCCTCTCCCCGCAAACCACACTGCGCCCGCGCCGCACCCAGCTCGACGAGTTAATCAGCCATCCGACTGAGGAGCTCAAAGTTTTTCGATGTTGAAGTTCTATTTTAATATTTTGTTAATTCTCTAAATATACCCCAGTATATTTACAACCTGTTTTTCATTCACAAATTCAATCCACAGCTTGTCAATAAAATATTTGATTCTAGTATTTCAAGGTTTATATAAACGTTCATTCAAGTTTTGCTTTCTTGAGTAGACAAGATTTACAGGAACAGCCTATGCTTATGGTAAATGATTAGCTACCCCGCAAAGGATTCCGCAAACAGCACAAGCCACTGGTTGCTGAATTCCTGCCAAATACAACGGCCTACTTTTATTCAATATTATGTTCCTAATTCTCTAAATAAGAAACTTCATCTTTAATTCTCTATTTTTTATGAACTTTTCTTCTTATTTGATATTAAATTATAATATCAAAACACTTAATTTGTTAGAAGCTTACTCGTATTAGCATCTGCAGATACATTTTTAGATCCATTTCTTTGTGTTTACGTTTTGAGACTTTTAGCACAAAAGTATACAAATACCTACCTATTATATCTATTTGTCTCTATATTCTGCTTTTGGAAATCGAAATCAGAGTATTTTACCACAGATTACAGAATACTACATACAGATGGCCAATGGTGAACAACAAAATGAGTCCAGCTCAATTCGGGCAGACCGTCGAGCAAAAAAAGTTTCTTAAAGAGATCACTAGAGGGCCACCAGGGAGCGCTTGACCGGCCGGCCACGATCGCCATCTATGTCTTGTCTACATTGTCATATACAGAGTGGTGCTGACAATACGACAATAAATGAAAACACGAACTATGCTGGTATAAATCATAGGAATAATCCTAAAGCATAGAAAAAAACTAGCGGCAAAAATAAAAAAAATAAAATTTCAAACAAACTAAATCGCATAAAATTGCAAGTGGAATAGAACATCCTTTAAAAATATTGGTTCACTGACCTCCGATCGGCGATAGCGCGATCCTGTATCGACTTGCTTTTTTCGCACTATTATTATTAAAGTTCGGTACCGCAGGATGCGGCGGTCATTAACCTATAAGCGTTTCCTTATCAACATGTACATCATGTAGAAAATATGAAAAATGAAAAAAAAAATCCTGTGACTAAACTAATGGACATATTTATATGATTTTTTATGGGTAGACTGAGAATGTGTTGAGGTACACGATGTTTAATTTATTGTCGTATTGTCAGCACCACTCTTTATACATCCATGCGTCGTGCATCGAGAAATACGCATTCTAAAAGAAGATAACAGCAATATAATGGTTAGAAGACATCTTATCTTAACCTAAAAAAAATATGTTATGACAGGATTCATTGAGTACACTGCCATCTATTGTCCCGAGTATAAAATAAAAAACATTGTCACTACTGAGCCCATTTTACCGTTTTGTTTAATTACGTTAGGTATATATACGTGTAAATATACGGAGTAGCATTAAATAAGTAAATTCAAATTGTTAAAATATTAAAAAGGCTATAAACTGCACGTAAGAGGTTTAAAATCGTTGCTAAGTTTTGCACCGCAACCTATACTGCCATCTATAATTATCTTTTGATAAGAACTGAGAGTCTGTTGTACTAGGTGGGGCCCCATAATTTTACTTACCTTCGTTTCTTTAAATCTCTGCTCGAGGAGGCACTGAACCTCAAAACTTTGAGGTTCAGTGTAGAATAATGGAACATAATGACTCTATCGGCGGCGGCGAGGCGGCCAGCGCTCGCGGCCGGCTGCACGGCCTTTTTCTACTACCAATGAGTAAGTGCTCATTCTCAGAATAATGTGTGCCTACCTTTAGAAGGCATTCAGACTTCTAAATACCGCGCACGCAACGCGTAAACATTTTAAATGCTAACGAAGCTGCCACAAAAGGCTTCGTGAGAATTAAAGGTGTTTTTCATCACGAACTTGTTAATCATAACACCATTGCTTGAATCAAGTTTTTATTGAGGATAAAAAACAATAAATAAAATAACACTTACGAAAATTGGTCTACACACCCAACCCTCATTATAAAAACATTCAAGCAATTACCCAAACGTCAAATAGAATAATACGAAGCAATCAAACACGTAACCGAACGACAGATCAAAGCTAAACTTTTTAATGAAGCCTTCATAGACGCGCGCGCAAGCGGCTCCACAAAGAAAACTCCACTTTGATGTCGCCGACGCGCCGCAGCGACAGCGGAGGCGATGATGCCTTTATAAAAACTCAATGATTTATTCCGGCTTTAGGATCGTTCGGTCGTTTGACGACTCTATCAACGACCATCCGCGCTTGCGCATGCTGCACTATAAATTATTGTAATAACTTTACGTAGCAATCGCGATTTATGGCTGCAGTTCCTTTGACCGCTCAAATGGGCGAAGGTGTTAAATTTGACGTGTTATTAATAAAATTCAAATTAGGGCCGCAGACTCTTAGTTATTCTCATAAAAAAATATGCTCATTATACTGATATGTAAGTACTGTGGGGAACATAAATATGGAATCCCATAAATCTTGAAGAGTTGTAAAGGAACTCGTAGCTACCTACCTACATATATTCTTGGAAGACTCAATATAGTTTGCTATTGACACGATTACATCTTTCTGAAGCTGAGGGCCTAAAAAAGATGTAATTCTATCAGTAATATGCAAGTATTCTGTAATCTGTGGTAATAAAAAAAGTCAAAAAGCTATGTGATTAATATAATAAAGAAGGAAAATGGAATATTCTTTATTATGTACACCATATGAATTACACAACACCTATATATAAAAATGAGCATTTTACAAAGGACGACACAATGTATAAGTGTGATACTGGAAAATTATATGTCATAAAAAGAAAATCAAAGCTTTTATTTCAAATAAACCAATTACAGGTGCGGACGACTGCAGGTCAAGATACGCGAAACTGTCAGATATTCTCAATGAATCTTAAGCCTAAATACTTTAGAGATAAAGTTGAAAATCGGATAAAGAAATCTGACATATTGTAGTAGCTTGATGTGCTGTCGTCTGTACTTTTGAATTGGCAAAGGATCGGTCAGTCAGTAAAATGGAGCTACTCGCCCATTCCAAATAGTAAGGTAATCCTGTTGAAAGTCATTGTAAAAATGCAAACCACTTAGAAAGTGATTGCCTCTGGTAAAGGTCTAAACTGGCAAAACAGTCCCAATAATTCCATATCCCTACTAATATTATATATGCGAGAGTAACTCTGTCTGTCTGTCTGATACGCTTTCACGTCTAAACCATTGAACTGATTTTATTGAAATTTGGTACAAAGATGCAGTTGACCTTGAGAAATAACATAGGATAGTTTTGGTTCCGGACTTTTGAAGAGTTCTCTTGGAAACGCGATAAAAGTTCGCGTAAAGCTAGTAAACTTTATAAAGAATATCTATATAATACCTACAAATTCGTAGCCTTACATCCAACACACGTATTTCGAACAACTCTTTTAGTATTCTACTTTATTATGTGCAAGTGTAAACAGAATTAATGTCGAAAGCTGTGTCTTGCATGTTCCGCAACAGTGTTAGTGCGTAGTATCATTATTGGCATCTTGTCCACGTCTCCGCATTTTTGTTGTAAGGACGACAGCAGGTCAAGCTACCTGAAACTGTCAGAAATTCCCAATCAATTTTGAGCCTTAACGCTTTAGCCGTAAAGTTGAAGGTCTAATAAAGAAATTTGACAGATAACGAGTTGTAAATGTAGCTTGATGTACTGTCGTCAGTACAACGGCCTAATAGGAAATCGCCAGTTAGGTTTCATAATTCAGTGCTAAAAGAGCTAGGGAGATGACGATCGTATCGTTGACGTACCTACCCATCATTAAAATATCATCATCATCATCATCATTTCACCCGAAAGATCTCCCCCAAGGATCTCCACGACGACCGGTCCTGCGCCTTCCGCATCCAGTGGTTTCCCGCGACCTTCACCAGGTCGTCGGTCAACCTTGTCGGGGGCCTACACACGCTGCGTCTTCTGGTGCGCGGTCGCCACTCAAGAACCCGCCGGCCCCATCGGGCTTCGGTCCTACGGGCAATGTGCCGGGGCTTACTGCCACTTAAGTGTTGCAATTCTTTGGGCTATATCGGTTAGTGTGATAATATGAACTTCAGACCATTAAAGATTTCTGCACCCTAATTGCATAAAACACTCACTGTTTTTTTTTTTTTTTTTTTGAAGAATTCATTTCTTCTTATATTCAAACAATTTATCTGGTCAACAACGTCAATACCGCAATGAAGATTGCCTTGAAAGCTGTTGCTTCTGTTAGTAAAGAAAGCTATTTCCCGGCCGGTTCCAATAGAAATTAAACTATATTCATTGATTTTCGAAAATGAAACTGAAGCCCTAGTTCTTTATACATACACATGCACTTTAAAATTCAATCACGAAATACTTAAAATTCTAAAACATCAATACTTGCCTAGGTAGGGATGACACCAAAAAGATTTTTTTTTTTATGAAACACGTTATACACATTTATTTTAAACGTGTTTAAATGTTTATGCCATGCGATCGTGTTTACTCACATTTGTTTTTTTTACATTTTATGTACAAGCAAAAAACAATATTGTCCAAAGACGGGCCATGCCTGAAGCATTTTCGGCCAGTCAACCTTACGGAGATGCAGAGTCAACACACGGCAGGTGCAAAATACGGGATAAAACAGCTAATAAATTGTATCACAGTCTGCATATTCTATAACAATTTCTTTTCAAAACTGGTGGTAGGCCATAACATCGGCTGCCGGCAGAAGTTACCACCCACCAGACAAAGTCTTGCCGCCAAGCGATTCGTCGTGTTCCGGTATGATGTCTGGTGAAGCCTTACGGAGGACGGTTCTGGGCAGTTGTGTTGCGGTGTGTCCGTGTGTGCCGGGTAAGATGCGCCAAATGTTTTCGTGTCGGGAGTTTAGTCGTGGAGAGTCTCCAGATCAATCTCCCTTTGACGCAGCATCGTTGGTCGTGTTGATCTTGGGTTTAACATTGCATCACCTCGCTCAACTGCCGTCTTCCTTCCTATTCACTAAGATTTTTTAAGGCTTAATAAACTAGCGCGCTTTACCATCAACGATTGTGTCACTGCTTACCATCAGGCGGGATTGCAGTCAAGCACTAGTTTATAATAATTAAAAAAAAAATATATATATTATTTGAAATAATTTGAAAACTTATTCTAAATTCGAATAGTTGCATTCGAATTTAGAATAGAAACTTATTTTACTGAAAGCCTGCAAGGTGGAATTTTGCAACCAACCTTTACAGTAGGTACTAATGCAAAAACATAAATGTTCCGAAAGAAATACACATTACATCTTCCTCCTACCATGCTAACTCCGCATCATTGTTTATTTTATATTGTTGTTGTTCGTGGTTCTCGGAAGGGCGAACAAGAGCAATCATAACAAACCTCCAGAAGCCCCTTATCTCCACAATAATAGAGACACAGCTCTGTTTATTTGTACACTATCATCCATACTATTGTTGAACCATATTGCTTGGTTGTGCTTTGATAAGGCAGAGATATAATTGAGTTTAAAAATGATTTTGTACAATATATGAAAACTACAAGCCGAATAAAGAAAAGAATGCAATTTTAAGAGAGCTGGGTGAAAACCCCAAACATTTTGATTGGAGATCATAATAATGAAAGTAAAAAAATACTTTTACCTGCAGACTTATTGCATAAAACACTAACAGCAATGGGTTTCATTTTGACAGTTCAACAACATTCATTGCGTTATTTACGTTGCTAAGCTGATACATGAAGCGGTTATGCAATTAAGCGAGTTTGTCCCGCCACTTCTTCCCAGCATAAGCAAAGGGCAGGCTGTCTTATGTAATATTGACGTTTAAAAAGTGCTGATTCTTAGCCTAATTACAATAAAGGACTTTTGATTTGATTTGAAGAGAATAAATAACAAAATTCAGAATAATCACAACATACATACATATGTCTGGATGAAATAAATATTTTTGTATTTTGTATTTTTTTGTACATACATAGGTACACGTTTAACAAGGGCTATAGAACTGAGCTTCAAAGACCATTCAACTTAATAGCCTCCAAGCGTACTGAATATAACCATGATATATTTCAAAACGTAAACAAAACATATTGAACCAACGATAATATATTTAAAAAATATTGCCAGTATTGGGTACCTGCCCTTCAATAAACAAAAAATAAAGATATACTTGAAAACCCTCAATGTTAAGTACCCAATAATTATGAAGATTTCAGCGGATAATCTATTGTTGAAGAAAACCCGCTTAGCGAGGGAACGGTTAGCTACTAAATACAATAACTTCATACAATCTTCAGAGATTAGTCGGTAATCTTTAAAAACGCCGCCGACCAATGTTGAAATAAACAGGAAACGTACAATACTAATAAGCGGGCATTAGTGACAAAAAAGAACATAACCCTCTTTTAGCCGACGCAGTTGGGTAATAAGTAACGCCGGTAGCGGATTGAGGTCGGAACTCTTAAGAACTTATTCGAAATTTATTATTCGAAGATTATACCCATGAAGATGACATAAACGAAGATAATTTTAGAGTTTTTATGATCGTTTGGAATCAGGAAATATTATTCTTTTTGTAGACGGCGTTTTGTGTTTTCTTTCTTGCTTCTTTTTTCATAGTATCTTTACCACAGACGATACGTCTTTGGCTGCGACAACAATTTGACCGCTAGATTTTCGAAGATCCTGAACAAGCCTTTGACTGCTTTTATGATTAAGCAGAATTTCATAGTGAATGCTGTTCTTAAAACAGCTAAGAAGAATTAGAGGAAATGAAGACATATGTAGTTATATACGTAGACTAGAGGATTCGATCAGTGATCTCATAATGTTCGATTATGAAAAGTTTCGTAATCTACTAACAAAATGGCTTCATTGTGACTTTCCAGTGGTCAATCACTGATCTCCATTCCATATAATAAATGATCAAACTGAGTAGGTAGTAATTTTTGGAAAATCATTTCTACTAACGCGTTTTATAATCATATGACAATACGGCAATATCATTCTATGACCATTCCATTACGAAACGACTGAATGATTGATCAAGCATTGATCTATCATTAAGAATTTAGCAGATTACGAACTTTTAACACAATGACAACGGAATCGTGTTGGAATGAAAAATTAATAAAAATAGCAGAATAGGGCCCCAGTTATAGGTACCTACATAATATAAGTTTTTTTTTTTTTTTACAAATTATAAACCAGCGCTTGACCGCAATCCTGCCTGATGGTAAGCAGTGACGCAATCGTTGATGGTAAAGCGCACTAGTTTATTAAGAGCCTATTCACTCTAGCCTTGAAGACACTCAAATTGTAGTCCGACGGAAACACCGCCGCTGGCAAATTGTTCCAGTCCCTCGATGTACGCGGTATAAAGGAGGAGGCGAAACGCTTCGTCCGGATCGTAGTGGTGTTAACAACGTAAGGGTGGAAACCAGCCGTACGACGGGTCGTCCGCTGGTGGAACGGAGATGGGGGAATTAAATCATGCAATTCCCTCGCACACTCCCCGAAATGCATCCTATAGAACACCGAAAGGCTGGCTACTCTACGCCTGTGCTCTAGGCTTTGGAGACCAACTCGAGTTAGATCAGGGTCACCAATCAGCCTCTTTGCACGTCTCTCCACTGAATCCAAAGTGGCCAGGTGACACTTGGCAGCACCAGCCCAAATGTGGCTGCAGTACTCCACACACGAACGGACCTGTGCTTTGTATAACATTAGAAGCTGCCCAGGTGTGAAGTACTGCCGGACCTTTGCGATAACGCCAAGTTTCCTGGCAGCCACCTTGGCCTTGGACTCAATGAACCGCCCAAAGTTAAGGTTCGAGGAAATCTCAACTCCCAAAAGCTGAAGGCGGTCGGAACACTCCAAGGACACATTCCGAAAAGTAGGGGCCAAGGTGAACGGGCTCCTTTTGGCGGTGAAAAGACACGCCTGTGTTTTGGCGGCATTGAATGCTGCAAGATTGGCATTGCCCCATTCGGAGACTGCCTGCAGTGCAACACTCGTTCGCTCAACCATGGCCTCTCTTTCGGACCGGATTGATTCCCTACTAGCCCGAGCATCCGGCAGGTATCTCTCTACAACTGTGCTGTCATCTGCATACCCATAGATACCGGGCATCAGCAGATCGTTAATATGCAGCAGGAACAGAGTTGCAGAGAGAACAGACCCCTGAGGAACACCGGCATTAGTTGACATGGGCTCAGAAGAGCATCCGTCGACAACAACTCGGAGGGACCGTTCAGTCAGGAAGTCTTTTACCCAGCCAGTCAGGCTAGGGGAAATGCCGTACGCTGGAAGCTTACTCAAAAGGCCAGCGTGCCAAACCCGGTCGAAGGCCTTCGAGACATCAAGGGAGACAGCAATCGCTTCCCCATTCTTCTCGAGGGCCTCGCCCCACAAGTGAGTGGCATACACTAGTAGGTCCCCAGTTGACCGATTGCGGCGAAACCCGTACTGACGGTCACTGAGGAGATCGTTACCTTCCAGGTATGCCAAGAGGCGCGAGTTCAATACACGCTCCATAATTTTGCAAAGTATGGAGGTGATCGAAATCGGCCGATAGTTGGCAGGATCGGCACGACAACCCTTCTTGGGCACAGGCTGCACGTTAGCAAGCTTCCAGGACTTGGGCACTATACCAGTCCTAAATGAGAGGCGATACAAGCGCGTCAATACAGGAGACAACTCGGGCGCACATGCTTTAAGAACAATCGCTGGTATACCATCCGGACCACTAGCCTTATTTACGTCCAGACGACACAGTACTCTCAGAACCTCCTTGTTTCTAATGCGAACCTCAGGCATTGAAGCTCCGCAATGAGGTAAATTAGGTGGAGTAGCACTGCCAGTATCAAGACGCGAATTATGGGCAAAGAGAGATGCAAAGAGACCTGCTTTCTCTCTCGCCGTATGAGCCAGTGTTCCATCAGACCTAACCAGCGGAGGCAGTGAGGGCCGACAGAAGTTCGCCTCAACCGATTTGGCAAGGGACCAAAAAGATCTGCTACCGGATGGCTGCGCAGATAACTTGTTGCCAATATGGGTAATGCGGTCGAAGCGAGCCTTCTTGAGCGCCTTCTTGTAGGACTTGGCAGCACGGTTAAAGGCTCTCTTCTTTGAGCTTAGATCCGGAGCTCCGCGGTCACGAGCGTCAACCCAGGCGAGAAATGCCGTGTGCTTACGCTGTTCAGCTTGGACACAATCGGCATTGAACCATGGGCGAGCCGAGCCACCGACGGGCACGTCATTGAATGGAATAAAATACTCCATAGCTTGACGCACCACATCGGTTATAGCGTCCGCACAGCTCGAAGGATTGTCAGAAGAGAAGCAGACCTGCTGCCAAGGATAAGACGCAAAGAAGTGGCGCATCTCATCCCAATCCGCTGACCAGTATCGCCACATTCGCCGTTCACCACGAGAGTCGTGATCTGGTGGGGAGGAGGACGATACAGACTTCACCAGACAGTGGTCTGAAGTTCCCAACGGTGAGGAAACTGTTACAACACATCTGTCCGGATCAGTGGTCAGCAGAAGGTCCAAACAGTTGGCAGTATGCCCATCTACATCAGGCACCCTAGTCGCTTGCTCTACCAGCTGGGAAAGGCCCATAGAAAGCGCGAAGTTTCGCGCTTCTCTCCCAGCGTGGTCGGTCCTCTGGTATGGGAAGAGCCAGTCCTGGTGGCAGGCGTTGAAGTCCCCCAGAGCGACGAACTGAGCGTCAGGGTGCCGATGCAGCGCATTGTCAGCAGCCTCACTGAGGTGGTCAAATAAACGAGTTGTCTCCTGATCACCGCTGTGCGATCGGTAGACACTAAAAAAAAAAAACAAATATGAACCAGGGTAAACATTAAATCAATCTTCCAGACTTCTCAACTATTGTGTATTGGGGACGGCTTCCAGTCTAATCCAATGTCATTGATCACCAGTATTTTCCATGGAGTGACTGCCAATCTAACCTCCACAACCACGTCACCAGGTAACACAATCATTATCATCATCACCCTTTTTATTTATCGTCCCACTGCTGGGCACAGATCTGCTCTCATAAACAGAAGGATTGAACGTAATCACCACGCTTTCTCAATGCGCGTTGGCGATTTTAGACTTAGTCTGTTGAGTTTGAATTTTGATATTGTCTCTGGCTGATTTCAAAACTTTATAAAGAAATTAAATATATTAAGTATGGAAGTGGAAAAAATATCTTTTTTCTTACTCCTCCGCTATTCTTTTCTGATTAATTTCGTTGCGGGACAAAAGACAGTTGAATCGTTTCTCCGGGACTCGTCGAGCTTCATTGCTCGGCGTTTTTCTGGCGGTCTCCACTGTTGATTCTGGCTTTCAGGAGTTGTAGTGGGCGGGGATAATGTGTTGCAGATTTTGTCTCAAAAGAAAAAAAATAATTTGGAAGATAGATTGTGTAGACAGGGGAAAAATGTTTTATTGTTTTTTATGTAGTCGGTCTGGAAGAAATTGACGAAGTAGTGTGCATCATGAAGTGACCTTTTGTAACATCGTTTTTATAAAGATATATTGAAGATGTAATATACAAAATTAACAAAGAAATACTTATAATGTGAGAATACAGCAAAACCATTTATATTTTATTTATGAAGAGTTTATCACTGGATTCCAAAGGTACTGCATCCATTTATAATAAACTAGCGGCCGCCAACGACTTGTTCGCGTGGAGTTGGTTATGCTCCGTTCCTATTGATCGCAGCGTGATGTTATATAGCCCAAAGCCTTCCTGGATTAATGGGCTATCCAACGCGAAGAATAAGACTATTAGCGCGTTCAAACAAACAAACAAACTCTTCAGCTTTATATATTAGTATAGATTATAACAACAAAGTCCAGGTATCCTTCACCTTGTAATCAGTCATTGGTTTCCACGATATACTTAACAACTGCACAATACCCGTGGTGAAACCGGTAAACGGACATTTTTGGACTTCTATAACCTACCAATTAATACGGATGACAGCCGGGACTAACGTTTAATATGTAATGGTTGTTCACCTATTCACGAACAGACAGCATACCATATTATTTGACCACAAACTCCAACCGTGTTAAATAATAAGATGTTAATAGAATTGCATGATTGAATTCGCCCATCTCCGTTCCATCACCGGACGACCCGTCGTACGGCGAGTTTCAACCCTTACATTGTTGACACCACTACGATCCGGACGAAGCGTTTCACCTCGCCTTTTATATCCGTACATCGATTCGTACCGGACTGGAACAATTTGCGGTGTTTCCGTCGGACTACAATTTGAGTGTCTTCAAGGCTAGAGTGAATAGGCTCTTATTAAACTAGCGCGATTTACCATCAACGTTTGCATCACTGCTTACCACCAGGCGGGATTGCGGTTACGCACTAGCTTAAAATTTACAAAAAATAAAATAAAAAAGAAAAATCTCAAAGAAATCAATCTAGTAAAGTCAACGTTCGATCACAAAAGCGATACTAAACAAGCAAGAACAACGTTCGGTAATGATATGCTAATTCCAAACAATCCACCATGATAATGACGCATGCTGCGACTAAACCCAATCTATTATTGTCGTTTTTCGATAACACAGCCCTACTTCTCGTGAAACACGACATCCATATCTCAGATAGTGGCCACCTCTCCATCACGGACCCGTTATAATATAATCAAGTGGAGACTACTCGTGGTTCTACTTTAACTATGTTTCTGATACCTTGCCTAACGGTTCTTCAACATTTATAGCACGGTCAGCTTAGAATGTTGACTGTTTCAAGTTTTCCAGATTGGCGTTTAGCAGTAAACGCGATCACATGCGTTTAATCTATACAAACGTATTCCTCTCTTTTCTTCAATACTCAATAATTTATTGCATTCCATAATGTGTACATAATAGTTGGTATATTCAAATATAGAATCAATTATGAACCCAAATTAAAAAGTAAAGTATTTTGTGTTTTAATAGGAGACAGGATGAAGGCGCTCTTGTTAAGAAAAATAATACTATATAAATAATAAATGAAATAGTATCATTAAAGAACAGTATTTTATGCTTTTGTGGTACTTATTTATACTTTATATAAGTATGTATTTATCAGGCGGACCGCAGACTCCAAACCTGAAAAAACTTCAGACTGGGATTAACGCTGAGACGGTGATGATGATGATATAAGTACATATGTATTTATATAGTGGTTTGATTAAAATTTATTTTTATATTGCACGAATTACTATATTATCTTTATTACCATTAATCATAATAAACTACTTAAATATTTAGAATATTATTGAGTAGATATTGTAGAATGTCATTAATATAAACTGTGCACTCATTAGCACATTCAATTTCAAACCAACAGTATTTAAGATCTTCCTGCAGGGTATTTGCGTTAGACACTCTCAGTAGCAATGGGTTTCATTTTGACGGTTCAACAAACAAGGTAAGTACGCTCCAAACGTAGGTGAATGAATGTTTCATTGGTGCCTACGTTAGGTGCGTACTTACCTTCTTTTTCTAAATTGAGTTATGATGATGATGTTACTGTAATTTGTTTTATCTACTCTCATATCAAAAAATTAAAATTATAAAACCAAAAAGGAGTTTATATTGACGTACTTTGCCAATAGTATATCGAAAGGAAATTAAAAAATTAAATTATAACATTATTTCTCTAACAAAATAATGTTATTATAAAATTTTTTTTCATTACGGTACAAACCATAGACAGCCATTGATATAATATTAAACTAAGGTAGATAAGTCACTAGCGCATTGAACTTGAAGCGTACAAAATATCATATCTGTTTAATATTATATCAATGTAGACAGTACTATTTCATTTTTTATCTGTGGCTGCGCGCGCTGTGATGCAGGGTGCATAAATGTTAACATTTTGTAGTTATATTACAATTATGAAACTGAATAAATGGAATTGTGTTGCGTTGGCGTTAGACGCACTGAGATTAGATAAAGTGGTGTATGAAACTGTACATAATTAGGTATTATGTAGCAGTATCATAAACTACTATTATCTTGATAGATCATTGGGTAGACATTCAGCCGATCGATTCTGTAAAAATCTTACCGTGAAATAATAAGGTGAAGTGAGATGTTACTCACTCGGTGGTAGGCCACAACATCGACTGCCGGCAGAAGTTACCAACCACAAGAGAAAGTCTTGCCGCCAAGCGATTCGGTATGATGTCTGGTGAAGCCGTACAGAGGACGGGTCTGAACAGTTGTGTTGCGATGTGTGCCGGGTACGATGCGCCAAATGTTGTTGTGTCAGGAGTTTGGTCGTGGGGGGTCTCCAGATCAATATCCCTCAGGCGCACCATTGTTGGTCGTGTTGTTGGGTTTGACATTGCATCACTCAGTTTTTTGAGTGAATAGCCTTATTAAACTAGCGCGCTTTACCATCAACGACTGCATCTCTGCTTACTATCAGGAGGGATTGCGGTCAAACACTAGTTTATAATTAATAAATAAAAAAAGATATCAATTATGTCAATTGCAAAGAATATAACAATATAATAGGATAGTCAATTCCTAGCATTAATTGGAATGAAAGCTCAGTTGACCAATGTTAAAAAAAGATGTCAATTATGTCAATTCCAAAGAATATAACAATATAATAGGATAGTCAATTCCTAGCATTAATTGGAATGAAAGCTCAGTTGACCAATGTTTTGACGTAAAGATGATCCACACTGAGCCGCCCCATAATTGGCGAACACATTTTTGTCAAATGATTGCGACTAGTTGGGATCGTTTGGACCGAGTTTGTGCCATATAATATCCCTGCCACCCTGCATACTATAGTATGTATCCATACTAATATTATAAATGCGACAATAACTCTGTCTGTCTGTTACGCTTTCCCGCTTAAACCTCTCAAACGATTTTGATTAAATTTGGCACAAACAATCTTTAAGCTTTTAATTACTAATCTTTAGGCTACCTTTTATTGAAAAAAAATTGATATGTCCGAGGGAAATCTAAAAAGCGCGATATAACCGAATTCCACGCGGGCGGTGCCGCGGGCGGAAAGCTATTATACAATATGTAAACAAAACCCTATCCGATCCGTGAAGATATTGTTAGGTATCGTTAACTGATTGTAATAATACCCATTAAAGCCGGGCTAAACTAAAAAAAATATTATTTCGAAAAAGCGAGGTAACTTAATACATGTGCGGTAGGCAACACGGCAAGCATACATCCACGGGTGAAGGGGGGCAGGGCACGCGGCACGTGGTCCCATCACTCTTAATAATACTGTCCAAAAAGGTGTTGCCACTTTTATTAAAATTACCAAATTTTGGGGAAGTTGGAATTAATTCTGGAAAAAAGAAGATTATTTCGAAATTCATTAGTATTATTACTAAGTATGATGATTATGTAAAATTTCATATTTTATTTGGTCATATATATACCTAACCTTTATTATCCTTTTGGGTCGGACGAGGTTTTCTTAACGAAAAAAATTGCGAAACACATTTGTATTTATGTAAAGAATGCCAATGACCCGCGACCACGATTTCTCTTAAGAAGCAACTGTATTTAGGTATGTAGAGGCCCTAGAGGCTTACCTCTTTCGTTAAAATTGTTTGTTATTTGGCAGCACGGAATGTGGTTTAGATCAGTAGGTACAGATAAGAATAATTTTATGTGCGTTAGACTAAAAATATGTATAAGTAGGTACAATATTCGCGCTTGAACATGGACGCGTATATTGCATATATCAAATCAAATCAAAATCATTTTAATTCAGGTATCACTGACTCATATAGAAATAATACACTCATAGTCAGATTACAAATACAACACTCAATCATATATTCATAAAAGTTATTATAAATACACACATCAAAAGTGTCTAGGGATCAAGCATTTTTATGCGGATTTCTTGAGATTGAGATGTGGCTTTGTAATAAATTTATGATTTTATAAATTTATATGGATCCTTTTTGGTGCATTTCATAATTTGAATCAGGAACTGTGAATCAAATTCGAGTAAAAGATGAAAATCAGCTGTCAATATTTTCCCTATAAAAACATACAACGCATTGAAGACATTATTAGTGCTACTGTTTCCCTACTACTGATTAAAACCAACGTTATTATGGAGCGGCGACGTCATTTAAGCAGGGAAGAAATGCTCAGAGCCGTGGGAATGATAGAAGCTGGTTCCCGGCAACGTACTGTGGCTTTAGCTCTGAATACAAGTCAGAGTGTTATCAGTCGACTTTGGACACGTTACCGAAGCACTGGTACCGTGGCTGAGCGCCATGGAGGACGGTATCGCTGCACCACACGGAGACAAGACCGATACATTTAAATCTTAACTCGAAGAGCTCCAACAATAACCGCCATGATGTTAGCCGTGAGGCTTCATCACTCTTCAGGGAACTTAATTAGCGACCAAACAGTCAGAAACCGCTTGCATGAAGTGAACCTTCATTCCCGAAGACCGCTACGGGTACCACCTATAGCAATGCACAATCGTAGGATTCGATATCAATGGGCTCTTGAACACAGAAATTGGGCAGAAGAACAATGGCGTTTCGTGTGCTTTTCTGATGAGTCTCGTTTTGGTATGAGACCGGATACAAGACGTATACGACACTGGAGAACCCCTGGACGCCAACAGCGATTAAAATCCTGCCAGGAAGTCCATCCTTATAGTGGTGGAACCATCATGGTATGGGCGGGTATTTGGATCGGCGGAAGAACTGAGTTGATTTGGATCAGAGGCAACCTCAACGCTCAAATTTATGCTGAAACGATTGTATCAGACGTCATCGTTCCTCTACAAGTGCAAATCGGTCCCTTATTTCAGTTAATGCATGATAATGCACGACCGCACACCGCAAGAGTTGTAAGACAGACTCTCGCCGCAGCTAACATCAATGTCCTGCCCTGGCCTGCTCAGTCGCCAGACTTGAACCCGATTGAGCATGCATGGGATATGCTACAGAGAAGAGCTCTGCCGAATATGGAGGGTATCCAGTCGCAAGAAGACCTTTTTTTGTTGTTGCAACGAACATGGGCGGCCATTCCACAGCGTGATTTGGATGAACTCATTTTGAGTATGCCAAACCGATGTTCTTGTGTTGTTAGTGTTCGCGGTAGAAACACGGATTATTAATTGTTTAAGTTACCCAATAAAATTTTAGAGAAAACTGTTATTTCAGTCTTTTTTTCGAACTTTTGTGTTAGTGGTTCAAATGTCAAATATCCCTTTATTAGGAAAATGGCAAATTTCTTTATTAATGCAAAGGTGACTTGGTTTATCGTTACTGTGACAAACGAAAACACTTTATTTGATGAATCCTTAAAGAAAATTTTAATTAATATCAATCAGGAGAAAAGTTATTGCAAAAATATATGTTGATCCCTAGACACTTTTGATGTGTGTATTACTAAATTCAACAAATTAAGTAAACAGTCATATACACTGCAAAAACAATAATAAACATAACTACAATCTCAATTTACTCATATTAGCCCACCACGCTTACAACAGTGATGGAGCAGTCAATCCTGTCAGTCAAAGACGCACTTCTCTTGCGCATAGTGGCGTGGAAGCAATCCACGTGGGTATACGCAAAAATAAACTTGATATCATATCATATATTATCAGCCTGATAAACTATAAATCGAAGCGATGCCCTAAGCGGAAGGTGCGCAACCCCACAGAGGGTGAACCTTAGCGTGTAGTCGTTTAGTTTCAAGCGACCCCACAAGCAACCCCGGTTAAGCATACGACAGCCTATACGTTGCGAGAAAGCATTTAAAAAAAAAAAGAAACTGTAGTTAGTCTTGAACTTTTTGCTGGTAAAAGGTAGACGTCCCGTTCAAAGTAACGGTATGGCCCATAGTGTAATATAATGTAAGTTAAGAACACCGCTCCAGTGTTTATTGCGTTATTAAACGTTGAATAGGTACTGTTAACTAATTTCGCTTTGAAGGAAATGGATACAAGCGACTTTAAGTTCGAGCATATTAATTTCAGCTTATTTAAATAGTGTAATAGTAATAGTTGTTAATGGGACTTGAGACATTGAATTCTAATCTATACTAATATATAAAGCTGAAGAGTTTGTTTGTTTGTTCGCGCTAATCTCGGGAACTACTGGTCCGATTTGAAAAATTATTGCGTTGGATAGCCCATTAATCTAGGAAGGCTTTAGGCAATATAACATCACGCTGCGACCAATAGGAGCGGAGCATAACTAACTCCACGCGAACAAAGTCGCTGGCGGCCGCTAGTCGTGAAATAAACGTTGAATGATGTTTTAGTTACACTTGAAACCTTTCAAAATATCTTCTTCTTCTTTTTTCAAGGTGAGATTCAACCTCAACTCTTGATCAATACTCTTGACGGTTATTTAACCGCCAATTCAATTCAGACAGTCCTTAGTTAGTTAAGTTAGTTTAACAATATATTTAAACTAAGAGTTTAGAATACCAAATCTCCAGAGTTTGCGTTTTAGTAAAAGCCTCCACCAAGCTTTTCCATAGCTCACGACCGTGAGTTTTCTAGGATATAGAGGTCTATATCCTTCCCGCAGTAGTGTTTAGGTTACCTTTGAAATGCTCTGCCTCTTTTCTTCTTACGTCCTCTGGGATACCATTCTGTCACTTCTCTGGTCCATCTTTCGTTTTATCAGCAATCTTATAAGTTAGTTTAAACTCGAAAAAAAATATTTAATAATTTTTTAATTTTTTTTTTTCGAGTTTTAAATCTACTTTTAAACTGAAAATTATCTCAAAAGGCATTAAAGTAAGTAGCACTACAAATCGGCATTCACGGTATAATACGCTTTTTTTAAAAAAAACATTGCTCCACACTAGTAATCTCTCCTGTATCGTGGGTGCGTTGAATAATTTTTAAACTCGCATACACAAACAGCTAGACTTGGAACAAATACTTTTAGGTCATACAAATATTTGTCCCGTGCAGGAATCGAACCCACGACTCGCAGTACTGCAATCAATCGCATAAGAGGAGACTCTAGTGCCGAGGAATTTGGAAAATAAGTATTTTAAGA
This sequence comes from Sesamia nonagrioides, assembly GCA_017933935.1. NCBI lineage: Eukaryota > Metazoa > Arthropoda > Insecta > Lepidoptera > Noctuidae > Sesamia > Sesamia nonagrioides. The sequence continues at coordinate 3,969,255 of JADWQK010000081.1, forward strand.
AACTATTGCTGTCGCGCTGCTTCCAACCTCTCCCGGTAAAGTACGAAAAGGACAGTTGCAGTTCAGGCTGATTTTAAATACAAAAACGTTGTCCAAAAGACTTTTCGTATTCCGCTGTTTTCTTTTTCAAAACACGACAGATCTCAATTATTTTTATATCAAAATTTAGAGGAATAGTATACCTATGCTTCTATTATTTTCTTTTTTTTATCAAAAACTTATCACGTTTGTCTAATAGTCACCTGAACATCACCGTATTCCTTTTATCAACATATATTATTTCTCCAAGGGTCTGAAACCGTTTTCTGCCTTTTTCTCTCTTTCTATCGAACCAATCTGAACGTCCGACCCACCAATCGACAGATATTCGTCCCTGGTACCACGGAATACTATATTCAAATTATTGCGCTTCACTGTTTATTTATAAAAACGACTTAAAAATTCTAATTAGTATAGTGCGAATTCACCGCACGGGTCGGCTAGTTAATTAAATTTCGGAAAAAATTAAATGATAGGGGCACGTATAATCACGGTGTAAACTTGTTAAAAAAAATTGCTTTAAAAGCATTATCCACGAAGAAAACAGCGGAATACGTTTGTGTAGAGAAAGCACCACTAGAGTTCCCTCATAACCACTGCACCAACCGTGCCGTCAAATCATCAGTTTCCTGTCTGATTGAGTTGTATACATTTAGACGACGCGCGACGCATACTTTTCGTCCACACCATAGGTACGCCTCTCCATTCTATGAAACATCTACCGCCGTAAGCGTACTATCATTCTCTCTTATTACACCATTTATTTTCGAGAATTACATGCTCTTACCGAAACAGTTAATGTGAATGACATCTACGCCACACACGCAGCATCAAATCATGGCGCAACGCAACAATGACGGAACTATTCGACTTAGGCATAATTATGCCTGGGCCGAATACTGGGCATCATCAGCGATCATTACGTAGTACCGGGGAGTAATGTGTAGTGACTGAAGGACCACCCACTGACATACCAAGTGTACGAATCACCTCGAGGAAATAGTGCTGGCCTAGTTTTCTCGAAGAATTTTTAATTTTCGCTACAAAAGTGGGACAAATTAATATGTAAATGAGTGTGGAGATACCCTTTTTTGTTCGGGATGGGAAATCATCAAAAGACCTCTCCCGCTCTGGGCGGAACGGAAAAGCGTGTCAGTGTTTCTTCACTTGCCTGTGCGCCAGGGCCACGGTTTCTTGTGTGGAGATACCCTCGGCTGAAAATCATAAGTAAGTTGAAAAAATAGGGTACACCTCTAGCACATCAAACTACTACAACTTATTAGATTTTAAACTTTATCGCGAAGGCATTAGTTTCAAAGTTGATTGGGGAAAATTTATAGAAGTGAAATAAAAAAGTTCGTAATCTGCTAAATTCATAATAATCATTCAATTATCGGTCAGTCGTCTCATAATGGAATGGAATGGCAAAGCCTTATTGCCGATATTATAAAACCTGTTAGTAGAAATGTAATGGAGCGGAGTATCAGTGATTGACCACTAGAAAGACATAATGAAGCCATTTTGTTAGTAGATTACGAAACTTGTCAAAATAGCTCATTATGAGAGATCACTGATTGACTATTCTAACACTATTGTAATACCAGACTAGGGACCCAGCCAGGAGTCTCCAAAAACAAACTATTTTTTTTTTTTTAGATCAGTTATGGTATGAGTATCAGTTATTAAAATGAATTAGGTATATCTGTGAAAACTGATTTTTTCAAATCATACTTTTAAGTACTGCCAACGGTCGGTTATTGGATAGATTTTATCTATTGTGTTTAGATATTATATCCGAGACGTCTGCGGAGTTCTGCTAGTAATTTACTTTGCCCCCGCATGAAACTAGACGAAAATTCGTTATCATTTCAAGTTTTAAAATCTGAAGTGCCTATTTAAATTACCTTTCTAAGGCATGAATACAACTAAATAAAAGGCAAATCTCACAAAATCTCTATTAATGTCTTAATACTTACTTAGATATTTTATGAGATTTGCCTTTTATTCTGTAGATACAAACGCCAGCAGGTCTAGCTCCCCAAATCTGTATTTTTTTCTCTATCAGCCATGAACCATAGCACCTTAGCGATAAAATTGAAAATCTATTAAAGAAATTTGTCAGATGGTAATAACTTGATGAACTGGTGTCTATACCCTATTATTTCACCACAAGATAGATCTTCGTAGATATAGCACATGCCAACAAGAGAAGATTAATGTTAGTGTGCCAACGCGCGAGATAGATTAATTGACGACATTATAGGTACTGTTGCAAACTGTATTTAAGAATAATCTATTTGGACTATGAGTAATAAGCAAATGAAATACCGAGAGCAACTAAAAATAAATGTCTCAATTAGATTGTGGAATTAATGTTTGTCAACTTTGAACTCTTTGGAAACATTGTTTTTATGAAACTGAGTCATCCAACTCTATGCATAGTGTGGTATGTGTACCTACATATCATCTTCAGCAGGACCTTAATTAAAAAAGCCCTTTAAAAAACATTTTAATAAAGGACCTTAATTATGTAACACATTCATTGCTGCATATGTTCAAATAATGCTTCTGTTTAACAATGAAAACAACGCAATGAAAGTTGTTGAACTGTCAAAATGAAAGCTATTTCACACATGTTACTGTTATTTTATTTTTTTTGCGCAATTACCTACCCTGAAGGTCTCAGTTCCTATCCACTGCTAAACGTAATCATACGTTCTAATTCAGTTGGTGATAAGAACAATGGCACCAAATACCTTGTACACAAACTAAATTAAATTTAAGTTCATTCATCTTTTTATTTCCATTTCAATAAGAAAAGGTTTTAATGTGTATGTCATGGTGGCCTAGTGGTTAAAACACCAGCCTCTCAAGTATGAGTGCGCGGGTTCGATTCCAGGTCAGGCAAAACAATGTGTCGTTTCTAAAGTTATATTATGAACTTTCTAAGTATATCTTGGACACCAATGACTGAAGGTGAAAGAAAACATCTTGAGGAAACCTGGACTTTAATTAAGTCTGAAATCGCCAACCCGCATTGAGCAAGAGTGGTGATTACGCTCAATCCGTCTCTGTATGAGAGGAGACCTGTGCCCAGCAGTGGGACGATAAAAAGGTTGATGATGATGATGGTGATGAATAAGAAAAAGACAGAAGATAAAATGTTAGTTAGTCCTGTCAAATTAATATACTTCAACTTCCACTTCAACTCTTGATCAATGGCCTCTGTAGAATAGATATCACAATTTTGCCAATAACACGTGTAACAAATTATAGAAACTTTTTGAAAATTTTATTTCACATTAATGGTTTATGGCGGATATCGCCAATGAGAGTCGAAAAAGACGGCCGCGTGAAGGAAGGTTTGAGGCAAAGTCATGATGTGGCTACTATGCTGCGATATTTCAATGTTCTATAAGAATTATTTACTGAATGTATTTTTTACTACATAAATCACGCGCTTTTATTTAGTAAACGACACTATAAATAATTTAAAAGTCCAATGAAAAATGAGCGTGACACTCATCTTAGCTTTCCCGCCAAACCTCTTCAAGATACTTTAAAGACAGTTTAGGCGTAAATAAAAATATGGCATTAAAAATAAGTAAATATTTATGTCTGGCACTGGCTAATTTGACAGATCTAAACTAATATTTTATCTTCTGTCCTTTTCTTAAGAGTCTTTTCTTTTTTTATTAATGATATAGAAAGAAAAGAACTTTATAGTTTATAAACAACGAAATCGGGGCCAATGTACATTTGTAGTCAGCTGACAACCTCCAGAACTTCTTCAGTCATAACTTATGACTGAAGTAGTTCTGTAGGTTAAATAGCCCATAACTCGCCTAAAGTCAAACACAGATCTTGATAATATTTGCGGATGAATGAAAGATGATAATGTTGATACTGTTAGTTTTTTTTGTAAGAAAAATGCATGACTGATCATCATCATCCCAGCGTTAATCCCAGTCGCATCCGAATCCTTTTTTCAGCTTTGGAGTCTGGGGTCCGCTTTAACAGTCTATCTGCTGCTATGGCTAAACTTCCACATTTTCCGTGAAGCGACTGCCGTCTGACCTCCACAACCCGAAGGCGACATCGAAGCATTGCAGTTTGACCAATTGTTGGACTTTTGAGGGCTCCAACAACCCGTAACGACTGCCACTAGATGTTCGTATGGCAACCGGGACCAATGGCTTAACGTGCTTTCCGAGGCACGACCAGACCAGTACAAATATTCATATTCATGCATACAAATACTTGCACTATGCGGGGATCGAACCCGCGCCACCTTGCGCAGCGGCCGCGTCCGCTACCGCTACGCCACGGAGGCTGTCAAAATGCATGACTGATGATTGTGTTAAATAAATTATATGTATCCCAGCTACGCCTCGCGGTTTCTTCCGCGTAACTAGTAGTAATATAAAAAATAGATAAAAGCCTCTTCTTATTCCTAAAGAATGTATATACGAAATTTCATTAAAATCGGTTCAGCCGTTTGGAGGGGTCGAGGACAAACAATGTGACAGGAGAATTTCATATTAGAAGATTAGATCTGTTTAAATAGTGTAATAGGCTTCCGCCGTTCTGTTTAAAATAAAATAAATTGTGAATAGCTAGGACTTGTTAAAATAAGTATCCTACTTATAAATAAGTATATCTCGACTTCCCAATGAAATTCATAGTGAAATAGATTTATTAAATAAAAATTTTGTATTCGTGTCCAAACAATTATGATTAAGACTATTTCGTTGAAATTCATGAAGAGGTAGTCACAACTTACGAAACACAAAATAAAAATTCAGAACACATAGATTACCAGTCGCCTTTTGTATATTTTGCCCATTTTGAACTAAGAAAACAGAATTGATTATACAGGCTGTTCCAACAATTCTCGCGGAACTGCTGTCTTATGAAAATAGATGCTAATTCCTTTGTTGGAGTAATTGTAAAGTAAGCGATGTGCGCAAAAACGGCGGGAGGTTTCAAAACGTTTGTTAGAAACGTGTGAAAGAATATATTTACATGTAAAATGTATGACAAGCGAATAGAAAACACGTAAGACTCTCTATTAGGCCTTCAAAGTTGCTGGCATCGGAGTTTCCTCCGACATTTTCTTGAAGACATGCAAATTAACGGGGACTGTACAGATGACAGCACGTCAAGTTACTACAATCTGTCAGCTTTTTTATTAGATTTTTAACTTTATCTCTGAAGCTTTAAGGCTCAAGGTTGATTGGGAATATGTGACAGTTTCGGGTAGCTTGCTTGCTGTCGTCCGTACATCTCTAGAAACGTCTTTAGTTCCCGTTATTTTCTATGACCCTATACACTGCGGGGTTATAGCTTAGCACACTGACAGTAGCAAATATTTCTATTTCACAACAGCATTCAATGCGTTATTTACTTGTTCTACGACCATTTTTTAATATGCTTAATACATAACCATAAGTCATATCTCAATAGTACTCATTCCTGCCAAGTCGTGTTACAATGACATTCCACACGGGTAAACCGTACTACAATAAAAAAATTTAATTTTTTGTATGGTTATGACATCATATTATGATTATGCCAAAACGCGCACGTATTTGCGTCACGACTAAAGATCGCATGTTATTAGGCTGTATGAATGAATTACCTTTGCCTTTTATTTGTGAGATTATAACAACATTGCGCGCGCTGCGCTATTTTCGCGCCATTGTTAACTTTTATCTGCATTTATTTCAAGGTCGTAGAAAAAGTTTTGTATGCCACTGTTGCAAACAGCTATAGTAATAGGTACTCGTGCTGATCTATTGTGCCACTCAGCTTCGCTTCGTGGCACAAACTCGCGATCTATCTATACCTAACTATCACTCATATTACAATAGCTATCATTGCTTGACAGTGGCATAAATAAGTATTATGTAGTATCTAAGCAGCCAAGTTTTTCAAACATGTAAAACAATGGACTCCTCGAAAACTCGCGATCTATCTATACCTAACTATCACTCATATTACAATAGCTACCATTGCTTGACAGTGGCATAAATAAGTATATTTATGTAGTATCTAAGCAGCCAAGTTTTTCAAACATGTAAAACAATGGATTACGATTCGGATTGTGATTAAAAGTAGGCTAATTGTGTAACAAGCACTATCAGTGTCTCAATAATCTCAGTAATCTCAATCAACAGGGTAATTGCGTAACACACTATCAATAGCAATGGGTTTCACTTTGACAGTTCAACAATATTCATTGCGTTATTTACGTTATTGAACAGACACATTTTCGAACATATGAAGCAATGGAATAGCAATATGCTTCAAAATGATTCCAACTGATAGTAATAGTGTGTTACCCAAGTGCTGAAGTGCTGAATCATTTAGATGGATTCTAATTCATTGCTTCATAACTTCAAATAACTTAGCAGTTCCATTAAGTAAACATCCCAATGAATGTTCTTGAACTGTCAAAATAAAACCATTGTCACTGTTTGTGCTGCATTACTGATAGTGTAGGTAGTATGCAGTCACTCCTTTGGAATTGCTATGGACATGCTCAGAAGATAATAAGATCTTTTTTCCACTTCTGACTCACGATAGTGGCGCCGATTCCCTTGTTAACGAACTAAACATTTTTATCTTTCCATCTCATTAAGAAAAGCACAAAAGATAACATATTAGCTGAGTCCTGTCAAATTAAGATACTCCATAGACAGTTTAGACACAGTAGGTTTAGACGCGATTAAAAACATGGCGACTAAAAATAATCAACCTACTATAATCAGACAGATTTCCTTATTAGAGTTTCAACTTTAGTACTAATATTATAAATGGGAAAGTGAATTTGTTTGTTCCTTTTTCACGCCGTAGGTAACTACTGAACCGATTACTTTGAAATTTTGTAAACGTAAAGTTAGAAGTCCGAATTAAATAATAGGGTACTTATTATACCGGAAAAATTCGATATTCCCGAGAGAAATCTAAAAAGCGCGATACAACCGAATTTCACGCGGGTGAAGCCGCGAGCGGAGCCGCGGGCGAAAAGCTAGGTGGGAATATTTGACAGTTTCAGGTAGCTTGACCTGCTGTCGTCCGTACTTCAGGTGCAGATTAATGTGGCAGAACTAATCTAATATTTTATCTTCTGTCATTTTCTTACTAAGCTGAAAAGAAAAATATGTACTAAACTTAACTTTAGTGTGTGAACTTGGGAATCGGCTCCAATAATGATATTTTTTTTTTTTTACACACTATATACCAGCGCTTGACCGCAATCCTGCCTGATGGTAAGCAGTGACGCAATCGTTGATGGTAAAGCGCACTAGTTTATTAAGAGCCTATTCACTCTAGCCTTGAAGACACTCAAATTGTAGTCCGACGGAAACACCGCCGCTGGCAAATTGTTCCAGTCCCTCGATGTACGCGGTATAAAGGAGGAGGCGAAACGCTTCGTCCGGATCGTAGTGGTGTTAACAACGTAAGGGTGGAAACCAGCCGTACGACGGGTCGTCCGCTGGTGGAACGGAGATGGGGAATTAAATCATGCAATTCCCTCGCACACTCCCCGAAATGCATCCTATAGAACACCGAAAGGCTGGCTACTCTACGCCTGTGCTCTAGGCTTTGGAGACCAACTCGAGTTAGATCAGGGTCACCAATCAGCCTCTTTGCACGTCTCTCCACTGAATCCAAATGTGGCCAGGTGACACTTGGCAGCACCAGCCCAAATGTGGCTGCAGTACTCCACACACGAACGGACCTGTGCTTTGTATAACATTAGAAGCTGCCCAGGTGTGAAGTACTGCCGGACCTTTGCGATAACGCCAAGTTTCCTGGCAGCCACCTTGGCCTTGGACTCAATGAATAATTTTCAATACTTTCTTCACACTTTACACCATAAAGACACATTCAACGCATGGCAACATAACCTCAAAACGGAATATTCTCGTAGAGAGCATAGATACACCACAAAAGCTAGTTTCGCTATAATTCCATTACATATCACAACTGTTCCCATAGACTAAACCAGGAAGCTGTAAAACATAAAAGCCAGAATGATCGAGGAAACGACAAAATAATTGAGATTACAAGATAACACCAAACTTGTTTATCGTGCGATATATTTGGCTTATTACTTGTCAATTCGCAAATAAATACTCGGCGGGGCGAATCGGCATTTTTAAATAAATTTGAATATCACTGCTTCATAATAGAAATAATACACTCACAGTCTCACTATATACATATACACTTCTAATTCAATTCAAATTTAAATACTTGTTCCATTTTTTTTTTTTAAATTACAATACCAATACAATCACAAGAGTCTTTCACACTCACTCCTGCACACTGAAGTTTATGAAGTTAATCAATAATAACACTAGCGCCGAGTCGCTAACATTAAGTGGCAGTGGGCGGGGCAGATTGCATTGATTGGTTCATAATTGATGAACGATGGGGCAGTAAGGTTCTGGAGGTACGGCCGCGTACCGGATGACGCAGCTTAGGAAGGCCCCAACAAGGTGGACTGATGACCTGGTAAGGGTCACGGGAAGCCGGTGGGTGCGGGCAGCACAAGATCGGTCATTGTGGAAAGTTTTGGGGGAGGCCTTCAGCCTCTATAAGCTGAAGAACAAGAAGAACACTACAACACACATAGAAGTAATAGGAGTTCAATATTATAATATGAGAATGAAATGCTTTTGCGAATCGAATTATTATTAACTAGCTTTCCGCCCGCGGCTTCGCCCGCGTGGAGTTCGGTTATATCGCGCTTTTTAGATTTCCCTCGGGAATATGATATTTTTCCGGGATAAAAGGTAGCCTATATTCTTTCTCAGGGTCTAAAGATTGTCTGTGCCAAATTTCGTCAAAATCGGTTGAGAGGTTTAGGCGGGAAAGCGTAACAGACAGACAGACAGACAGACAGACAGACAGACAGACGGACAGACAGACAGAGTTACTTTCGCATTTATAATATTATATAGTATGGATTCTTCTTCTGCCTGGCCTTAATCCCATTTATAGCCAATCCGTTGCTCTATGTTTGAAAAATGTCTATTATACGAGGTAATCATGCAATGAATTGTCAAAATGAAACCGATTAATACTGAAAGTGCAAATGCAAACGCTATTACCCAAGAGATTTTTGTTTAACATTTCAAGAACTTTCAGTCTGATCTGTCTCAATCTGTCAAAAATATCTCAAAAATATTTATCTACATTTTTGATAAGTTTTTGATATTCATCATCGATGATATGAAATCTTTTTCAGCCTATACATAGAGGTCCACTGCTGGACAAAGGCTTTCCACGTTGGGGGGAAATTATGGCGAATTATGCCAAAGCCTTGTACTTTCTAAGTATATCTTGGACACCAATGACTGAAGGTGAAGAAAAACATCTTGAGAACACCTGGACTTGAAGTCTGAAATCGCCAACCCGCATTGAGCAAGCGTGGTGATTACCCTCAATCCTTCTATGTGTGAGAGGAGACTTGTGCCCAGCAGTGGGACTAAAAAAGGTTGATGATGATGATGATGCCAAAGCCTCCCAATGCAACTAGATTTGAACATTTTTAATTACAGGAATTGGCCTTCAGATAGAGGCTAATACTTTTACAACATTCAAATTACAATCTGGAGACATTCAGAAAATCGAGCATTGTATATCCAAACTACTATACCGGTTACATCATATTTCTACTCAAACTACACTCCCAAACATTGAACTCTATTAGGCTTATCCCTTAATACGTTTCCATCCAAAGTTATGAACATCTAAACATGTAAACGTCGTGTCGTGCTTTGCGCAAGAGACGCGGATTAGAGGCGTGGAACGTCGTGCGCTCGCGCAGGCTAGCTCGGTGGTCCACCGACGACGACTTCATTCATTGCACCATATTTTAATCTCGCTGATGATTCAGTGCCTCCTAAAAACTTTGATAGGCGTAGAATACTGTTATTAAATTAATAGAGACATTAAGTTGTTTGTTAGATAGCGGGGCAATTTGCATTATAAATTATGACTTTTAAGAATTAGTAATACTAATTAGGTACCTATTGGGCAGGTTTGGTGGTCTTATGGTTCTCGTTACTTTGATTTCCCAATTCGCTTACTGTGTCTTCTTTTTTGCAAACTGATTATTTATTATTTATAAAGTTATGTACGTGTCAATAAATCTAAAGTTCACCAAAAGTAATTGAGTATTACCATATCGGTACCTTTTGTAATTTCCCCAGCAATCGCATGGCCATGAAGAAATAATTATAGTAAATTATATAGGCATTAATTATGATGACCAAAATAGTTAAGCTCTTTATTAAGTTGTTGCTGGAAATGTATTAAATAAAGCAGCGGTATTCTTAAAGCGTAGATATCTTAAGAAATGCCGTGACCGACAGATCTTCGGAGCCAATTTAGGAATTCCAGCTGGCTATCTAATCATTATATTTCATAGAACACACACAATTTCGGTTGGTTTTTTGTCTCCCGAGTTTCTTCCTATACAAATGGTCAACTTTACTTGAAGTGGTAATAATTAGGGTTTCATAAGTCGTACGTGGAAGGCTCGCTTCATGTAATTGGGACCACCCGCGGAGCCCTGGGGCCACGCTGCCGGCTTGGGGGAAAAACAATGCATTATGCGAATTTAGAGCGCGCTCTGATTAGATAATATCGTCATAACCAATAACTGCTTCCTTTGAACAGCAGTTGTGTAATTTTCTGCGCTTAACTTTGCAGCTGCTGATTGGATTGTGTAGCAAGTTTTTACACTGATCTGCAATTCTTTGAAATACTGTATCAACATGTTTGTAACATACAGGAGGGGCCAATTTTATACAAGAAGACGTACCTACCTATACTAAACCTTAACTAGTAGTACTAGACAACATTAAAATAAAGAAATGTTCTTCATTCCACAGGGGACCACTGCTGGACAAAGACCTCCCCCAAGGCTTTCCACAATGACCGGTCTTGGGCTGCCCGCATCAATCGGCTTCCCGCGACCTTCAGGTCATCGGTCCACCTTGTTGGGGGCATCCCTACGCTGCGTCTTCCGTGACGTGGCCGCCACTCCAGAACCTTACTGTCCCATCAGACATCGGTTCTACCAGCAATGTGCCCCGCCCATTGCTACTTAATTTTAGCGACTCGAAGAGCTATATGTCGGTGACTTTAATTCTTCCACGGAACTTCTCCTTCGATCGCGCAGAGAAACTCTGAGTATAGCTCTTTCCATCGCCATTTGCGTGACCTTGAGCCTTCGTATGAAGTCTATGAGCAAATAAAGAAAACAAAATAACTCTAAATATTTTATTACACATAAACCAACATGCACTTATAATCAGAAGGTAGTTTCCAACGGTTCCAATTGATCGTTTTGCTATGGAGGAAAGCCGTCAAGAAACTCCACAGCTTTACTCTTTTAAAAACCACCACCCTCCTTTCTCAAGCAGTCGGGTAAAAAGAAGACAGAAAAGTTAGACACTAACCCCCTTATTCATAAACGTTGCTTAAAGTTAACCAGTGATTAGCGATTTTTTAATCATACATTGTTGAACTTTTATCAACACATAACTAATCATCGTTTATGAATAAACACAGCAGTCTTTAAAGGGTTTATTCATTGAGGATGTTTAAAGTTAAGTGATGTGCAAACGTCTAAAATGTATGGTTAATCGCTAATCATTGCAACGTTTATGAATAAGGGGGAAGTCCTCCGTGGTGCCGCGGTCAACACGCCTGCCTGCGACCTGGAGGCCCCGGGTTCGATCCCCGGCCAGGTCATGGTGGAAAACAATCTTAACCTGATTGGCCTGGGTGTTGGATGTTTATTTATATATGTACCTATTATAAATATAGTAACGTTGAGTTAGTATCCCATAACACAAGTCTCGAGCTTACTTTGGGCTAGCTCAATTTGTGTGATTTGTCCGTATATATTTATTTATTTATTTGCCACAAAAACATTTTGTCTGTCAGTTTATTTAAAAAAAATATTTATCTGTAACTCTCTCTGACCATTTTTCCTCTTCACACCACATGCTTCTAAGTAATAACATTTCTTTAAGCACAATTCCTGAAGTACGCGAAGATATTAAGTGTAGTGACCACAAAAGCACAGCGTCCGGCCGTCCAGTGATGTGCCACGCTTGACTTTGGTAGGATAACCGACTTGAAGGGTCGAAACCACATACAGAAAAAAAATAATTTGAAGTTTAATTACTATCCGGAATCATGTTTTGAATGATTTGTCTTAAAAACTGCACAAGCACATCTACATTAAATATTAGGTATTTGTTGTGTAGTGTGTAGGGCAAATAGACGCAAATGATCCTGTATAAGAATAGAATAGAATAGAATAGAATACTCTTTATTATGTACACCATATAGATTACAGAACATAAATAAAAATATATTACAAAGGGTGACACAATGGGCGGTCTTATCGCTAAGAGCGATCTTTTACAGACAACCTTTGGATGGAATTCTAAGGGGAAGGATAAAGAAATAATGTAGGTAGTCTACAGTAGGGTTGTAACGGAGCTTCGCCTCCGCTTCCGTTACTGCGGAAGTTCCGCAAGAAATCGTATCTTCGCTTCCGCCTCCGCCTCCGCACAATTTTTGCGGAGTTATAACGGAGGTTTATTTACGTATTTATAAAATAAATAACGCGCAAGCTGCGACGCTCGACAACCGTCCGGCCGCGTTTGAGCGCGAAATGGTAAAGAATCAACTAGTGCGAGGCGGGAATGCGGCAAACACAATTTGTTTCTCCTTAATTTTCATTACAAGAAGGTAATATATTTTTACCAAGTATACTACTATTAATGTACGTATTTAAAATAAAAAGTTTGTTTTAATTAACCATAAATTTCATTTTTTTCTATATGTACTTTCACCTCCGCCTCCGCCTCCGTTAACCTCCGCATCCGCGGAGGTGAGACTCGTCGCCTCCGCATCCGCCTCCGCCTCCGCTAACAAGCCTCCGTTACAACCCTAGTCTACAGTGTACTATTTACATAGATTATACAATAACTATATACGTTAAGTGTACGTGTGTGTGTGGGGTGTGTGGTGGGAGTTCATACATGTTCTGCAAGATTTCCTCCCATGGAAATCTTACCGGGGCAGCTGTCCCCACCTGTCCCACCCCACATATGTACTTTGATATCTCATCTCGCCATCATGCCCTGAAACGACTGTATTTTTTCTGCTAACTCTCATGGGAGCAAGATGTGATGTGTCTGTCTTTACCAGCCTAACTGCTGATTTTGGCTAAACTTCGATATTTTCCGTGAAGCGACTGCCATCTGACCTCCACAACCCGAAGGCGATATCGAAGCATTGCAGTTAGACCAATTCTTGGACTTTTGAGGGCTCCAACAACCCGTAACGACTGTACCGTAACGTAACGGTATGGCAACCGGGAGCAACGGCTTAACGTGCTATCCGAGGCACGACCAGACCAGTGCAAATATTCATATTCATGCATACAAATATTTGCACTGCGTGGGGTTCGAACCCGCGCCTCCTAGCGCAGAGGCCGCGTTAGCTACCGCTACGCCACGGAGGCTGTCTGTTGGTTATTGTGTAAGTTAACGTGGGTTAATTTATCTGCAGTACCCACCATAATGATTAATTTATTTATTTAATGCTTCAAGCACAGAAATGTATGGAGGCGGACTTAATGACATTTTATACCAGTCAACCTTTGAGTCATGCAGAGACAAACAGCGGGTAATTACGAAAATTGAGAAATAAATATTTATTACATGATCTTTATTAACACCGTGATCAGTGTGCTACAGCTATAGAATGAGTTATTCAACAACTCGATTCCAGAGACTAGACACACGTGTTTCCAGTTGGTGAAATCCAAAATTAGTGCCATTTATTATTTAGTCATCTGAAGACACCATTTTTACGCGAGTACCTACACATATTATTGTTATCGCCAATTGAACAAACCCCAAAGTGTTTTCTTTTTGCAAAAAAGGGTACAGTCTAGTTAATAATCAAAGCTGCCTCATTTTTTTTGCTTAAAAAATCTTAATAGTTATAATTAAAAAAAAAAATGAATCAAATACATATACGTACCTACATCAATTAAGTAAAAATATATTATGAAAACAAGTAGATACCCACTTTTTTACCTGCTATTTATTTGATTGAAGCGTATTTTTTAAACATAATTTTAGTATTATTTAATTTGCTAAATACTCATTGTGTGAACATTTCATCTAACCCATTATGGTTCCTAAAGAACTTTTTTCGATTAATTATACAAATTTCGATCCAGCCCTCCCTGCTTGCTGTTCTCTCCAGCAACACCCGAGATTCGTACCCCACAGGGGGTGCCCTTAGCGTGTAGTCGCTTAGTTTTTAGTAGCCCTGGCTGGAGGCTTTAAATTCATTTAAGGCAGCCACAGGATGGTCCGGTTAAGTAGTCACGACCTCTCAAGGTCAACTACGAGATGACATATTAAAAAAAAAGGAATAATTATAGATCAAAACCGGTTGCACATGTCTTAATTGTGTCTTGTCAATAAGTTAAAGTCAAATTTAACCCACAATAATTGTAAATACCTAAGTTTTGAACAAATAAACATTGTTTACTGTTCATGAGATACAGCCCGATAACAGACAGACGTACGTTCGACGTTCGTTTTTCGAAAAACGAAAACTACATGCTAGAGATAAGTTAATCTTTAGTAGCTAATCATCAAGTATATATCAGTCGTACAGTAGCTAATCACCGAGTATATACCGGTTGTATAGGTAACATACCATTGTTGCCATTCGTCAGTTGTAGCAGCGCCGTAAGTTTGTAGGCGTGTCCTGAATTACCTGTTGTAAGTATCTACAATGAGTTTTTAATTACGGTACCACAATAATGATGACAACATTATGGCGTGTAGGAGTACCTACAGTGTAGACCACCCAAACTCACATCGTAGGTGTTTCTAAAGGCGAAAGTTACAATCTGAATAAAATAACGTTTCTGAGCCCTTTGTAGGTTCACACTTCACAGCTTACATCTCACCCGTAAATTCGTGTGAAATTTTTCTTCTTCTTCGATCCACCTCCTTTTTTCCGGGGAAAATCACCAAAACACCTCCCCCGCTCTGGACGGAGTGGAAAGGCGTGTCAAACATTTACTTACTAAAACCCACTGCAGCCTTGGCAGGCTGCGGTGATCGGACCACGTCACGATGTGCTGACATCTATATGAGGCGCGCGTAGAAGAAAACACGCCGCCTAAAATATTGTTCCTCGTCGAAGACCTTTGGTAACTAGAATTGTATGTTTAGCTGGAAGCGTTCCCGGGCTTAGTCCTAACCGAGCGCCAAGTTGCACACTGCTCGCCGCCCGCAAGACAGCGCCCCGACTCATCCTCTCGCATCTTGTGGCCTACCCGCGCTATTACCTATTTCCGCTCTATTGGCACCTACCGACACTGGCGTGGCCGTCCTCAAAATGGGTTACCGAATGAACTTAATTTCTGAATCCGACTGTTCTTCCCAGAAACTAGTACGTTCAAACAAACACAAACTCTTCCATTGTATTAAAAAGTATTTATAGAAATGAGTTTTGAGTAGGCTACAAGACGAATTTACCTTTAATATAAATACCAAAGTCGTGGTGGCCTAGTGACTAAAACACCAGCCTCCCAAGTATGCGTATGCGGGTTCGATTCCAGATCAGGTAAGTACCAATGTAACTTTTCTAAGTTATATTATACTTTCTAAGTATATCTTGGACACCAATGACTGATTAAAAGTTGAAGGAAAACTTCTTGAGGAAACCTGGACTTTAAGTCTGAAATCGCCAACCCGCATTGAGCAAGCGTGGTGATTACACTCAATCCTTCTCTGTATGAGAGGAGACCTGTGCCCAGCAGTGGAACGATAAAAGGTTGATGATGATGATGATGATATACAAACTTCACTTTCATATCAACCATCTTCAAAGTTCGCCACATTTTCACACGCTCCTCATTTCAGCGGATATAGCTCTTAGCTATGAGGAAGTACGCTCTACCGTTGAGTGCTAATCCTCAAGCACCTCTCGACGGTGCCTGAGTTAAGTGGCTCCATAGTTCAGTGGCTCCGTGAGTGCCTGGTCCTTTGATCTGAGTGGTCGTACGTGATATTTTGGCGAGAACGAATTCGCAAGCCATGGGAACGGATATGCTGAATTGCGTGACACTGCTGGGGGTAATGTGGCAAAAAATGTTTCCGGAACTTACTAAGGAATTTTGTACTTTTAGTGTCATTAGTGTACGTAGGTACTTCATGAATTTTGAAGCAGATAATTAAACTAGTAACAACGTAAGCAAATTAAATCTGGTGGATTTAATTTCCAGTTTCCCGTGCGGCAGATGTTTTCATTTCAGTTTCTCAGCAGTTTACTTGGAAGATTGAACACGTACAACATCCTAATTGTGTAACTCACTATTACAATTGCTAATTCATTGCTCCATCTGTTAGGAAACTGTGTCTGCTCAACAACTTAAATAACGCAATGAAAGTTGTTGAACTGTCAAAATGAAACCGATTGCTACTGATAGTGTGTTACACAATTTTTTTTTTTTTACATATTATAAACCAGCGCTTGACCGCAATCCTGCCTGATGGTAAGCAGTGACGCAATCGTTGATGGTAAAGCGCACTAGTTCATTAAGAGCCTATTCACTCAAGCCTTGAAGACACTCAAATTGTAGTCCGACGGAAACACCGCCGCTGGCAAATTGTTCCAGTCCCTCGATGTACGCGGTATAAAGGAGGAGGCGAAACGCTTCGTTTCTTTTTCTTCAATTACCCTAGGGGTCGTACTTACTACATTACAATAATTGTTATGCCCTGTCCATTAGGTCAACTGAATTTAATATGAATGAATCATTCATGATATTAAAAGAGTGTCCCTGGAATTTCTTGTTCGTTCGTCTCCAGAGAGACTTACGCTATGGAATAAGCGACTACCTTTACAAAAGTACCTGTAACTGGTTTATATCAAACTAGCTTTTCGTCCGCAGCTTCGCCTACATGGAATTCGGTTATTTCGCGCTTTATAGATTTCCCTCGGGAATGTCAAATTTTCCGGGATAAAAAGGATCCTATTATTTAATCCGGACTACTAACTTTACGACTGCAAAATTTCAAAGCAATCAGTTCAGTAGTTACGGCGTGAAAGCGGAACAAACAATCTCACTTTCCCATTTATAATATTAGTAAGGATACATACTTTGATTTTGTTGTTATATACATACAGCAGTCTTGGAACGCAACTCCTCCAGATTACGTAAAAATTAAATTTAAAATGCGTAATAAAATAAATATATACCATAAGTGTCAATATATCAATGTGCCTATTATGTGTTGCTACAATTATCTACTAGTTCCAACTGTGATTATGGACATAAAAGAAAAATATTGAGTAAAATTCAGTTGGACATTTATTGCACAACAATCAGAGGCACACATCCATTCTTATCCTGGAGTATCGTATTACTCTATAACTGTTATGTAGATGATAGACATTTATCATCAACCTTTTTATGGTCCCACTGCTGGACACAGGCCTCCTCTCATACAGAGAAGGATTGAACGTAATCACCACGCTTGCTCAATGCGGGTTGGCGATTTCAGACTTATTTCCTCAAAATGTTTTCCTTCACCTTGTAATGTAATATATCATTGTCCAAGATATACTTAGAAAGTACATTAGACAGACATTCGCTACGTGTAAAATACTAGTATTCAGCCGGTAAGACTGAAGCTAACCTGAACATAGAAGGGGAAAGGCTAGACATATGATAATGAATCAGAGGCACACCGTCATCATGAGCTTAATATGGAGAAAGGGAACATGACGGATAGCTACCATTATTACGTTGACGGCCCCGATTCCCTGCCTTGCTCTTTCTATTTCAGGAAGAAAAGGATAGAAGATAAAATGTTAGTTTAGACCTGTTAAATTAGTCCGCTCCTGAGTTCCTGGCGTAACTTGACGTATTTTCGGTCGCCATGTTTATAATCGCGTCTAAACTGTCAATGAAGTATCTTAATTTGACAGGATTAAACTAAAATGTTATCTTCTATCCTTTTCTTAATGAAATGGGAAGAAAAAGATTAATAAGAAAAAAAATTAGTTTAGTTTGTGACATTGATATAATATTAAACTAATGTAGATACGTCACTAGCGCACTGAAAATGAAGCGTACAAAAGGAGGTAAGTCCAGCAAGTCGCTTTAGTTTTCGTCCATTCTATTTAAGCGCAAACACTAGCCATCTTTTTCTTCTCTATGCTTTAGATTGCGACCCATCTCACTCACACTGTGCCAACGTGTGAAATGTACGCAGAATAAAAAAATTGCATGTGTGTGCTGCTGCTTCGATCGGCACATTTATTTTGGTTAATTTGTTAGAGCATATCATATCTGTTTAATATTATATCAATGGTTTGTGAGCAAAAGAATCGGCACCAATGTCGTTGTTGGTTGCGTTTTAACATTGACATTCAGTTTCAGAGTGTTATGAATATGAACTACCTTATAACTTTTTGGAAAATCTGTGTTTCTAAACTTACAATTTCAATTACTTTCTTCAATAAACAAATTATAATAAAGTCAATTCAAAGTCAAAGGTAAAGATTATTTTAAATTGCTCAACTTTACACAGTACATCTTTTAGGACAACCTTATTACTTGAGAACAATGCTAAAGTAGTTAACATTTTCTTCAACACAATTTTCCTAATTTGAACTCTTTTCGCTACACATAGGTATGTAGTACCTACTTCCGTTTTCATAATGGAAGAGAGCCATTAATTATCTCCTTCTTTGCCAGCATCACTGCTTCGCAGACGGAGGTGCCTGCCTGCCATGCACTCTCGCTCCGGACCACGGCCTGGACCAGGGCCGGACGCGAGAGATCGCAGCCGATCGCCGCCACGAGGACGCGGCGGTGTTCCGTCCAAGGCAGGCAGGACACTGTGGGTACGTTGGGTTAAGATCAGCGCTGGGAAAAGAACGTACAAATCAAATATCCCATTTATTTGGCTTTATTTTTGAATGCTAGCTACATAGCACCGTCATTATATTCCGCATAGCATCGTCCATATACGTCATTATATTCCGCCCGGCCCCGCAGTGATTGCCAATCGCTCCGCCAAAGTTCGACGTATGCTACGCGCCATTAGAAAAAACAAGGTAACTTTACAAGCTTATAAGGCAATAAATATTGAGTGTTTATATGTAAAAAAAAAAATTAAAATTATACTGTGTTGAATCATTATCCATTTCCACCATTTTTCAAGAATCTGTTGTGTACCAAAATTGAGAAAAATAAGTTTATGCAACATCCTTGCAACTATTCCAAAATCCGTCCAGCATTACCCCAATGCACCTTATCTTGGACGAGAGAAGATGTAGCCTAGAAAAACATTTATGATGTACCTATTAAAAATCTAATTCATATTATTATAGTAGAATACTACTACTATTCAAATTATGTTGAGAATCAACACTTTTCCAGCGACAAAGACAGTAAGTACCCCAAAACCTCTCACCACTTTCTAATGAAGGGAATTGAAGATTTGAGGAAATGTTTTCCAGTTCCCCTCAAGTGTTGGTGTGTGATTCATTTTAAGTGCCTAGGCTATTCTACTAAAATGCGAAAGTTTGTGAGAATTTATAGGTAAATGGATGTTTGTTACTCTTTCACGCAAAAAATACTGAACGGATTTCGGTGAAATTTGGCACACAGATGGTTTATAACCTGGAATAATAAGTAGGTTCATGGGATATTACTACGGAATCGAAACTAACAACTAATTAAACAACGGGGCGCAACTGATCGCCTCGTGGTTTAACTCTTACGCGGGTTAGTAGTAGGTACTTAATGTTTCGATCATATGAGAATCATCATCATCATCTCAGCGTTAATCTCATTCGCATCCGAAGCCTTTTCAGCTTTGGAGTCTGGGGTCTGCTTTACCAGTCTAACTGCTGATTTTGGCTAAACTTCGATATTTTCCGTGAAGCGACTACCGTCTGACCTCCACAACCCGAAGGCGATATCAAAGCATTGCAGTTAGACCTATGAGAATATCGGGATAAAAGCATCCTCTGTGTTAACTATCCGTGTGCCAAATTTCATTAAACGGTTCAGTAGTTCTGAGCAGTGGTGTTGCGATGTGTGCCGGGTACGATGTACCACATGTTGTTGTGTCAGGAGTTTGGTCGTGGAGGGTCTCCAGATGAATCTCCCTCTAGCGTCTCGGCTCCTCGTTGGTCGTTTTGTTGGGTTTAACGTTGCATCACCTCGCTCAACTGCCGTCTTTCTTCCTATTCACTAAGTTTTTTAAGTGAATATATATTAGGCTTAGTAAACTAGTGCGCTTTACCATTAACGATTGCATCACTGCTTGCCATCAGGCGGTATTATCGGCAAACACTAGTTCATAAATATTAAAAAAACAAACTTTCGCATTTATGTATATGTAGGACTTTAATAATTTAATATAAGTACGACAATAAATAACCTTCGTAGTTTAAATTATAGCGTATAATTATGATCTGTTGTTTCATCCTCTGGAACAATATTGATATGTAGGTACTAGTCTTCTAAAGCGCTTAAAATTGTTTCAATAATGTCGGTTTTTTTTTGGTATTTCAGTGCTCTATGAATCTCAATCTGGCTAATTATGAAGTATATTGTTAATCCATTGCTACGTAAATTCGAAACATTTGACTACTCATCAATATAATAACGCAATGAAAGTTGTTGAACTGTCAAAATAAACCCTTTCTAGCCAGCTCATAAGTCCGAGAACGTCGGACCGCTGTTATAATTTCAGATATTGCTATTCTTTGGGAAATGTAAATAAACAAAGTTTAGAAAACAGAAAATTTATTTCAATTTTGTAAAATAAATACAATTAAAATCCTTAAAATAATTGTACAAAACGAAACAAAATACAACAATCCTTACAATTTAAGCTTATTAATTCAATAAATTACTCGTTTTATTCTAAAATACTTTGTACGAATTTTCATAGTTATAAAACAATGCGATGGCGTAAAACTAAAATTAAAAACTAGACCTATTTACAATTCCTGTACTAGTCTAATAATCTCACTTTGGTAAACTGTGGTTAATGAGTTTCTCCTCTTACAGTAAAACCTAAATTATCATTTATCTACTTATTCTAAGAAAAAACTGGAAATTGGACTCAAATGAACTCCGAACAAAAAACTTATAACTCACAAAGGTTATTTGCAATCATTTGAATCAATTTAAAATTTAAATCGAAATCAACGTTTGAAAAATTGAGTTCTTGAACTTTAATCTCAATATATAGCACACGCATACAAAGTCACACACAATAACATAATACTAGGTATATAAACAACAAGCTAGTGAACACATACAAAAACATGTTTAATTTATTGAGGTATAATTTATACTGTTATTGATTGAAATATTATATGGAAATTTTAACCATTGCATACACACATAGGTAATGAATAAGAATATTCCAAAGGATAAAAACTTGAGATTGTGGTATTCTCCTACGATCCTTCTCTGTATGAGAGGAGACCTGTGCCCAACAGTGGGACGATAAAAAGGTTGATGAATGATGATGAATGTTGTGGTATTGGAATTAATATTGATTAAAAGGAAGATTTAGCTCATTGGTCCCGATTCCCTTGTTCAGAAACTAAACTAAATTTAAGAACAGTGAACCTTTTTCTTTCTATGGACAGAAGGTAAAATGGTAGTTTAGAGCTGAAACTGAGTTAAGCAGGCGCCTGCGACGGGCAACCGTCGCGTATATACGCGCGTGGACACGCGGGCGGCCGTCGTCGCGGATACCCGTCGCGAGCCGGATTCACGCAGTGTCGCTAGTTTAATTTTAACGGTACGCATGTATAGTCGTGTCGAAGGAGAACTTAATATTACGCATTACACGATTAACGCAGTTTCAGCCCTTACTGACTGAAGAAGTCCGTGCATATTAACCGAGTGTGCGGGGCGCGCCTGCCCGTTACAGACGCCCGCGCGGGTCCCTGCGACGGAGCACTTTTATATGAAACCGTTCAGCCCTTAGACCTGTCAAATTAGTCCGCGCCTGAAGTAAATTGTCGTATTTTTGGTCGTCATGTTTATAATCGCGTCTAAACTATCTATGAAGTATCTTAATTTGACAGGATGAAATTCATTTGTCACCTTCTATCCTTTTCTTCATGAAAGAGAAAGAAAGAGATGCACATAACTTAAAATTAGTTTAGTTTGTGAACAAGAAAATCGGCGCCATTGTCACCCAGTAAAAACGAGTTCTGCCGTATCCGTTATTGGCTGGTTATAAGTACGTAAATTATATACGCAATGAAAATTAAATTGGCAAGTCACACCTCGGAAATTCACAATGCCACACAAATTACTTGAAGTAACTTAACAAATCTAAATAGACGCTAAGCTAACAATTTTACAAATATATGTAAATATCTCGAAGGCAATGCCTTCATACAAAGTCAAAATCAACACTACTTGGTATTCTGCGTATAGCCGTTGCATTATACATAAGGACATGATTCGGGCGACGAGACATTAGTTCGCCGTCTGCTGCGAGATGCATACAAAGTGTTCCCTGACACTTGTATGAGAAGATATATGGCTATGACGACATCACCTTTGGACTACCCGCACAAAACTACCTTTAATGTAACGTCTATGCTAACTGCGCAGTTGATGGTCGATATATAGCGTCGAAGGCGTATCTTATTATGATTTGTATCTTGCAGTTGTAAGAATTTTATGGAAAAATATCTCATGCATAAGAATTTAAAGCCTATCGGCTTTAGAAGATTGTGTTACACACTGCAACGGCTTATAATAAACTGCAAAGAGCTCCCGGGGATTTGTGAAACAATTTATATATATTATTAGGATTGATTGAATAAACGTGGTGGTGGAAATCTAGGATTTGTTCCTCAAAACAGCTTTCCTAGCTACCTTTTGTTTTGAGCATCAAAACAAAAAGTAGCTAGAATGACTGCGTGGAGAAGTCGAAAGTAGACAGATCATCGTTAACTTCATACATTGCCAAAAGTATCAACATTGTAGGGCCCAATTATGACAAAATACATCACTTAACTCAATGAAATAAATGTTTTCTTGGTAGAAACATCTATTATTCCACAGATTTTCCTCTTAAACCTTAACATAACTATTTCATTCACGTTGCTCTGATTTGATCTCGTGTTACCAGCTCTCTGGGGCCTGAGACCGGTTCCCCTCTTCATTACTGACACACGGTACCGAGAAACGGACGTACCAACAATACGCACATTACATTGCCACTACTTTACGAGGTCCATGTACGCTTGTAACATTTTAAATGAGATACTTCGAAAAAATTAAATGGCTGTGGTAAGGCTTATATCTCAATCTTCGTGTACAATGTGGGAATTGGCCAATTCAATGAGGAAAAATCGATTTGGAATGCTGTTCAATTTTCATAAATTGGTTGAAGTATTAAGAGGCCGCCAGGCCAATTTTATGAAACGAAAACAAATCACTTGGTCTTGTTCTCTATTAACCCAGTTGGCCGGCAACCCACTCGATCATTACTGACGTTACTCCACTAATTATTACTGACAAATCTAAACGTAAAGAAGAACACACATTCATCTCTCGAAAGCAACAAATCTACTAAAAAATAAAACACTTTCTCAAACGGATGTCAAAGAAAAGAATCAAAAGACGGTCGAAAAAAATCTGGCATCCGATGCCGCATATTTGTAAATCGTTAACCAACGCCCTACATCACTGAGAACGATTAGTGCCGTCTACCGGATTTAGCCACGACTATGTCATTAGATCAGCCACTTCCCTAATCCATACAACATCCCATGCACAGCTCTACTAACACTCCATCCCTTTCAGGTTAGGCGACAAAGAAAGAGATGCAATATGTTCTTTTTGACGTAAATGCGTGAGGACGATGGTTACCGGAACAGTCGTTAGATCAATCGGCGTGGCGCTACATGGGGAACAGACCAGCATTTGTCACCGGACCACCGGCGCCGCCGTATTTATAGCGACGCCTGCGCAACCCGTGGGCGGCGACACATCCACGACACATATTAAAGACAATAGTTAAAATATAAACAACAATCTACATAATTACCCTTGATTCCCTCACGATAGCCTTAAGTTAACTAATACTGTTTTTACAATATTTACACTACATCGTGTTGTACTTTAATTTAACTTCTACTTAGCTGAAATTATCTATTTAGACACACTGATGAATCTTTCACTCGAATAGTCTCTTCTATGGCAGTGTCCAGAAGATATTAGTGGTAATTCTTTAAACTATTAGAAGTTAACTTGTATCACGTAATGAAACTGTAACTAGACACACATATTAACGTGATGAGTCCTGATATTCCAACGTAGTTCGCGGCACTGATCGGCGTCACTTCTTCTATGGGAAGTTTTTTATGTTTCTCCCCATGTCTATCATGATTTTTAGTATGATTCTTCATTTTATGGTAGCATAGCCTCGCTAAATTGTTCTGCATTCTAGGACAGTCGTAATCATTGCCGTCGCATTGGCAAGCTGTTAACGCGGCCGCTTTCTCCTGCTTTCTTAGGATTTCTATGGAGTTGCGGCACTTGTTGGAGCACTTTCTGCCTCGGAACATGGACCGGCAGAGAGTGTGGTAGTACTGAAGGGCGGTGGCACACTGTGCGTCGGCAAGGCAGATGAGTTGCGACAGACTGCAGGAGGAGGTGGCGTTAGCTGCGCCCTTCATTACTTGAGGTCGGCAGATATCTATGCGTTGTTTCGCTTCCAAGCAGTACTCATCTTCGCATTCACACTGTAACAAGAGAGAAACAAATTAGGTTATTATTGGTTACTTTTGTAGATGTTGTAGTTATGAACAGTTTACGAGGCTGAGTTTTTATTTTCTATATTACCTCTTTCTATGTTAATAACCTACACAGGTATGAAACACGGTCGGTATTAACTAACCATTGCATAGATATAAAACAGATTTACTATACGTACAATAATTTAGTGTTATATTTGATAGATAAGAAACATAGCAGGTGTTTCTTATCAAATATTTGAACCTACATGATAATACAACTCGCTCAAGTCACAAACTGCATTCAAGATTATAAAATAAAACACATTTTGTAAAAGAAAATCTATTAATATCTCAATGTAATAAAGTTTAAGGGAAACTCATAAATCCTCGCGGTCCACAGCACATAATAATAACATTGTAGAACGTAAAATACGTTTTACGACATTCCCGAATCTATCCACTATCAAAACATGGCATGATTTATCAAATTTATAACTCGAACCGGATAACTCGAATATTAACTCAGCTTAAATAGATGGCCTATTAGTTCAGCTTACCGAAATTACATTTAGAGATTATTCCAAGGCATTTAAAACAAATGACTATGCATTTAAATGGCATGCATTAAAACTACAATGTACACGAAAACGAAGACCAAATGAACAAACAAACGAACATGAAAATGAAGGATCACAGATCATATAAGAAATGCACTCGTGAATAACTAATACCATATAAATCGCAGTACCGTAAGTCTTGCGCGAAATGAAGAGAAACGCCCTCGGAAATTGGCAGTTGCTTCATCGAGATGCAACAATCGGTTACGCTATCAAAAAGGTCAATTTACCGGATATCTAGCGCGGATTAATGAAGATACGGCCGCCAGTCTTACGCTTCGTTTTTTTTTTTTTTTTGAAGAATCCAACAGCACCTGCACAAGAGTCGACGCTGCGGTAGGTCCCGATCAAGACGTCAAATCTCAAGGCTGTGCGCGGCCGCTCCTTTGCTCTGGCTTTCGATATACATTACCCAACGTAGTACTCGTAATCACACTCGCTACAATATAATTAAAGGTTCGACCGGTTTTGGTTCCAATTGCTGCTTTATCTATGCATAGTACTGACCAAGCAGAAAATATGTAAACTATAACACTTGTAAAAAACCCACCTGCTGTAAGTAAAAGTATAACGGCACATATTAATTAATATTTAATTCGACAGTACCAAAAGTAGTCCTTTATAATCGTGTGCAAGATGTAAATTGAATGTGGTGTAATGTTTTCTGTAATTGTGCGGGGAGCACCTGCGCGTCTGGGGGGTCCGTGAGTGGCAGATAGGAAGGCATTTTGTTGATACAATTGCGAATGATGGTACAATTTCATTACTACGTTGAATGTAACAGCAGGCTGTTTTTGTCTAAGGTAAAGTATGAAATCTTTTTAAGTGAGATATACTTATTATTTCACTAGCTTTCCGCCTGAGGCTAAGCCCGCGTGGATTTCGTTTATATCGCGCTTTTTAGATTTCCCTCGGGAATATCAATTTTTTTCCGGTATAAAAGTACCCTATTATTTAATCCGGACTTCTAAATTTACGTGTGCAAAATTTCAAAGCAATCGGTTTAGTAGTTACGGCGTGAAAGCGGAACAAACAAACTCACTTTCCCATTTATAATATTAAGTAAGGAAGTAAGGATATTTATTTTTTATCTACTGCTAAATGTTTCAATTATTGCTATAACATCTGTGGGGTAACTGCATAGCACACTACCGGTAGCAATGAATTTAATGACAGTTCAACAACATTCATTGCGTTTTTTGCTTTGTTGTGCAGACCAATTTTTCGAACATACAAAGCAATCGTTTAGCGGTATATTTTAAAATTATTCATATTGTGATAAATAGTTACGCAATCAGGGCTCAGTTATCTATAATAAAATATCTGAAATAATTATACCTAGATTACCAAATATAAGGTAGTAAAACAAGTAGTTGCCAAAGCGTAGTCAGAAACTTGCGCTACAGTGTTATAAATCTTTATGATATCACTAAGAACACTGGAGACTAGAAACCTGGAGCTAAATTATTTATAACTAAAATTAAAATTTCCAGAGGCAAATACAGCAGTTGCTGCTAATTTATTTACAATGTTGTTTTAAACAAAGAAAAGATAAAGAATATACGAGGTTATAATAAAACGTTTGTACTTAGATAATAATTGTTGGTAATCGATTGATTACCTACATGAAAATTGTTTTACAGCCGGTAAATTATGATAAGGTGCAGAGTTGTACCTCAATAAAAGTACATATTTAATTGGGTGTAGGACGTTTAACTGGAAGTTTTTCATAAGAGTTATTTATTCAGTTTTTATTCACCTAGCACTCGCCCCTGCTTCGTACGGTTTAAAGACTTCATTATTGTTATAATCGCAATTTATTTATAATATTTATGTAAGTTGAATATAAGTGTTATGAACATAAATTTTTCCAAAAACAGTTTTCTTGACTAATGTTTAGCAGCTGAAATTGCACGGTGTATAATGTACTTAAATTATTTATAATATTTGACCTCAAAATCAGGTGCGAACATTAGCACGCTATTCTTCGATGGAAGATTACATCTCTATGTAAAATATATACTAATTTAGGCCACATTTCCAGAAATAACGATGATACACACTCTCTTTACAGCAACATCGTATCTTCAAGCTGTCTCACTGGTGCTGTGAGTGCATTAGAACCACTTGACTCCACATGTACCAATGACGTGTTAATTGAAAGATCAAAATTGTGCATAAACATTACCATAGACGGTGGAGCAACATGGTTATTGAGATTTCAACTGCAGTGCTTCTAAAACCTTTTCACTGTGAAAATGAAATTCTGGTTTTGTTAAAGAAAAAATCTCACTTTTCTACTCCTATGACATACTAAGTTTTAGGTTCAATGGAAGACATTCTGTAGTATAGTAACTTTTTGTTACAAAAAATGCCAGAACCAAGTTTTCAGCACATATTGTAATTATTCGACCTAAAAAGTATATTCTTTTTATAAAATTACAAATTTACGCAACTACAGATTTACGCAAAATCTATATCTGACCAATTTGAAAACAAAATCTCGTGCACGTGATAACCACAACTAAGTCTGTAAGAAAAACAAAAAGGATAGTTTTAAGTTGACTGATAATACCTATTATGCGCTATAAGCAGGAATAGACCTCCCATCCTCCTTACAGTGGCCAAGTATTATAGATTTTAGCTATAGTCTCTAGTCAGTGTTTAACAGTTCAGTTGGAATAGTTAGAACAATTGGACGTAGGTAGTTATGCAAAATGGATCCAACCCACAAATACTGTTTTTTGAGTTACAGTCATAAATGTCTATAATCTACACATCAACTTTAGTATATGCAAAAAATATCAAAGCCACAACAAAATACAGGAAAATACCCATTACTTAAAAGGAAAAATGTATTTTCACGTTATTTTAATATAAAAATTTAACTTCAAACTCAATTTTCTCAAAACTAAGTTTGCTGGCTGGATCCTTTTTGCATAACTACGTCCAATTGCAAGTCAAATAAAGTCCTACTAATTTCTGCCACAAAAGAACAAACCCTAATCACTTCAAGGATTGGATACAGTTGTGTAAACTGCATGCAACCTCAACCGTAATTTTCTGCCACCGGCTGGCACGAAATGTTTCACACGTTCAATATACAAACAATCAGTAAAGTTTGTGGAAACAATAATAAGTCAAAAGTACGCCGGCTCTGTTTATCACGTGCTACCACCACGTGAAGTGATTCGCCAGCATTCTTCACACATTTCTTCCCAGTTTAGAATCATGAAATCTTTATAGCCCACATTTAGATGGAGAAATGAACGCTCAACGTTAAGATGGCGTTAAAGTATTCAAAATGGCGGAATTCGAAATGGATTTTGAGATTTGCTTTTGAGAATTTTGTTTTCTGAAATGTGTAATTTGGTATTGTGAGTAACTGTAGATTCCACCTTTTTTTGGAAAATTGTTTTAACAGACACGAAGTTTCCAGGCACATAGGCCAACACATCAAGCTATTGTAAAATGCCAAAGGTTGATTGGGAAAATTGGACAGTTTGGGTGGGTTGACCGGCTGTCGTCTGTTGATCACTATTTGAAATTCAGCAAATATCTTCATAAAATTCTGGCACATTTCCTTTATTCATATCCATACTAATATTATAAATGCGTCTGTCTGTCTGTTACGCTTTACCGCTTAAACCTCTCAACCGATTTTGATGAAATTTGGCACAGACAATCTTTAGACCCTTGAGAAAGGACATAGGCTACCTTTTATTTTGATATTCCCGAGGGAAATATAAAAGCGCGATATATCCGAATTCTCGGCCGAATTCGAAAGCCCAAGAAAAGCAGTACCTTCATAAAATAATGATAAATTTCAAACACACACTTTTCAAACACGCCATCCGTACACAATATGATAATAGCATGAAACAATGTGTAACAAAACATTCATATTAATTTGACAGCAGACGCGCAGAATGGTTACTTAGTACAGCGAGAGCAGTGCTAGGTACTAAGTTAGTTCACGAACGAGGTCGTCAACCGCGACCCTCGATGTTCCTTCGTCTCGGACAAATCTGCCCACAACGTCTAAATTAGATTTTATTGCGGGGCGTCTGCTACATGCACCTATACAGAACCAAGTAAGCAAGACCTCTTTGCTGTCATATTGCTTAACGAACTACAGCTCATAAGTTACTGGTCGTATCCCCAATTGAGTGAGGCGTAAGCTGTAAACAGCTGTTATGAGGAGTAATTGTAACAAGTCTGAACTCAGAATAAACAATCTGAATAGAATCATGCTGCAGTTTATAAATAGATGGTGATTGCAGTTTACAAGTGGCTGCATATACATATATTGGTTTAATAAATAAGGCAGTGAGTTCATGTTCAATGTGGAAACGTTTGAACTTGAGGCATGTCACAAGTCTTGCCAGGTTGTTTGTGCCTAGAAAATTACCTGCTACGTAAACTACGAAGCTTTGAAATTACTTAAAGCAAACCTAAAACAATAACCAGTAATTTTTCAATTGTGTATTTTAAACCCTTGGTTTAATTTAGTTTTGCACTCTAATCTACAGACTGTCCAGTAAATAGATGACTTACATATATAGTACAGAGGGTTACAGCTTGGTTAAAATTACAATTAGCTGTCAAAATAACACAATATTATCCGAAATATCGCAAAATCTTTACCCTGAAACCAATTTTGAAGGATCTCGAAATGAAAAATGCCTTTTCTTGGTGTATTTTTACATACAATTTTTCGTCAATACTCTCCTGAATAATATTATCGTTTGTTTAAAACTTCGCAGAACGATTTTATTAATGCCATACAGTCGTGAAAAAAGTATGGGACTGTTTTGTACAGCCAACTTACAAAATAGCTTAATGAGTTAAGGAAAAATACAATTCTACTGTATTTCCTATAAGACCACTATAAACGCGAAAAAATTGTATTCTAGTCTATTAGTAGTTCCAGAGAAACTAATTTTGTTGTAATTATTGTATATAATAGAGTAGTATACACGCCAGCCTCCGTGGCGTAGCGGTAGCGGACGCGCAAGGTGGCGCGGGTTCGATCCCCGCACAGTGCAAGTGTTTTTATGCATGAATATGAATATTTGCACTGGTCTGGTCATGCCTCGGAAAGCACGTTAAGCCGTTGGTCCCGGTTGCCCTACGAACATCTAGTGGCAGTCGTTACGGGTTGTTGGAGCCCTCAAAAGTCCAACAATTGGTCTAACTGCAATGCTTCGATGTCGCCTTCAGGTTGTGGAGGTCAGACGGCAGTCGCTTCACGGAAAATGTCGAAGTTTAGCCATATCAGCAGTTGGGCTGCTAAAAGCGGACCCAGACTCCAAAGCTGAAAAGGCTTCGGATGCGACTGGGATTAACGCTGGGATGATAATGATGAATAGAGTAGTATACAGTGAACCGAGTATCCACCCTTACGTTCTTGACACCACTACTCCTCCTCCTCTTTTATACCGCTACTCGTACATCGAGGGCCTAGAACAATTTGCCAACGGCGGTTTTCCGTCTGACTACAATTAAGTGACTTCAAAAAAAAACCCACAACGTTTTCAGGATCACGTATTTTTCTAAGTAGGTACATATTGACCGAAGTTATCACCCTGTATGCTGTACTATTTAGTCAACAGACTATATATCTCAAAATTTCATAATACTTTTAAAGATAAATAAATTGATGTCATAAAATGATATTACAAGAGCTTGGCTTTCTAATACAATTTCAGTGCACAGTGCAACGCGTGAATGAAGATATTCTTCAAACAATGGTCCATTACTAGGCTGAGTGAATGAAGCGATAGTGTCCTGTACATACTCAAGAATATTATTAGACTGCATATTGCTGATGCTGAACACAGTAGTCGTTTTGTTATTGCAAGCCTGGATACGACGACACGATTGGTCCAGTAGCTGAGCGATCGACTGCTGCACCACGTGTCGCGGGTTCGATCCCCGCACGGAACAAATGTTTGTATGACCTGCAAGTAGTTGTTCCGGGTCTGGATGTTTATGTATATGAGTTTATATGTTTGTAAACGCACCCACGATACAGGAGAAATTCCTAGTGTGGGGCAAAATTTTGAAAAAGTAAAATAATAATACAGAGTAATAATACGACACGGTTAGCGCAATGGTTTACCTATTGACTGCTGCACTGAGTGTCGCGGATTCGATTCCCGCATGGAATAAATATTTATATGACCTAAGTACTAGTAGTTTTTTCCGGGTGTGGCTGTTTGTGTATGTGGGTTTTATATGCTTGTTAACGTAACCACGATACTAATAAACAATTATATGTACTTAGGTATGGACCTAAGTACATATAACTGTTTGTTTCCAAAGCTCATCGTTCCAAAAAGACGAGAAGGAAATCATAGTCCTAAAAGTAGTTTAAAAAAAATGTCCCATATTAGGTATTTATCCCGTATCGTGGTTGCACCACACACACAACACCACAACAGTTTCTATTCTAGCTGAGGCCATTAGTACTTTAGTATTCTGGTTGAAACTGTTCAAGGAGGTTTACTTCCCTAAGAATTTCCCGAAATCCGTAGTTTTAGCCGAAGTTACGGCCGATATGTACTCTACACCTTATGTAATCTATAATCGCAGTATATACAATGAATGGCATATCAATTTGACAGCTGTGTCTACTTCCGATGTGTGTGTGACCGCTCAAAAAGATTATTAGGTGGCGTGTAGGAAGTTTTGAACTACTTTCTACTATTAATTGGGTTGGCAGACTTTGAAAGAAGTCTCCCACGGACGGGCTTTGAACGCCTATTTTTCAACACATCAACGGACGAAAACATTGACGTCGACCAGCCCCGGATCTTCAATTTTTTTTAGGCGGGGCAAAAACTGAAAAATGCCGCCCCGCCTACCTACTTATGGTTATTTTCACCTTTATCATTCATATAATTTCAGCTATCAATATGTAGGATATATACTAAACAGGGTAGAGTTTAAAATAAAAATCAAATATATGATTAAATTTGTGAATTGAAATTACAATTTTACTCTTCGAGTTTTTTGTTCTGCAAATAAATCTGTGTGACTTTCGCCGCCCCCTGATTTTGCCGCCCGGGGCATAGGCCCCGGCTAGCCCCCCCCCTAGATCCGGGGCTGACGTCGACTCATAGCTCCAATAGATATAACTTCCGAATGACATTGAATATTATGTATTCATTATTTTTTAGATTTGTAGTAACAGATTACAGAGAAGAACAGGTAAGATCAGTGTCTAGTAACAAAGTCAAATATAGAAAACTATCAACTGAGTGTTTATTCAAATTCATTCTTAGTTCGGGCTCCGAACTTGATCTGTAATCACTATCAGATGTTGAAATGGAATAAGATGGTCTCGTAGCTTCGGATTAAGCTATGTAATATAGATCAAAAGGATATCAGGAATAGAATATAATACTCTTTATTATGCTAGATTACAGAACATAAATATAAAGATTTTACAAAGGGTGACACAATGGGCTGTCTTACCGCTAAGAGCGATCTTTTACTGACAACCTTTGGATGAAATACTAAGGGGAGGGAGAGAGAAATAATGTAGCACGTAGGTAGTCTATAGTGTACTATTTATGTACATAGATCAATGAAGGACATCAGGAATTGGCATATCAAAGGCCTAACACAATTACTTACAACAGGAATTATCTGTCCATAGAAAAAGTATGTAATGATGAATACATAATATTTAATGTCATTCGGAAGCTATATCTATTGGAGCTATGAGTCGACGTCAATGTTTTCGTCCGTTGATGTGTTGAAAAATAAGCGTTCAAAGCCCGTCCGTGGGAGACTTCTTTCGAAGTCTGCCAACCCAATTAATAGTAGAAAGTACACCTCATAACTCTCTACTCTTTAGTTTAATTTAAAGCTTATAATTATGTGTGTTTACATCCGCTGGACGGCTAACTTGTCACTACATACATACATAATCGCTAAATCTTTCAATGCTAACATTGGACTTCCGCCAAAGTATCTCCGGCAATCTCGTGATAATTCACTTTTCACGTTAGAGTTAATTTTTATTTATATTGCAAATAAAGTACCCAGATAATGAGTTGTCAAAATATTTGTGGTGTTAAAATTGTGATGATAGGTAGTGTGATATCTTTTATATTCCAGCTTTCTTTTACAGTGGTTTCAAATTCTTCTGCATAAACAATTTCCAGAGTTAAATAAACATAAACTAAACTGTAATTATTATAAATTTTGTATTTTTTTGTTTTTTTTTTTTTAGAGCAAATTTTGAGATTTTTATCTTAGACGTTCTTAAAGACACCTTTTTTATGAATTATATAAACTAGCGTTTGACGGCAATCCCGCCTGATGGTAGGCAGTGACGCAATCGTTGATGGTAAAGCGCACTAGTTTATGAAGAGGCTATTCACTCTAGCCTTGAAGACACTCAGTCCTATTCGACTCAATAATGGGCTGGACTGAACCAATTTAAATGGTAAAGTAGTACACAGTTCCTTAGACTTAATTCCTTCTCTGTATGAGAGGAGACCTACGCCCAGCAGTGGGACGATAAAAAGGTTGATGATGATGATGATGTAGTTAAGATTTCAAACATCAAAAAAATCTCAGGAAACATATCGGAAACTCAACTTACGTTCATAAGCTCTTTTCCCTCTTCCGTGGACGTCAAGGCTATCAGCGCATTCCCACACTCTCGAGGACACGCGCTGGGCTTCGTGGGCTCCGTCAGCACAGCTTCACACATCATCATGTAGTTATTGAGCGCGGCGCCGCAGCCGGTGCGGTAGGCGCAGCGCATGCGCGCCTCGTTGCACGACATCGCGCCGCACACCGCTGCGCACGCGGCCAGGAATGCCGCTACCAGCCACATCACCTGGAAAAAAGATAAAAGTTATTCATCACAATATAATGAATTCTGCGATCTATTTGTGCCAGGCAATTACTGTCGTGGCTGAAAACCCCGCTTATTGGCTGTTGACAATCTAAGTCACCTATTCCTCAGACATTAACACTGTGAACTCAAAGACGGTTCTAGATATGTTTGAGAATAAATGAAGAAAGATGATACTGTCAGAATGTTTGAATTTTTGTGAGAAGTAGTAACATCTAGTAAGCATGGCTGCTATATGTTTAAACAGATTAATTGGCTTCGGTCGTTCTGTTGTCGATCTATAAAGACTTTCGTCTCTTATGGGTTTTTCTGCTGACATTGAGGATAGGTCTGCTTCAGCCTTCAGCCAAGACAAATTATGTATATGGTTTCATAGATTCTAATTCACTACAACACTTAATAAATTCCAAGTATTGTCAATTGAGGTAACGCCTAATAGAACTATGATTTCTCTGATGGATTATGAATATTAATGATTGATAAAAATCAGAGATCAATAAAAATTGAATAAATAAAGAAATCCCTGACACGGAAAACCTTTAAAGTCTATATATGTTTCATCATTACTTCATTACAGGTCGAGTAAAATAAATCAAAACCGAAATATAATATATACATAGAAATGTATATTTATACTAGCGGCGCCCTGCTGGGTTTCACCCGAGTAAATAGTAGTAATATAAAAAAAATTATAAAACCTATTCTCATCATACCTAACGAGTGTATACCTATACGAAACTTCTTTAAAATCGGTTGAACCGTTTTAGAGGACTTCGAGGACAAATACTGTGCCAGGACTTACTAATATTATAAATGGGAAAGTAAGTTTGTTTGTTTGTTTCGCTTTCACGCCGTAACTAAGTACTGAACCGATTGCTTCGAAATCTTGCAGACATAAAGTTAGCAGTCCAGATTAAATAATAGGGTAGGTATTATCCCAGAAAAATTTGATATTCCCGAGGGAAATCTAAAAAGCGCGATATAACCAAACTCCATGCGGGCGAAGCCGCGGGCGTAACGCTAGTTTTAAATAAGTAATAGATTGAAAACGAAATCAAGCTTACAACAAGTTTATTACAGCAAAGTATTAACTACAATGTATCGAGAATGAAGCCGTTTCTATGTCCGACGTGGTTACATTCTGCCTTTTCTCATCGTCTCTCGACATCTCTCGGTAACTCTCGGGTAATCTTGCGCTTACTCGGGCATGTTCTCGGAAGAGCCGAGCCGCTTCGTAAACAAACAGAATCGCGTCACGTACACTCATCACTCGCTACTAACTTACACGTTTACCGTAACATTGAGATAGGGTTGACGATTAAATGGTCTAGTATGGGCATTAGTTAATTTAAAAAGTTCACCGCATAGATCATGTGGATAAAAATTATCTTGATGCCCGTCTTACTCTTCATGTAGAGCCTTATTCGGCTAGGTTACATTGTACAGACGACAGCACATCAAGCTAATACAATCTTCTTGTTTCTATTGTGAGTTTCTTTAAGGCATGTACCTGCAAACTTTATCTATGTACGTTTTTTTGCTCAATAAAGTAATTATTATTATTATTATTATTAAATCTGTCAGATTCTTGTTAGATTTTCAACTTTATCTGCAAAGCGTTGAGGCTCAAGGTTGCTGGTTTCGGGTAGCTTGAGCTGCTGTCTTCCGCACTAGATAAATATTTATCTCAACAAAATTTTCTCAGCTAAATTTCGCTTTTTTTTTAATAAAGAAAACTAATAATTTCGTAACTTGATGTTTTAAAATACTTTTCTCATTTAAAAAAATAGCTTAATAAACTCTGGCGTTCCAAATTTTGTTTCTTGAAATGCAGCTAACTTTTAATAAATGTAAAAAAAAAACCCCTGACAACCCTAACAAGCAGCGACCCAGAGTATAAGTAAGGTCGTCGTCCGGCGAAGAGTCCCCGATGCAAAAAGAAAACAAACTGACAACTTAAGATGTCCACCACTCCGGCAGGAGCGAGTGTAACATTACAATAACAATTGTTACCTGCAATAAAACATAGCCCTTATTTACATACAAATAAAGACTAAAGATAAACAGCGTACCCTACGTGTGCTGTTTGCTTTAGTAATTCAATTATACAATAGAATTACAATCAAGTCTAATATTTGAGTAATACTTAGCGTGTAATTTTTAGAGAGTTGGGGCACAATGCTGAATCTTAATTTGAAGAAAAAACTTTTGAATGTGATTCTCTGAATCTCGTGCATTATCTTGACGAGCGTTATATCCACGCTCTTAAACTTTTCGTATATACTTATACCACTATTTTATTGTGTCAATGTTTGTACAGCGCCTCAAACCCGCTCAGTCAGAGACCCAGGATGGAAGTGTCGTTGCCTTAATAGTATCATTATAGGCTTTATAGCACATAATTCGTGCAGTTGGAGCGGGAAAGCGCATTCCAAACTGCAGGACAATTCTAGGTACGTGATTGTGTACGTGAGATAGATGACAGAACTAATGGACTGGCCACGTCCAGATAAAATCAAACGTCAATATTACACAAACCGAGTCGTGAAACCCGTAGTCGTGACGACTAAACACAACACAATATCTTTGGCACCAAACTCGGACCGACGTGATAAACATTATCTAAATCGAAATCCGAGAAAGGCATCGCTGCGACATTTCTAGAGTCGTAATCCAAACGGCGAGCGGTTAGCGGGCAGGTGTGAAAAGCGCCTTGTAATTGCTTGCACACATTCAACAAACTTGGCCTGCAGCACACGTAAAAATGTTCCACGATATACTCCAACTTGGCATATGATGTTTTAACAGCTGGCTAAAATGGTTTTCAGAAAATAAAGTTTTCGAAGAATTTATTTGAATTTAGAAAACCTTGAAATACAATGTTGTGTGCACACAATTCTTTATCAAAAAATTGTGCTATCATCAATGTTCTTGTAAACTCTCAAGACAAACAAACATTAGCAAAAAGAATGCACTAAAATGAAAGCAAACGTAGCATGACTGCAATATGATGTAGTGTGTCCGCGGCTCCAAGCGCGCCGCTCGAACCAGTAGCAAACAAGTCGTGTTCCCGCGCAGCTCATTATTGTATGTCGTTAGGCGCCAACTACGAGGACAAATAGCTACCGAACATGTTCACGGACCATACTTACATGCTTTTCAAATACTAGTTTACAAGAAATTCCAT
The DNA here is from genome assembly GCA_017933935.1 of Sesamia nonagrioides. Lineage (NCBI taxonomy): Eukaryota > Metazoa > Arthropoda > Insecta > Lepidoptera > Noctuidae > Sesamia > Sesamia nonagrioides. Next base: position 4,006,855 of record JADWQK010000081.1, read on the forward strand.
TAAGCGCTAATTTTGTTAGGTAGACGATTTTCGTTTTTGCCTGGTCTAAATTCTTATGACTGTCTATAAACTGACTCTCTTGAAGATTAAGTTCTCTATTTTCTGTATATGGTGTTACTTGACCCTATGCTTTAATTTAGACTTTTGTGTGTAATGCTAGTGCTATTTTACTGTCTATTTTAAGCCTTTTAGGTATTGTTTTAATACATTCCCTAACATTTTTTGTGATACCAATCTCCACATTTGGGAGAACATAATATGGACTAGATTCCAAACTTAGCTAAACCGCTTTATACCTGGCATATTAATTACAAAGCTACCATTACCGTTAATGTGATTACCAAGCTCTATAATCACCAGTTCTCCATAAAGTATAACAGTAATGAAAATGGTTAGCATTCACGGTTCTACTCAATTCCAAGTTCAACCACCATATTTAACGGTAGACAGTAAGTACATTTTGATTTATCACCACTACACCCAAACTAATGATACTGAGTATATTCCTATAAACCAATGTCTATAGTGCTGATTTACGATGCTCGTTTTTATGGAGTCGGATAGAAGTATAGAATCGACTCACGATGCGTTATGTTCGAATATAAATGATCGAATTAAACCGCTTTCTAAAACTTATACGTCCTGTTTACTTATTGAATGATACACAATTTATTAACTTTTAGAAATTGAAATGTCATGCAAACACAAGAAGCTTGAAGTACTAAATCTATTCATATACACATGTAATTTAGGTGTCGTTTAAACAGGATAGTTATACTATAACAACATTTAGCAGGTTTTCGAAGACTCCAAAAAGAAATACAAGCTAAATGGCAACGTAATTCCAATTTAGAATAAACAAGCCATTGGATAAATGATAAAGTTAACAAACCTATTTCCCAGTAACACAATCGCCAAGAAAAATATACGAAGAATTTCCGCAGTAAATAGAAAAATCCTATCCTACTCCTACTAATATAATAAATGAGAAACTTTTAAACGATGTATACATGTATGGATGGGTGTATGTTTGTCATTCTTTCACGAAAGGCGGATTTAGGGAATAACACACAGGATATTATATACATATTTATCCGATATTTCCACGAGATTTAAACTTCCGGACACTGCCGGGCGCAACTAGTAATTAGTAATAAGAACGCAGGGAATACTTTAGTACCTACTTTTACAAAAGTAAATTATCTCCTCTCACATAAACCAAAGATAAAGAAACGCAATACTGCTATATAATACAATGTTATCTACCGACGCTCAATGTTATACCAACAATGTTACAATTTCCATTTTAATAAGATCTTGCTGCATCAACATGTTACATTTAGATACAAAAACTATCAGATTTCTCCTCTCACGGCTTAAAGTACATACTACTAGATAATATAACCAGTATTATACTATAAACATTAAACATGCATACAAAGTTATATATAGTAAAGCGGAAATCTTGACTGTATTTAGGTACCTTCAAAAGAATACCATTTTTTCAAGCAATGTGGATCGATGGCGATGATGATGATGTGGGAATTATTTTGAAGCATATTGCAAATCCATTGCTCCGAAAAAAGTATCTGCTTGACTACGTACATAACGCATTGAATGTTCTTGAACTATTAAAACGAAACCAATCGCTACTGATAGTATGTTACGCAATTAACCTGCAGGTTATAGAATGTTGCGATTTCGAGATAGACTCTCTGATAGTTGTGTCATTACACAACTCCAATCGCATCCTTTCGCAGTTCTGGACTGCGAAAGCTTGTTCCTGAAAGAAGTTCCTGATGCAGTCTTTGCGCGCAACTCCATACATCCACCGCAGCATATTCATTTCCGTGACACGAAGCTCCTGCTTGTGTCGTTCAAGTACAGACCACGCCTCACTGCCATACAGAAGAACAGGTATAATGATGGTTTTATGGACCTGTCCGTTTAGCTTAACACACAGACACTTACATTTTGGGGTCACAAGTGACACCTGTCACCTCACGCCAATTTGCCCAAGCTGCAGAAATGCGTGCCTTAACGTCTCAATATATGTCGACGGACGCGTGGAGCACAGACCCCAAGAATACATTTATAGAACAGTACATATTTACATTTATCTCTTTAGCCGTCTATTTTAGCAAACCATAAATTATCAGCATACTTTATGACTATTTCACTCTTGAATCCGTCGATAACAATAACGCAGCCCAGTGCGAAGTCCTTAACAATTAATTTTATAGTGTAAACAACATTCATTCAACACTTCGCACTATCATATATAACTGCTCCATTGTACTAAATCAAACTAAACACAAGTTACGCAACATAATATGAAGTAATTACAACAAAACAAGTGATTTAGATAAGGTTATCTTGTGATTCCGAATGTCTGCATTGCGTTATCTGAACGACCAATATTGTTAGACCCCCTCATTGACCCGCGCGAAATTATCTTACAATGAATAATAGGACACTTGAAGTGTCAATTAACATTGGGATTCTTTGTAGAGATTGTAGTTGTTGCAATAATTGCAGATACTTTTGACTCAACCGATTTACTTATGCTGACAGCGAGTCTCGGTTTCAATTTGCCATTAGTTGGTGGTTACTTTATTAATCAGGTGGTCTTGCATCGTGATCCTATAGTAGTGACCAAGAAAATCAAGTATATATTGAAACTTGGTGGGAAAAACATACTCGGTTGAACTAATTTTATGAGACAGTAGAATGATTGTAATAAAACCGATAATCGAATTGAGGCGAAATGGGCTACGGCACCTATGGGAACAGACATTATATAAAATGTACGGCTTCGTTCCATAGTAGTACTAGTAGATAAAAACTGCATAACACCTCCTGCTACTTTCACCTCCTGCTGCTTTTGTTCCTTTCGTCTTTTTATGTTCTTACATCAGGTCATATAATCACAGCGGCTACAAGTATTACGCACCTGACTGTTATGATGAACATCACAATAATAAAGCCACTATAAGTATTTCTACCCTCGTCCCTCCTCCTATCTCCAAGTGAAAAATTCCAAAACTTCGGATTATATCTACACGTTAGTAAAGTATTATTTTGTGTGTTATTCCAATCGAATCCCCAACACAATATGAGTAGCAATGGGTTTCATTTTGACAGTTCAACAACATTCATTGCGTTATTTACGTTGTTCAGCAGACACATTTTCGAATATATGGAGCAATGGATTAGCAATTGATTTTGAAATTAATCCAACTGATGGTAATATGTTACGCAATTAGGGTGCCGATCCTTGCTGATTGTTATTTATTTATTTATTTATTTTATGTTTAAGATAACTGAGATCCACTGTGTTAGTAACAATAATCTTAACCTATGTTAGTAACTAATACCTAATTAATACAAAATTACACACAAACAGCACACTCCACCCCCGCTCAGTACGCTCACCGGTCCCGCAACACATGGAGTTCAGTGAACCTACCGAGCAGAACGGTGTCAGTTCTGTCGCCAATCATCCTCAGAACGCTATTCGGGCCCCCCCCGCACTATTGCTTTTTTTTTTTTTTTTTGCTTATTGCTTTTTAATTTCTATCAGTTCTACTACTATAAGCTTGTTAGGTTCTTATTCATTGACACTGGGTTCTCTGAAATTCACGTAGATATGCGTTCAAGCGATTTGTGTGTTATCACGAATTCAGCACGTTGTCAATGTCATAAGTAGTGTTGTACTTTATTCGGCAACACTTTAATGAGGTTATCGCTAATTGTTTGTTACTCGATTAACACCTTTGGCCCTTGAGAGATAAAAGTTGTGAAGATACCGACTGAATCATTTTTAATTGAAACGACCTGTGCAACACTTAATCATATAAATCTGTGATTGTAAAAAATATAGAGTATGTTAAGATGGACTGGCCATGTTGAGAAGATGAATGAATGCCAGAAGGGGATGTAAAATGTCTTTATTGACTATGAAAACTAAAAGAGTGTCCATGGAGTTTCTTGCCCATTCTTCTCCATAGGTACCTACTCTTTGGAATGGGCGACTGGCTTCATCTTACTGACTGACCGACCTTCTGACAATTCAAAGGTACCAGTACCTAACTGGTTTATTTAAAATAAATGCTTTGATACTTGATATGTTCTTCAGAAAGATCAGGTAACTACTGTCTATGGTCTTCGCTACTGGCGCGTGTAAATGAACGTAAACCAGGCAAGTGTTCCTTAGAATCTGACTACCCCCAAGCCTTGCATCGCCTCCAAAGGCATAAGTTATGTAACAAAAGGTATGTTAAAATGGAACATACACTCCTAGATATCAGTCGCTGTATGGAATGAAGTATTATAGCAATTAAGTCTTTTTTGATGCTATCCACAAAGGCTCTACAAATACACTCCAATAACATTTATAAACCTATATCCAACTGTGCTTATGTCCGAGTTACATTTCTCAGTAATACTTACTGAAGATAATTCCCTCAGTGAATGCGGCTAGCCTTGTTTCAGGGAACACTTGGCAACAGGACACCTATTACACAGTCGCACAGTACAGATAATGTTCGCTGCACCGTTGATAGCGAGAATTTTATATAACAGCTGTCCCTGGCCGCATAGACTGTTCATAATTCTTTATTTTGTAGGACAGAAAATAGGTGTTGTAAGTAATGATTCTTTTTTGGGGTCCCACAAGGCAATGCGTCTTGTGAGACTCCAAAGCACCGCGCACCGTGAAAATGAAGATTTTTGCGTAAATGTGAAAGTTGAGTTTAATGTACAATTTTGACTCTATTTTGGTCTTATCGCACGTTTGTATCGCATTTTAAACATCATTACAAAAATAAAACTATCAATGGGGCCAATATACTATAAGAAAGAAATCATTACTTCTACACTTTATGCCAATTGATTTATGGCACTTAATATAAAGCTAAATTAATTACGATTTAAAATAATAATTTTCTTCATTAACATTAACTTATTACAAAGACAGAATACGTCACTTGTCATTTTGTTTCATACATTGCTTTAATTGCTCTACTGTAAATTTGTTTTTAAATACATAATAATGTGTCCCAAACTTTACTTCATTATAAACAAAAATGACAATACCGAGGCTATTGTGAACACCACTTCCATTTTAGCCTTCCTACAGAAGAGGCAGATTATGCGGGCAACACTAAAGATGTTTGGTTTCACACAAATCTCGTGTTACCGGTGTTACCATTATAATAAATCAAACAAATCAATGGGGCTCTCAACGAGGCATAATCCCAAGCTGCGTCTAAATATATATTCGCAAGATTCAGCTCTTATTCCCTCGAAAGGTTGATGACTCAGATGCAGGAGCTAATGTAGTATTGGATTTGAAGAGTCATCATCATCAACCTTTTACCGTCCCACTGCTGGGCACAGGTCTCCTCTCATACAGAGAAGGATTGAGCGTAATCACCACGCTTGCTCAATGCGGGTTGGCGATTTCAGACTTAAAGTCCAGGTTTCCTCAAGATGTTTTCCTTCACCTTCAGTCATTGGTGTCCAAGATATACTTAGAAAGTACATATAACTTTAGAAAAGTTACATTGGTACTTGCCTGACCTGGAATCGAACCCGCGCACATTTGCGCGCGGATTTGAAGAGTGAATGCATTGAAACATACCGTTACCCGGGAATAAGGTGGTTAAACGCATTTATGTAGTTTGCAATAAGAATATCATATGATATAGCCTGTATCATATATGTATGTATAATGTAACAAGTTGAGTACGCTATGATACTTGATACTACATCTGATATTGAAAGCTATAATAAGAACCGACTTTTACTTACCAGTTTCTCTCTGTTTTATGTTAAAAATGCATAAAATTCTCACTTTTAATAAAAAGCCAATTATATGCCATTATCATTAGTTTTTAAGATTTAAGTAGACCTGGAAAAGACCAAAGGACGGATGTCCAAAACGTTGAAAAGCCCTAATCTTCCGGATCTTATAATTTTACTTTCAGGAAGAATGAGTCCAGTTCGAGATTTTATTTTGCTCCAAGCTATGATAGTACAGTAAAAAAGTTTAATGACAATATAAAATAACAGTACAAGTACCTACTAGATGGATCACGATTCGCAGCAAAGATGTGTCGAGTGTAAAGAAGAAGACGAGGCAAACTATCTGTCCCCGACACGGTTAAAAGGAACTTGAATTTTGTTTATTATAGCACGAACGGAAATAAACTGAATAACTGATTGACTCAAATCCAAAGGACGTCCGGCTCAACACCACTTGAGAGCTTGTTTTTGCAGACACGAACGAGAAACATATCAATATACACATGCAAGTGTTTATTACAATATGGTAATAGGAATATCAACATAAATCTCCACAAATGCGACACTCGATATTTGAAACAAATACACAATTTTGGCAAAAAATCGGACCCAACATCTTACTCAAAACTTGCATAACCTTTGACAATAAAAGAACATTTTAGTTCTTATTTCACGCAGGTAACATCGCTATATCTCTTCGAAACGACAAGGTAAAAATAGACTCAAAAAAAAATGAACAGTAGCAAGTAAAAAAGGCGAAGTCAAAAGGGCCGCAGGTAGCAACTCTTAACACTTTATTATAATTGTCTAGTTATGCGTTCAAATAGAACACATTAGCTACCATAAGACATGGATTTTATTGTTTCCTTACTTGTAAACCAAGTACCCGTAAGTAATATAGAAAAGATTGTGGTGTTCCATAATACAAGAGAAAAACGACAAACTACAGTTAATACTATCACTGTTGAAAAATGGATGACTGGCAACTAGGCTGTCTCTTAAAAACATATGTCGGTTTTGAGTCTTCTCCGGAATATACAAATTCGTGGGTTCCTATGTAAGGACACGCCATGCTGTTTATAAATCATGAAAAAGGTTGGTTTGGGAGACAAATTAAGACATGTGGCTTGCAGCTGCACGGGTCAGAATAGTAAATGCACCGTCCACATTTTTTGTTAGCATATTATATCGAAATGAATATGTCAGTTTTAATTCAAGTTTGGAGTGGAGATCATTCGCACGCGTGACCAAAAGGAAAACAAAGTTTGAGTATAACGCGATCGGTTTTGGTAACGAAGCCGATAAAACGGTCGTAACCGTTCAAACGTGTTACCGTTTCGCAACGAGACACCTCGTAAATGTTTTGTTAGTCCTTTCAATTTTACACTTAACTTATTTTCTTATACAATTTAATATTAAGAACAAAACCACCAATAAAAAATTTATTTAGGTTTACCATTCAAAATAATGAAGTATAAAATAAATGTTTGCATTATCGCTACCAAAAATTACGACGGATTTAAATTTTTTTAAAACAGTTGTTCACTTCCTTCGGATACGATTGCGTCTCCATATTGTAACCCCTACACAAACAAGCGCTGAAATAACTTTGATATTATCACGTGTATAAAAAGAGGTACCTCGTGTCATATCATGTCACTATCAAATCATATTAAAGCTTAAACAAACATAAGCGAGAAGAGAAGAAAGGTGTTGTGTACTAGCAATCCCAGATAACGCACGTCGGTAACTTGATATTCTTGAAACCTACTCATCCACTGTTAATTACGAAGGTAAACATAGATTAGAGACAAGACTGCTGAAGCTATCCAATTTCTTGCTCCGTGAAAAGAAAATAAACATTCGGAAGAAATCATTTTCAAAGCAACAACGCACAATAATCTCCGTTCAATTGTTTAGTTTGTAAACTCAGCTCACAATGCAAACTTCTGTAAGATCTAAATCAAATATTTACATACGACAGACATACCCGGTTCTGGAAATATTTGGAATGAACCGAAGAAGGTCGTTCTGTTATAAAATAATGAGAATAAAGATAACCTGAATACTCAATCTAATTCAAAACTGGGTAACATCATAATTATAATTTGTTGCCTTATGTTGAACAAAGATTTAGCTATTAAGTTAACCATGTAAAATATTATTTGTATCATTCGGAAGCGAAAAGTGTCATCATTTATGAGAAATCTGCACTTCTAATTAGATTTTGTTTTTAAATATTGGTGCGATTCCATTTTAACTTGTTTTCTATTTCATTAGAAAGAGACAGAACGCGCCTGGCGTAAATTGGCGTAATTTTCATCGCCATGTTTTTAATCGGGTCTTAACTGTCTATGGAGTATTTTAATTTGACAGGAATATAGGACCTAGTTACGCTTTTCTTACTGAAATGAAAGGAGGAAAAACTGAAAATGTACTGGACTTAAAATTAGGTTAGTTTGTGAACAATTTATATTATTAATAAATGTCACCTTATTTAAAAGTAAACTTTTTAATTTATTAGGTTTAGCTCAAACTAAGTACATATAATAATTGGCTTTTATGAGAGAGCCTGCTTTGACAATTATTGTATTTAAATATCCAAAATATTTCTTTTGGCATTCGGGATCCTTCCAGTACCTATACCCATATAGAAGGTGTTTTCCAGCTTAGTCCTTAATTAGTCTTTATACCTCCTTGTAGTTTTTCTACGATTCAGTAGAGGGATTCCGTCTGTTTGTCTCAAGTATTATTGATATAAAAATACTAGCTTTTCGGATTCGGGATAACACGGTTCCCATTTCTTGATTTAGAACTCGGAACAGAATATTGTTTTAATTTATAATACGCTACTGTGGACAATATTAAGGTGCGGGGTAAAATTTCCAAAAAAAAAAAATATCCACAATTTTTTTGTTACATAGTTACCAAAAGTCCGCATTTTGATACATGCGGCCTTTTTTTTCTTAGCTTTCCATCTTGAAAATTGCGAAATGTTTCATACAAACTTCTACCCCCATTTTTTGGAAATGGAGGGTTAGAAAAAGATAAAAAGTGGCCTATGACACTCATGACCATCCATTAACTATCGCCATTTAAAAAATCACGTCAATTTGTCGCTCCGTTTTGCCGCGAAAAAGGGACCAAACAGAAACACACTTCACATTTTTAATATTAGTATGGATATGGATAGAATAAATATCAATTTTAATATTCCAAGTTATTCAGACATCCGCCACATCATTCGTCTATTGTCGGATACCAAAAACGAAATTATCATAATTTTCCGCTCGCCACTCGTTCTGCGAAACACGCGAGACGTTTCGGTCGTTAAATAAAATACCTTTTCAAAACGCTGGCAGTTTGCTCTGACATTTGTGTATTGTATGTTTATTAAACGGGTCTAAGTTACTCATTTGTTTCGCGTTACAAATTTTGCCTTATTGAAGTTTTACTGGTTGACGACGCCTTGAGACTTCCGACTAATTACCGTCTAATTGCGTACTGTTTTGGAATCGCGGGGTGATTTGGAAACTAGTTAAAATTGAGTTTGCTTAATATAGCAACCGTTTAAAAACTATCAGACCATTGCAAAAGGATTGCTGGCATAAAGACAAAAATACCGTTTCCGAGACATAAATATGATAATGCATCTTATCCGTTTGGCAGTGTCTACATAAAGAGTGGTCAGTGGTAAAATTAAATAAATTCCAACGTGTATAGTCTGCACGTTACAGAAACTAATTGACACCACTAAAGATGAAAAATTCGTAACCAAATCTCTATCTAGAGTGCCATCAACAGGCTACGAAGATACAGTAAAATGCTATCTCAAATTGTTTTACTCGCATCATCATTTGTTTGTTGTTTATTTTTGTCCTTGACTGGGACTTCCTTACAGGTAAAAAGGGAAGATAAACATTACTATGGACAGCAGACGGCAATAAATCAATGGAGGCGCTGAATACAGCTTTATGTGCGGAACGTGCGTCCGTCTAGATTAGAAAATTGTCATGTAATGATTAATTCATACGTCGACGCCTGTTTGACACCCTTGGTCCATTCTTGAAGTCTAAGAAGTGCTAAATGTCTTTTAAAGATGCCTGCTACACATAATTATGTGTTTGGAATATCCGCGTCACGACACTTTTTTATTACTTAATGTTCGTCATTTGTGAAATGTGAATGTGTAAAGATTCTGATTTTTATGTCCAATTATAATCCACAGAGCGACATAAAAAACACATTTAGATACAAATGGAGTGCAGTCCAAGATGAGTAGTCTGGAATATTTTATTTTTAAATTGCAATAGTTTTAGCTGTGCGAAAAATCATAAATAGATCTAGTTTCATTAGTATGCATAGTTCGATCGTGTATATCCACTCAAAATCCACATAAAACGTCGCCAAGCTATTTGTCAAGTGATATATTTACGTCAAACATTTAATAGACCATCTCATTAGTTCAGTACACGTTCGCTACAACTAAGGACACGGGAAAGGCGAGGACAATACTGTTTTACCTTCAGTACATACTCGATCAATTGGGTTATTTCTATGCGATATCACGAATATGCAAATGTATCTTACTATGCGATGAATTAGCTTGCGATCCCTTTTATTGGTGCTACGTACTGCATTCATTCTGTAAATCATGACATGCGTGACCTTAAATCTTACGGTAAATAATAAATTCATTACAGATACTTGGTCTACAATGTAATGTATTGTAATGACTTCATTCAAGTCGTGATGTTTATTCTATAGATACGTTTCTTAGTTCTTACCAACCGCAATTTATATATCAAATATTTTATGGATAATTATAACTCTTAAATTCCTCTGTTTTTGCATTCGTTTCTTTTTATCAGCTAGTTATGTTGACGGTTTCTATTACGTATATACAGTTAATGTTTCTGGAAAATCCGTAATTAATTAATTATTGGAACATAAAATTCTGGGATCAGTGCATCAGCTAGATCTTACTCTTAGCAAACTAATAAGTAAACAAGCAGAATTCCTTCGTCCAGTCTATTATTAGAAACGTTACAATAAAGTTAAAATAAGATAAATGCACGTACAAATCTTGCTTCGCTGCTCTCGCCGTAGTCACATGGCTCGTGTTCATTGGAAAGTTTAGAACTCCAGTTTTGTTAAACTTTTACGATCTCCCACAAATATATCACTGTTTTACAACGTCACATGAAACCATCACTTTTTCTTGAATTTCCACGCAAAGTTTTATTTACGAACTCCGGATTTCAGTTTGATTTTGTACGATAACTTGTGGTGTATTTGTTTGCGTTTTGTTTATGCTGAACGCAAAGCCGGGTACATGAATACGTTCGAATGGGCCGCGCGCGCGCCTCCGATTGAGTTGTGTTAGAGCCGAGAGCCCCGCCACACAGCCAGATGACAGCTTCATATCTTCCCTTCCCGACCCCACTCCTACCTCTTATGTCTCTTCGGAATAAACGCTCTCGGGACGAAATAGACTTGTTGCATTTTTATTTTATTTTTTATTCTACTGGCACCGACCGGACAAGTCCGAATGAACTGTCTTCGCTTATGTCGGATCTATAGGATTAAGATGAATCATTAGAAGCTTTCTTGAATCATATTTGTTCAAAGATATACTATCTGAGTTATGATTATGAGAAATGGTGGTTTATTTCCTCCTGGATATATCGATGCCTAAATACACATTTGTGCTAATTAAAATGTTGTGCGAATATTCCAAATCTACAAAACCAATTTTATAAAGGTTGGTGTCTTACTACCTAATACATTGTTAATCCGTATTTCTGTCTTTTATTTTTCACATTTACGGTCCAAAATCGCCTGCTTCTACAAATCTGTACATACGACTATTATCCACTGTCCATGTGTAACAAGTTCTCGAGAAAGTCATTATTAAGACCTTCGTTGGGGAATATTTTTTGTTCAAGGCGGCCAGTGTTTGTACGGTATAAAAAAAGTTTATTTTAAAATTGCGTTGATTGAGTTGTTATGGGCCGGCTTCGAGTATCAGAGTGATTTCATGCTTGCAGCGTCGCTTTATAAACAACTGATTACGTGTTGATGCGGATGAAATAATTGTGGTGGTAATCTGCGTTCTTTTGGAGTGGAGTGCTTTTAGTGAGTCATTATCAGTAATTTTGTCGAAGTGATTGCATTTTGCTTTTAATTTGAACAGATTTTGATTAAGTCATTATGATTGGAAAGTTCAATTTTACTAGTCAATACGATTTTTCTAACATGTAGGTAAAACACGTGTAGACACATTTTGGTAACGCTTTTGAATTTTACGGATACTTCTCATTAATACCATTTAAGATGATTTTTAAAATGAAACTCCTTTATCAACGTAGAGGAGAGATTTTACGGCAATATAAAAAAACATTACACTTTTCTGTTGCTCGAATTCTTGTTTGCTTATCGAAATTCGATTGTAACGTGAAAGTAATACCTATTCCAAATAGAAAGTGGTAAAATTGCAATCCAATTTTGCTCAGTTTGGCTTTAGGCCTGGTCTGTGGACTGAGAGTGCCATCCTCTGCCCTCTGCAGACTGTTCAATACCACGCATCTAGGAATACACCTGTGTACGCATGTTTTTTAGACCTCTCAAAGGCTTTTGATATGGTGTGCTTAAATGATAAGCTATGGCACAAGTTGCGACACGAGACGACATTGTCACAAATGATGTCATATCATTGAGTATTGGTACAGTAATCAGCAGAATAGTGTCAGATGGGCCGGGTCTTATTCGGATGTATACAGGCAGGGGAGGTTAACCTCGCCGCGTCTCTTCAACCTGTACATGAACCAGTTGATGAGGGAGCTTAGCAGCCCTAAAGTCGGTTGTTCTATAGATGGGGATTGTATGAACAACATCAGTTACGCTGATGACATGGTAATGCTGAGTCCCTCGCTTTCTGCACTACGGAAACTTTTGAGCGTTTGTGAATCCTACGCGGAGGGCCATGGACTTAGATATAATCCGAGGAAGAGTCTACACAATACATGGTCTTTGAAGTGGGGACTTAAAAACTACTCAACTGTGCCTCCGGTCACTCTTTGTGGATCACTGTTGACCAAGGTAGATCAGTTCAAGTATCTGGGTCACTGAGGATTTGTCTGGTATTGCGGATATTGAGCGGAAGCGTAGGGCGTTGTCGGTCCGCTGCAACATGTTGGCTCGCAGGTTTGCGCGTTGTTCTACGCAGGTGAAGGTAACCCTGTTCAAGGCGTACTGCCGGACACGTGTAGCCTGTGCTGTGGACGGACTTCACTCAGCGGCCGTACAACGCTCTGCGTGTCCAGTACAACAACGCGTTTAGGATTCTGATGGGCCTACCACGGTTTTGTAGCACGTCATCCATGTTTGCCGAGGCTAGAACGAAGGAGTACGTCGCTTCTGCGCCGTACCCGTGGCAGATCGAACGGGCTCCTAAGGGTGTTGTGCGAGCGGTGGGACTCGCCTTTTCTAAGGAGGTGACTGCAGCAGCATGCTAGCGCCTGCGATTGTTTACTGTAATTTTAATAATGTGGTTTACTTTTTAATTATTATGTAATTGTTATCTAAATTTGATTAATATAATTTTTTGTTTTTTGATTTTTATTTCTGATTTTGTGATTTCTGATTATTTTAATACATTTTTGATTTTTGATGATTGTAATTCGTTTTTATTGTTATTCTTTTCAATTTGTCTCTTTTTGTATAACTTATGGCGTGGTGTCTGAAAATAAATGATTATTATTATTATTAAATGAATTTTCATGAAATTGAAAATGATTACCTACCTATTTATGGTTTAATAAATCGTGAAGTTCAAACAAAAAAACAAAGTTCAGCTGAAGTTAATCTCATTTTTTATTGTAAGTATCAGAGTGTTGCCATTATAGAGCTTTCGGCACTAAATCTAGTGTATTTTTGATATGTTCAGTGCGCATCAAAAATGTTTAGTGCCTAGTACGATTTCTAGTGCTTTTTTAATGTAATCATCATCCCAGCGTTAATCCCAGTCGCATCCGAATCCTTTTCAGCTTTGGAGTCTGGCGTCCGCTTTACCAGTCCTACTGCTGATATGGCTAAACTTCGACATTTTCCGTGAAGCGATTGCCGTCTGACCTCCACAACACGAAGGCGACATCGAAGCATTGCAGTTAGACTAATTGTTGGACTTTTGAGGGCTCCAACAACCCGTAACGACTGCCACTAGATGTTCGTATGGCAATGGGGACCAACGGCTTAACGTGCTTTCCGAGGCACGACCAGACCAGTGCAAATATTCATATTCATGCATACAAATAATTGCATTGCTTTTTTAATGTCCGCTCTTTAATCCATACTAATATTATAAATGCAAAAGTATCTCTGTCTTTTTTTTTTAAAATGGGACAAAACCCGCCACACTGTTCCCAACCCACTGCAACTCCTGAAAGCCAGAATCAACAGTGGAGACCGCCAGAAAAACGCCGAGCAATGAAGCTCGACGAGTCCCGGAGAAATGTTTCAACTGTCTTGGGTCCCGCAACGAAATTAATCAGAAAAGAATAGCGGAGGAGTAAGAAAAAAGATATTTTTTCCACTTCCCTCCATAATAAGCAGGAGACAGAATAGAACTAGGCCAATCGGCACAAAGGGACATTATTGCAACTGGGAGAAGCCCAGATTGCCAAGCACCACGGAATAACATTTGATCAAGTTAATGGGTCCTAAGTAGGTATTTGCTGTTACAATTGATTCCAATAATAGGTATGGCAAAAGCGCCTGAACGCACGGAAATTAGTTCTAGTTTCAACAAGGTCCGTATAATAAACACTGTAAAAAAAAAAAATATATCTCTGTCTGTCTGTCTGAACCAATTGCAATGAAATTTGGTACACAAATAGTCTAGACTCTAGAGCCTGAGAAGGACATAGGCTATATAACATCCCGCTATGGCCAATAGGAGCAGAGCAGTAACAAAAAATGTTGCGAAAACGGGATCTAACGCGGACGTACTACATATTGCTCTCATTATTTTAAGAGGCGCTTGTTTTATGTCAAGTGAGATCTTTTTAATTTATGGGAACCACTGCGCGCTGTAAACTGAAGTCCCCCGTGTCTATGTATAGTACCTATGTTTCTATGGTATGCTCTAAGCTCTATGGCCGGGGTAATTGCATGAAGTTAATTCTTTACGATTTACTATTGTTTTTTTCAGTACCTACCTACATACTTATGAATGACGTAACGCCCTCACGTTAAGGACCGTATTTAAGAACCTTACTTGAACTAATTTTAAGTAGTGCTTAAATCATGGGTTTAAACCCATGATTTAAGCATAAACTAAACAAATATAAACTAATTTTAAGTAGTGCTTAAGCACTACTTAAAATTAGTTTCACCCAATCAGATAGCTTCGAACGAGGTTTTGAGTGAGGTTCTGTAATACGAACCTTAATCTGTCATCAGTCTTAGGATCACAGCCCCATTGCACATCTATACTAATATCTAAAGCTGAAGTGTTTGTTTGTTTTTTTGTTTGAACGCGCTAATTTCAGACACTACTGGTTCGATTTGAAAAATTATTTTTATGTTGGATAGCCCATTAATCCAGGAAGGCTTTAGGCTAGATAACATCCCGCTACAACCAATAGGAGCCCAGCATAATAACTAAGTACACACGAAAAAAGTCGCGGACGGCTTCTAGTAGAGTAGGTATTTTTATTACCTCCGGGACGTGTGCGCGCCGCGACAACTTTCCTTATCGCCTATCGTTGATTTACATGTGTTGGTAAGATATTAGAATAAGTTTTTAACAATATTGTAATAGAATTAGCTCAGTTTGTATTAAACCTCCATCGTTTAAACATTTCGTCTGTTTTGTTTCGTGTTCAAGTTACATTGTGTCCACAGTGATTGTGACCCGTGATAAGTGTTTAGTTTGAACATTTATACTTTCTGTTGACTTTAAATATTTTAAAATGGAAGTACCACCTCAGAAAAAGACTGTGTATAAACAAAGGTATAAGCGGGAATGGGAAAATATAGAAGACTTTAAACCTTGGTTGAAACCTCAAACTGATGATGATACAAAAGCAATGTGTACTTATTGCAAAAAGAGTTTTTCTGCAAGATTAGCTGATATTCAAAGACACCATGAGTCGGAAAGTCACAAAAAAATGCGAAACCTTATTTAGACAAAAAGCAATTGCGTATGAAAACCTTCACACAAAAAATAGATGTCAATAAACCCTCCCTTGAAACTGAAGGTGCTCTGGCGATGTATATTGCCGAACACACATCTATTCAGGCAATTGATCACCTCGCTGAATTATGCAAAAAGAAGTTTTGTGATTCCAAAGCTACTATAGACATGAAACTACACTGAACAAAATGTACGGCCATTATTCGAGAAGTATTAGCACCCCATTTTAGAAGTACTTTAAAAAATGACATAGGTGATCATTCTTATAGCTTAATAATTGATGAATCAACTGACGTGTCTGTTCAAAAATATCTTGGCGTTGTCATAAAATATTTTAGCAGCAGCCGTAATGAAATACTTTCTAAATTCCTTGGTTTATTAGAATTGAAATCGGCAGACGCCGAAGGAATAGTTATGGCATTGACACTATTACTTGAAATTTTTAACTTCGACAAAAGCAAGCTAATTAGAATAGGAACGGACAATGCATCTGTTATGGCAGGAATTAACGCTGATGTTCATAAAATACTGCAGGAAAGGTACTCTCTACCCAATCTCGTATTAATTAGATGTGTCTGCCATTCGATCCAACTGGCAGTATCAAATGCTTCATGCGCAACGATACCAAGAAATATTGAATTTATGGTTAGAGAGACCCACAACTGGTTTAAACTTTCAGCAAAACGACAGGCCGATTATAAAGCATTATATGAAACATTAAATTTTGGAGAAGAACCGTTAAAGATTTTGCGAGTATACAATACTCTATGGCTGTCAATAGAACCTGCAGTGTCTAGAATCCTTAGCCAATGGGGTGAATTAAAATTACATTTTCATCCCACCATCTCGGAAAGAGTATTTTTAATCTTCAATATCTGACTGGAAAAGCCGTTTTTATTCTCTAGAGGATAAAGTAAATTGAATTTAGAACATCGTGTGCACTAAGTTTGTAAATTAAAAAAAAACCTATATTTACTGTTATCTATGGTGCAACATTTTTTTTAATTTGTTAAAAACTCAGACTCGGAACCTTCTTGGTGTTCTTTTTTCAATTTTCTTTGTACGCGGTTCTTTACGCGGCATTTTTTCACGTCATTGTTAAACCTTATATTAAAAAAAAGAAACTTGAAAACAAGTGAAAAACTAAAATGAGTGATTCTAGCGACGAGGAAGTTTGTTTGACGCCAACAGAATTGACTGAAACTGTTAATAATGCGCAAATGAGCTTTCTACCTCAACAATCACGCGAGAAGTATTTAAAACAGTACGATATGTTCAACACGTGGCGACTAGCAAAAGGAGCCAAAACTTTCTCAGAAAACGTTTTGCTGGCATATTTTATAGAATTATCCGAGAACAAGAAAGCAAGCACTCTATGGAGTACGTATTCGATGCTAAAAGCAACAATAAAGATGAAAAAAGACATACATATCGATACCTATCCTAAATTAGTAGCATTTTTAAAAAGAGCCTCATCTGGTCATCATCCAAAAAAATCGAAGGTTTTCACAGTATCTGATATTGAAAAGTTTCTTAACGAAGCACCCGATTCCGTATATTTGGCGGCAAAAGTAAGTCAGTTGCACATTCAGTATCTACTTAAGTACATATATTAATCTCAATTAAATAGTATACTTAGTAAATGTTGATAGGCATAATTATGCGTTCATATAAATTTTGTTCATTTATCTACTACAATACATTGCAGGTTGATCTTATTATTGGAATAAACGGAGCATGTCGAACTAATGAACTAACACAACTTAATGGAGAAACATTCAGATGACTTACTATTAATTAATTTACCTAATACAAAGACAAAAAGAGACCGCAACTTTGTCATTCGCAAGGAATACGTAACGATTGTTGAGAAATATCAAGCCTTACGGCCGCCTAACACTCCAATCAATCGTTTTTTTCTACAGTATCGCAATGGAAAGTGTGTTAGACAGCCTATGGGTACTAATAAAATTGGCAGTATCCCACGAGAAATAGCAACATTTCTTGAACTTCCAGAACCCCTGTTGTACACGGGTCATTGTTTCCGACGAACTTCAGCCACACTTTTGGCTGATTCCGGAGCTGATCTCCTGTCCCTTAAGCGCCACGGAGGCTGGAAGACCAATGCAGTTGTAGAGGGATACATAGAGGATTCCATCCAAAATAAGTCTAAAATATGTGAAGGCATCGTAGGAGCCATTACACTGAAAGAGCCTCAATCGGAAACTTGGACTGGCCCTTCTACATTAAAAATAAGCCGTTATGAAACACATAACCATCTCCCTCTCTCTCCAAAATTCACGCCAAGGGAATCCGATGAATCGGTACAACTATTAAGTATGACAGACAGTTTACCGAAAAACAGTACACAAGTGACTAACACCAATATAACAGTACCAAACAAAAATATTACACTCAATTTAAATAACTATTGCAACGTTACTTTAAAATTTTCTTAATTATACTTTAGTATTATTTTATTATAATTTAAAGATTATTCTGTAATACTTACCTGTCATAATGTAGTAATTAATACCTAAACTGAAATAAAAGTGTACCTATCTTGTGATTGTAAACATTTTTTTATTGCATTTAGTCATTTCCTCGCTGAGGTGGAATGAAAAGTTACGTGTTGCACTCGAGTGCAAAGATTTTTCACCTCGTGTCCTTTTGATTCCCTCGCTAACAATTCTCAGACCCATGTTTGCTATACATATAATAGACTCCATGACCTGATTCAAAATTTGTGTACAAAAATAATAGTAACACGACCGGGGATGGATTTTGTACGCATAAATGTCAGAAAATATCTTTCCATGAGTCCTTATCTTGGCTATATGTTTGAAAAGGAAATAAACGAGTGCTCTTTAAATGAGACAGAAAAAAATTAAATAAAGTCAAGGTGTACTGATTTTATCATAAAATTAATACAAGAACTGCAACAAAGAATGCTAGAGAATCTGAAGTTGCTGAAAAACTCGATGGCATTATCAGTCTCAGTAATTTTAAAGCCCGACAGGTTAATCTCTGACTTCATAGAGGTATTAGAAAGCCTAGGACACACAGAAAATATAGATAATATTGTTCAGCAGTGGCAAACTGTTATTCTGCAGACGTGGGAAAACACCAACAATTCAGTGAAGTTTCTGAGGTGCAACAATCACGGGATGCAGCTGGAAGTACCCATATAAAGATTTGTTTGATGTTGCCACTAAAATTATGAGTTGGCCGCATTCAAATGCAGAAATTGAACGTGTTTTTAGTTTAATGAGTGCGGTTAAAAGCAAGTTACAGAATTTATTGTGTTTAGAAACAATCAACGCAATCCTTATAATTCGCACGCAGCTGACTGCTATGAACAGCACATGCTACAACTGCTACAAGTATGAACTGCCAAGTGAGGTTGTAAAAATGATTGGATCCTCCGAGAAATATAAAAAAAAGATTCGAGTTAGGCTGGTCCGTCAAGGCAAGCATAATTTTTTTAAGCAGGATTTTTTTTTTGCAGATTTTTTTAGGTTTTTAAATACTTACAACACAATTGTAAGTTGATTAATTTAATGATGTAGTTAAGTATTAAAATACATTAAAAACTAAGTTTTGAATGTGTTATGTCTCTTTTCAAATATATGCCAATTTTAGTGTTTTGAAGTCGAAAAAACCATTTATCTAGTCCAATTCGCACCGCTTTTAGTGCTCTACAGACTTTGCCTTCTGACTATCCTTAGTAGTCTGTCAGTAAACAAATCTATTTGAAATACGCGCCACGACAATGCGCGTAGTTAGCGCATTCAGCAAATAAATATAAATGTCTTAAAATTTGCAAGTATTAATAAATATGTTTTTTTTTTTTACCTTAAACCGTATCTAGGTACCTAATTTCTGTAATGTTGTAAATAATAGAAAAATTATCTATCTTATAGAAGTTTCACTTCTTACGAATCTATAATCATCATCTCAACGTTAATCCCAGTCGCATCCGAAGCCTTTTTCAGCTTTGGAGTCTGGGGTCTGCTTTACCAGTCTAACTGCAGAGACCAATTGTTGGACTTTTGAGGGCTCCAACCACCCGTAACGACTGCCATTAGATGTTCGTATGGCAACCGGAACCAACGACTTAACGTGCTTTCCGAGGCACAACCAGACCAGAGCAAATATTCATGCATACAAATATTTGCACTGCGCGGGGATCGAACCCGCCCCTCCTTGCGCAGCGGCCGCGTTCGCTACCGCTACGCCACGGAGGCAGTTATTATGTACAGACGACAGAACATCTAGCTACCAGAAACTAGCGTCCTTATTGCTAAAGAATTAAGGCTCAATATTTCACAGTTTCTGTCGTCCGTTCATATACGATCTTTTTACTCTGTTGACATTCTTCTATTAGAGCATTATGTATACCGTTTTCGTACATAAAACTATTAAGTGCGTTTTATGATGATATTATTTGCAATGTATTTCCTGGTATTCCTCAATTTCTGAATAGGGAATGGGGGCCATTTTAGCGGTATTTAAAAACATAGCTAGTAAAATTGTCAATGTCAAATGCTGACTAATGTGACGGACCTAAACTAATTTTAATTTTCTACCCTTTTCTTAATGAAATAGAAAGAAAGAGAGGCACTGAACATATATTTAGCCTATTTTGTAAATAGGGTCTTTTCATTTATTTCATTCAGAAAAACAATTTACATTGTGTCGAATGTCTACATATGCGACCTATACACAAATATAAAAAACTGAGAATTTTATAGATAAGACATTTTATACAATAAAAGCGAAATTTATACATGGTGCCAAACAGTTTAAATATAATGTCAACCAAAATCAAACACAACCACACAAGTCAAAAACAATTACCAATCGAATGTCAAAAGTTGCAAATATCCTATGTACCCAATGAATCGAAAAGAATGAATGAGGGGAATCGGTGTCACTGGCATGCCTGACAAGCATAGGTAGCCCATCTAAGAACAGTACTTATTTAAATTAAGTATTTATTACATTATTAATTATATTTATTACATTAATGCTTGTAGAAAATCGTCTCGGTTTAGGGTTGACGCTATTCATTTTAATATGAAAATTTTAAAAATGCTTGTGTTTATACAATCTTCTCATATATCAGGGTACCATCAACACTTGAGATGGACATTCTTCTATTTTAAAATAGTTCAGATAAACTGTAATCGAGAAAGCGTCACGTTGTGTGTGGTATGTATGTACTTTACGACAATATATATGTACACAAAAATCATTTTAATGCACTTGTGTATCTTAATCAAGAGCTGGCAACACTGCCGTGTGTCTGTCACTTGTCCCTTTGCATAAGGACAGGGAGCCATGCCACAAAACTTAAAAAAAGTCACTTGTTGTCCTACCTGAAACGTAGTGATTACTTGGATCATCATCATCATCAACCTTTTATAGTCCCACTGCTGGGCACAGGTCTCCTCTTATACAGAGAAGGATCATATAGTATACTAGCTGTTGCCCGCGACTTCGTCCGCGTAGAGTTCAGTTTATAGCGCGCGGTGCCGGTGGTTCCCGTTTCCGGGGTAATGCCAAGATAAATGCCTATAATATTAGGTACTGTGGAGGTTGTTTGAAACCTCACACACTTTCGCGTTTATATTATTAGTAGGATTATAAAGATACATAAGGTCTATAGCAACGTTAATTTTACCGGGTTTAAAGGTTTAGGAAAGGAAAGAAACATCAAATATCATACTTCTAATTATTTTGCGTTGGTTGGTGTTTTGGATATGCTTAGGATATTATGAAATAAGGGTTAAAAATTATTACGCTTGATAAAATATGGGCACATTTAAGTTAGTACGGTTTTAAAAACAACTTTTTTTGTTTTGCTGTCTTTTGCCAAAACATAAAGGTTTTCTGGATTTGATACACGTAAGCATGCCACATTTTGTAACCGAGTACCATTACACAGCTTTGGAGCGTCAAGATTCCTCATTAATAGGACTGGAACACCAACTTTTAGTATCAACTTATGGGATGGCACTCCTGATAATTCTAAAGAGTTGAGAAATTCTATAGGGTATGATGTAACTTGTTCAGTGTCCGTAATATTGTCCACTGACAGGTATTCGATAACATTTCCCTGAACGTTTAACATGATTTGTTCATTTATTTTACTATTTCATTAGTCGGCGCCAAAATTGCCTTTTCACATAGCCATTCTTGGTTGGCCATACTTGTTTGAAGATCCGGATAGAATTATTTAATAGGTCATCTGAGCTATCCAAATCACAATTTGACAGAAATCAGGACTCACTCTAATCATGCCGTTACTGTCGCCGTAGCCGTAGTTGGCATGCAATTTATTCCGATTTTTAAAAGAGTAGCTGCATGTTGCATATACCCGGCTTAAAAATCGTGATGAAGTTGCCCTCGCATATTCGTGGTGAGACAATTTTTTTCACGCGAACCCATAATGCAGATGCTATCAAAGAGGCATTTATTCATCTGCCGGCGGCATACCCCTAGTAATCACCGGAAGGGTCTGTCTAAAGTCACCAGCTAAAAGTACCACCATCCCTCCCATGATATCTTGGTTGCCTTTGATGTCATGCCCATTGTGCGATCTAGTGCTTCAATTGCCCTTTTGTGGAATATTATCACATTCATCCCAAACTAACAACTTCCACTGTTGTAACATTCTTCCGCGCTCACTGCTTTTACTAATATTGCATTTCCACATGAGCTAAGTTCAATGGTAACTGAGTGCGCTGTTCGCCCCGTTCCGAAAAAAATTAAAAAGAGCTCAGTTGATATAAAATAAGAGCCTGTTAAAATAATGGAAGCAATATGTACTATACTATATATATGTGCGTTAGCTCCCGTTTTCGCAACATTTTTTGTTACTGCTCTGCTCCTATAGGTCATAGCGGGATGTTGTATAGCCTAAAGCCTTCGTGGATTAATGGGCTATCCAACGCAAAAAGAATTTTGCAAATCTGACCAGTAGTTCCCGAGATTAGCGCGAACAAACAAACAAACATACAAACAAACTTTTCAGCTTTAAATATTAGTATAGATTATCTATGTCTTGGATTACTTGCTCTGTGGTCCTTTCAATAATGTCAATGTCAATGCAATTACAATAAAAACCTGTTGATTTGTTGAAAAAATGTTGCTTTTTTTCATAACAAGAAATATATTATTATTATTTTAATTTGCGCTAGCTAAATAATCTCCAGCATTTGATGGTTTATTAATCGTTCGCACGTGTTCTTGGCAAAATTGTGGCGTCCCTCCCACAAAGGCATTAATCAAGAATTAAATTGTAGCAAGTTGTTTTTTCGTTTATAATTAAAATGAGTTTAGACCCTCGAAAATATTTGGTAAAAGATTTAGTCAACAAGCCCGCGCCGATAGAAGTTTGGTTACAGGGCACGATCGAGCAAACTGTCGGCGCAGATATATTGATCATTTCCGACTCTACAGGACGAGCGAAGATTACAAAATGCGAGTCAGCACACGGTATCATTGATAAATCTTCATTAAAAAAAGGTATGAGTTTTATTAAAGCATCTTTCTGACAATGCTTGCCATTGTTTTTGTGGCTTAACTTTTTGGTTTTATTAAACCTACCTATATTGGAACTAGCTGTTAATTATTATGCTATATATAGCAGTTATATAGACTACTTCTAATTTTATCACGTACCTGATACTTGTTAACAGATCTCTGTCTCCCAAATTTACTGTAGTCTGTGATTATTGTGGAGGCATGAGGATGTGTAAAGCTCACTCATCCTCCATAGAAAAGGAGTATTCTTCAACCAGATGAGTGTTATTACTGGTGGGCACTTGCCCAATGGATGATATTGCTAAGTTGTATGTATGCTTATCTGAAGTTGTGGTGGCCTAGTGGTTAAAACACCAGCCTCTCAAGTATGAGTGTGCGGGTTCGATTCCTGGTCAGGCAAGTACCAATGTAAAAGTTACATATAACTTCAAGATATACTTAGAAAGTACTTTCTAAGTATATCTTGGACACCAATGACTGATTATAAGGTGAAGGATAACATCTTGAGGAAACCTGGACTTTTAAGTCTGAAATTGCCAACCCGCATTGAGCAAGCATGGTGATTACACTCAATCCTTCTCTGTATGAGAGGAGACCTGTGCCCAGCAGTGGGACGATAAAAGGTTGATGATGATGATGATAATGTATGCTAAATGCACGGTAAACTCTGCTTGAGAGTTGTAGAATTTGTGTGACGTCACTAAAATGCATTGCAAAGAATAGAGGTAAACAAACTGTTGCTAGACAACAACTTGTTTACAACTAAATGCCAGATGTTAACAACCTTTTCTAGGGAGATTATTTTCATACATGTTATAATCCTACTTCCTACTAATATAAGAAGTTTATTAATGTTTATAATTTGTAAAGAAGGCTTAACGAAATATGACACACACATAAGCTAATTTCCTAATAGATAACATTTTTGATGATTATATCCTTCAATGACATATAAAACTTCAATGACATATATTGGTATATAAAAAAAAAAAAAATAATAAAAAAAAAGCAATAACAAAAGGTTAGCCTTCTACACTTGGAAGTATTATAATGTGTTGTGCAGTCAAAATATGCAAAATTGGATCATAAAAAGAAATTCCCCAAAATGTGTTTTATACCTGGGTATTGTCCATGTTTCTTTTTTGTAGGGCTACCACGTAAAATTAATGACGACTTAATGGTTTTTTGAAATAGCATGTTAATGTGCATATTATTTGAGTGATTCTAGTAAACTATGTTGCAATATTAAATAATCATGTAAATAACAGATTTGTAAAATGTGAGTTGTGATAACCCTAAATTAATTTGTTTATCTGTATACTGTATTCTTTATCAAATTTAGCACAAGCATAGCTAAATATGCATGCTATCTTCTGTAATTTAAGGAGCCAACATAATAAAAGCAATCATTACATGGCATTTTTTTAAATCGTTAGATAAAGGAGTAATTCTTAATTACTCCTGTATCATCCATTTAAACTCACATATACAAACAGCCAGACTCGGAACAACTACTTGTAGGCCATACAAATATTTGTTCCATTCGGGAATCAAACCTGTGACACGCAGCGCAGCAGTCAATCGCTCAGCCACTACACTAACCGTGTCATCTATGACATGTAATAGCTTATAAACCCTCATTAATTTGTTTATTTTTGTAACAAGTTATTAATTTGCTATGCTGTTTTGCAACCATGAAACTCATTTTCTACACTCAAGTACTATCTACAGGTACATATTGCTGTATAATAGGCACAGCAGTAAGGACAAAAGGGCTCCCTGAGGTGCAAGCTAGCAAGTTCATTGACTTAACTGCACAACCTCACATGAAAATCGCTTGGGAAGCCGAAGTAAAAGAAGCAGACCTATTCTTAACAGGAAAATTAATACCAACTATTTAATAAAATAACAAGTTTAAAAAAGAAGGTGTTTTATTCCATCACCATACAAAATAATATACATTATTCACTTTGATTGTGACAACAAAACGGATGAGCCAGAAATTGCCCTCCCATGGAATTATTCAGTTTTCTTCATATCACAGATCATCAATAACAATCGCGTTATACAAATCACTTAAAACATAAATGCAATTTCTGGCTTTAATAAAAGTCTTTGAAAAAAGTAAAAAATAACATCTCATTATTTGTTGATTATTGCTTATAATAAGTGGCATCTAATGCTTATAACCAGTAATATATTAGCATTCAATCATATACATATATTTCAAATTATATAACCAATTTCCATGACCGTTACAATATACATATTTCTAACTTAAATCTTGGCAGGGGACTTCAACAAGGGGCCAAGTTTTTGGGCCAGCATAAGGTTGCCAGCAATCTTTAGCTTTCCCTTCATGTAAGCAGCTTGTGGGCTGAGTGATCCTGCCGCAATTGCTACCATATCAGCATCAGATACCGTCAGGGTTGTGTCAGCCTTTCCATTCTTGGGTGTGCCTTCATATACTGCAGGAGTCTTGAGGTCCAAAGCTGTGTACACAAAGAGTCATAAGTATCATGGTTCATGGTAAATATTATTACAATCTAGAATAAAATTATGCGTTTTAATGGTATGTAAAACGTATATCATCACTATGAAGATTAGGAAAACTGAAGTATTTTATGGACTCTCTTGCCCATTCTTCTCCATACGAAAATACATAGTTATTTTTTTTACATCTTGACAACAAAAAAATACTCCAGGAAGAAGGCATAACAAATAAGCAGTCCTGAAAACTACTTTGATTTTATGTTGGAGCGAAAATAAGTTTAGCGTGTACTGTTTTTGACTGCACGGTAGCGTAGCGCAATGGGTAAGCTATTGACTGCGTGCCGCGGGTTGGATTCCCACACGGAACAAAAATATTAGTATGAGCTACAAGTAGCTGTTTCGAGTCTGTTTGTGTATGTAAGTTTGTTTGTAAATGTACCCACGATACAAGAGAAATTTAGTGTGGGGCTGCGTTATTTCTTTTTTTTTTTTTTTAAGAGATCACAATCCAAGGACGCAGAGATGAATAATAAAAAACTCATACTCACTCCAAGATTTAACAGTCTTTCCATTCTCAGTGATATTATACAGGAACACGGCCCCGATGCTCTTAGCCAAATCCTTGTTCTTGCCAACTTCCTCCTGGATCTTGGCGAAGAGTGCATCACTCTTGAAAGCGCCACCAGATGGCGCTGAAGCGGTCTGCTTCGCGGCTGAGCTTGAGCCTACTTGGCCGGCTACTACGTTCTTCAGATCGACGTAGGCACCTAAGAAGAAAGAAGATTTATTAATATTGATGAAGATTCGCTTGAGCTTACTTTGTAGTATTAGGTTCATGTATAATAAATTGTTTCTCTAGTTATGCGTCAGACAAAACAGTCATACCGTGGAAAAATGTGTCAAATAGTATAAGCCCCGCAAGTTGATATTGCGATTGGCAGCCATCTTCGTTACGTAGTCGAACTAGCACCGTCAGTACCGTTCGCAAGACAGAAAACCGATCAAGGAACGGGCGTTGGAGTGTTCTCACAAGACCTCAACACAGGGCCGCGCCGCCCCTGTGTGCGAAGTGTGCGGCGCACACAGGCGCCAAGTCAATAGGGGCGCCGCGCCGCCTTTGCCACCTAAATTATTTTTGTTTCCTAAATTATTGTTTTTTTGTAATAGAGTATCGATAAGTAAGTAGATACAATAGGCGCAACATAGGTCTTGTAAACAACAAGACATACTTATATTAGGTACACTTATTGAACAAGTCTCTCAATGTTCATATAATTATTAATATTTACGTTTATGGTTTCATTTCACACTTAGGGTTTTAGTTTACATTACATACGATCTCAACTTTAAAAGGGCGGCAGTTCTTTTGAACCTCAAACCACACTCAAACAAAGTATTAGTTATTTTGAAGCGTTTTATCGAACGAGATATCCAAAATAAAACAATTGATTGAACAATCATTTGAATTTTGATTGAAAGTGTGTGTAAGGTGCGCATTGAATTTTTATAATAAAATAATAGTTTGTGTATTACTTATTGTTTTAACGATGAGTGATAGTAATCATGATTAAAAAAAAGAAATTATCTGATCACCAGAATCTAATAAGGAAAATTAAACAAGAAGAAGAACGTAATAAAAATAAGTAAATATTTTGCGGCACTACCATCCACTTCCACACAATCATTAGAGACAGAAACCAGTCATGTTATCGATAAGTGTTATTAAATCTGATTCAAGAAACGCTTCATGTCGTGGTATGTACCTTTTATGTGATTTTATATACAAATAATTATAACTTCTATTTGGGATATTTTAAAAAAATGATATTTTTTTTCAATTTTGAATAGAAAGATTGCCTTTTTTCTGACCGGTTTAGAGCTGAGCTTAGACGCAAGGAACTGACTTACAAACAATGTTCACGTACGAATGATAGGTACCGATTTCAAAAATATGCCGACTTATCTTGGAAATAAAAATCAAAATGAAATAATTTGCATACAAATACAATACTGCATTGCAACCAAATTCAACATTTTATTTTAAATTTATGTCGAATTAATAAATATTTTTCAATAATAGGTACTAGATTGTACTCCTGACGTTTCACAAGTAGAACAAATTAAGTAGTATAAGATTTGTCAATTTTAACACAGAAACTAGAAAGTTAGAAACAAGAGAGCATTTCCTAGCTTTCTGCCCAATTACCGATATAACTGGCGCTGGATTAACGTCATTTATTATAAAAAAAAACTTATTTAAAAAAAAGACAGCCGGCTTCCCTGTATATACCGGTTCATGGTCATGGTGTTTTTGGTGTTTGTATATTCATTTTTGCCACCGACTTCCGAAATTAGTTATTTTTCACTTTGTAGTGTTTTTTTTTTCTTGTGGAAGTCGGTTGTTTTCTTTGTAAAAAAAAAGTTTTTATTTTACACTTTTTAATTGTGAAAAGTACTGTTCAGCTGCATCCGGTTAGATTGGATGCTGACACGACAAGCAAACGACGTAATGTTGTTTACTTTAATTTTTACCCGTAATTTTAGTCTAAAAATGGAGCCATTGAACCGATTTCTATAAAATTCCTTTGAGACCAAAATGAAAGTATGAACAATGACGCGATTACGGAACTTAAATTCAGTCTCTTGATTATAATTGATTGTTGCATAAGCGTGACGAGTAGGTAGTGGTTGTCCTATGTTAAAGTTCAATGCTGTAAATTTTTGAGGAATTGCCTCAACTGCCTATAAAGTCTTCATCATCAGATTTATTGCAAACCATCGTTTTAACCCATATAGGTGCAAAGTTCTCATCAATATAAATGAATTAATTCCACGCACAATGTTGCTAAGTACTGTAAACCGTTGAGGAGTTCCCTTAACTGTTCTTTGTCTTCATCATAAAACCCCTAATGACAATCACAATACGTCAAGGTGTAAAGCTCTTATCAATACAAATTAATCAAGCACAGACACTAGGTAGCTGCTGTGAATCGTTGAGGACTTCCTTCGACTGTCTCCCGGCTCCATCATCACATCTACCCCAGACTTTATTACACCGTAGTGCTTTAAAATACCTACTTAATGAAAATACTTAGAAATGCACTAGTCACCCATACGATTTTTGAAAGTTCCCCTTGATTTCTCTGGTCTTCCATCATCAGATCCTGACCTGGTGACTATGGGATCAACTGGAAAGTATACCCATTCAAACAAAAATAGAATTTTGCAAATCGGCCCAGGCGTCGTCGAGTAATTGGGGAACATACATAAAAAATAAAATATTTCGACGAATTGATAACCTCCTCCTTTTTTAGAAGTCAGTTAAAAAGAGGCGCTTCATAGGTTCCGCACACAGGCGCAGCCGCGGGTCGGCGCGGCCCTGCCTCAACATAAATATATCCAGACCGCTAGGGATGCTCAACACAGTCTATCAAGCAGAGTGTGTGGGCATAACTCTGGCGGCCCTAGCCATAAAAGCCGTGTGCGTTCGCGCAGCGGAATGTTGTTGAATTTAAAGATTTTAAATATGCAGATATTTAGTGTATGACGTCGTGTAATTGTGTATGGTAAAAAAAAATTTGTGCGTGCAGCCATTGTGAAGAAATTCACCAAAAACTGATTCCGCTGGGCGAACGTTGTCCTGGCGGAACTTTTTTTAATCCATTGACTTTAGAAAAAAGAGATGTGTCCAAAAATTAGTGTGTATTTGTGTGTAATTGTGTATGTATGAATAAAATTTGTGCATGCATAGACTTCGGAGAAATTCAAGTTTCCGCTGCGCGAACGTTTGGCCATTAGCTAGTTTTCATATAAACCGCTTAGATAGAAAGCTGTAGATTTTTACATATGTTGTTTTGAATTTGTGCATATTTGTGTACAAAACAGATTTAGAAAAAATCGTAGGGCTAAAAAGATAAAAATATAAACGTAAAACACGCTTTTTAGGTCATAGTTCTTAAAGTATGCACTTTGGGGTCTAGATTTTCACGTTTATACAAACCTTGTAAGTGTCTGCAAAATCTAGACCCCAAAGTGCATACTTTAAGAACTATGACCTAAAAAGCGTGTTTTACGTTTATATTTTTATCTTTTTAGCCCTACGATTTTTTCTAAATCTGTTTTGTACACAAATATGCACAAATTCAAAACAACGTATGTAAAAATCTAAAGCTCTCTATGTAAGCGCTTTATATGAAAACTAGCTAATGGCCAAACGTTCGCGCAGCGGAAACTTGAATTTCTCCGAAGTCTATGCATGCACAAATTTTATTCATACATAAACAAATATACACTAATTTTTGGACACATCTCCTTTTTCTAAAGTCAATGGATTAAAAAAAGTTCCGCCAGGACAACGTTCGCCCAGCGGAATCAGTTTTTGGTGAATTTCTCCACAATGGCTGCACGCACAATTTTTTTTTACCATACACAATTACACGACGTCATACACTAAATATCTGCATATTTAAAATCTTTAAATTCAACAACATTCCGCTGCGCGAACGCACACATAAAAGCCAGAAGAGTTGCGGACACGCGAGTCCGCATACTCACTGACAGTGCTTCCGTCCTCCAATCCCCAAAGCAGGGATGCATCACATCAAGTCTAATACTTGAGTGCCACGATGCATTGGAACAGATAACCGTACCAAACCGCAACACTGTGAAACTACAGTGGATAAAGGGTCACAGCGGTTCACTGGGCAATGACGCAGCTGACGAGCTGGCTAGAAGGGCATTCAGCGCGGAGATTTAGTGGTCCTCGTCACCGGGCTGCAGGCAGTCCAGGGAGGCCATGCCATCCCTGGATGACAGGCTAACCAAAAGGTTGCTGCGCCTGGATAGGAGGAACCTACAATTGATGACGGGGATCATTACGGGCCACTGCTCGCTGAATAAGCATCTGCAGTGCAGAACCTGCATAGAGGCTGACGAGACAGTTGCGCATGTACTCTTCGAGTGTACAGGCGTTACACAAATTAGAAACGAAACCATAGGAGCACCAAGATCTTATACAGATGTTCTCAACAGGCTGGGAGACCTGATGGGTTTCTGGAGAGAGGTGGGCTGGCTGGAATAACCGCCAAAGGCCGCCATGGGCCACGCACAATGGTCCGCTGGAGGGACTGAGTGCGGAAACCAAACCAATAACATAGAACCGTTCGTAAGATCATCCCGCGCTTACGTGCTTACGCGCCTCGAATACTTGTTAAAACTTTTTGTTTTTGTTATCGTGTCTTATTGTTTTTCTTGAGTCTTGTTACCTGTTGCCCGTAGAAATGAGTAAGAAATTAATTAGAATTAGAAATTAACTGGTTAGAAAAAAAATCTTGTAGATACTAATAAAAAGATACTCGTTCCCTTGAAATTCGATAATGAAATGAAAGTTTATTTGTCAGAATATGGATGAGTAGGTATAAAGAGTGTATGTATAATAAAATTAGAAAATACAAATAAACCCATAACCTTAGCTTATTAACTTTTTTTTTGCTAGCTGGCTTTTGCCCGACGGAAGACGTCACGCAGCTGTTATTGTGACAAGGTTCTATGGCAATATCAACGTGCGGGGCTTTTAAATAGCCTAATTGGCTCCCCTCGGTTTGCCTAAAGCGGTTATACTTCACCATCACCTATCATGCAGGCTATTTTAGATGCTTCATCTCTGTATTTTTACAATTAAATTGCTTATTCCAACAGATAAAGGGTATACTGTATAAACTTCCCGTCTTAAAGTACACAATACATACCAGCGATAACAACGTTGCCGGTCTCCTTGACCTTCGTCTGGAAGTGGACGCGCTTGCCTTCGAGCCACATCTCTGTGACGAGGGTCTGGCCAGGAAGAACAGGCTTTACAAAGCGAACCTTCAGTGCTTTCACATTGCTGGGGTCGTTGCCTCCGTACCTGGGTGATTGAAATTACCTATATATTACTATAATATACTTTTTTTGTTTAATGAATAGTTAATTTTGTATAATTAATAACATCCTATTTATAAGATAAACGCGTTGCCGGACTTCCTTGAGAAGCTGGGGTGGGATAAATAATCGATTTTCCTACCCATACGCAAAATACGAGAATTAAAAATCAAACGTCATTTATTCAAATTAGGCTTCACTCTTTGAACGTCAAAAATACATAAGACAGTATCCAAAAAAAAACTCATTCATTGCAGCCCGTATAACCTATATTCCCGATTGATTCTATTGCAGGAATGTAAAGTTGCAATAGTTTTGTAAGATAACATTTTAATTCTGAATAAATATTTATTTTGTTTTGGGCAGGCTAGCGAGCTTTACCATCAACGATTGCATCACTGTTTATCATCAGGCGGGATTGCGGTCACGGTCTAGTTTATCGTTAGGTACTAATACATATTATAAATCGGAAAGAGAGTTTGTTAGTTCCGCTTTCACGGGGTAACTTCTACACAGATTGCTCGGAAATTTTGTAGGTGTAAAGTTAGAAGTCTGGATTAAATAATAGGGTACTTTTTATCCCGGAAAAAATTGATATGCCCCAGGGAAACAAAAATATTGTTAGCTTCATACCAGTTAGGTGATAGATGGCGCTGTGTGTCGTTTAAAACAAGGTAATATAGTGCAAACGAATATGCACATGTAAACTTAGAAGCGATAATTATTAATCCCCGAAATTGAAAAATCTAAAAAGCGCGATATAACCGAATTCCACGCGAGCGGATAGCTAGTAATTTATAAAAAAAAGGCCACCAGAATTAATTTCTCAAATAGTATAAATTAGTTCAAATATGTCTATACTTTCATTATTAATGAAAAACACGCTTTTTCAGATCGCACATAATCAGATGATATATTGCCCTGCATTTAGAGTGTGCTTGGAATAGCTTCACGAGTAGGAAAAGACCTGTTTGGTCTCTTTCTCTTTTCTCTCATCTTCACCTAGGGATGACTAGAAAGGGAGCAACTGCCAAGATTACGACTAATTGAGAAATCCGGAAGAAAAATAGATGTTCTGCCAAGTCCAAATAAATTGTAATAAAAGCACTACTTACCTCGCAGATTAGCGGTACTTCAATTGGAAAAACCGACGCCATGGTTTTATTGTTCCATGGCTCTTGATAGTAAGCTTCAACGTTATATTGAACATAATAAACAACTTGAAATATACTCACTTAGCCAATACATGTCTGGCAGAGAATCCAAGCGACGCCATTCCGTGGAGGATTGGCCTCGAGTATCCACTGGCGCCCGCTACGTTAGGGTCAATGTGGAGTGGGTTCAGGTCCCCAGATAACCTAGAAATTAAAATTACAGAAACAATTCAAAACCCATTTTCCCTTAACACAAGGATTTTTTTTTTCGTCTACTCTGTTTACACCACCGAAATAATTATTGAATTACGAACTTTCTAACCGAAAGCAGTTCTTTATTTCAAAATGACAGTTTAGTTCGGTACTAAGTAATAATAATATTTGCTTCAACGACATTCTTATTTATGATTCAGGAGAATAGTTGTTAATTTTTGGTCTATACCTATTGGTATTCTCAGTTTCAGTGGAAAGGCCCGTATCACTACTAAAAATATTAACGTCAAAATTACCTGTAAAGTGCCGCTTGGTCTTCAGCAGTGCGCTGCTCAAGCACAGCATCAGGGGCCCGCTTCGGTACCGGTTGTACTTCTACGGCATGCTTGCTGTTGCGGGGGCCATTGAACCCACCCTGGCCCAGCACGAAAATGTGCTGCTGTGTGCGGGCTACTAATTGCTTGTTCTGATAGATCTCGCCTAGGTGTAAAGGAGTAATAAATTATAACTTATGGTCGTAAACCCACATACAATTTAATAGAACGGTAAATTCAATTTATTGGTTTTGGTTAAAATTTCCCCAAACAGGCCTTTATTTGACTATCAAATTGTCTGTCATCGAATCATGAATAAGTTATACATACATTGTTAATATATTCAAATCTGATTCAATAGCGAACTACACGATTCATGTAAAAGTTGCATTTGAATTACATACATATCTTAATTACAATACTTTTCAAGTACCTATTGCATTGTGTGTTGTGTAAATTTAGGTATCCAAAGTTCAGTATATTAGTGCAAGAAATGCTAAAAGGAATTTGAACAAACATCGTAACGTATCGTATTAATCTTTTGAACGCCAATCACTTCTACACAAGTTCTCGATTTTCGTGCCCTCAGCGCCACTACTTGATTAGAAGTAATCACAGAATAAAATAAATTTACGACTTTTACAAGACCTTTTATTTTGTTTTTATGGAAATTTGCCCTGTTATCAACCATATTTTTAACTTTTTCACCCATAATAAGTTTTTATTTGTTTAATTTTCAATAGAAACAAAAACGCCAGAAAATATTTTAATGCCCCCAGCGCCAATTACTTGATATCAAGTAAGCCAGTGATGGGACACGACGAAGACCTCGCTATATTTCATCTCGTCGAAATGATCATAAATACTATTATTGCAAGAAAATAACGTAAATATATAATATTTTATAAATATTGTACACTTTAAACTAGGTTTTATTCACCTTAATCAAGAATTAATAGGTTTTCCAATCATTGTCGATAGTGAAACCC
Source organism: Sesamia nonagrioides (assembly GCA_017933935.1). Taxonomy (NCBI): domain Eukaryota; kingdom Metazoa; phylum Arthropoda; class Insecta; order Lepidoptera; family Noctuidae; genus Sesamia; species Sesamia nonagrioides. The sequence goes on from JADWQK010000081.1 coordinate 4,041,494, forward strand.
CGTTTGAAAAACCCATCCCTACAAAGTTAGTTAGTTAGCGGTCCGTACACGCCACCGACGTGTATAGAAGGAAATCTGTGACGTCATAAGCGGACGGGTTTCAAGGTCATAGTGACCTTGTGCATTTTAGCGTAGAGCAATGTTTACATCTTGAGTTGGCGCACGTGTCCTTCTAAAAAAATTGTGACTGTGAATATGACGAATTATTGCGAGTTGTTCAAGCCTGAATCAGAATTTTGAAATAGTTCGTCGTCTTGACATTCCGTTAAGTCGTCAACTTCCGTTTCAGGAATTTTCTTCAGTTTTCTATTAGTTTCTACAAACCAGAAAAATAATTGCGAGTACCTATTTAGCGACACCATTAAAAAAAAGGTCTTGTGTAAAACAGACACTTACCCTCCATTTTATTTTATTTTTTAAAATGTAGAAAACCACGTATTTAGCTTCTATTAATTGTATTTGTTGTAAGTAAACGAAATAAATTATGCAGGAATCGGTTGAGTTTATGCACGTGTAACTCGACCACAGTGAATATAAAATATATACCATAGAAATCTAGACATCCCTAGAACAGAAAGGATTTGACGTGCCTCGAGCGCCAACTACTTGATATGAAGTAGAAGGATTACATTTGGAGACAAATAGGGATGTGCCTTGTAGAACACACGTCTAATAAATTTAAAATTCTTTTCTTTATTGTGGGGAATATATCCAGGTTTTCATATTGTTTTTTTTTATGAAATAAAATAAAATATGAAATTACGATTACAGTTTTTATTTAGCTTCGTAAATTGGTGAATAAACATTATTTTATATGTATAATATTATTTGTCGATAGGACACTAATCCCATCCCTACGTTTTACTATACATACGTTATACATTTGTAGTGTGGCGCAGGAGGACACATCGCGTATTATATAGATGGGCGTTCAAAAGGTTAATCGTTCCTTATCTGCTGATATCACGCGCATGTGCCTTTCGGTGTCTGTTCTCGGCGCCGCACAGTGTGAGATTTCGGCAATCTAGCGGAATTTTATTAGATTTTCCAACTTTGTGATTTTTTTCACTAACCCTGGTATTCAAGCAGCTAAATATCCCAGTCGAAAGGAAACGTGGCTTACTGGCACTTTAGTCAACCGCAGTATGGGTATAATGGATCTTAAAACTTGTATAGACAAGCACGCGCTCGGATCCCCGCGACAGCCGTCCAGCTTAGGGCATGTTTATACGATTGCTGTGTCGCTGTGTCTCGGCTAAGTGGTCAGTGCTGTTTTTCTACAATATTGCCCATATCTACAGGTAAGATCCTGCATTTTATTTTAAATATTTGCTAAATAATTAGATAGAAAACAGTTGTTTAAAAAAATGGTGTTGTCTTTATTGATAAAAAGTAGGTTTTGGTTTTTAAAAAGGGTTTTAATTATGTGTTCCAAAGTGTTCCACCCTAAAACTTGATTCTACCTGTAGCTTATCTATTATACTAGCCAGATTATTAAAAAAAACTTGCGCATGTTTGCGCGATTACGTTAAATCGTATTTTTTCAGAAAATGGCACACATGTTTACATGGCGAGCATTATTCGATGTGTGGGACCAACCTCATTCAAACAAGTTGGAGGTTGTTTCAAACTTCATAATGGAACAAACAGGAGTCAGACAGATGTCTTCTAATACAAAGGCCAAAATACGGAAATGTGTGCATAGTATACAGGTTAAATGGGACAAAACTAATCGCCACCGAAAGAGATTTTTAACTGACAACGCAGCGTGGTTGGAAGAGCAGGTCTCCTTCGACTTTGCGCCCGATCCTTCAGTAAAACAAAATACAAGCGATAGTCCAGACTAGGAAAATCAAAGGGCTTGTCGAATCGACAAACCCTGAAGAACTGTCGAAGGCTGTTGAGCTCTAATTACGCAAGGCAAGAAAATGCGACTCGGCTGCGATCGTAAAGGAACTTTGTGTTTCTTCTCCTACAAGGGGCACCAAAATATAGAAAGCTCGAAATGCGTCACTCGATAAAGTGTCAAAATTATCAGTAGTTTTCCGATCGATACACACAAATTTGGTGAATATCTTCGATGTACTTTAGAATTGTACCTAAGCCATTATGCTTAATATTACATGCCTGTAAGTGTCCACAAGATACGGTTTCACGGAAAAGAAATCATAGACGCAAACATTTTACCTATAGGCCAGTTATCAGAGGAGGCCCAAGAGGCCAGAAATAAGGACAACCGAAAATATAGGGAACTGTTTACCAGAAAATCATCCAGGATTCTTACCAACACTGACCTTGTTCATCGATTGTTAATTACATCTGACCCTTATGTCACTAGTCTTCGTGCTAGTCCCAGAACTAAACATTCAAACATATTGCCAGAAGTTTTAGAAATGTTAATGGAGCCTGTTGTAAAATCTGTTCACTCTAATAGCAACAGGAATATTGATACAGATGCATAATACGTTTTTCTTTTCTTTCTTGTCACCAATTTTTATTTTTTGAAACAAAAAAAACGTTTGGTTAATTCTTTAAAGTTTTCTGTGAGTTTACTTGGCTGCATTAGAAGCCAAGAGAATAAATGTCTTTTTATATTTGACGCCAACACTTATCAAAAGTAGGTATGTGTGTACGTACTAAGAATAATGTTTTTTTGAACAATAAACAACATGCAAAACGTTTAAAACCTCTTATTGTTTATTTAAACGTTTATCCTGATAAAAATATCAATTAGAATCGGCTAAATGCCATTTTATTTTCTTCAATGAATAAAGTTCCCCTAGATTGCCGAAATCTCACACTGTGCGCCGCCGCTTGCTCTCAAAATCGGCATCATATACTGAATATTATATTACATACATGCGCGTACCCAGGCACCCAAGGAAATCTCGCAGAACATATGTGAATTCACCTGATTACTAAACAACGTATAAATGAGGACTTATATCTAACTTTTAAATAAACCATGCAGTAGGCACTGACAAAATTATTGCTGTAATTGCCAAAAAACCGTGTCCGACTATAGCGCACAAAAATTGCTCACTCTAAAATTTACTTGCGCCCCCATAGGCCGGACTGGCCCACCCCTAGGCCTGACTCCCCAAGGACAGAAGCTCGGTACGCCCATGGTTACATTACATACTACTTACAAAGACCATGATACTCACTGTTAGTGATGGAAATAGCGCTTGATCCCTTATCCAATGTGTCGACAGCGTAGGTGCGGATGTCGAATTCACCCTCTGTTCCGGGGTAGTCACCCACGAACTCGATGAACTGTTCTCCGTGTAGTATCTAATGAAGACAAGCTTTGTTTTACTATTATAGACATCATAATTTTGCTAAGTTTTCTAATGAGTATTACGATCACGGAAGATGATTGACTTGAATGAAAGTGTGATTTATTTAATCATTGTATATTTATCTGATATTTGCCTAACGGAAAACACGATTCGTTTATTTTGACTCGATAGTTATATTTTTCGAAATTATGAATCATTCTGGGCTTTTTAACAAATATCTGTTACACTTATTGAGTTACAATCATTAATTATCTTGCATTAATACAATCACACTCTTTTTAAAATTATGCCTAAAGGAAATATTTCCATTGTATTTAATTTTTAAGAAATCATCAAAAACAGTTTTGAGACTTACGACCTTTACTTTCGTGCTATAGCGTTTCGACCGTTGCTACGCGATATTCTGCACTATTGACTACCGCGCAATGCACAATGCCCCGGGGCACGGTTCTGAAATCAGTCTCGCGCCACGCGCTCTCGAGGAAGGATCTGTGCTCGTTGCGCTCACGCCTGACTACGAAACACGATGGGAAATAAAACAAATAAAAAATATATTTCGAAAAGAAATTGTTTAAGGATTTAGCTAAACGAGGAAGAGAGTCTAAAATGTAAGTATTTACGTCTACTTAAATTTATATTTATTTTGGTGAAACACGAAATTTGACGTTTGAACATCAAATTCACACAAACCTGTCAAGTTCACAGAAACCTGTGGAGTAGCCGAATGGACTTTTAGATATTTTTTTTTCTTTATTTAAATATTTCTTTTTATATAAAATATTTCTTTCGCAGGAACAAACATGTTGACGTAGAACAGGAATCTATGGAGTTACCTACTGAACATTTTAATTTATTGACAGTTCCAGTTCCGTGAGCATTAACTTTTTCTCTTCTATTGATTTCTATTTGACTTTTTTTTATTTACTGTATGATGATTACATTATTTTTTAGTGTTACGGAATCCGCAAATGATAAAGAGAACACCCTGATATGGTATGTAGTTTATACTTATGACCCTAAGTAATCTTTTTGATATATTTTTCTAAACTGTCCAGTGTCTTTGATCTATTTACGCGAACCCAATTCATTGTAATTGTAACACACTATGGATTATTGCGATTTTTTTAAATAACTTGAAATTTTTAACTGATTATTTTTTTAGGAATGCTGTGAACTTAGTGGAAGAAGAATAGTTGATATAAAATTGTTTTTAGACGAATTAAAATGCGTTGCAACTCATGAATCTCTTTTCGATTGTGGGATGAGTCATATACAAGTAGTTTCCGAACAACAAAAGGGACTACATTCGCAATTAAAATTGCAATGTGCAAAAAACGGTTTGTAATAAATACCACGAACCCGGAAATTAACAAAGAAGCTATAGCAGGTACAATGGCCAGCGGCGGCGGCTATATTCACAAACTGTTGAAAAGTCACAGAATTCGATGGTTCCAGCCTTTGGCAAAAAAACAAAAATAATAGCTGGCAATGTTGCTTCTCATTCTAGAAGCCTCATAGAGGATGTGGACAGCAATGCTGTTGAACAATTTAATTCCGTCATAGCGAAATTAGTCGGTGGAAAACGAATTAACTACTCCCAAAGGCGTGGTTATCAAACACGATGTGCAGGAGCGGTAATATCGTTTAACACAAAAAGGATTCTCTCCACTGTGTCCAGAAATGTACATAATAAATCACCCCACAAAGGAATCAAAACGTTCGAGAACGAAATTTGTTTAAAAAGAGAAAAAACAGACTGGCTGAGCGTAAGAAGAAGAGAAGGTTTACAGCTAATGTATCTTCGGATAAAAACTACGGAGAGAATGCAGAGCAACCAGATATGGACCCAGAAACTTTTGAACTTGCAAAGAAAACTTTTCTCGCGAATTTGCAAATTACGGAAGAGGAACGTATACATATTAATAAACAAACAGTTTTGCAGGGTCAGTGTAGTGAGTGGCTTGAGCTGAGGCGAAACCTATTAACGGCCTCTAATTTTGGAAAAGTGATAAAACGGAGAAAGACAAAAAGTTGCAGAAACATCGTTAAAAACATGCTGTACAGTACTCCGATTGATCATGTTTCGTCTATACAACACGGCAGACAGTATGAAACAGTAGCTCTACAGCAAATTAGCACAGAACCAAAATATTGAAATAAGGAAATGTGGTCTTTTCATAGATGACAAACTACCCTTTTTAGGAGCCACGCCTGATGGTCTGGCGGATAATATGGTGGTAGAAGTCAAATGTCCAATAGCTCCTTATAAAATTGGTAATATAGATGCTGCTATTGACCAAAATAAACTACATTTTTGGAAGAAGGACAGAAATGGCCATGTGAGTAAATTTTAGTTACAAATGAATGAAAGATCAATGGTCTTATATTGCCTTCTTTTATTTACGTGAACACATTATGAATCAAATTAAAATAATAATAATAATTTATTAAATGACAACAAAGGTCCAATGGCTAGTAACTTATCTACTAAGGGTTAGTAATACTTAAAAAACTAATCAAGACTGCCGCACAAGCAAAGCTAACCAGTGTCTTAGCACTGGCGCATCGAACTTGTCGGCCATGGTCTGTAGGATGCTGTTGGCGCTGGTCCTAGTTCTACCGAGCAACGAGGCCGCCTTCTTTCTCACGATGGCATAAAAGTCATCCACTCGCGCCAAAGCAAACATGCCCGACGCACTGCAATACCTAGGCAACCCCAACAGCACCCGAAAACCATTATTATATTGCACACGCAGGGCGTCTAGAGCTTTCCGCGTACAGTTAACCCAAAATGTTCACATGTTGATGAAAATTAATAAACTCCATTTTTTTCATGTTACAGGTGCACATAAACAAAAAGTCGGACTGGTACTTTCAAGCACAGGGTCAAATGCACATAGCGAAGAAAGACAAATGTCTATTTGGGGTTTGGTATGGTGACAAAAAATTAAAAATCGAAGTGATTGAAAAGGACGATTACTTCTGGAACAAGGAAATGGAACCCAAATTAGTATCTTTTTATATGGACTGTTTGTTGCCTGAATTGGTAGACCCACGACATCCCAAAAAAAAGATGATAAGGGATCCACAAAACGTAAGAGCCCAAGTTTCAAATAAAAATGATCTTTCAGAACATGCATGTACAAATGCACAACCACCGTTAAAAAAGAAACGCAAATTAGATTTCAGTGAAATATAACTCTATTTCAGAAAATCAATCGTTTTATCTATATTTATTCTCAATTACAATTAATGACGCACAAATCTAAATTTATTTATTGACTACTTTTTATTGTTTTTTTATTGATTCTTTTTTTTTTCGAAACACTTAAATTATATTCATGGTTATATTTTATTATTATTTTTTATTATTCTCAATTACAATTCATGACGCAAAATTCAAATTAGTTAATTTACCTAAATGGCAATTTTTATTTTAATAAGTTTAGTGCTTTATAAATTTAATTAAGTTTAGTAGTAGTAGTACTACTAGTAGTTGTTTACGTAAATTCCTTGCTAATCAAAGAGTGATTGTATAAAACTAATCAAAATACTTTTTTTTTGTGATAACTATTTAATTCACACGAGTATAATAAACTTGTACTTATCTAAAAAATCATATGTGGTGTTTGTTACTCTCCCTACCCAACACAAAAAAAAATTACAAGACACTCTATGCTTTCTGTGTTCGCAATTCCAGACACCGACCGCGTGGTTGACGAGTGTCCCTAGCGGGTAGCGGGGTGTGTAGGCGGGGCTAGCGTGTTTTGATTTTTTTGACAGCCCACTCTTAAAGGTATTTATTGTGACATGTACAGGAAGATCTTAAAACTGAACTAAGTTAAACAAATAATACAAAAAAAGTAACAAAAATCAGTCCCTTACGAGGCCAAAAGGCTCTTAGCATAATGCTTCGACATTTAAAAGGTAAATGTGTGGCAAATATTTTTAGGTGTTTGTTAGGGTCGCGCTCTTAGCTCGTGGCTAAATAATAACAATCATACGGGTCGATGGAAGGATAAGCTATAACTCGCGCGAGTTAACTGTGCACCTCGCTCTGTGACGTCATTCGGATGGTACCGTTTGCAAAAAATGAAAGTTATGTTAAAAAAATATAACTTAATTTTTTTTTTATGTTAATAAAAGGTCGTTTTGATGGTAAAGCGTCATAAGTCATAATACTAGGACATGACGTTTTGCAATTAAATTGATACATATGGACTAAAATATAATGTTGGTGCAATCAACAGGCTTCACTAACGCGTCGAAAATGTAAAAAACAAAAACAAACTGCTAGCGACGACTGGCAACCCCAACTCAAGCTCACTATAAAAGGCGTTGCCTCGTTGCTCGTGGTCTCTAGCCCTGGCTGGAGGCTTTAAATTCACTTAAGGCAGCCACAGGATAGTCCGGTTAACTAGTACCGGCCTCTCAAGGTCAACTAGGAGATGCCATATTAAAAAAAAAAAGCTCGTGGGCTCTTTTGACAACGGACTCCGACTGGTAAACATCATCGTGTAAACGCTGTAAAAACTATATTTTCTATATTAATATTAAAAGCTGCTGGCTATTGTTTGACATATTGTTGTGTGCTCAGTGATTATTATTGTGTTCCTATCTTAATGATTAAGTTCTGGTTGTAAATGTAATTCAAATGTATAATACACGAACATTGTAACGTCCTGACTTGTTTCTTTAATAAATACCACCTCTGATTGCTAACATCAGAGTGGGATAAAGAACTAAATCGCTCACATTCTCGTTATAAATCAAGGAACAGAATAACAGTCACTTACAGCCATTATTATTATTGTACTTATGTGTGGGTACCTGTGTGATTACTTGTGTGGATTGTCGTTAATTTGTTGTTTAGACCACAAAAACGTAGACGTGATTGTAGTCGCAGTCATAACGGCAGTCGCGGTAATAGCATACGTCGCGATTCGCTTCGCAATAGTCAGGGACGACGAAATAGTAAGTACAGTGAACGATCTCTGAATGAAAACTACACTATACCAGTGATGATATCTCGCCTTAAAGCGCTTAAAGACAAGACGAAGGCTTCACCCTGGCCAGTGCGTTCGTGCAACCGTTATAAAACTTTAGTGTCTAAATAAGTTACGATTGACATGTCGTGTGTAGTTAAGTCATGATAAATCGGTAACGGATAACCAGTAAATTTAAGTCATAATACCCTCAAAAGATTAATTATGCTCAAACGCTTAATGAGGTCATAAGGATGTATTCATAAACGATGATTAAAGTTAAATGACGTTTAAAAGTGAAAAATCCATTGTCAAACAGTCGCTAATCACTAGCAGTACGCGGAGTATGAGTGTCGTGCAGTACTAGAGTTACATACGATAAAAGTAACCATATAATTATGTATAGATAATAATTGCATTAAGTTCGTGATTTTTAATAATTCGCAGGGCTCTGAGTTGATAAATAATAAACACTACTCAGACATGAGAGGAAAGAGGCATTGTAGGGATAAGTGGATAAGTGCCCCGGAAAGCGAGATGTTACTGACGATAAAAGTAACCATATAATTATGTATATTTGCATTGAGTTTGTGAAATTGATAAATAATAAACATTTACCGCAGTGTAACTATTGTAAAGACATACTTCAGAAGCGGGTAAAATAATAACGTCGTAATAAAAACGACGGGAACGGAAGTTAACAAGTATTGAATAAAACTAATAAAACGTTAATAATAACGTCGTAGTAAAAACGACGGAAACGGAAGTTAACAAGTATTGAATAAAACTAATAAAACGTTAATAATAACGTCGTAGTAAAAACGACGGAAACGGAAGTTAACAAGTATTGAATAAAACTAATAAAACGTTAATAATAACGTCGTAGTAAAAACGACGGAAACTGAAGTTAACAAGTATTGAATAAAACTAATAAAAAGCTAATAATAACGCTAGTAGTTGTCAATAATTGTGTACAGATATTTGACCTAAAATATCGAAAGTAATTTATATTTACTTCTTTGAATAATGCTTGATTTAATAAATAAATATCCGATGGGCGGGAAGAGTAATACTCAGTACGATTTTTAAAGAGTTGGCGGTAATCGGAAGTTGCATCAATGATTCTAAATTTAATAAATTAATGGCCGAAAGGCCGGAAGCGTACTTCTAAGTGTGATTTTAGAATAAACTAAGCTTATAAAATCCTCCCAAGTAATTAAAAATAATAATAATAATCTGGCATTTGTTTGTAATTTACATAAAGTAACTATGTCGGGAGATTATATCAATCACGCACTGGAAGGTTAAAGTGATAGAGGAAAAACACTACCCAGGCATGAGAGGAATGCGCTGATACAGTCACTGCCTAAGACTAAAGGAGTAAAGACTGGAACAGGCATTTGTTGGGCTCAAGGCGGTGTAAGAAACATAAATCACACAGCTATAAAGGAAATGCGGTGCGTGATTGTGATAATCTGTTGCCTACGTTGTTCCTAGGCTACCTAAGTCTAAAGCTATCTTGAGAACTTCTGTAAATAGCGAGATAAAGATAAAATCAAAATCAAAGGTCATTTATTCAAACTAGGCTGAGAATCAGCACTTTTTGAACGTCGGTTTAGGGTTTTTATGTCAAATTATGGTTTTCATGATAGGCCGAACCATGGATAAGTGAAGACCTTAACTGATTTAGCCTAATTGAAAACTTTGAAGCAGGTTCGTCAGCAAGGATTCCAAAGCACTGGGAAGCCGAACCAGCTGGTACTTCGAGGGTGCCCGCCACCACTCCAGACGAGGTTGGCGAGCGGCCGTTCGACGTGCTTCGGAGTGCTTCGGATAAGTATGCTGCTGGCTGCATGGAGATGGCGCAGACTCGGTCAAGCGGGATCATCTTCTGGATCTGACGAGGGCGTCAGAGTGTCAGGAGAGGCCGTGCTAGCGACGACTGGCAACCCCAACTCAAGCTCACTATAAAAGGCGTTGCCTCGTTGCTCGTGGTCTCTTTTGACAACGGACTCCGACTGGTAAACATCATCGTGTAAACTCTGTAAGAACTATATTTTCTATATTGATATTATGAGCTGCTGGCTATTGTTTGACATATTGTTGTGTACTCAGTGATTATTATTGGGTTTCTATCTTAATGACTAAGTTCTGGTTGTAAATGTAATTTAAATGTATAATACACGAACATTGTAACGTCCTGACTTGTTTCTTTAATAAATACCACCTCTGATTGCTAACAAAACCTAATAAAAAAAAACTTAACAAAGCAAAAACTCCACAGAAACAGTAATAACAACAGGGGATTTAAACTGTATTTAGACAATTCTAACAAAGATGCTATCGCTACTAAGCGCTTACGGCGAATGAGGGGCGTCGCGCGGGGAAGCAAGAGAGGGAAAACTGTACCCTCGCTGGAACTCGCGCGAGTAGTACGTTTGCCGCGGTTAGTGCGTGGGGTTCATTAGTAAATGCGTGATAGTGGGTAGGTATTCAAACAAAAGTCTAACCACTAGTCTTACCAAGGGCACCTTTTTATCTAGAAACTGGGTTGTTGAGGTCAGATAACTAAACGTACAAGTGGTCCTACAGAATAATATTATATAATACCACCGTGTCATAGGATTGCTATAACTTGCAAGAATATATGACAAAAAAAGATCATAATTAGTACTTACGTTAGTAAAATCAGCGAATTTGCCAGGCGGCATGGACTCAGCAACGACGGGTGTACCGATACCCATACCGGGCAGGATAAAGAATGAGGGCAGAGCTGCGAATTCCTCGTGGGACTCGTACAAGAACTTGAGGTCCGACTGGTTTTCTACTGTTGCTCCGACTGAAGAAAGATTTAAATTATATTAGAACTTTTGATGTTTTAATTACAATGAAACCTGATATTAAGGACATTTTATGTTTATGTATAACTCGTAAAAAATGTTGAAAAAGGTTTTTTTTGAGCACTGCATTTTCAACGCACTGTTTAGTGCCGAAAGTTGGCGGCGTTTTTTTTTTCACAGAATCAAAATTAAAATTTGCGGGTTGGTTAAAAAAGAAACCGTGGTCCTGGCCTATGGGCAAGTGAAGGACTATCCATCAAAAATCTAAGCCTTTGTAGTAACAAAGGCTTAGATTTTTGATGGATATTCGAATCCAATTACCCTACCGGGTAAGATTGTCGTTAGCTAATATACCACCAATGTAGGTAATAGAATTAGAATTTATTTTCGCTAATACTTACCGCCAAGAGCATACAGCACGAGGTCCTTGGAGTTGTAGTTGGAAGTAGACCAATACGATTTTCGGTCGCCGTCCAAATTGCTGCGATTTTCGAAATCCTACAACAAACAATGAAAAATATAGGAACATACGTACAAACAAACCTATTACGCGTTCTTTTTATAGCACAAGCAAAAATCAATCATACACAAAGAGGTTTAAAGTTTAATATTTAGTATTGAAAATGTTAATAAGGCACACTTGAATTATTTGAATAATTTACAGTCAAAGTATATTCAGTTGTTAAGAGTTTGTGCATACCTATTTTTATTGCACTTGAATTACAACTATATAAACATTGTTTATAAAAAATACCCTCTAACCAAGTATACAAAATGATAAATCGTTTATACCGATATCCACGCGAGCGTAGTCATGGATAGCCTAGGTACATGGACGTAACCAGCTTCTGGTCTTGGGATGTCTGGACAGCGGGGCAAGTCAGGACCAGTGGGTGGGGGGACAAGTCAAATTATTAGAGTGAGCAATCTTTGTGGGCTATAGTCGCACGCGGTGTTTTGCCAATTACACCGTACATTTTAATAACTAAAATATAATTGTGCAGTTCATTATGGGAAGAAACTGATTATTGCTTCGTAGAAGTACAGGGACAGTAGACCTGAGTATTTGATATAGATTCCTGAGAAAAAGAGCCTTGACAGACAGACGGACGGACGGTTAACAAAGTGATCGTATAAGGGTTCCGTTCCCTGTTTCGAGGTACTGGAGTCTAAAAATACAACAAACATATTCATCACAGATATTAAAAATATCATAATTATATTATAATCTGTTAAGATAAAAAGTTCCAAAGATAAAAAAAAACAATGATAAATCAAGTCATTAAAAAAAAAAAACTTATCTCTTGATGTCTTTGACCGCCTATGTTTATCATCATCCATAATATAATCATGAAAAATTAGGTACCTACTGTCTTTCGATACTTCTGGAAGGACGAAAATATGTTTGTCTCTGGCTACTATGTATGTTAGTTACTAGAAGGTGTAAGTGCTGATTCTCAGCTTCGTTTGAATAAATATCAAATATTCATATGACCTACAAGTAGTTGTTCCGGGTCTGGATGTTTGTGTATGTGAATTCACATGTGGAGAAATTCTCTTTGAACATAACAGCGAATGCTTTTCTTTTGTCGACCCGCTTTAGGCACAAATCAATGTATCAATGATTCTAAGGAAAGTTTTGAGGATGAATGTGGACGGCTATAAGCTAAGGGGAAAACCATAGACACGGTGATGTCGAATCCTTTGTTCACAAACTATTCTAAATTTAAGTTCAGTGTATCTTTTTCTTTCTATTTGATTGAGAAAAGGACAGAAGAAAAATATTAGTCTAGTCCTGTCAAATTAAGATATCCGTCCCGTTCGCTCCCGAATACACTTGCGTTCATTCGTTCTCAAGTGCACCATGCGCGAATTTACCCCCACTACGCCAAAATCTTGCCGACATACGAGCCGGGTACTGTAATGCATTGATAAAATATTAAACTAAGGTAGATATGTCACTAGCGCACTAAAAATGAAGCGTACAAAAGGAGGTAAGTCCTGTATCTCGCTTTAGTCACTCTCGATACACTCGTATAAACAAACGACAAACACTAGCCATCTTTTTCTTCTCTATGCTTAAGATTGCGCCCCATCTCACTCACACTGTACCAATGTATGCCGAATAAAAATATGCATGTGTGCTGCTGCTGTGTTCGGCACATGTTTTTGGTCAGTTTGTTAGAATATATCATATCTGTATAATGTTATATCAATGGCTAGGACCAAAACTGTATGTTAAATCTCATGTAAGTGAATTGTGTTATGTTCTTTTGAGAAATAAAGATTCTTTAAACCTAAGTATATTCAGGCGGGATTGCGGTCAAGCACTAGGCTTGACCGCAATCCCGCCTGATGGTAAACAGTATGACATGTCAGTAGGTGTATACTACTATATCTACTATACCTGAATCTTCTCAACCAGGTCCACGGTAACATCAGCCATCTTTTCAAAGTGGACGGCACCATTCATGTTGGTAACTTCAGGCCAGAACTCCTTTACTGACTCGATGGTCACCGGGTCTGAGGGCTTCTTCCTAAAGACAAGAATTTTAGAAATATAAAGTTGAGAGGAGTTGAAAATATCGAAGTTTAGCCAAAATCAGCAGTTAGACTGGTAGAGCGGACCCCAGACTCCAATTCTGAAAAAGCTTCGGATGCGACTGGGATTATTAACGCTGAGATGATGATGATGAAAGTTGAGAGGATTTCGAGCATGCATATGGACTTCCGCCTTTGTTGTTGTCATATAAAGTGTTTTAATTTAGCAGAACGTGCGTCATTGTGTTGATGGGATAACCCGAGAACGCAACCCGTTTTATCGTTTTCATAGACATCATAACATGGGCCGTAACCCCATATCGTTTAGGCTCTGCCAGGGACCCAAATGTTTGGGCTACTGCTGGTACACCTCTACGTTAGGTACACAGAGGAGTAACAGCAGTACACTCATTATTTGGACAAGTATGTTGAAATGACATGTGAAAAGACCTATTATTATTACTACCTACCTATTATTATTATTAGGGCTATTGCTTTTTAGTCATCTTCAAATAGAAGTCGCGTTGACGTCATATTTATTGTACGAACGACAGCAGATCAAGCTACCCGAAATTGCTTAACTATTCCCAATCAACCTTGAGCCTTACTGGTTTAGAGATAAGGTTGAAACTTTATTACAGAAATCTGACAGATTGTAGTAACTTGTGTCGTCTGTAAGTACATAAGTATTTAATGACGTAACGTGAAAGCGACTTTTATTTGAAGGCTTGGTTATCGAAATATAAAAAGAATAGGTACGTGTTTCGTTTGACAAACAATGACAACGCAGTTTGCGATAATAATAAGTTATTTTATAATGATCATAAGAAAGAGTCTATGTACTTAATTGAGGTATTTTATATACATAATAAAGTTTTACGATACTATTACTTAAGAATTCGTTTTTTGTTACTATTATTTGTTTACATTTTTGGCAAATAAGTCGCGATAACTAGAGTAGAGTAGAGATATGTAGTATATAAATAAGAAATATAGATAATTAAAAAAAAATATGAAATCCTAGAAAACGACCAAAAGTAAAATGGTGTAGCCTAAACCCATCTAAAAAAAATAAGTTATGTAGAAAAGTACAGACGACAGCAGGTTATGCTACCCTAAACTGTCAAATGTTTTCAATTAATCTTGAGCCTTAATATTTACGTTTAAAATTTAATAAAGAAATATGACAGATTGTGGTTTTTAAGTGCTGTCGTCTTTACCAAAAAACGTGAGCTCTTTGGAAAATATGTGTGGAAATTTCGTATTTTTAATTTCGAGTACCCGTTTCACCTTTTGGGCGCCATAACCTACGTGACAAGCGAAAACTGGACGCCAACAACACAAATACGCGATAGAAAAAACGGTATACAGAAACTAGAAATAAACAATTTGAACATTAATGCCTGTTTATTTACATTAACTTAAAATGGGAGCTTTAATTCTTGTTTATTTCTATTCGACGAACGAATTTAATAGCATTAATTAATTTTTGAGAAATTATACATAAAAAATTAAGAAGTCAATTGTTAAAAAATAATGTTCCCGCATGCCACTGTCAGATATTATGTGACCACAAGTAATGTAGCGATGTTAGATAATATCAAAAATGTACATCAAAGATCGTTTTAAAACTTTCCTCTGGAATATATTATTTTAGATAATTTGGTACGACGATAAAACAGGATTCGTTTTATAGAATTAATCTTTAAAAAAATACATTTTATACATAGTCAAATATAACATTGGTTTGGCCGAATTTCGATATGGCGCATCCCTAACTCAATCCGAATTATCAGAGATTTGTACGCCATGGTCACAAATAGACGACAACATCGTAACGTCACAAGCGCAGGCGATCAGAAATTAGAAAAAATGAAAGAATATGAAGAAATGAACAATATCGAAATATTTATTTTATACTAGCTTTCCGCCGAAGTTAAAAATAAACACTAATAAGTACATACTGTATTACATTTAATTTAAAAATTGTATGCTATAATCGTTGATTACATACCTACTTAAACTATGTATTTGAATAATTTTGAACTTATACTATTATACTTAAACTGTTTGAACATTCGGAATTAAAAGATTATAAAATGTACCTAATTAAAAAAAAACATTGTTCTATTTATTTTAAAATAATATTGTACGAGAACACATCGATAAGAGAGATATTACTAAGCCCCGCACGATGATATTGCGATTGGCGGCCATCTTGGTGACGTAGTCGAACTCGCACCGTCGGTACCGTTCGCAAGTTCAGTCCGCGCTTACCCACTTACGCACATCGAATATTTTTGTTAGCTTTTTGTTTTTGTTATTCTGTTTTATTGTTGTTCTTGAGTTTTGTTGTTTAGTTTTGTTAGCTGTTACTCGTTAAAATGAGTAAGAAATTAATTAATAGTCGTGCTCGTGAAATTATAATTAAAGTGGTCAATTATTTTGTTCAAGAGAAAGAGGACTGTAAGTTAGTTCTTGAAAGTATAAACCGTGCTTTAAAAAGTGCTTCGGACATTTTAATACCGAAGCAACTGCTTATAGTTATTAAAAATATTTTGCAAAATTCTATCAAAGTCACGGAGTGTGTGGCATGTGCCACAGGCGTTGCAAAAAATACTGTGACGAAATTGATACGAGAGCATGAGTCAGCAACAGCCAGTGGCAGCAAAATGAGAACTCCTACTAAAGGAAAAAGACAAAAGAAGAAATATATCAACGGGTTTTCCTTAACAGCTTTAAGAAATATTATAGATTCAATGTATACGGTGAGGAGAGAAATACCCACAATGCGCAAAATCTTGGCGGCTTCAAAAGTAGACCTTAATTATACTGGTAGTGAAACTACATTAAGAAAAATAATTAAATGTGATTTAGGCTACCAATTTAAGCGATGCTACCAAAAAAGACTGGCCCCAATTTAAAGACCCCAAATTCAAGCGTGGAGGGCTAAATATTAACGACGTATGAAAGAAAATTACTCGCTTGGTGAAAAATAAAAGACAAAAGACCCGTTATATATCTCGACGAAACGTGGATACACGCACACTACACGGTAGAAAAATGTTGGCAAACAGCAACCGATGGAGTGAGATGGAACGACAGCCCCGGCCGCCGATAGATAAAGAAGTTAAAGCGGTTTTGTTGACAATGCCCTTTTAATGTTTAAAGCAGATACCAAAACGGGGGATTACTATGATCAAATGAATGCTGAGAATTTCACCAAGTGGCTTACAGAAAAATTAGTACCCAACATACCACGCAACTCCAAAATTGTGATGGACAACGCCCCTTATCACAGTAGGGATGAGAATAGGCCACCAAGTATGAACAATAAAAAACAGTTGATTGTTGAGTGGCTACAAGATGACAACATCGACTTTCCCAACGACAGTACAAAACCTGAACTGTATTTATTAATTAAACGGCACAGACCGCCGAAAAATTATAAAATTGACAATTTATTAGCTGGCAATGGCCATGAAGTCGTTAGATTAGCACCTTACAACTGCGACCCCAACCCCATTGAGTACATCTGGAACCTGGTAAAGTCGAGGGTGTCAAAAAAGAATGTGTAGCAGTTGGAAAGTCGCATTGAAGCTCTGACGTTGGAGGCGTCGGAGTCAATAACTCCAGATGACTGACGAAAGGAAGTCAATCATGTTAAACGGCTTGAAGAGGAATATTGGAATAAAGATCGAATAACTGACGAGTTATTTGTCATAAATACGGCGACGACAGTGAATCGGAAACGACAGACACAGAAAGCAGTTCTGATTCGGAAGACTATATACATTTTTTTACATATTATCCTGGTTTTATTTATAAGCTGATAGATGTAGGTAGTAATTAAAACATGACTACTACACAGTGGACTCTGGTTCAATTCCCGCTCGCAATGTAGTTAGAAAAAAATAGTATACATGTAAGAAAGATATACGAATAAGTATATTTTTCTTACGTCTACAAAAATTATTTCCTTGAAATTTTTAATAATGAAAGTTTGTTTGTCAGAATATGGATGAGTAGGTAACCCTTAACCCTAATATTAATTTATACATACACTCTTTATAAAGAGTGTAATAAAATTATATAATACAAATAAACCCTTAACCCTAATATTAATTTTGCATTTAACATTCTTTTGCTAGCTGTCCTTTTGTGTGACAGATGACGTCACAACGCTGTTATTGTGACAAGGTTCCATCGCAATATCATCGTGCGGGGCTTATACGTTGCTACATCCTTATTTTCGAAGCGAAATAGTCATAAAAACGGCGGACCGTCCACGCCATGGTCACAAATAGAAGACAGCAAATAAAGAATAGTGTTGTGCCTATAGTTATTACATTTAATTATATTGTCGTCTCATAACTTTTATTACAGTGTTATACAACTCTGTAAACAATGTATAACTATTACTATAGTAGGAGGAAGTGTAATTTTGAATTAAATTTCAAAGTTATAAGGATATTGTGTTTTGATTTCGGAGACGAAAATAAAAATACAATTCAATATCGATGTAGTACTGGAATCCCTATTTCTTTCGTAGGTATTTGTGGATTGGCGTTGAGGGCAGGTTCATGTGTTTTTGCTCTAACGTTTAAAAGGTTAATATCAGAAGTAAATAAAATGATATTCCACTATAAGTAACTAATGAAGAGAGGATAGCCGATTTGACGCGAATGTGACGCAAATTTGCTCAAACTGATAATATCTTGTTTTTGTGTTCATTATCTGCGTCATGTTTACCACGCATAAATTTTATTTTAATACTTTTATATAAGAACATTTTGATATTTTATTCCTTCATTTTATAATAATGTCTTCATTTTATAGTAATGTAATTTGGTATACACTATCAGTAGCAGTGTTTCGTTTTGACAGGTCAACGACATCATTTCATTATTTTGCATTCATTTTTCGAGCATAAGAAGCAGAGATTAGCAATAAATAGGTTAGTAATATTTCTTTATCCAATTTTCAACTTTATCCCTGTGCGTTAAGGCTCAAGCTTGATTGGGAAAATCTGACAGTTTCGGGTAGATTGAAGTGCTGTCGTCCGTACCTATTGTCTATGAAACTGGCAGTCTTACGGCATTCCTCTTTTCACGATATTGACACACCTTAAAAATTATCTTTGCAAATTAAAAGTAAAGTCAAAATGATGTATGGTGCCGATTCCCTGGTTCACAAACTAAACTAAAGGAGATGTTTCATTTTGGGCCACCACATGTGCGCTATACAGGGTGTATCTGACATCGTAACGCAAACTTCGCGAAAAGGCTAGACCGCATGCCACTAATAAAATTATGATAGTCATTTATGTCGTTAATGAACGGTTACAGAATACACACTGTTTAAAAAAAACGTGTCGGCTTGGCTTTTGAACGTTGCAAGCGTGCCGCCGTGCTGGTTTGTAGATATGACGTTGATCCCTGATGTGAACTCTATTAAATCAGCTGATAAGATAGTATTTCGGGTTTTGTTTTCATTGTGCTTTTTTATGTAATTAGCGAATTATTTAATTTTTACTTTAAAATATTATTGGGTTATAAAAGTAAAGCAATTGTGAACGGTCTGAAGTGAAAAAAAACTGCATATATTTTTTTTTAATCATGAAAAAGCGGACGAAAAATTCCACCACTGGGGGGCTCAGAATCATGTACTGGGTCCATGGTACTCGTTTGTGCGTCGATGTCAGATACACCCTTTATAGATAAAAAGGAAAAAAAATAAATAAAAGATTTTCATAAAAAAAATACAACTAAATTAATTTGAATAAAAATACAAGTAAATATAATTAATTATTTTAAACGTTTTTAGTGAGATAACCCTTTATTAAGGTAGCCATGACAGTGGTTATGACGTTTGACGGTTTAATAATTGGCGACTTTGATTTTCCCGTTGTGTTCGTGTCGAGTGTTGATTTGAGTTGCTTGTGATTATTTAATGGGCTGTATGTTCCGAATTCATGTTTGGTTTTTTTCGCGGTCATATGGTAGATAATATAGATACGATAGCCTTAGATACATGACACATCAATCAAATGTCACTGTCAAAATCTTATTTCGCTTATTGCTGACCACCATATTTATTAGTAGTTGTGTTGCACTCCTTGGTCGAGTTAAATTGAATCTGTATAAAAACTAAGCCAAAATATAGGAAACTAGCTGTGCCCCGCGGTTTCACCCGCGTAAGCTTCTAGCCGAATGAGCTCAGTTGATATAAAATAAGCGCCTGTTACAATAATATGAGCAATATGTAGTACGTCCGCGTTTGCTCCCGTTTCCGCAACATGTTTTGTTCCTGTTTTTCCTCTATTGGTAATAGCGGGATGTTTTATAGCCTATGTCCTTTCTCAGGCTCTAGACTATCTGTGTACCAAATTACATTACAATCGGTTCAGTAGTTTTGGCGTGAAAACAGACAGACAGACAAAGATACTTTCACATTTATAACATTAGTATGGATTAACATTAAAAACAGTTAACTATAGCGTAACTATACCTAGCATTAAGTGTACAATGTACTGGCCCAGGCTCCATACATTTCTGAAACATCTCCTTTAAGTGCAGTGTGTCTTATTCTTGCTATGTCATTAAGAAAAGGGCAGAAGATAGGTAAACATTATATTAATCCTGTCAAATTAACCAGTGCTTGAAGTTAATTGACGTATTTTTGTTTTTAATTAAATCTAAACTGTCTATGGAATAGTTTTTTGGCGGGAATGTCAAGATGAGTGTCACGCTCATATTTCATTGGACTTTTAAAATTATTTATAGTGTTGTTTCCTAAATAAAAGCCCGTGATTTATCTAGTAAAAAGTGCATTCAGTGAACAATTCATAAAGAACAGTGAAATATTGTAGCATAGTGGCCACATCATATCTTTACGCTAAACCACTCCTAATCGGCCACACGCGGTAAACGAAAGGAGTTAGATTAGTTAGGATAAGTTTAGGATAAGTTTAGGATAAGCTAGGATAAGTTAGGATTAATTAGGATAAGTTAGGATAGAAGTGTACTCAAGAAAATATTTACTGAAGACTAGGCTGTATGGCGTACTATGCCTTTGCCTTTTCCGTTCAGGAGAACGGAAAGAATTGAACCAAAAAAAAAATGTCTATGGAATATCTTAATTTGACAGGACTAAACTAATATTTTATCTTCTGTCCTTTTCATAATGAACTAGAAAGAAAAAGATGCACTGAACTTTGGTTGGTTGTAGTTTGTGAATGAGGACATCGTGCCATTATCTTGTGGAGATATGAGGAACAGCGTAAGTTCACTTATCCTCCATAGAAAAGGGAGGATCCTCCGACCACACTGGTATTGTCTGGCGGGCACTTGCCTGACGATTGATGTCGTGAATTTCTATGCGTGCTAGTTGCACAGTAACTCTACTAGCGAGATACAAGATTTGCGTGACGTCAGTATCACATGTGGCGTTGTAGGTCTAGGTACCGCTATAATCTGTTAATTTCGCCCTAATTATTATGTATGAAAAAATACTTACTTAAGCACAGTACCAGTAGCCCTGACGTAGTGCAACTTGGCGGCAAATCCAAGCGTGGAGTCAATGACCGCTCCGGTGTCTGGGAACGTTTCGTGAACCATGTATGCCTGTAACGGAATAAGATTTTAATACACTGAAAATTTTGTGGTTTTTAAAAGAGATTCAAACTTATGCGATCTCAGCCCTATCTCTATTATTGGTATTGGATGGTGTGTTATTTGTTGTATAACTTTTACAAAAGGAATGATATTGACTTTTTTTAAATTTTGGATTTTGCTTCTTATGTGACTTCTAACCTTTGTTCTGTGTTTTATAAGGTCCGTGATGTTTCTTGTACTGAACATAAGATGTATTCGGAGCTTTTCTATCCCTAATATAGGTAAGGAATGCATTCGCGCGACATATCTGGCCCATTTCCATACTAGCCCAGATGTGTTTTTCAAACATCCACGCACTTGTGTTACGGCGTGCACTGTAAGGCCGCTGCCTCGAATCTTGCGGGCAGCGGGGCGGCGGCGGCAGCGGCGCGGGAGCCGAGCGGGCATCGAAGACCCGTTCTCGAAACTAGCGGGCAAATCACGCGTTACTATAGCCGCGTAGTGTTGTGTTCACGATTGTGTCGACGAGATATTTGTTTTTATTCGCGAAAGAAATGTCTGAACAATGGCGGCAACATCTTTTTGATTCAGATTTATTCTTTACGCTCGATCACTGCTCGCTGCCCGCCCGCTGCCCGCAAGATTCGAGCGCGAGAAGTACACCGCTCGCTACCCGCCACCGCCCCGCTGCCGCGCCGCTGTTTTCGAGAACCGGTCCGTTTGATTTTACGCATAAGATCCTGCCGCTCACTCGCCGCCGCCGCCGCCGCCCCGCTGCCCGCAAAATTCGAGGCAGCAGCCTTATGTTTCTAACTTGGTCTACATCCGATAACTTTTATACTGCATTCCATTGCACGTTAGCAAATAATAAGTTTGGACTTCTGTTGGTCAGCAAGTGACGAACTTTGTGTATCGCAGGTTGGGTACTTTTAATACATCCTTAAAAAACCTCGTAACTATCAAACTTTAAAAAAATAATCTCGACCTTAGAAGCATTAGGGCCTATGTAGGTATTGGTAGCGGAGCCCACGGTGCTAAATCGGGATTTACTCGAGCGTCATAGAAACTTATTGGGTGCAAGGCTTAGATGATACGAAAAAAAATGTCATATGATATATACCTTTTTATCGGTGGAGGGAGCAGCTATAGCTTTTCAAAAATGTAAAAAAAACTGTTGCGTGGACATACGTCAGATTAAGGTAGAGTTAGTTACATTCTAAACGTGTATATTCCTCTAATGTGACAATTTAAGGGTGACCTAAAGAAAGGGGAGGGCTACAAATTCGAAAAAATAAAACGTCATCTAGACATTCTCCAGCGTGAATATTTTCTTTTTATTGTGAAGGGATTAGATCAAGTTTTACGAGAAATATATAATCTGATGATTTCCACAAGCCGAAGTAATAAAAATTAATCAATAAAGATCTGATCCTTTGTCCTTGACGGGCGTCCTTATAAATGAAGCTCATAGCCGGTGGAAGTAAATAGCCGGGTACAAGTTATCTTACTGTATATTAATCTGCCGCGCTTTAGTAAATCCCGAAATCCCCTCTTGGGCTCCCCTACTATATAGGTCCAACGACCTACTGCTTCTAACTACGAGTTTCTAAGGTCGAGAAATAAAATAAAGATGCATAATATTTTACAGAACATTTAAGCATATTACACGATTTTAAAAGCGTTAAATGGAGTCAACACTCTGATTGCGTAACACAATTATTATCTATTATAATCATTTAGAAGCTCATAGCTAATCAATTGCTACATATGTATGAAAAATTGTAATGTGAAAATGAAAATGTTTCTGCTCCACAAAGTAAATATCGCAATGAATGTTGTTGTACTGACAAAATCAAACCCTTTGTCATTGATAGATTCTTACGCAATTAAGTACCTTATAGATAGGTTCTCCCTGAAATTGTAGGTTAAGGCTCAGCGCACACCGCTGAAGGCGCGGCGGAGCGCAATTGAAGACTACAATATAAACCTTAACTACCTACCTTGTCATAAGCGCTACAAAGGCCTAGCGCACACCGCTGGAGGCGCGGCGGAGCACATTTCCTTGAAACGTGCTGGCTTTATTCTATTGTAAACCGTATGTCAAGATAGTTAAGGTTTATATTAAATTGTTGTCTTCAGTTGCGCTCAGCCGCACCTCCAGCGGTGTGCGCTGGGCCTAACGTTGCAATTTAGATCGCGCTTCAACCAGTAATTAAATCATGTTTTTTTTTTTTTGTTAATAAGCATGTTTATACTCACAACAACAGGTGCAATGAGTTCAGGCTTCATGGCCTCGAACATTTCTGGGGGCAGGATATCTTCTGTGAGACGAGACGCAGCAGTGGGCACGATTGTGTTGACCTTGATGTTGTATTTTGAGCCTTCAATTGCCAGGGTGTTGGCCAAACCAACCAAACCCAATTTGGCGGCGCTAAAGAAAAGTAAAGACAGAAAGGATTAAATGATTGGCCTTATGATATACAACGCTATTTTTTCTTTATATACGAAACCTGAATATATGTAGTTTGTTCAGAATAAGCAACTGAATCGATTCCAATTATTTTTAAACTATGTTATATTTTTTCCCAAATACATTTAGAAATTGTTGCAGTGTGGTTACCGAGTGCACAAGTTCAGTTTAAGGTAGATCATAGTACTTGGCGCGTACGCATGCCCGCGCAACAGCTGACGCCACAGGTCAACGCACTGCTCGCCGAGCGGAATGTTGACAATATTTTTATCGGGACAACCAAGTAGGATAACAAGCTCATAACTTTGTGGTTTTTCATGATATCTTTTGAAATTTTGTACATAGATTCTTTACTTAAAAATACTGAATACGTGATCCGGGTTTCGCATATACAAAAAATTATGTTGTAAAAATAAATGCATAATCAGCATATTATGTTGTCACTACCAGGACATAAGCCTCCTTTGCCTGTGTGGGTTGCAGGATGTCACCTGCCTTCAATTTTTGGTTTTCTTTCAACGTTTTGAGAGCATTTACACACAGGAAATTGCCTGCTCGGATTCGCACCCATGACCTACAACTCGTAGATCTCGTTTCCACTAGGCTACCACTGCTCCTACTTGCTTCTTTCAGGTTATTATTTTATTAAGAGTTAAACAGCTATAATTTCATTACCAATCTCTTGCCCTTATCCCAATTTATTTGGGGTACGCGCAGTATATAGTTTTCTTATTTAAAAAATATATTTTATCTTCCATACTTCTCTGTTAGACAAACAAAACAGTTATAATGTACGGGTTATATTTAAACTGACCTGTAGTTAGCCTGACCGAAGTTTCCAAAAATACCGGCATTACTCGAGGTCATGACAATGCGACCATACTTTTGTTTTCTGAACGTTTCCCATGCGGCCTGGGTAGTTTTGTAAGCACCTTTCATATGAACCAAGTGGATTAAATCCCAGTCCTAGGCAAAGAACAAAAAAAAGCATAAAGTTTTATTAGCAACTGGATCGATTGCTTTATGGAGGAGGTTTGCTCTTTTGTCTATGTTTTTTTAAAGAGAAAAAGAAAATTGTCTTTGGATTTTTGGAATTTTCGGGGGTACAAAATAAATACATAACTACTTCAATAATAGTTTGATAGATTAGCGAGAGAAAAGGAAAACATTGCCATAATAATAGCAGTATTAAAATAGAATCACAAAGGTCAGTCAATAAGATAGCATGATAATTAATAATAGACAGTGGAATATTGTACTGGGTACTGGAATATTATTTCACTCAGATAAAGTTATATCTTCAATTGTTGTATCTAGCCATACTCTTTAAGCATATCTATACTAATATATAAAGCTGAAGAGTTTGTTTGTATGTTTGTTTGTTCGCGCTAATCTCGGAAACTACTGGTCCGATTTGAAAAATTCTTTTTGCGTTGGATAGCCCATTAATCCAGGAAGGCTTTAGGCTATATAGGAGCGGAGCATAATTAATTGCACGCGAACGAAGTCGCTGGCGGCTGCTAGTATTAATATATAGCTGACTAGTTTGTTTGTTTGAACGCCCTAATCTCAGGAACTACTGACCCGATTTGAAAAATTCTTTTTACGTTGGATAGCCCATTAGTCCAGGAAAGGTTTTAGGCTATATAGCGGAGCGGAGCTTAACATGTTCAAATTACTAACTGCACGCGAACGAAGTCGCTGGGGGCCGCTAGTACTATAATATAAGTAAATGTGCACGCAATATTATAAAATTTATTGATACATAATTTATTGTGTAATATATATTTATTGTATATGTCACTATGTGACTGAAACCCGCATTTAGGTCACGCTTTTCTGTGACTAGTGCATTTTTTGTTTTACTGGGAATAGTGTGACGAAGAAGGGGTTTAGGTCACATCACACATGAGCTGTAAAACAGTAAAATACAATATGCTACATATATCAGAAATCATAAGTCTGAGAACCAGTCTTACAAAGGGATATTGAATTACCCAGTCAGATTGTGGAGGTCAGATAGATCCTCGACCCCAACATATTAGGTATACAAATAAGTTTCCGCTGTTTAACAAAAGATGTCCTCACTAAGAGGCTTCGTTGATATCGTCAGATGTAAACTGTGATATTTATTTATTTAAGACAACCAACAAATCTTACACTAGTTACATTTATGTATTACAATAATATAAAATCCTATGTTGAGTGCAGACTTAATTATAGGTTGCCACAGCATGTATCATTTTGTGGTCAGATATCGTAAGTATCGTTCTTGTTAAATATTCTAGTAATTGTGTAATTAATGTAAATATTTAAATTTCATTTTATTATATTGTTTGAGTTGCGATCGATATATATTATTATAAATGTAAAATTTAATATAAGTCATCCATTCTATTATAGTAATTATGTATGTACTTACCTAAATATTTGCACGCCATGAGAAATGGCAGACAACATATCGTGAGCCATTCTTTCTCAAGATCCTACATGCATGAGTTTTTTATTCTGTACTACCTTTCCGCCCGCGGCTTCGCCCGCGTGGAGTTCGGTTATATCGCGCTTTTTAGATTTCCCTCGGGAATATAATTTTTTTCCGGGATAAAAGGTAGCCTATGTTCTTTCTCAGGGTCTAAAGATTGTCTGTGCCAAATTTCATCAAAATCGCTTGAGAGGTTTAAGCGGGAAAGCGTAACAGACAGACAGACAGACAGAGTTACTTTCGCATTTATAATATTAGTATGGATGTATACACATGTTTGGGCAAATAAAATTTCTTTTTTTAATTTTTATTCTTATTCGGACATCTGGTAATAACATACACTTAAGAGTATTAGTGACTCTGTATTAGTATCACATATTTATTTGTGCCGAATAAGCGTTTGCGGGAACTTTTGTTACTTCTTTAATTTAAAAAAAAAACTGCAACTGAGGCCCATCGGTTGCTTGTAAAAGCTTATGGTGAAGCTGATTTAAGAGAGAGAAGTTGTATTGAGTGGTTTCAAAAGTTTAGAAACTGTGTGACAAAGAACGTAGTGGAAGACCGAAATCGTACCAAGACATGGAATTAGAAGCATTATTGGAGGAAGATAGAAGGAAGAGGAAAAACGCGTCCATTACTACTCCAGACATGACAAAATCATTCTCCTCTAACTCGCGCAAGATAACTGTGCATCTCGCTAGAATGCGACCCCTCTCTAGCTTCCCCGCGCGGCGCCCCGCATTCGTCGTAAGGCCGCTGCCTCGAATCTTGCGGGCAGCGGGACGACGGCGGCGGCGGCGAGTGAGCGGCAGGATCTTATACGTAAAATCAAACGGACCGGTTCTCGAAAAAAGCCACGCGGCAGCGGAGAGGTGGCGGGTAGCGAGCGGTGTACTTCTCGCGCTCGAATCATGCTGGCAGCGGGCGGGCATCGAGCGTTAGGAATATTAAATTTGAATCAAAAAGATGTTGCCGCCATTGTTCAGACATTTATTTCGCGAATAAAAACAAATATCTCGTCGATACAATCGTGAACACAACACTACGCGGCTATAGTGACGCGCGATCTGCCCGCTAGTTTCGAGAACGGGTCTTCGATGCCCGTTCGGCTCCCGCGCCAAGATTCGAGGCAGCGGCCTTACCGATGAGTAGCGTTAGCATTTTTGTTACAAATGTCTAAATACAGTTTAAATCCCCTGTTGTTATTACTGTTTCTGTGGAGTTTTTGCTTTGTTAAGTTATTTTTTTTTCAAGTTTGTATTTGTTTTTTACATTTTCGACACAATAGTGAATTCTGTTGGTTGCCATTACATTTCAGTCCATATGTATCAATTTAATTGCAAAACGTCATGAGTAAAATGATCTAGTATTATGATGCTTTATCATCAAAACGACCTTTTATTAACATAAAAAAAAAAAATAATTTATATTTTTTTAATATAATTCTCATTTTTTACAAACGGTACCATCCGAATGACGTCACAGAGCGAGGTGCACAATTAACTCACGCGAGTTGTACATGATAATGCTCATCCGCATGTTCAAAAAACCGGCCAATTGCGTGTCGGACTCACGCACTAAGGGTTCTGTACCATTGATTTATGAAATTAAAGGATTTAAGTTATTTGTATGAAAGATTACGAGGTAATAAGCGGTTTAAGATTTACGAGGTATTAAAAAAACTACTTACGAGATCTCGTTCAAAACAATTTTCGTTGATAGTTTTTATAGTAATGTACATCATATGTTTTCTTTTAGATTTTTCGTTTTATTATTTTAGAAATTAGACGGGGGGACCAACTTTTTTCCACTTTGGAAGCGTCTGTCACGCAAACTATTCGGTTTAGAAAAAAAATATTTTAGGACCCTCGATATAATTTTTGAAGACCTATCCATAGATACCCAACACATATGTGTTTGATTTGAAAAAAAAAATGAGTTTCAGTTCTAAGTATGGGAAGCCCCCAATATTTATTATTATTTTTTTATTTTGCATAAAAATCTTAATGCGGTTCACAGAATACATCTACGTACCAAGTTTCAACAGTACAGCTCTTATAGTTTCGGAAAAAATGGCTGTGACATATGGACGGACAGACGGACAGACAGACATGACGAACCTATAAGGGTTCCGATTTTTGCCATTTGACTACGGAACCCTAAAAACGGCGGAAACTTATTTGTACAACTATAATTTTGGGCAGATGATAATATGCATATTATTGTTGAAATAATTAGATAGAATCGATATGATGCAAAAATTAATCTATTGATTTAAATAGTTCATGTCATATTTATTTTTGTTGGCAACTCCCTCTTCCCTTTTTGATACTGACAGCTACCGGCGCAAGGCGACTCTCTGTGCTAAACTAAAAGATAAATATTATATTGAAGATATCACTAAGTATTCCTTTGTTTAATTTAATACCCATAACCCAATAGGTTATGGGCCCAGTCCGCAAACATAAAGTCGAAAACTGTGCGTAAGTACTTAAAATTATTCGTACGAAAAATTGGCTGTGTAAAAATGCAAAATGGAGACCCAAAAATCAAAACGCAATATAAAAGCTTTTGATGGCGAGAAGTATAGCATTTGGAAATTTCGTGTCCGTGCACTTTTAAACGAAATGGAGGTTTTAAATGTAATTGACGAAGATCCAAAAACAAGTTGCAGTCAGTGGCAGAAAAACAACAGAACTGCAAAGGGCATTATTGTTGAGTACTTGTCGGATTCCTATCTTGGATTTGCACGAGACGAAACTACAGCTAAAGAGATATTTCGGAATTTAGATGCTTTGTACGAACGTAAAAGTATAGCTACGCAGTTAGCACTAAGAAAAAAATTACTTGTGCTGAAATTACAGGGTGACACAACTTTAGTGCGACACTTTGCAATTTTTGATGACTTGATCACAGAACTGCTTGCAGCTGGAGCAAAATTGGAAGAGACGGATAAGATAGCCCACTTATTACTTACGTTACCTACATCATATGATGGCATAATAACTGCTATTGAGACATTGTCGGAGGATAGTCTGACTTTAGCTTTTGTAAAAACTAGATTACTAGACCATGAGGTTAAATTGAGAAATGATTGTGCTGACACAAGTTCAAAAGTATTACATGTCAATGTGGATAACAAAACACAGAGTTTCAAGAAGAATAATAACAACATTTTAAAGCAAAACAATTTCAAGAACAATCATTACCGGAATAAACTGTGGAAAAATACTCATTTTATAAAATGTCATCATTGTGGACGAAAAGGACATTTGAAGAAAAATTGTTTTCATTATAAGAAATCAACAAATCAGCAAAAATATAACAATGAAAATAAAACCCGAACAATTCAAAATGTCAATACTACTCAATCGTCTAAGCCGGATGAATTTTCTGGATTTGCCTTTATGACCGGCATACATAAACATAAGGACCAATCAAATAAAATAACCTTTTTACTGGACTCAGGGGCATCAGATCATATCATAAACAGAGATGATCTATTTTCTACATATACAACTTTAACTGTTCCTTTAAAAATCTCTGTCGCTAAAAACAGTGAATTTATTTCAGCAACCAAAAGTGGTACTCTACAGGTTACCAGTAACATGGGCATTCAAGGTGAACTAGAGGATGTTCTATATTGTAGAGATGTGCCATATAATTTACTATCGGTGTCAAAAATGCAACAGGCTGGACTCAGCATTCTATTTGAAAAGGACAGTGCCCAAATTATCAAAGATGGTAATGTATTAATGTCTGGTAAGTTATCTAATAATTTAATTGTTTTGGACTTTGTTGCATCAGTTAATAAATGTCAGTCTGTTTCTCAGGTATGTAAAAATTATAATAATACTTATTCATTATGGCATCAGCGATTAGGCCATATGAGTAAAAATAAATTTTTACAATTAAAGAATTATAACATGATTGAGGATATAAATCAAATATCTACTGTAACACCAACAAACGATTTATGTGAATCATGCATAAATGGGAAACAGAGTCGATTACCATTTAATAAAGGTAAGGACAAAAGTCATATTAAACGACCATTGTTTATTGTCCATTCAGATGTCTGTGGACCTATCACTCCTAGTACTGTTGACAATAAAAACTATTTTGTATTGTTTGTAGATCACTTCACTCATTATTGTGTTACATATATAATTACTTACAAATCTGATGTATTTGCAACATTCAAAGATTTTATTGCTAAAAGTGAAGCTAAATTTAATACAAAATTGGTTAACCTATATTGTGATAATGGTGGAGAGTATTTATCTACAGAAATGAAATCTTATTGTGTTGAGAAAGGAATCACATATCATTTGACAGTCCCTCGAACTCCACAGTTAAATGGTGTCTCTGAACGGATGGTACGTACCATAACTGAAAAAGCTCGATCTATGATTAATGGTGCTAAGTTGGATAAACAGTTCTGGGGTGAGGCAGTTTTAACTGCAGTCTATTTAATTAACATAACACCAACAAGAGCATTAAAGCTTTCACAAACACCATATGAAATGTGGCATGGAGTAAAACCTAAAGTTAAATATTTAAAGGTTTTTGGTTCGACTGTTTATGTGCATATTAAAACCAATAAAAATAAGTTTGATGAAAAGTCATGGAAAGGTATTTTAGTTGGATATGAACCAAACGGTTATAAAGTTTGGAATCCTGAAATTAAAAAGTTTGTATTGGTCAGAGATGTTATCGTGGACGAGCTGGATTTTGTGAAATCCAGGCCTAAGATAAATCCTGAAGAGGATATTTTAAATTCTCATGGAAAAACTGATATTTGTAATAATTCTAAATCAGTATTAATAAAGTCCCGAAACTCTGATTGCAATAAATCAGATATGGCTAAATCTGATGGTGAGGCTGGACCTCACAAACCACAACATGACATTATTGAGATGAAAAAAAGTAATTCTGAAAGTAACACAGAAAGTTTAAATAGTGAGCCTAGGAGGAGTGATAGATTAAAAGGTCGTGAATTACATTACAGGAAATATGGCGATGATTATTTAATGTGCGCTCAATCTGTTGTATCAAGTATTCCTAGTTCTTATGCTGAAATCAAATCATTGGATGACAGGGATCAATGGGAACATGCTGTTAAGGATGAATTAGATGCTCTTTATTCCAATAAAACTTGGACTCTGGTACCAAAACCAGAAAACAAAAACATTGTTGACTGTAAGTGGATTTTTAGTATTAAAACTAACGAATTTGGCAAACCTGTCAGATATAAGGCTCGTCTTGTAGCTAGAGGATTTAGTCAAGAATACTTAACAGACTATAATGAGACTTTTGCGCCTGTGGCTAGAATGTCTAGTTTTAGGTTTATAATTGCCTTTGCCAATCAATTCAATTTGTTAATTCACCACATGGATGTTAAGACCGCGTTTCTAAACGGCGACTTAAAGGAAGAAATATTTATGAAAATTCCTGAGGGTGTGAATGGCAAAGATAACTATGTCTGTAAACTAAATAAGGCTCTTTATGGGTTAAAGCAAGCAGCAAGGTGCTGGTTTGAAGTTTTTGATTGCTCACTAAAAGAAAAGGGTTTTCAGAATTCTGAAGTAGATAGATGTATATACTTTTTAGATAGAGGCAGTGTTTATAAAAATATATATGTTGTACTCTATGTTGATGATTTGGTTATAGCATGCGCTGACATTGATACACTAAGTGGTTTTAAAAACTATTTGATGAGCAAATTTAAAATGACTGATTTAAAAGACATAAATTACTTTCTTGGCATTAAAGTGACTAGATATAATGACAAAATATTACTAGATCAAAGTGCATACATAAAAATAGTACTGAATAAATTTAAAATGCATGATTGTAATCCTGTAAAAACCCCACTAGAAAATAAATTAAATTTTGAAGCATTAAACTCTAATGATAAATATGACGCACCATGTAGAAATGTAATAGGATGTTTGATGTACATAATGTTATGTACTAGGCCAGACCTAAGCACAAGTGTTAATATACTAAGTAGGTATACTAACAAAAGTAACATAGAATTGTGGCAGTGTCTGAAGAGAGTGTTAAGGTACTTAAAAGGTACTACTGAATTAAAATTATGCTATGAAAGGTGTGATACTTACAATGATATTTTATGTGGCTATGTAGACTCAGACTGGGGTGGAAATGATACTCAAGACAGAAAAAGTACAACTGGATTTTTATTTAAACTATTTGATATGTGCACTATTACATGGAACACTAAGAAACAAATGTCTGTGGCAGCTTCTTCCACTGAAGCTGAATATATGGCTTTGTATGAAGCTGTTAGGGAGGCATTGTGGCTTAGATCTCTTGCAGTTAGTATTAATATAAAAATAGATAAACCAATTACAATCTATGAGGACAACAATGGTTGTATTAGTATTGCAAGCAATCCAACCAGCCACAAGAGATCTAAACACATTGATATTAAATATCATTTTTCAAGAGAGCAAGTTGAGAAAAATATAATAAAATTAAATTATATTCCCACAGGTAATCAGATTGCAGATGCCATGACAAAACCATTGCCTGCGACAACATTCCAGATCTTTAGGAGTAAAATGGGTCTAGAATAAGTTGTGACATTTTATTTATTAAATTGGTTTGATCAGGTTTTTCTGGGTTTCCCTGATCCTGTGCAGCAAATGCTGGACCAATCATTTTTGTATTTCCCAGGAGACACTTGAAAGTCGCTGTGTACCGTTTAGTTAGAACTTCTATTGTGATTGTATTGTGAGATTAATTTTTGAGGGGGCGTGTTGAAATAATTAGATAGAATCGATATGATGCAAAAATTAATCTATTGATTTAAATAGTTCATGTCATATTTATTTTTGTTGGCAACTCCCTCTTCCCTTTTTGATACTGACAGCTACCGGCGCAAGGCGACTCTCTGTGCTAAACTAAAAGATAAATATTATATTGAAGATATCACTAAGTATTCCTTTGTTTAATTTAATACCCATAACCCAATAATTATAACATACTATTCTCACATCCCTAATCTTATTACTATATCTGTGTATGAAACACCATGATCATGATGATTTAGTAAAATATTTACCTGATCAGACATTTTAGTGAAGCTCTTATCACGCAGAATGCCGGCGTTGTTGATAAGGATATCAATCCTACCAAAATTATCTAAGGCGGTCTTAATAATCTTCTCTCCTTCGACAACATTGTTGTAATCGGCAACAGCGATACCACCTGTGGCAGAAAGGATTAACCTTTTGAACGCCAATCACTTCTATACAAGTTCGAGATTTTCGTGCCCTCAGCGCCACTACTTGATTAGAAGTAATCACAGTATAAAATAAATTTACGACTTTTACAAGACCTTTTATTTTGTTTTTATGGAAATTTGCCCTGTTATCAACCATATTTTTAACTTTTCACGCATAATAAGTTCTTATTTGTTTAATTTTCAATAGAAACAAAAACGCCAGAAAATATTTTAATGCCCCCAGCGCCAATTACTTGATATCAAGTAAGCCAGTGATGGGACACGACGAAGACCTCGCTATATTTCATCTCGTCACACGTCGTCGACTATTATTGCAAGAAAATGACGTAAATATAGAATATTTTATAAATATTGCACACTTTAAACTAGGTTTTATTTACCTTAATCAAGAATTAATAGGTTTTCTAATCATTGTCGATAGTGAAACCCCGTTTGAAAAACCCATCCCTACAAAGTTAGTTAGTTATCGGTCCGTACACGCCACCGACGTGTATAGAAGGAAATCTGTGACGTCATAAGCGGACGGGTTTCAAGGTCATAGTGACCTTGTGCATTTTAGTGTAGTGCAATGTTTACATCTTGCGTTGGCGTATGTGTCTGATGAATCTGGTAAGCTAACAACCTCATGACTTTGTGGTTTTTCATGAATATCTTTTTAAAATTTTGTAAATAGATTCTTCACATAAAAATACTAGACACATCTTTTGGGTTTTGCATTATACAAAAAATAATGTTGTACATTTTATATGTTGTATATGCATGTAGTAAAAAAAATAGTTATTTCAATATTACAAACAGACATTCCAATTTTATTTAGATGAGGGTCTGACTCAAGGGTTAAGCAAAACCGAAAGGTTAATAGGAATATTAAAAGGTTAAAACTTCCTACTGTAGCTGGCATAAATTTGGTTTAAAAGAGGCAGCAAAAGAGTAGGGGAAAACCAAACAAAAATAGTCTTCCAGGCCATATTCGAGTTATTACTGGTTTATCTTTTGAAGTATAAACTAATTTAACATGAAGGTTAGATTCAATAAGAATGAAATACAGTAGAAGGCCTACTGAATCTCCAATTATCCGAATCAATCGTAAGTATAACATAAAAAAAAAATTACTAATTTGCAATAAAAGCATCATCATCACTAACCTTTTTATTGACCCACTGCTGGGCACAGGTCCCCTCTCATACAGAGAAGGGGTTCGATAAAAGCATGTTTATGTATTTTTAAGAAGTTCCAAGTGATTGCACCTGTACGAGTCAGTAATCATACATGACATGCACACATTACCTACATAGATCAGCATTATTCCGTCGCCTTGCAGAAATTATAGTGTAAGGTGACAGTACACGATCAGCCTTCAAAGACTGTACTCATTTACACATTCATATATTGTTAGTTAAATAATCAATAAGGCATCATATTTGGCTATCTGTGCCTATTTTTGAAGTCAACCAACCTTCGTCTCAATTAATTTGGATGATTGGCATTCTACTGTACTTTTAAAAACATATTCATCTATGTGCATTTTAAATAAAATATTATCCATTACACTACTGCATTTTTACTAGTTCAGCAATGAGTCTTAGGAAAGCGATTGAACAACAATAATTCTTGACACTATAAAGTCACTATTTTTTGGGTAGTCTACTCAATTTCCAACTATGCACTATACAAAAATGAAAATTGGATATTAATTAATTATTAAAACATCACACTGGAATATATTAATAAGCAAACTAACCATGAGCCTCCAATACTTTTTGTGTGAATACAGAAATAAATGTTTGTCAAAAGTAGAGTTATGTCATTCTAACATTGTGTATAAAATATTACAATGGACTTTAGATATATGATGAATAAGATAAAAACACATAAAATTATTTACGTGAAACTGAATTCTAAATGTAAATGAAGGTTATAGATATTTAAATAACTTGTTGTTTCAACAATGCAAATTAGCACCTATGGGATAACATATAAAATGAACAGCACCTTATGTCTAAATACATTTAAAAAAATACATTTTTAGTCACTTTTTAATCCTTAAAATATTAAGTTGGTCATGATAAGATCAGGACTGTGTAATATCTGATTTAAACATTGTTTAGCCAACCGACAAATCTCAAACACATAAATTATAATTAATTGAGGATGAATCTGCAATATTACCCTTGTCCTTGATTTCCTTGACAACAGCGTCAGCGAAGTTTGATCGAGTTTGGCCTACACCATCGCGATTTCCACCGAGGTCGTTAACCACTACTTTAGCGCCTCTGGAGCCCAAAAGCAGAGCGTAGGCCTTGCCGAGACCGCCACCGGCGCCAGTCACCACTGCTACACGTCCGTCAAAGCGAAGCTGATCCATCCTTCACGACAAACGAAACACAAATGAGAACGAAAGTTTCGAAACTAACCGACGAGTTTTAACCCGGCGTAATTATCAGTATCAAAGTCCAATTTAACATTCGGTTTCGATAAACAAGTTTTATGTGCGTTCCACTTGCAAAGTAAAGTTTGATAAATATTGATCTTTTGCTTGAATTGTTGTTGTAATTCGACACGGATTACATACCTTCAATTACAAATTACGATGTAATGGAAACGTAAGCAAATTTCGATGGATATTTTTTATGTTGAAAGTAGAAATATTTGAATAAAGTTCAGTGAACAACAATCTAACAAGTTCTTTTCGGACTTGACTTCTTTCTTTGGAGTTCATAATCAGGCGTCATCAAACATTGACAGCTGACAATTGAGTCAATCAATTGTCAGCTGTCAAATTGTTTTTTTTTTTTTTGGTTCATTTGTTTCCGTTCGGGCGAATGGAAAACGCAAAGGCATAGTACGCCATACAGCCAAGTCTTCAGTAAATTGTTCTTCATTAAATATCTATCCTAACTTATCCTAATTTATCCTAACTTATCCTAGCATAACTTAACCTAAACTAACTCCTTTCGTTTTACGCGTTTGGACGATAAGGAGCGGTTTAGAGTAAAGACATGATGAGGCCACTATGCTACAATATATCACTGTTCTTTTTGAATTATTCACTGAATGCACTTTTTACTACATAAATCACGCGTTTTTATTTAGTAAACGACACTATAAATAATTTTAAAAGTCCAATGAAAAATGAGCGTGACACTCATCTTGACATTCCCGCCAAACCTCTGTCAACTTGTTATACAATGATCCGTTGTCAATTGAATTGACAACGGATCATTGATATAACAAGTAACATGGATATGAAATGTTTGACTATAGAAAAAATAGTTATACAAATATGAGGCATATCGACGCCAAAATAAAAAAAATACTATCATCTCTTTCTAATTTTAATGATTTTGCGTAAGTCAATTGAACAGCACTATCTTTAATAGTTACTGTAATGGCAACCCTTCAATTCCAACATCATTGAAATACTTATTTGCGGCCGGTTCGCCATTTTCTTATCCCGCTAAGTAGGTACCTATCCCTTAGAACATCAGCAACTGAAGCAAAGTGACTAATGACATCTTTGAACGTGTTACGTGAATAGCATACCTAAACATTGGTACCCATGGCATGCCGATAGGAGCCGCTTTATTAAAATTTAACTTTTCTAACTAGACTGTCGATAAAGCAGTGCACTCATGCACTGTGGTTTGTGGTCACGGCTTGCACAATTGCACGTGTTTGTTTGTTTCGTATTCATTTTGCGCATGTTTCTTGGTTTTAAAGAGGATTTCTGTGTTATTCACGTCGAGTTGAGATCTCTTGGGACCTCCTCCGTCCTGATAATCAGTCTTACCCGGAAACCAGTTCAGTTTTCGTAGTATTGTACCTGTGCGCTGTGAATTTGAGTGTCTTCAAGGCTAGAGTGAATAGGCTCTTAATAAACTAGTGCGCTTTACCATCAACGATTGCGTCACTGCTTACCATTAGGCAGGATTGCGGTCAAGCGCTGGTTTATAATTTGTAAAAAAAAAAAAAAAATATGATTCCATAAGAAATTGTGAAATACAATCTTATAATTGCGAAAAGACACTGGTGTTCTGTGTGTGTGTCTTTTAAAATAGAGAAAATGCCGCATCACTGTGCTCTTGGAAGTAAGAACATAAGAAAAGTTTAAAAGTAGGTAATAAATAAATATTTTGTTATTATATTTTATTAAGTGGTTTTATTTCTGTTATATTCATTACATTAATGTTACTTCCGCTAAAAGTTATTTTGTTTCAATGATTTATAATCTCTGTAACTTACTGAAACAAAATAGCTTCTAAGGAAGTAACATTAATAACCTCTAATCAATAGGACTATACAATATACCTCTTTATAGCTTTTTTTTTTTTTTGATATGGCATCTCGTAGGTAGGCTACTTTAGAGACCGTTACTACTTAATCGAACTTTCCTGTGAATGCCTTAATTAAAAATTAAAGCCTCCAGCCAGGGCATAAAACTACTTAAAACTAAGCGACTACGCACTAAGGGCACCCCCTGTGGGGTACGGACCTCGGCTTAGGGCGTCGCTGGAGAGGACAGCAAGGGACGGCTGGATCGAAAGTTATGCTTGTTGGTTTGATGACCACGGCGTTTCCTAGTACTAGCTCTGAGAAGAAACGCCGAAACAAACTCAGAGGTCATTGTTGGGACATTATTGTAATTACTGGCTCAGCTGCGGCGCGGGCTGGCCTTCATCGGACAAGGGACGGGGAAGGGGACTACTACTACGTGGAGCGCGTCGCGATGGACCTCGGCGGCGAGGTCGGTAGGTCGGTCTGTGTTTATGTAGTGTGCTGGTGGCCCTATTGGCCTCTTGGAGGAGGGTAATGGGGTCATCGGGGTC
Organism: Sesamia nonagrioides; assembly: GCA_017933935.1. Lineage (NCBI taxonomy): Eukaryota > Metazoa > Arthropoda > Insecta > Lepidoptera > Noctuidae > Sesamia > Sesamia nonagrioides. Next base: position 4,079,829 of record JADWQK010000081.1, read on the forward strand.
TGAGAGAGCATGCCGAGGGCGGCGAAGGCGGGAGATGGTGGAGGGAGTGTAATTAGCAGCCGCTGCTATGAGAGGATGAGGAGGAGGACGAACCAAGGGGCGTTTGTGGCTTTACGGAGGAATCGGTTTTGGACTACTTGCATCCTATGGATATAACGTGGCTTGGCATGTGCGAACACTGGACAAGCGTAAGTCATAATCGGGCGTAACTTTATAGCTATGGTATGCGTAGGTATATATATTTAAACATATTGACGTTAATGTACGTTCAGAAAACCAGGGGGCGCATTCAAACGATATGCACAAAATTCCCTCGAGAGGGCTCTCTTTTACCCTATTAATATTATACTCTTTGGGTAGAGAGTTTGGCGGGAATGTCAAGATGAGTGTCACGCTCATTTTTCATTGGACTTTTAAAATTATTTATAGTGTCGTTTACTAAATAAAAACGCGTGATTTATGTAGTAAAAAGTGCATTCAGTGAATAATTCAAAAAGAACAGTGAAATATTGTAGCATAGTGGCCTCATCATGTCTTTACGCTAAACCGCTCCTTATCGTCCTAACGCGTAAAACGAAAGGAGTTAGTTTAGGTTAAGTTATGTTAGGATAAGTTAGGATAAATTAGGATAAGTTAGGATAAATTAGGATAAGTTAGGATAGATATTTAATGAAAAAAAAAAAAAATTACTGAAGACTTGGCTGTATGGCGTACTATGCCTTTGCCTTTTCCATTCGCCCGAACGGAAAGAAACGAACCAAAAAAAAAAAAAACTCTTTGGGTATGGGTGGGTACCTACATAAATTGTCAAATGCTCTTGACCCGTGGATAAAGTTTGTGAATTTTCGAGTAATTTACAGTATTGTTGCGTTTAAACTGTGTTCTGTAGTGAATATTGTCAATAGGAAAATGCACAACTGCAATCTAATAGGATGTGGCACCAAAAGAAGCGGTAATCACCCGAACATAACTTTACACCAGTACGTACTTTAATAGCTTTCTGTTGAAATACCTTTAGATTTAGATAATAAACCTATACTAGCCCCGCACGATGATATTGCGATTGGCGGCCATCTTGGTGACGTAGTCGAACTCGCACCGTCGGTACCGTTCGCAAGTTCAGTCCGCGCTTACCCTCTTACGCACATCGAATATTTTTGTTAGCTTTTTGTTTTTGTTATCCTGTTTTATTATTGTTCTTGACTTTTGTTGTTTAGTTTTGTTAGCTGTTACTCATTAAAATGAGTAAGAAATTAATTAATAGTCGTGCTCGTTAAATTATAATTAAAGTGGACAATTATTTTGTTAAAGAGAAAGAGGATTGTAAGTTAGTTCTTAAAAGTATAAACCGTGCTTAGAAAAAGTGCTTCGGACATTTTAATACCGAAGCAACTGCTTACAGTTATTAAAAACATTTTGCAAAATTCTATCAAAGTCACGGAGTGTGTGGCATGCATAGACTTCTAGTATATAGACGTGAAATACCTACAGAAAAAACGTGCCATCGTTTGACATTTGTTCGAACATAATATGGCCGCCTCTTTCTAGGGCTGTCACTGTGTATTTGTTTCCAAAGATTTTAATATATTATTATTATAATTTTTTAATATAGTCTGCCTGTTATATAATTATTTTAATTCTCTCGTTTTCTGTCGGCTTCTTAGATAAAGTACTTATTCATTTATTCATAATGTCACGTCTTTATCCCTTACGGGGTAGACAGAGCTTGAGGTTATAAGAACAAAAGCCACGTTTAGCGCGTTGGTAGGTGCATAGGCATAGATAGAAAATGGAATCAAAATAGTGATGGGTTGCTAACCTCATCGCTTAATGAAATGATTCTTAAACTTGGCCAATTCCCTCGACCGGTTTTTACAGTCTGCATGGGATGAGAAGCAGCATTAGAAAATTCATATTTTACATAATATGCACACATTTCCGCACCACCTATGATTAACTCATAAGTGGTGCGGAAATGTGTGTACTTGGCGCATTTTTATAACGTGGTTTCCCCCGTAGCTATACTCCACGATCTATTTTAATAAAGAAAGTTTGAATTTTGGCTAAGTCAAATGTCTATTTTGATTGGGTTACTAGATAAAAGGGTCCTCTCCCTCCCTCCTCTCAATTATGATCCTTGTTTGAGAGTATCTAAGTGTAATTATATTGTATAGACATTATTAAGTGCAAAAGGTGCAATAATAATAAAATACATTTATATTTTTTAAATATATTCGTTTATTAAACTACTAGCTTCCATAAGCGGGTTCGCCCGCCTTTAAAAGGTGATCTATGACGTCATTTGTATCCCGTCGTCATCATCATCATCATCTCAGCGTTTATCCCGGTTGCATCCGCGGCTTTCGCGTTGGAGCCCGGGGTCCGCTTTCCTGCACATTCTCCTTCATTTCGCACGATCTTAGCATCCTGTGGTAAGAACTTGTTGGCACGCATGTCATCTCTTACAACGTCAAGCCAGCACTTCTTTGGTCTAACCCACTTGTTCCGGCCCGGCGGAGGCGCCATGGCAAGACATTTGTTACCCACGTAACATGCCGCTTGCACAATGTTCTTGCATGTGGTAAACATGTATTATATGTTCTTCTTCTGTTTGAATCTATAAACAAAAGATAAAATCAATATCTATTATCAAAATAATTGAGTAGATAGATAATTAAATTATTTTTATTTAAAATATCATATTTCTTCCTTTAAAGTGACAAATTAAAAAAAATATTTTAAATAAAAATAAAACCGCCTTCAAAACACACCCAATAATAGATAATTGAAATCGGTGCTAAACCAAGTACATATGTTGGTCCCCGCTACACCCTGCGCATCTAACATATTGGCACCGACTTTGAAAGCTGTTTTATTTTTATTTAAAATAACTTATTTCTTCATTTTAAGCGAAATAGTTAAAATTCCCTATCTCAAAAACTACTGAACCGATTTTGATGAAACTTGCAGTATTCACTAAGTTGAACAATGTCTAATATATAAAAAAGAATACCGAAATCGGACTAATAGTTCCAGAGATATGCGAACACAAACATAAAAACTTACATACATATTTACATACTACACATATACAATTCGGCACATTTGTTCAAACGCTGATATAGACTAACATATCCGAAAACAAGGCATTTTTGAAAATATTACATACATAACAGTTCGAAATGAAAACCTCCTTTTTATGAAGTCGGTTAAAAAAAAATTTTGGACAACCCTAACATATGTCAGCAAATTACGTAAACAAATAAACATTTACAATAAAGAGAAACGTGCTTATATAGTGTAAATAAGTGTGTATTTAGTAATTTAACGACTAATAAGTAATCATGGTTCATTTTAGTTTGAAAATTAGAATGATAAATGGTGATTTAGCTAGAAAAGAGGTAACTAACCTATGAAACGTCAATTGAGCTTGATTTCTGTTGTTTCTGGCACCACACATAACAATACAGCACGCAGGCATATTAAGTAATAGTTTTGTCACACGGTACACTACAAATCCACTTTAAAATGTCTTGTATATTATCAAAAAAATTAATTTTCGTTAAGTTACGTATCCCGTTGACAGCACAACTACCACGAAATTGTAACCTAAGATGGCCGGCGTTGGCACGCTGCCAACAACTGTCAGTTCATTTTAATAGTGTTACCATAATTCCGCAGTAACAAAAATATATTTGTCTCTTTTGCCAAATGCAAATGTACTGTTGAAAAAAAGAGACAAAATAATGTATTACGGTTTTGTACCCTAAATTACATACATATGTATAATGAAAAATTGTATAGCTTGACAACAGCATCTCCTTATATTTCTATCTCAATGGTGGCATGTGCCACAGGCGTTGCAAAAAATACTGTGACGAAATTGAGACGAGAGCATGAGTCAGCAAAATGAGAACTCCTACTAAAGGAAAAAGACAAAAGAAGTAATATTTCGACGGGTTCTCCTTAACAGCTTTAAGAAATATTATAGATTCAATGTGTACGGTGAGGAGAGAAATACCCACAATGCGCAAAATCTTGGTGGCTTCAAAAGTAGACCTTAATTATACTGGTAGTGAAACTACATTAAGAAAAATAATTAAATGTGATTTAGGCTACTAATTTAAACGATGCTACCAAAAAAGACTGGCCCTAATTCAAAGACCCCAAATTCAAGCGTGGAGGGCTAAATATTTACGACGTATGAAAGAAAATGACTCGCTTGGTAATAACAAAAGACCCGTTATTTATCTCGACGAAACGTGGATACATGCACACTACACGGTAGAAAAATGTTGGCAAACAGCAACCGATGGAGTGAGACGGAACGACAGCCCCGGCCGCCGATGGATAATAGTTCACGCGGGAAGTTAAAGCGGTTTTGTTGACAATGCCCTTTTAATGTTTATAGCAGACACCAAAACGGGGGATTATTATGATCAAATGAATGCTGAGAATTTCACCAAGTGGCTTACAGAAAAAATAGTACCCAACATACCACGCAACTCCAAGATTGTAATGGACAACGCCCCTTATCACAGTAGGGATGAGAATAGGCCACCAAGTATGAACAATAAAAAACAGTTGATTGTTGAGTGGCTACAAGCTCACAAAATCGACTTTCCCAACGACAGTACAAAACCTGAACTGTATTTATTAATTAAACGGCACAGACCGCCGAAAATTATAAAATTGACAATTTATTAGCTGGCAATGGCCATGAAGTCGTTAGATTACCACCTTACAACTGCGACCTCAACCCCATTGAGTACATTTGGAACCTGGTAAAGATGAGGGTGTCAGAAAAGAATGTGGAGCAGTTGGAAAGTCGCATTGAAGCTCTGACGTTGGAGGCGTTGGCGTCAATAACTCCAGATGACTGGCGAAAGGAAGTCAATCATGTTAAACGACTTAAAGAGGAATATTGGAATAAAGATCGAATAACTGACGAGTTATTTGTCATAAATAAGGCGACGACAGTGAATCGGAAACGACAGACACAGAAAGCAGTTCTGATTCGGAAGACTATATACATTTTTTTACATATTATCCTGGTTTTATTTATAAGCTGATAGATGTAGGTAGTAATTAAAACATGACTACTACACAGTGGACTCTGGTTCAATTCCCGCTCGCAAATTAACAGAAATGTAGTTAGAAAAACATAGTATACATGTAAGAAAGATATACGAATAAGTATATTTTTCTTACGTCTACAAAAATTATTTCCTTGAAATTTTTAATAATGAAAGTTTATTTGTCAGAATATGGGTGAGTAGCAGTGGCGAAGGGTGAAATTTTGACAAAGGGAAGCCGGTCCAAAAAAATAAACACTTAAACACTTACCTACTGCAGGATATCTTGGAGGAGGTCTTCAGATAAGAATAGTATTAAAAGCCCCACCTTCACCATAAAAAAAAGGACTGATGATTTGATAACAGTGTCTTTCAAGTATGATAAAAGCGGCAGCAAAAGAAAAAAAAAGCCTTTTTCGACGTGCATCTCCATACCACACATGCATGCTTGTTAGTAAGTACTACGTTAAGTACCTATTGTTAGGGAATAAGAGTCAAGAAAAAATAAAATAAAAAATTACAAAAATAATAGTGTTAAAAACCGAACCACACAAACACCGATCAAAAACCAACAAAAATATTAAGCAAAAATAAAGCAAATTATACACAATCACAACGTTATTTATATTGTAATGCAATGCGTCTGTTTTTTTTTTTTTAACAAAATGAGCTAAAATGATGTTATAAAAATTCGGATTACTTTTCATTTTATTAAGCAAATTTTTTTTAATTGACATGATAGCCAAATCGGACAATCTCTGCTCTTTTTGGCAGTTTCGCACATATGTGTGAATGTGTTTTAAAGCAGAAAATGACCGCTCAGCTGAAGCTACTGAAATGGGGAGGGTCAGAATTAAACTGCAAAGAGTCGAAACTTGAGAAAATGCGTCTTTCAAAGACGTATTCTTGAGCTGTAAAAAAAGCTCATAGGTGTCCAATTTATTTAACGACGCTGACGTAAGACTTTAAGTTCATTCAGCAGGTAGTCAGTTGAGCAGCACTCTATATGAATTAAAGCCATAATAACAAACAAAATACACAGTATTTAACCAAATCTGCGATTAAATTACGTTACAGAATCAGTCACAGTTTAAATACCACAAATATTAAAATATAACAAACGAAAAACACGAAAAACGAACACATGTTACATACTAACAATAATTTATTTTCAACCAAACGAAATGGAACACGAAAATATGCCAAAATAAAAAGAATATGACTTGCGAAGGATTTCATTATAACGTTTCTTTGTCTCATTCTATTAGAGGAGAGGAGAGAACTGCAACCCGGTCGGCATCAGCCTATCTTTTCTCAAAAATTACGCACGGTTAGCGATCATTAGAAAGAGATGTCTGACACGCTCTGTCTCTTTTCGCCTCATAGTAAAACGTTGGCCGAGATAAGCTGTAATTCGTCGAGTTACCTTTAATGTAATTTAGGTACGAAAAATTTAAGCGCTGATTAATTTACGACTATAAAATGAAATGTGATACTTAGGGTATTGCTAAGAATTACTATTGCTATTGTAAATCGCGCAGGCATTTGATTAATAATACTTTGTTAATGAAATAGAATGTAAATACTTTTGTATGAATATGGAACTGATTTTTGAAAGGTAACCCGGTGGGAATCGGCTTGTATGGACTCTTCGCCACTGGTGAGTAGGTATACCTACGAAAGAATGTTAAATGCAAAATTAATATGAATTTTATTATACAAACACTCTTAATAAAGAGTGTAATAAAATTATAAAATACAAATAAACCCTTAACCCTAATATTAATTTATACATACACTCTTTATAAAGAGTGTAATAAAATTATATAATACAAATAAACCCTTAACCCTAATATTAATTTTGCATATAACATTCTTTTGCTAGCTGTCCTTTTGTGTGACAGATGACGTCACAACGCTGTTATTGTGACAAGGTTCCATCGCAATATCATCGTGCGCGGCTTATACTTTATGCATTTATCTTAAAGCTTCAACAGTAAAACATATATAATTCACGTTTTGAATTTATTTTCCTAATGAAATCAATTTCTTGATAATGAAGGGCTAGGGTTGCGCATTTAGACAATTTTGTATTTATCGATAGTGTTATTATTTTATCGATAGTATATTCTTACTTATTGGTTTTATTTTTTATTTTCAGGGCTGCCTGCTAATAAACTTAAACAGAAAATTTGTCCGGAAAGAAAATTTAAAGATGTTAACTAAAACGATTCACATTAATTCCCTTCACTTGAAAGAATCATGTTTCAACCGGACACTGAATAAAGTAACATTGTGTGACGAATGACGATGCTTTACCTTCACCAAGCTTATTGGAGTTATTGGTAAGTATCATTGCGTGTTACAAATTTTTGTCCAACATGATTGCTTTGTGGCTGATAAATACTGATGATGCCCCCAACAGCACCATCATTGCAGCACTTGCAAAGAGTGATGCAAAAAAAATGTGTTAAGATTGTAGTCTTAAGATGAAAAAATCTAAGGATTAATTAAAAGCCCCATTTAAACAAACAAAAACCACCAAAAATACTAACAGCGTATTGTTTGTTTACAGCTTGCAATTCGATCGATGTTAAGAATTTTAGTCGAAAATGATCAAAATTAAACAAACTTTCAATCAATATCTGGATGTGGTGCTCCTAATCTGGTACTTCTTTTTTCCTTAATACAAATAGTAGCAGTACTATTATTGAAGAATCAAACTAATTTTTTTAAGTAATTACTTAACTTTTACGGTTAATGTTAAATGTTTGCAGGTCAAAGCTGTTTACATATAAAACACATGGGGACATTTTAAAGACGAGTTGCATAGATTTAATCCTTGGCAATCCGCGGCGATGGCGATTAACTTAAATAGCGGTATGACTTAAATTTTTCAACATTATTTGCAAATACAACTGATATCATTGATAAAATCTCATGAATTGAATTGAGATGGTGAAAGATATCTCATGCTTGTCTTCAATATCTTTTTTTTTTTATTATTATCATAAACTAGTGCTTGACTGCAATCCCGCCTGATGGTACGCAGTGATACAATCGTTGATGGTAAAGCGCACTAGTTTATTAAGCCTATTCACTTAAAAAACTTAGGAAATTCTAGAATATTTAAATTTAAATTGCATAAGTGGTTGAATGAATATAATTTCTATAGTATTAAGGACTATTTAGAACACTAACGTTGACAATATGCACACGCAACGCTTGCACTTGCTTGTGCTAAACATTTTTGCATGCTTTATTTTTAAGCTAAACATGAGTGATCTCATTTTTGTATGTAAGACCTTTTATACCATGTTTTAAGCAAAATAAATATATTATTATTATTATTAATAGGAAGGAAGACGGCAGTTGAGCGAGGTGATGCAATGTTAAACCCAACGATGCTGCGCCAGAGGGAGATTGATCTGGAGACTCTCGACAATCAAACTTTCGACACAACAACATTTGGCGCATCATACCCGGCACACATCGCAACACAACTGCTCAGACCCGTCCTCCGTACGGCTTCACCAGTCATCATGACGAAACACGACAAATCGCTTGGCGGCAAGACTTTGTCTGGTGGGTGGTAACTTCGCCGGCAGCCGATGTTATGGCCTACCACCGAGAAGATCTGTTAAAGCTTATTTTTGATTTCAGGTACACCATTTTAAAACAATAAAGAAATTAAAGAACAAAGGTCAAAGACAGTCCAAGAAGATAAAGAGATTTAATGAGAAAGTTAGAACACAGACGACAAAAGTTGCTTATTAACCGACTTCAAAAAGAGGAGGTTACTCAATTCGACCGTATATGTGCTTTTTTTTATGTTCGCGCATAACTTCGTCGTGTATGAACCGATTTTGATAATTCTTTTTCTGTTGGAAAGAAGACGTTCCCAAGGTGGTCCCATGATAAGGATATCAGGGTTTGATGGTGGAAGACCAGAGAAAACAAGGAAAACTTTCAAAAATTGCAGGGGCGACTAGTGCATTTCTTAGCATTTTCATTAAGTATTTTAAAGCACTACAATTTAATAAAGGTCTGAAGTAGATGTGATGATGGAGCCGGGAGACAGTCGAAGGAACTCCTCAACAATTCACAGCAGCTACCTTGTGTTTGTGTTTGAATAATTTGTATTGACAAGAACGAGAACCTTACACCTAGATGGGTGGTGACTGTCATTAGGGTGCTGATGATGATGACAAAGGTCAGTTCAGGAAACTTGTATTTGGACTCGATTCATTTATATTGATGAGATCTTTGCACCCATTGGGTTAAAATAATGGTCTGCAGTAACCATAGGCAGTTGAGGGAATACTTACGGGTAAAAATTAAAGTAAACAAAATTATGTCGTTTCCCAACTATATTTGCGTCAGCTTCTAGTCTGACCGGATGCAACTGAATACATAGTACTTTTAAGAACTAAAAAGTGTAAAATAAAAACTTTTTACAAAAAAAACAACCGACTTCCAGAAACCACTACAAAGGGAAAAATAACTAATTTCGGAAGTCTGTGTCAAAAAAAAGTATACAAAACCAAAGACACCGACTTCCGAAATTAGTTATTTTTCCCTTTGTAGTGGTTTCTGGAAGTCGGTTGTTATTTTGTAAAAAAGTTTTTTTTTAGTATTATTATCAAAGATTTAAAGGAAAGAAATTTATTGAATTTTGAGTCCCAAGCTTTGGTTGCAGAATGTGCAGGACCCCAAAACTTCTTAAAATGAGAATTTAAAAAGTTTTTAGTAATTACTTTAAAATCTCGAGATGGTCTGATTTATCCACCAAAAAATGTTGTAAACATTTTAAAAAATGTCGAAAAAATATTAAAATCCGTTTTTGTAGATTTTTATGCCGGATCAAAAAAAAATATTTAATTCTTGGGATTGTGAACATGACACAAAAAAATATATATTTATTATTCAAATGTATAATAGAGGTGTAGGTACGGACGACAGCAGCTCAAGCTACCCGAAACTGTCAAATATTCCCAATCAACCTTAAGCCTTAATGCTTTAGACATACAAGTTGAAAATCTAATAAAGAGATCTGACAGATTATAGTAGCTTGATGTGTTGTCGTCTGTGCGTGAATTTGAGATACAAACATTATGGAGAAAAATCTAACTTGTTAAGGTAGATTTTTTTTTCTTATAGAAATTACCTGAACAAAATTGTAATGTTAAGGAAAGAATAAGACTGATTTGTTTAAATACATTGTTAGAATTAAATTATTGTTGATTTTTAATTAAAACCCACAATCATCCTGCATGTTAGAACCGCCTACCTTCGGAGTTGGAAATTTAAAATATGTATAAAATATAATGAGGCGTATAGTTTCAAAACCCGCAAAGCCGATTTTTTACACGTAGTAATATTTTTATGTCTCTAACAACTCCATCTTTTCATTTTAATTTAATGAATATGTTACAAAACGTTTGTGAAGCGATCAATTTGTCAAAAGCCATAGAAACATAATTATTTAAATAATTCTACAACAATTTATCACAAATATTCTATTCCTGGATTTTTAACGTCACTGAACTTAATGGGTTTTGAAACTATACCCCTCTAGGCTCTATTATTTAAGACGATTCCGTCAAGGAAGGCTTTGAATAAGAATTTATTGTATATTTTTTGCAAATTACTACACTCTATTATATAAAACTAGCTTGTAACGCTGCTTCTATATACACAAACTCAGGGTGGCTAACTCCACCCTTACCCGGCAGTTACAGTAAATTTAATTATGCAAATACTTGGTAGCTAGGAGTGTCGCGACTTAGCGCGAAATCACTCATAATAATACATAAGAAGACATTCTCGCAAGATCACTGACACTTCTGCACAAGGTAAGCGAGAATATCATGACTATGGTACTTTATAGTCTGTGGATTTTCACCTAACGAAGCCAAGCCAAGCGAAACGCCCTTTTGAATCATCGCCGGCATCGAGTACAGTCTTATAAGAATAGTTTAAAGTCTAGTGTGAATTGAGTGAGTTCCGAAACAAGCGAGAAGCCTCCAGTTGATGAAAGCTAAGTGCCTAGGGTTTATCTAATTACTTGTTGTTAATCTAATCGTATATGTATTACGGTAGTTTGAACTAAAGGAAGTTACTGAAGTCGAGTAACGCTAATTGTATCAAAAGTTGTATGTCCTGTCGATCTGTGCAAGTTCTGAATAAGGGGGCCGTAGAATTGCTATAGCCACATAAGAAAATCCCATACAGGCAGGGTATGGGTCGCATGTGCAAGAATCTGCATGAGCGGTAGAGTTGCTATCGCCTTCAAAGATAAATCCTAGCCCGTAGGGGGTAGGTCACATGTGGCGTGGGTCGCATGTGCAAGTTCTAAAGGAGGCGTAGAGTTATTCTAGCCTAACAAAGAAAATCCCGAGCCGCAGGGCGAGGGTCACAGACAAGGGGCATCCAATATAATCGTTGAGTAGCACAAAGTACTTAAGCCAGAGCGCGAGGCTCTGTAACACACAAGCCCTCATTTGGAGGTTAAAAGTAAATACGAGTAAAGAATCGAACAAATATAAATGTCACCCAAGTTATAAAAGTAAGATTGGCCCTGCGCACTTAGTTCCAAAACAAGCAAATGATGATTGCTTAATCCCTACAGATCGAGGTCTTGAGAGGTTAACAAAGAACATGGGATAATCATAGCTGGCACACATCTCATAACAAGGCGAAGCAGATCATTACATCATATAAGTACCGGCTGAGACAACTACAAGCTCGGTAAGTCAATGCAAGTTATCATCAGACAATTAAGTACTTTCGCGGAGTCGTAGTTTGGGGCCAGGATCCTCGCTAATAAGTTCTAAGCGAGGCCTGAAAGGCGACGCCACGACATGGTGGAGATGCTGGGATGAATTTTGATGAATCCTAAGGTCTGGTGATGCTTGCTTTGACTTACAAGGGATGTAAATTCTTTAAAGCTGAAAGGTTTCAGTTTATTTAAAATATGTGATGCCATTCGTGTTCATTCTAGAAACTTGTTCGCAACTCATTCGCTCATTCACTCAATTTGCCGGTAAAGCTACATACATATAAAGTTTAAATTTATATTCATAATTAAGCTATATGAATATTATTAGCAATAACGTTGAAAGTCGTTTTGTCATAAAAAGGTTATAAAGGACATAACGTGTGTTGTTGCTTTATGGTATTTGTACTCAATGGCGGGACAATGGTATAAATTTACCACGGCTTGTGATAGTTGTTATAATCATGAAACGGTGATTCAGTGGTAATGTCTGTTAATTGCTGGAGCTTAAAAGAAGCTTGGAAGCTAACAAGTGTGTGGAGAAGGCAGACATTTGTTTTGTTTTGTGAAACAAACAAATAACATGCCTAATTGGCATCGGTATTGAAATCCTACAAGATACGTATCAAAGTTGATGCTTGGAAGAAAGTTGTGATCGTGTGTATACTGCCTTATTAGAAATGACGTCTCGTTCATTCATTCAAGTTACCGTTCAAAGTTTGTAAGCCGACGCTATCAGACGCCGTCGATTTGAAAACTTTTTCAATTACTCAAGAAAGTTGTTAATATTTGCCGCAAAGTTGTTTAACCTGTGAAATAAACATCAGAAGCGCTCATTTAGTGTTTGAGGCTGTGATTTAAGGTACGAAAAGTGATTATTCTATATTTTACGTCTGGAGTACAGAAATTGAAATTTTTTGTGCTGTCATGCGACTCACGTGGTTTGAAACAGTTTTAATTGATACCCACAGTGAACAAATTACAAAAAGGGAGGGAATACAAATTGAGAAACTGCTATTAATTAATAATATCCTTCAATATGCAAATGTACCCATTTACATACAAGAAAAGATAATTTAATTCCTTTACTCCTATGTTAAGTTGAAAATCTAGTTTGCCTACTAAGAAAATGGAAGAGAATGTTCCATTGTGTCATAAGTACCCTAAGTGAACAAATGCTTATAGTTAAAATTTAAAACATGTGAAGGCATTATAAGTTCCTAGGTATAGTAGGACAATAGTCATTCCTTGACTGAGTACCCAAGAAAAATTTCATTATGTACTCTTATACTACTTTGAATTTTCCTAAGGAACTTTAAAATGGTTAATTAACTTGTCTTAAAATCCTTCAATTCTTCACTACTTACTTGGCCATAATTTTCATTATAATTCAGTCATTAACAGCTATATATTTGCTGTACTGCCTATTTTCTTGAAATAAAATAAGCTAAATTAAACAACGGATAAACCAATAAACAAATACATGCCTACATATGACAAAGTAATTTCAAGGGAAATTTTTAAATTTCTTGTTGAATTAGAAGCAAAATTAAAGTATGAAAGTATTGTTACTTTCATAAAAACCATTTACACTTGCTAGAGATATGATTATATGTGAGTAAAGTATAGAGTAAGATAATTATGCCTTAATATTAATTTTAAAATAGCATTGGGAAGCCATTGTTATTTCAAGATAATAAGAATTATATTAGAAGGCATGGCAAGGAAAATGACAATTAAGATGCTTAATTTATGAAGATGTTGGCAAATGATAATTAGTAATTGACTGACTATTAGTATGTACTTACAGAGTACTTACTTATAAACAAATTTTGGTTTTTTTTTCTTTCTTTTTTCTAATCCATTCTTTAATAAATTATTAATTGAAATTTAAGGTCAAGTGAATTTTAACTGAAACTAGGTAATAGTTAAGGCAAAGTTACATTTTTTTTCAAATGAGTTAAAGAATTAATTGATTAATTATTTTTTTTATTATCAATAGAAATGGATAAAATTTGAATTTATAATATACATAATGGTACATAAGTTTATAGTAAAGATAACTTTGCAGAAGAACCTGAAATGGAAGACTTATTAATGAACCGTTTGAGTAAGGTCGCTGAAGAAATCCAAACTATATCTGTACAAGCCTATGGTCTCTCCAATAATTTAAATGATGATAATTTAGAGGAAGCAAAAATACAACTAGCTAAACTCAAATCATTATTATCGAGATTCTCATCGGAATTGTATAATTTTTTCAACATTTCTAAGAATCCGGACCCTGATGAGATCTCCAACCTAACAACATACCAACTAAATGGGGAAGAGATTGTAGCCGAACTAGACACAAAGATTAAATTTAAATGTGAAATCAACCTTCCACCTAAGGTACACTCAACCACATATAGTAAACTCCCAGACCTTAATCTACCTCAATTTGAGGGCGATCTACTAGGATGGTGCTCCATTTGGGATCAATTCAACTCTAGCTTTAATCAAAGATCACTCACTGATGTAGATAAACTATTATGTCTTAAAAGATCAGTAAAGGGCAATGCTCTTAAACTAATAGAAGGCTTAAACACAACAAACAAAAATTATCATATCGCTGTGGATACACTAAAGGCCAGATATGGCAAAGAACATGAAATAATTCATGCGCATCATAGAGCTATTAATAATTTAAAACAAGCAATAGAACTTGATGAATGCCGAATCACATTGGACGAAATTCAACGTCATTTAAGAATACTTCAATCCATAGGAGAGAACACTGATACGAATCAGATGAGATTTTTAATAATGGAAAAATTCCCTCAGACCTATTCTATGATACCAAGATGAGACTTGGATCTGAAGGTACTTTTACTGTGGAATGTATTCTAAAGCATCTATCCTTGATAATATCCACTAAAGAGGACGCTATGAGGATAACACAACAACCTTGTACTAGTAGTGCTGTTGAAACCCCGTACACTACAGAAACCCTGCATATAAAGGATGCTACAAATCTAGAAAGAAGGAGACCTGGAACGTCAAAGAAAATTTTCACTCACATTAAAATACCGATGGGAAGACCTAAACACAATATCAAACCTAATAATGACAGACTTAAGAGAAGATTTGATCCAAACATAACTAATGAAAAGAAATACAAGAATTTTGGTAAAAGAAAGAAGCTCTACAATTGTATCTTCTGTAATGGTAACCACTACAATAGCGATTGTGAAAAGGTTAAGACTCTAGAGAAGAGAAAAGCAAAACTTCAAGATAGATGTTTTATATGTTTTAGGCAGGGACATCACCATTCTCGGTGCAATAATAAAAGGAAATGTCACTTCTGTGGCAAGTATGGAATACATAACTCAGCATTATGTCCTACTAAAGTGCAACCCAAGACTCAAGATGAAAGGGAATCGACAAATGTAATGCACGTAAGCAGGAAAAAGTCCACGATATTGCAAACAGCCGTTGTTGCAGTACTAGGCCACAGTGATAGCAGAAGAAACTGTAGGATACTGTTAGACACAGGAAGCGAGAGAAGTTATATTACAGAAGCTATGGCTAAAGAATTGAATCTTCAAGAGGAAGAACGAAATAACCTTGCAATATTTACGTTCGGATCTCAACAACCTAGAAAGATAACAAGCTCATTAGTAAGGATAGATCTTATGACAAATAATAATACAATCAGGTCAATATTTGCTAACGTCATACCATCAATATCTCCAGGGGTACCATATCCAGAGGAAAATTTACTGGGGTGGAAGAACTCTGGCAAATATCAGTTAGCTGATGATGGATCATTGCTTGACCGGGTTGATATATTGATAGGTAATGATCATTATTACTCTATAATGGCAACTGATAAAATACAGATAGGACAGGATTTGTATTTGATACATTCTGAATTTGGATGGATAGTTTCTGGTAGAATAAACACTACTAAATGCGTGCAACGATTAACAGTACTCACATATTTTGAAAATTCTGGCAACGATAGTTTTAATCAACTAGATCCACCACTACACAGAGAAAGTTTGAAATGTTTGTGGGATTTGGAGTCCATAGGCATAACAGACTCACCTAAAGCAAATAGGGATGAGGAAGCTATTAAGCATTTTAACGAAACCACAGAGTATAAAGATCACAGATATTATATCAGCTGGCCATGGAGTGATAGTCCCTCAGGATTGCAATCCAATTTTGGGCTGGCATTTGGTCGACTCAAAGGCTTACTTAAAAGATTAGATGCAGCTACAATAACGTCGTATGATGACATAATCAAAGATCAGTGGAGTAATGGAATAATTGAGGAAGTTCCTAAGAGACAAGTTAACCATATAGTACATTACCTTCCGCATCACGGCATCACGGCACCAGGAAAGGTACTACGTATAGTCTATGATGGATCAGCACATGTTGGGGACAGTAAAAGTTTGAATCAGCATCTTTATTGCGGACCTTTGTTATTGGAAGACTTAACAGGGCTGTTAATTAAATTTAGATGTCACGCTATTGGAATAGTAGCGGATGTCGAAAAGGCTTTTCTTCAAATCGGACTTAAAGACATAGATAGAGATGTGACAAGAATCTTGTGGCTGAAGAACCCTCATAAACCAGTAACCGAGGACAATATCATCCATCTCAGATTCACCCGTGTTCCATTCGGTCTTACAGCGTCACCATTTATTCTAAATGCCACAGTCAAACATCATCTGAAATGTTCAAAATACGAATACATAAAGAAAATAGCCAATGATATTTATGTAGATAACCTTTTGACTGGATCAAACACTGTTAATGAAGCAGTAATGCTGTACCATAATTTGAAAAATACATTTGATGAAATTTCCATGAATCTAAGACAGTGGAGTTCTAACTCCAAAGAATTTATAAAACATATTCCAGGCGAAGATGTATGTCCTGACAAAACGATAAAAATACTCGGTATAGAATGGAATTTAGAGCAAGATACATTAAGCTTGAAAGCAAAAGTAAATGAAGATAATAAACACACAAAAAGAGGAGTCTTGAAAACTATAGCAGCTGTATATGATCCTTGTGGATTTAGCGTACATAGTATGCTGTCCGCAAAGATTTTCTTACAAGACCTATGGAAGAAAAAGGTAAAGTGGGATAGTCCACTAGATACTGATGCTAAAGAACGTTGGATAACTATTCTAAAAGATATAAAGTACATAGAAAATATCTGCATACCTCGTAGAACTATTACCTCCATCGAGGGGATAATTGAGCTACATTGTTTCTCCGATTCTTCATTGCAGGCCTACGCTGCGGTGGTCTACTTGGTGCAAGGAATTAATATACATTTCATAATAGGAAAATCACGACTCGTGCCGATCAAAGATCAACAAAACTTAAGTATACCCAAACTAGAGTTACTCGGTGTACTTATTGGAAGTAGACTGATTAAATATGTTCTGAAATTCTTAACAAAGCAGGTCACTAAGCAAACCTTGTGGACAGACAGCCAGATTGTGATAGACTGGTATAATTCCAACAAACTACTTACACCATTTGTGACACGAAGATTAGAGGAAATAAAACTGAATAAGGATTTGATACTTAGACATGTTCCATCACAACATAACCCTGCGGATGCAGCAACGAGACCATACGCTTCGGAAGAGGAAAGGTCACGTTGGTTACTGGGACCAGAATTCTTAAGATTGGACAAATCCAAATGGCCACTCGTCCCAGTAAATACCGTTACTTTTTTGGCGGGGGAGGATCTGCCGAATGCAGAAAGTCTACAGTTAAATATTGCTCAACATGAAGATATGGCTGAAAATATAACTGAAGAACCTCAGTTACAAAAATCGTTAAATAAGTTGTCAGAAGAAACGCATCATGAAAGCAGTATATTAAAAGAAATTAAGAACTTACAATCTAAACATTTTGAAGATGAATTAAAAGGAAAAGAAACTAATCTAAGTCGAAATCTAAGGCTCTTTAAAGATATTGACGGTATACTTCGCTGCAGAGGCAGACTGAAATATGCCGGTTGGGCTTTCGATAAAAGATATCCATATATAATCATACCGAAAGATTGTGAATTTACCACTAAAGTAATTAGAGACATACATGAAAGAAATTATCATGTAGGTGTCAACCACACATTGAGTATAATTCGTGAAACGTATTGGATACCTCAAGGCAAAAGCCAGGTTAAGAAAATATTGGGGAAATGTTCCCGGTGCATGAAACATGGTGGTGGACCATACAAATTACCATCTACACCGGCACTACCTCCTGAAAGAGTGAACTATAGCCAACCATTTACTTTTACTGGTGTTGATTATTTAGGTCCAATATTAGTCAAAACAGATAGCGGCACAAGTAAGAGATGGATGTGCTTATTCACGTGTCTTGCTGTTAGAGCTGTACATCTCGAAGTAGTTGAAGATCTTTCAGCTGAACAAGGACTACTTGCTTTAAGACGAATGATTTCAATTAGAGGAGTTCCTACATGGATAACTTCCGATAATGCTTTGCATTTTAAATTGATTTCCGACATAGTAGCAAAAGCATACTGTGTTGAAAATAAAATAAGATGGCGTTTTATACCCGAACTAGCACCATGGCACGGAGGTTTTTATGAACGCTTAGTTGGACTGATAAAACATTGTATGAAAAGAACATTTCACAAACATCTTTTAAGGGATAGTCACTTGGTAACAATGATAAAAGGAAATAGAAGCGGTGGTCAATTGTAGACCACTAACTTGTGTTGATACCGAACTTGAACATATTTTGAAACCATCCGATTTTCTTCATTGGGGCAGATGTGCCACTCTTGAAAGTGCAAAAACTGACGTAATAATACAAGGATCTTTCACAAAAACAAATTTAATTAAAGGCTGGAAGAAGTCTAGAATAATACTAGAGGAATTCAAAGAAATGTTTCAAAACCGCTACTTACATAGCTTAAGAGACAGACATAGTCATTCTCCTAAACAATCACGAGTTACTTCAAATCTTAATCCAATAATAGGTCAAATAGTACAGATAAAGGGAGATAAGAACAGAGAAGGCTGGAAGGTGGGAAAAATAGTGTCCTTAGTAAAAAGCTCTGATGGTCTAGTTCGAGTAGCACAAGTCAAAGTTGGAAATGCAATTTTCACTCGCTCTATTGCACATTTATACCCTTTAGAAGTTGAAATGACGAAGGTCATGATGAAGCTATTCAAGAAACTAGAAAGGATTCTCAACCCTTTTGATTGCCGGTAAAAACTCATGAAAAGGCAATAAATATAAATCCTACTAATGATACAGAAATGAAAGCTGTTCAAAATAAAACATCAATTGATGTTGAAACGAAACAAATAGATGAAAATTTGACAAAAAATACGAGGGATACTAGTAACAAAATAGATGTTGAAAATGAAACCGTTGACAGAAATGATTATGACAATGAGGATAATAATGATTCGAGAGAACCATCAAAGGACATGGAGAACCATGATAGACTAAACGGAGAACTGAGGAGCAAGCGTGAGGCAGCAGTCCGGGCCCTTGAGAAGATAAGGGAGTGGACGCAGAATCTGATGATCACCTTTGTTTAAAAAATTTCCGGCGGGAGTGTCGCGACTTAGCGCGAAATCACTCATAATAATACATAAGAAGACATTCTCGCAAGATCACTGACACTTCTGCACAAGGTAAGCGAGAATATCATGACTATGGTACTTTATAGTCTGTGGATTTTCACCTAACGAAGCCAAGCCAAGCGAAACGCCCTTTTGAATCATCGCCGGCATCGAGTACAGTCTTATAAGAATAGTTTAAAGTCTAGTGTGAATTGAGTGAGTTCCGGAACAAGCGAGAAGCCTCCAGTTGATGAAAGCTAAGTGCCTAGGGTTTATCTAATTACTTGTTGTTAATCTAATCGTATATGTATTACGGTAGTTTGAACTAAAGGAAGTTACTGAAGTCGAGTAACGCTAATTGTATCAAAAGTTGTATGTCCTGTCGATCTGTGCAAGTTCTGAATAAGGGGGCCGTAGAATTGCTATAGCCACATAAGAAAATCCCATACAGGCAGGGTATGGGTCGCATGTGCAAGAATCTGCATGAGCGGTAGAGTTGCTATCGCCTTTATGATAAATCCTAGCCCGTAGGGTGTAGGTCACATGTGGCGTGGGTCGCATGTGCAAGTTCTAAAGGAGGCGTAGAGTTATTCTAGCCTAACAAAGAAAATCCCGAGCCGCAGGGCGAGGGTCACAGACAAGGGACATCCAATATAATCGTTGAGTAGCACAAAGTACTTAAGCCAGAGCGCGAGGCTCTGTAACACACAAGCCCTCATTTGGAGGTTAAAAGTAAATACGAGTAAACAATCGAACAAATATAAATGTCACCCAAGTTATAAAAGTAAGATTGGCCCTGCTCACTTAGTTCCAAAACAAGCAAATGATGATTGCTTAATCCCTACAGATCGAGGTCTTGAGAGGTTAACAAAGAACATGGGATAATCATAGCTGGCACACATCTCATAACAAGGCGAAGCAGATCATTACATCATCTAAGTACCGGCTGAGACAACTACAAGCTCGGTAAGTCAATGCAAGTTATCATCAGACAATTAAGTACTTTCGCGGAGTCGTAGTTTAGGGCCAGGATACTCGCTAATAAGTTCTAAGCGAGGCCTGAAAGGCGACGCCACGACAAGGAGCATTAAATAAAACAATAAATGGATACAATTACAAATTTATTTTATAATTACCCTGTGTCATAAATATATGACAAAACAATCTCCTAACTTACCTAGTCGATTTCCTGACTCACTCCGTCTCGGGTCGGAGTGGGACAGGGAATCCACATGAGACAATTCAGCAAGCTCAGGGTCGCTTGATGAAGGATTCGTGAGGTGGACCGTTGTGATCACGGCTCAGTCGTTACAAAAGTATCTCAGGTTATGCACACAATATCAAGCCAATAGCCTATTTACATGCAACCTGTTGGAAACCCACTCTCACTCACTAGATACATCAAAACAAAGAAATAAGGACAGGGAGTCTACGTTTTGGATTAGCTCTCCTGACCAACGCTTCTGGTTTACGGTACAAAGACTCTTGGCTTCATTAACTGACGGGTGTCAGATTTATGCACGGTTGAACGCGGCCTGCGGGATTAGGTATTTCGGGAACACCCGGAGCAAAGAAATCATGACAGCTTATACCTGTCTAGTCGTCGTCGAAAGAGAATTGGATGTACCGTACCATCAGGGTTCAGCACACTTCCACTCCAAACAAGCCTGATCCAATCGGAATCAAGGCCACCTGAGACAAGTCGGGACGCGACGCCTCCACAAGGGTTCCTGCCCTAGGCCCGCCAAAAGAGCCAAATAGAGACATCAGCCAAACTGCTAGACGCACAACCCCATGGGGTTTATTGCGCACACACGCCAATCTTGCGTACCAGCAACGTCAGCAAACCAGCCACACCGAGCAAACTTCGGTCGTTCTTCTCGAAGCTTCTCTCTAGCCCTGCGATCGACCGCTCCCAATTCTCTTTTCCTGAACCATAGACTAGTGCGTTCCGCGACTTGTATTTTAATTTCAGACTCATGAGTTGGTTCTTATTAACCGACTTCAAAAAGGAGGAGGTTACTCAATTCGACCGTAAATGTTTTTTTTTTTTTTTATGTTTTTTCGCGCATAACTTCGTCGTTTATGAACCGATTTTGATAATTCTTTTTCTGTTGGAAAGAAGACGTTCCCAAGGTGGTCCCATGATAAGGATATCAGGGTTTGATGGTGGAAGACCAGAGAAAACAAGGGGAACTTTAAAAAATTGCAGGGGCGACAAGTGCATTTCTTAGCATTTCATTAAGTATTTTAAAGCACTACAATTTAATAAAGGTCTGGAGTAGATCTGATGATGGAGCCGGGAGACAGTCGAAGGAACTCCTCAACAATTCACAGCAGCTACCTTGTGTTTGGGCTCGATTAATTTGTATTGATAAGAACTTTACACCTAGATGAGTTGTGACTGTCATAAGGGCTCTGATGATGAAGACAAAGGCCAGTTCCGGGAACTCCTCAACGGTTTACAGTAGCTACTTTGTGGTTGGACTTCATTCATTTATATTGATGAGACCTTTGCACAAATTGGGTTAAAATAATGGTCTGCAGTAAATTTGATGATGAAGACCATAGGCAGTTGAGGGAATACTTACGGGTAAATATTAAAGTAAACAAAATTACGTCGTTTCCCAACTATATTGGCGCCAGCTTCCAGTCTGACGGATGCAACTGAATACATAGTATTTTTAACAACTAAAAAGTGTAAAATAAAAACTTTTTTTTACAAAAAAATAACCGACTTCCAAAAACCACTACAAAGTGAAAAATAACTAATTTCGGAAGTCGGTGTCAAAAAAGGAATATACAAAACCAAAGACACCGACTTCCGAAATTAGTTATTTTTCACTTTGTAGTGTTTTTTGGAAGTCGGTTATTTTTTTGTAAAAAAGTTTTTTTTTCTAGTATCTATTTATCCTAAGTCCTTTGTTATTTTATTTACCCCGGTCGTTTTTTATTTGAATTTATTTATTATATTAACGACCGTACTTTCGCGCAACGCCATCTCTCGGCTCGATGCAACATATGTGACACGAGTTTAGCCCGAGTCCAAGAGATGTCGCCTGCTGCTATATTTTTTGCTACGTGACAAGCTACAGCTCCACTGTTTCACTCGCATATCCTCCTGCCTAGTTTCCTGTGTTAATCCAGGTCTTGTACGGACGACACCAGGTCAAGCTACCCGAAGCTGTCAAATATTCCCAATCAACCTTAAGCCTTAATACTTTGGAGATAAGGTTGAAAATCATATAAAGAAATCTGAAAGATTGTAGTAAATTGAGGTGCTGTCGACTGTCGTCTGTACTAATATGTGCTGAATTTCATCCGTTTAATGGTTTTTGCGTCCATCTTCACTTTCATATTTATGTATTAATAATATTATAATAAGAAGGGATAGTAGGATTACGTATCACAGAATTCTTCCGCGCCGGGAGTCCATCGTGAATATTAAGATTTCTTTGAATATATTCCCTCCGTTTCAAACGTCTAACACAGTTACATAAATTATTCGACATATTTTTTATTTCTTGTAATAGCTACAAGCTTAAATTCCAAGACCATTAAATTCAAAACAAACTTCATAAAAACAATATTCTCGTAATCTTTTATCGATGTTTTTATAAAGAAACATGGGCAGCTCTATTAGCGGCCATTTTATTCTCTCTGTAAAGTTTAGATATCCACGTTTTTTTTGGTAGGTATGGCCATTGATTTAACAAGTAACATGGATTTGAAATGTTTGACAAAAATATAAATGAAAAATAGTTATACAAATATGAGGCATATCGACGCCAAAATAAAAAAAATACTGTCATCTCTTTCTAATTTTAATGATTTTGCGTAAGTAAATTGAGCAGCATTATCTTTGATAGTTACTGTAATGGCAACCCTTCATTTTCAACATCATTGAAATACCTATTTACGGCCGGTTTCGCCATTTTGTCAACTCGCTAAGTGGGTATGTCGGCTGTGGGTATGTCAAATGCTCTTGACCTGTGTATAAAATTTGTAAATTTTCGAGTAATTTACAATATTGTTGCGTTTAAACTATGTTCTGTAGTGAAAATAGTCAATAGCAAAGTGCCCAACCGCAATATAATAGGATGTGGCATCAAAAGAAGCGGTAATCACCCGAACATAACTTTACCACAGTACGTACTTAATTTCTGTTGAAATACCTTTAGATTTAGATAATAAACCTATGCTTATTTATTTATCTACAAGTCTCAACTGTAAAAAAATCAATATTTACGTTTCTCCTTTATTTTTTTAATGAAATTAATTTGTTGTTATTGAAGGGCTAGGGTTGCGCATGTAGAAAATTTTGTATTTATCGATAGTATTACCATTTTATCGATAGTATATTCTTACTTATAAGTTTTATTTTTTATTTTCGGAGCTGCCTGCTAATAAACTTAAACAGAAAATTTAGCCAGAAACATTTGGTGTTGAAAATTTAAAGATGTTAACTAAAACGATTCACATTAATTCCCTTTACTTTGAAGAATCATGTTTCAACCGGACACTGAATAAAGTAACACTGTGTGACGATGCTTTACCTTCACCAAGCTTATTGGTAAGTAACATTGCGTGTTACAAATTTTTGTCCAACATGATTGCGTTGTGGCTGATAAATACTGATGATGCCCTTAACAGCACCATCATTGCTGCACTTGCAAAGAGTGATGTAAAAATGTGTTAAGAGTGTGGTCTTAAAATAAAAAAAGCTAATCTTTCACTAATTAAGAATTTGTTATGCAATGTTAGTGGCCCAATACTTGTAATGGGCGACTTCAATTGTCACCATTACCGCTGGGGATCAGATACTTGTGATAACTTTGGCATTGGCTTGCTGGATATATTGGATGAACACAATCTTTGCCTAATCAACAATGGTAGTGCTACTCGTAGATCTCTACCTGGTCAAAATAGTAGCTGTGTTGACTTAACATTCTGCTCATCCAATATAGCTAGTCTTCTCATTTGGCGTCGCTTGGATATGACCTATGGAAGTGACCACTACCCCATCATAATTGAGTTTCCTTCCAAAAGCATTCCTGTTAAAGTTCCTCCCCCTCTTTTAAAACACCAATTAAACTCAGCAGACTGGGGTTTATATTCTAAAATTCTAGACCTTAGAATATCCTCCCTCCCAGAAGTTAACCAAGCTAACGCCCAGGAATGTTTCTCATCCTTCTCCTCCACCATTGCTTCCACTGCTGATGATTGTTTCCCGGCCAAAAAACCCTTTTCTGGTAAACTTCCCCCCCCCCGCCATGGTGGGATAGGGAGTGCACTGACATGGTCAGGGCCAGGAATGAGGCTGAAAAGACAGTCAATGGCAATATGAACCTGGATAACTTCATTGCCTTCAAACGGATATTGGCCAAGTCCAGGAAATTCCTAAAAAGGAAAAAACGCGAAGGTTGGTCAAAATATTGTAGTTCGCTGGCTCCGTCCACCCCGGTTTCGGTGGTTTGGCGAAAGGTGAAACGTTTTAGGAGCAGTTTAGCACCTACATCCTCTTCCAACAACCTCACGGAAGAACTGGGATACCAGCTTTTTTCAAAAATCGCTCCGGCTTATGTTCCAAGTCTTGAGGAAATCAATGTTGACATCTATGATGCAGACAACATTGAAGAACCAATGAACATGCCGTTCAGCTTGGACGAGTTGAAAGCTGTGCTTTCCCACGTCAAGGACTCCGCGCCGGGAGTGGATGGATTCCCGTACTCCTTTATTTCTAAAGCCGGACCAAAAACTCACAAATATTACCTGGACCTGGCTAATTTCTGTTTTACTTCTGGCTTCATTCCCACAGAGTGGAAGGTTCAAGTTGTCATCCCGATTTTAAAACCAGGCAAAGATCCGAATGATCATTGCTCATACAGACCCATTGCCCTATCGTCCATACTTATCAAACTATTGGAACACTTAATTAAAAACCGATTAGTGTGGTTGGTAGAAAACAGGAGACTGCTTCCAACGACTCAATTTGGCTTTAGGAAAGGTCTGGGCACAGCTGATAGTGTGGGTATCCTCACATCAGAGGTCCGGCTGGCCCTTAGCAGGAATGAGTCTGTGGTTGCTGTCTTTCTGGATATATCAGCTGCCTATGATTCCGTTCTCCTCCCTAATCTCAGGCAAAAGTTGCACGAGCTGAGAATCCCGGCTAGGATTTGTCGCATCATTGGTAGCATTTTTACCAGTCGCACCATTCAACTCAGAATACCAGGGAGTGACTCTGAACAAAGATCGGTCTGGAGAGGACTACCTCAAGGATCAGTTCTTAGTCCCCCATTATATAATATCTACACAGCTGACTTGCCCTCTTCCCTTAATTTCGACTGTAAGATCCTTCAGTATGCTGACGATATTGCACTAATGGTGTGCGGCAGTTCCATTCAGGATGCCGCCCTTTCAATGAATGTCTCTCTGGCCTCATTAAACCAATGGCTGCTTGACAATGGTTTGTCCTTAAGTGCGCCAAAGAGTAAAGCTGTCATTTTTACACGCAAGCGTTCTGTTCCTCCCATTGACTTAAGCGTCAATGGTCAAATCATTTCAGTCGAAGATAAGGCTAGGTTTCTGGGAGTAACCTTGGACTCAAAGCTGTCTGGGGTTGATCACATCAGCAACACGGTCAAAAAATGTGAACGTTCCGTGTCGGTCCTTAAGGCTTTGGCTGGGGTGTGGTGGGGAGCTCACCCCTACACCCTTAAACTGGTCTATAATGCTCTGACCAGAAGCGCTATGGATTACTGCAGCTACCTACTTGAGCCTTGCAATAAAGAAGCGCTAAAGCAACTAGATAGCATCCAGTCCAAATGTCTAAGAATTATGATCGGGGCTATGAAATCATCCCCCATAAACGCGCTTCAGGTGGAATTTGCAGACCCTCCCTTACATCTTAGGAGACAATATTTGGCAGATCGATTCTTAACTAAAGTATTTTTCCTCTCATCCCATC
Organism: Sesamia nonagrioides; assembly: GCA_017933935.1. Taxonomy (NCBI): domain Eukaryota; kingdom Metazoa; phylum Arthropoda; class Insecta; order Lepidoptera; family Noctuidae; genus Sesamia; species Sesamia nonagrioides. The sequence continues at coordinate 4,106,265 of JADWQK010000081.1, forward strand.
CCTTGCTCCCAATTTTAGAACAAATTGACCTCTCCTTTAATAATTCTTCCTATTGGAACCATAAAACAGTTCCCCTATTGATAGATAAATATAGAGAGCTTAAAGGACTCTCCGTGCCTATCTGCCAATACCCATCTCTTCCGGTCTTCTCCGCCGCATACGAGTCGATTTATTATGAACCAAAAGTCGTTTTAGGTTTAGGTATATTAAGGAATTCTCAAAGCGCTAGAGAGGACTTCGAGTCAGCTGTCAAGCGTTATTGGGAAGGATGGAACTTCTTTTACACTGATGCTTCAAAATTTTCTGAAACTGAATGTACTGGGGTGGCAGTTTATTTTCAAAACTCTAAAATAGCCTTACTTTTCCAATGTCCACCAGAAGCATCAGTCTTTACAGGAGAGTGTGTTGGTATTCTAGAAGCCTTACACTATATTAAATCCCATCAAATAACAAGGTCAGTAATTTTTTCAGATTCTCGTAGTAGTATTCAGGCCCTTAAACAAAATCAATTACATAGCAAAATTAATAGTAAAATTATTATGGATATAAAGAACTTGTTATTTGAATGCTACCAAAACGGCTTGGACGTTGAGATAACCTGGATCCCCGGTCACTCGGGTATTGCTGGCAATGAGTGTGCTGATTCGTTAGCAAAGTATGCCACATCGAATCCGGTTGATCAAAAGCACTACGTAGCGCATAATTACGATTTGCGGAGTGGTGCCAGACCCAAGTTATTTAACTTGTGGACTGAAACATGGAAGACGACTTCTAAAACCAAGGGCATCTACTACGCTGCCATACAGCCTGAGGTTCAGCGTAGGCCTTGGTTTTCTAAATGCCCTAAATTGTCGAAGAGAACTGTTTCCTCATTGGGTAGACTTAGACTCGGACATTGTTGTAGCCCAGTGTTCCTGAAAAAGATACACGTCCGGGATAATTCCCTGTGCGAGTGCGGTCTTGACGATGGCACTTTAGACCATATTTTCTTTTCCTGCTCCCGTAATAATAAATCTTTTGACCTGTATTCAAAAATTCCCAAACTCAACATCCCTCTCCCAACTAATTTTCATACCCTACTTTCCCACTTCTCCCCTAAATTAATAAATCTTTTGGCCAGATTCTTAAATGAGAACGAGTTGAAATTTTAACTGGTGCGTAGTTTGTGTGTAAATAGTATAAACTAGTTTAATTGTTATCTCATGTATCCCTGTAAATTAGAGTTTTTGTCTTACTAACCCATGTGTGTGTCCATGCAGCTATACTAACACCTACCACGAAGCGAAAAGTTCGACGGCCTGCCCTTATTTGCTGCCGTTACCACGTGACACTGGCAGAATAGTCGAAACCGGCTCAGTTGCCAAAGAAGGAAAAAAAAAAAAAAATGTAGTCATTTCTTGCTCTGTGCAGAGTGGTGTTTTAAAATATTGGTGGCTAGTTTCTTTTTCTAAATACATCTATTACCTATCTAAAATGTTAATATTATATTTGGGCTGTACCGTTTTTACAAATATAAACTTATAAGATGGTCACTTTTGTCAAGTTAATTTCGTGGAACCATATACGTGGAACCATTGAGATAGAAATATAAGGAGATGCTGTTGTCAAGCTATACAATTTTTCATTATACATATATATGTAATTTAGGGTACAAAACCGTAATACATTATTTTGTCTCTTTTTTTCAACAGTACATTTGCATTTGGCAAAAGAGACAAATATATTTTTGTTACTGCGGAATTATGGTAACACTATTAAAATGAACTGACAGTTGTTGGCAGCGTGCCAACGCCGGCCATCTTAGGTTACAATTTCGTGGTAGTTGTGCTGTCAACGGGATACGTAACTTAACGAAAATTAATTTTTTTGATAATATACAAGACATTTTAAAGTGGATTTGTAGTGTACCGTGTCACAAAACTAATACTTAATATGCCTGCGTGCTGTATTGTTATGTGTGGTGCCAGAAACAACAGAAATCAAGCTCAATTGACGTTTCATAGGTTAGTTACCTCTTTTCTAGCTAAATCACCATTTATCATTCTAATTTTCAAACTAAAATGAACCATGATTATTTATTAGTCGTTAAATTACTAAATACACACTTATTTACACTATATAAGCACGTTTCTCTTTATTGTAAATGTTTATTTGTTTACGTAATTTGCTGACATATGTTAGGGTTGTCCAAAATTTTTTTTTAACCGACTTCATAAAAAGGAGGTTTTCATTTCGAACTGTTATGTATGTAATATTTTCAAAAATGCCTTGTTTTCGGATATGTTAGTCTATATCAGCGTTTGAACAAATGTGCCGAATTGTATAAGTGTAGTATGTAAATATGTATGTATGTTTTTATGTTTGTGTTCGCATATCTCTGGAACTATTAGTCCGATTTCGGTATTCTTTTTATATATTAGACATTGTTCAACTTAGTGAATACTGCAAGTTTCATCAAAATCGGTTCAGTAGTTTTTGAGATAGGGAATTTTAACTATTTCGCTTAAAATGAAGAAATAAATTATATATTTTAAATAAAAATAAAACAGCTTTCAAAGTCGGTGCCAATATGTTAGATGCGCAGGGTGTAGCGGGGACCAACATATGTACTTGGTTTAGCACCGATTTCAATTATCTATTATTGGGTGTGTTTTGAAGGCGGTTTTATTTTTATTTAAAATATTTTTTTTAATTTGTCACTTTAAAGGAAGAAATATGATATTTTAAATAAAAATAATTTAATTATCTATCTACTCAATTATTTTGATAATAGATATTGATTTTATCTTTTGTTTATAGATTCAAACAGAAGAAGAACATATAATACATGTTTACCACATGCAAGAACATTGTGCAAGCGGCATGTTACGTGGGTAACAAATGTCTTGCCATGGCGCCTCCGCCGGGCCGGAACAAGTGGGTTAGACCAAAGAAGTGCTGGCTTGACGTTGTAAGAGATGACATGCGTGCCAACAAGCTCTTACCACAGGATGCTAAAGATCGTGCGAAATGAAGGAGAATGTGCAGGAAAGCGGACCCCGGGCTCCAACGCGAAAGCCGCGGATGCAACCGGGATAAACGCTGAGATGATGATGATGATGACGACGGGATACAAATGACGTCATAGATCACCTTTTAAAGGCGGGCGAACCCGCTTATGGAAGCTAGTAGTTTAATAAACGAATATATTTAAAAAATATAAATGTATTTTATTATTATTGCACCTTTTGCACTTAATAATGTCTATACAATATAATTACACTTAGATACTTTCAAACAAGGATCATAATTGAGAGGAGGGAGGGAGAGGACCCTTTTATCTAGTAACCCAATCAAAATAGACATTTGACTTAGCCAAAATTCAAACTTTCTTTATTAAAATAGATCGTGGAGTATAGCTACGGGGGAAACCACGTTATAAAAATGCGCCAAGTACACACATTTCCGCACCACTTATGAGTTAATCATAGGTGGTGCGGAAATGTGTGCATATTATGTAAAATATGAATTTTCTAATGCTGCTTCTCATCCCATGCAGACTGTAAAAACCGGTCGAGGGAATTGGCCAAGTTTAAGAATCATTTCATTAAGCGATGAGGTTAGCAACCCATCACTATTTTGATTCCATTTTCTATCTATGCCTATGCACCTACCAACGCGCTAAACGTGGCTTTTGTTCTTATAACCTCAAGCTCTGTCTACCCCGTAAGGGATAAAGACGTGACATTATGAATAAATGAATAAGTACTTTATCTAAGAAGCCGACAGAAAACGAGAGAATTAAAATAATTATATAACAGGCAGACTATATTAAAAAATTATAATAATAATATATTAAAATCTTTGGAAACAAATACACAGTGACAGCCCTAGAAAGAGGCGGCCATATTATGTTCGAACAAATGTCAAACGATGGCACGTTTTTTCTGTAGGTATTTCACGTCTATATACTAGAAGTCTATGCGTGGAACAGAGAAATAAGAATGTCATTGTCATTTTGACATTTTCAAAAAATAACCGCCTCTGCTTGCTTTGAAATTGAAAGTTGTGTTTTGTTTGCCTCCGCTGAATTAGATTAAAATATCAAAGAAATTGTAAAAACAAAATATACTATGTCCTTATATCGGCCAGAATCTGCTTGGCAGAGAGAAAATAATTCAATTACCAACAATATAGTAACAGGCGACCCATTAGCCGGTAAGATAAATTTAATTAGTTGCTTACAAAGCATTTTGAGTTTAATTTACTCAAACTTCGAAATATTTCACAGTTATTTACAATGAAGGGATGTGGCGGCTGAATATAGTATCTCCATTGTACAATTTACAATATGGTATTGTGAAACTAAAGCAGTATGCGTCTAAAATTCGACAAGCTCTTGCGAGTGCAGTAGCAGCAAATTCGTCAACAAAGTATGTCGTAGAAATCGAAGAAGTAGCTAATTTAAAGTATTGTGAAGATGATGCCAGTGCTTTAATCGTAAGTAGGCTTTTCTACCTAGTAATAAATATAATATATCACATCAAATTCACTTTCTAAATATAACACCTACAATATAACTTTTCCACTAATTTTTCTGGGACTGGAATTGGTTCTGGATCAATCGTATATCTTACATTTGGTAGGTAACAGGAATAACTTTTTTTTTCAGATAAATGTTCTGTTATCAGCTCAGGACGGTAAAAGTAAGATATCTTATGCAGCCATTCTCCTGTCCTGGGGCATCAGTATCACAGTAGACCAAGCCACTCATCTGCCATACATGTTGGAAAGAGGTGAACAACGCATTGGCACCGTTGTCAAGACTACTTTACAAACTATATTTGACTGTCAAATTAAACAGTTTTGTTTTACACAGGTATGTGCAGTATTTTGAATAAAATTGAACTTGATAAAATTCAATTGGCTTTAATACTATTATAGCTCTTTAGTGTTGATACATTAGTGTGTCAATACATAGAATGTGTTAATACTAAAATGTACATCCAATACAGCTTTGGGCATTTTTTCATGCCCTGGTAATTATGCTATTTATATCTTTACCACGCTTAGTCATTTATATTTAGTTTTACAGCTTATACCAAACAGAAATTATGTTTCTTAACAACCAAAAAAGTATATTATAATTATTGTTTAATTCCCAGCTACAATTACTGTACTTTGGTTTCAACTTTGTAGAGAATGACTCATCCCGTAGCACAGATCCCTTTACACTAAAGTACAGAATGCCACAAATTGATCACAAGGAAAAGTTGGACTTATCCTTTGAAGTTGGGGACATACAGATTATATGGAATGGGTGTGTATAATTAAAAATATGTATGTACTTTAAAATTAAGCAATAGACAATGTGCTTTCTTTCGTTCTAGTAACAAATTGAGGCTATTCAGGATAATCAGGATTCTACTGTATTTACAGTAGAATCCTGATTATCCAGACATTGACAATGCACGTTTTTCGGAGGCAGGCCATAACATCGGCTGCTGGCAGAAGTTACCATACACCAGACAAAGTTATGCCACCAAGCGATTCATCATGTTCCGGCAGATGTCTGGTGAAGCCATACAGAGGACAGGTATGAGCAGTTGTGTAGCAATGTATGCCCGGTACGATGTGCCTAATATTTTTGTATCGGGAGTTTGGTTAATCCATATTAATCTCCCTCTGGCACAGCATTGTTAGTTGTGTTGTTGGGCTTAACATTGCAGCACCTCGCTCAACTGTCATTTTAGTTCCTATTCACACAGTTTTTTAAGTGAATAGGCTCTTAATAAATTAGCTCGCTTTACCATCAACGATTGCATCGCTGCTTACCATCAGGCGGGATTGCGGCCAAGCACTAGTTTATACATGTGTAATTTAATATTTAAAAAAAATCTTTCATTGAAGCTATAGATATCAAGCTTTGAAGTTGTTAGATCGACAAGATTAATCAGATCCCATAGAGTTGTTATAACAGAATATTATCTGGATTGCGCATTATGCCACAAGCAGTAAGATATTAAAATGTATTAATTTCAATTACAGAATCAAAGACAATGAAGCCAAGAAATCAGACATGGTCACATTAGCCTACCAAATATTACAAAACCAAATCTTTGAAATGATTTTGTTAGATATTACTGTGTTTGACTTATGTGAAGTGACTCTGCCGAGAGCAGAAGTCAAGAGCAATGGCGTGGTGAAAATGAAAACTCCTGAAATGGTCAATTGTGTGTTTGTAGTGCTCAATGAAATAAACCGTATTTATTCTGATCAGGATTCGAGCAATGCCTCAAGTAAGTAGCAATATTAAATGTTATTTGTCTAGTGCGTGTTTTCATTATCTCTAATTTAAAAAAAAATACTATACCATCGCCTAGCTCCGTAAAGAATAGAGGTAAACAAACCAATTTAGGGTTATCACAGCTCACGTTTTACAAATCTCCTATTATTTACATGATTATCGACTTTTAAATGCTATTTATTAACAATTACTATTGCAGCATATTTCAATAGAATCACTAAAATAACATGCATAATAACTTCGTATTTAGAAAATCCATTAAAAGTCGACATTAATTTTACGTGATAGCCCTACAAAAAAGAAAGATGGATGATATCCAGGTATTAAACAATCATCTATCTAGAAAAGGTTGTTAGCAACTGTCTTTTAGGCGTAAACTACTCGTTGCCTAGCAACGGTTTGTTTACCTATATTCTTTATCGAATTTGGCTCAAATATAGTTATTATTGTAATATTGTTGAAGTAGGTACTTTACGAATTCGATATTTTGTTAATGTAAATTAAAAGATACAACCAAGTTGAGATCAGAAGCAAAACTCTTTTATTATGTTTTTACCCTCATTACAAAAGTCATAAAGTTGACAACTTATGAAAACAACCATCGAGGTTCAAACATAACATACCTTTCCCTCGTAATCGTTGCTCAAAATGTACATCATAAATTTAAACATTAAAACAAAATCAATTAACAAAAACGTTAACTTCTAATATAGCAATCACTGAAGTCATTCATTAGGAATCCCTATAATATCCGGCCATAATTCAGGTGGTGGAATCACAATCGGCGGGTCCTGTGATAATTCAGACTCTGTATAATTGGCTGGCTGATTTTCAATGACAGGTGACCCGTTAACAGCTGTGTCCGGCGGTCTAGCCATTATTTGGTCTGCATGTCGCCGCTCAGCTCTCCATCTTCCGTCCTCACAACATAAGTGGCTGGCCCCTCCACTTTTTGCACGGTGCCTCTACTCCACTTTTTTCCAGGCCCGTACATGCGTATGAGCACGGGCTGCAGCAGCGTAAAAGTTCGTGCGGGCGAGTGCTGCGCCGCCGCCTCCATTTGCTGCTTCGCACGACTTAAGCCGAGTCGGGGTGTAAGCTCGACACTGCAGTCCTGTACCTATCTTAGCCCATTCAGTAGCTCAGCAGGTGTCTTATTAGTAGAGCTATTGGGCACAGTCCGTAATTCCGTAAATAGTATAGAACTTTACAAAGTTTCTCCTGCCATTGCATGTCCAGATTATCTAGTTTCTTTATTTTATTTTTAAATGTTTTTATTGTGCGTTCAATCTGCCCGTTAGTCTCTAGGTGGTAGGGCGGCAAATTATCATCATCAACCTTTCTATCGTCCCACTGCTGGGCACAGGTCTCCTCTCATACAGAGAAAGATTGAGAGTAACCACGCTTGCTCAATGCGGGTTGGCGATTTCAGACTTAAACTCTAGGTTTCCTCAAGATATTTTCCTTTACCTGGTATCAGTCATTGGTATACAAGATATACTTAGAAAGTATATATGAAGAAGAATTTACATTGGTACTTGCCTGACCTGGAATCGAACCCGCGCACTCATACTTGAGAGGCTGGTGTTTTAACCACTAGGCCACCACGACATTTTTACAAAAAGCTTCTTCAAATAGTATTAAAAAGCCTCACCTATTATCGGACTTTTCCGTCTTCTTTCATCGCTGGCGTCACCGGTGTCCCCCACTGAGAATAACGGACAGGTGTCAGTACACCCGCTTCCACCATCTCGTTCAATTGTCTAAGGACTTTTTCTTGAAGAGGGTAGGGTACTGCACGCGCCTTTAAGAAACGGGGCGTAGCCTCCGACCGTACGTGAAGTGACACCTTAGGACCGTTGTACTCGCAGAGTCCTTTTTTAAATAGTTCAGAAAATTCTTTTCTATACTGGTCTATCTCCTCTTCCGCCCAGCACAATCCTGATACTTGAAGGCCTAGTTTATGGAACCAGTTCCTGCCCAGCAGATTTGGTCCGTTCCCCGACACCACGACCTATTCACATTGTGCTTCTTTATTACCTAGTATAACACGCACGTCTGCTAGTCCTAATACTTTCAAGGGGTCTTGAGTCCATGTCACGAGTTTTAGATTAGTAGCTTGTAGAGGTGGAGGCTTCAACCACAGCTTCTTGTCTCTTCCGACATAATGGTACGCGATGCACCCGAGTCGACTTCCATAGATAGCTGAACGTCGTCTATCATAATAGGTGGTGAATAATTATCCACGCAGACGTATACGCCCATCATCTTCTCAGTTGAACTGTCCGCATCTATGTTGGCTCCCCTCGTGTCGTCGACCTGATGTACACGGCCTGACTTCTTAGCGCAGGCCGCCGCAATGTGCCCAAACTTTTTGCAGTAGAAGCACTTTGCCTTAACAAACGGGCAGCGCTCGGCCCGCCTGTGTGCGCGTACACACCGTCGACACTCGTTCGTCGGTCTCTCAACTGGCATGTCAAGTCCATGAAATTGCATTTTGCACCCAGCATACTTATAGCCACCACAAAGTCTTGCACGCTTTCACCTTGATCTTGTTGACGTTTGTAAAATTTTCCTGCTTGCAAAATTTCGTTAACCTCAGGTTCATAGAACTTATCCAAAACACTAAAAATGTCCACCAATGGTACTTCCGTAGGACGTTTTGGAACTAAAAGTGATGCAATTTATGCAAAGGTGTCTTTGCCGCACTGAGAAAGAAACAGCGATCTTCCCTTGTCGAGGTTAGTTTTGTCACAACCCGCCGCATCAAGCGCGCACAGTAATTGTTCTTTATAATCACACCACTTATCAGTCTTTGGGTTAAATTGTCCGGGAAACACTATATTTATTACATTTGACGTCATTTTCGCCGAAATTCAATTTATTTTCCGTAGTCGCCAATAAAAGATAAGTACAACCAAGTTGAGATCAGAAGCAAACTCTTTTATTATGTTTTTACCCTCATTACAAAAATCATACAGTTGACAACTTATGAAAACAATCATCGAGGTTCAAACATAACATAAATAAACAACTTACATTTCTTTATAGGTACCTACTTATCGTAAAATAAATTTACCAGAAAGTTACTTTTATAGAAATAACAAAACGGTAATAACCGTTATTTTTCTAAGGCATGTATTTAATGTGGCCACAGACTTATCTGATTTAGGATTTTATAAATAATTGATATGGGTAGGTATAAAAAAAAAGTTGGCAGCTACAGTGAAGTAAAAATTTAAATATAAACCCTCTTATTCATAAACGTTGCTTAAAGTTAACTAGTGATCAGCGATTGTTTAACCATATATTTATGACGTTTGCACGTCACTAACTTTAATCATTGTTTATGAAAAAAATTGGTTTTAACGGGTTTCATAAAAAAAAAAAAAAAAACTATATGAAAACCTGGATATATTGCCCTTAATAAAGATAAGAATTGTAAATTTATTAGACGTGTGTTCTAGAAGCCACATCCCTATTTATCTCCAAATGTAATCCTTCTACTTCATATCAAGTAGTTGGCGCTCGAGGCACGTCAAAATCCTTTCTGATATAAGGATGTCTAGATTTCTATGGTGTATTTATTTTTATATTCACTGTGGTTGAGTTACACGTGCATAAAAATCACCCGATTCCTGCATAATTTATTTCGTTTACTTACAACCTTTTTTTTTTAAATTAAAGTCGATGGTAATTGACTGTTTTACGCAGAATCTTTTTTTTTTATGGTTTCCCAAAATACACCCTATGATTGTTTGTAGAAACTAATAGAAAACGGAAGTATATTCCTGAAACTGAAGTTGACGACTTAACGAAATGTTAAGACAACGAACTTTTTCAAAATTCTTATTCAGACCACACTTTGTAAAACTCGCAATAATTCGTCATATTCACCGTCACTAATTTTTTTGTTGGCGCACGTGTTCTTACGTGTGCCAACTCAAGATGCACCACCTACACTAAAATGCACAGTCACTATGACCTCGAACCCCGTCCGCTTATGACGGCACAGATTTAGTTCTATACAAGTTCGTGGCGTGCGCGCACTGACAACTAGTTAGTTGTCAGTGCACTTTGTAGGGATGGGTTTTTCAAACGGTGTTTCACTATCGAAAATGATTAGAAAACCTATTTATTCTTGATTAAGGTGAATAAAACCTAGTTTATAATATTTATAAAATATTCATTCACGTCATTTTCTTGCAAAAATAGTATTTATGATCATTTCATCACGAGATGAAATATAGCGAGGTCTTCACAGTGTCCCATCACTGGCTTACTTTATATCAAGTACTTGGCGCTGGGGGCATTAAAATAATTTGTGGCGTTTTTGTTTCTATTGAAAATAAAACAAGAACTTATGTGTGAAAAAAATAAAATAATAATATAGTAAGTTTAGAATAAACATAAGTAAATAAAAATACAAGAAAATTGTTTTTCAACATTTACTCTCATGAATTACACCTTACAAATGTGTCTGCATATTGTAACCTTACAAAATATTATATCATTACAATGTGCTAAACTTAAAAATAACCTATTTTGTAATCATGTCTCTCAGTACCTTGCAAGCAGTCCTTTTTTAAGAATTACAATTTAACACTTTAAACCATTCCAAAATGGGTATCTTGTGCATAACTATACTAGGCCACCACCTAAAAGCATACTTGGTATTTTGATCTAAAGAGCTGACAAATTGGTCTCCATTTAATGATGCAAGGTATAGAAGGAACCAGAAATCAATCACAATTAGATGAATTTAAAACTAAGCTATGTGTACACCTCGATTCACTTAACAGGATTACATTTTCCAATTTGTACAGATGAATCTTCATAAATTAGAATGTTGACATAAATAATAAAAATATTTTCCACTTTCATTAATATTGCAATATATTATGTAAACCTAAATATGTATATAATGTATGTACCTGTTAGATAATTATTGTAGCTTCGGCTACAAAATATAATACAAATATGCAAATGTTTCGATGCATATTGACATTTAGTCGCATCCAAATGACAATAAGACAAAATTTTCACACTCCACAAACAATTTCCTATATTGATGCAGAATTTCAGCCATCGAGTAGTAACTTTTGATTCAAACAATCCACCAAAAACCTTTGAAATAGTACCAATATAGGTGATTGCATATAAGAGGCAGCATTTACATAGATGCCTCTTAGAAATACCACATTCTGCCAACACAACGTCCATGACAATGAAGATATACAACATATAAACACGATCTTTAAATAAATGCCAGATTACGAGATATTTGTGAAAGTTTAATGACATTGCAAATAAGATATATGTACTTACACAGAGTTTAAATACACACAAAATTACATAGAAGCTTAATTACTTGTCTGAAGGATCTATTTAAATATTATGTATTACATAAGACTATTTAATTTCTCACATCTGGTCCATTCAGCATAACCGTTATCTGCCATCTGTACTCGCTCGAATAAAACTTACGTTTAAAGTATTATAGATGCGTATTTATGTATGAGTTTGTCTTTACATACCACCTTGGGAACTAACAGTTATCGCAAAAGGAAATGAGATGAATATTAGAATTTGATCTGCCTGTAATGTTATTTGTTCACATCGTGGATCTATGATTTGTCTTAATAATGATGGAATTATTTTAAGGTAATTAATATTTCTACTAAGTATAGATGTGCCTTAGCGGCATATTATATTATAACGTGAGTCAGACGCAAGCTATTCTGTAGCATATATAAAATAATTCTATGATTCCGGCATGCATTAAGTTTCGTACCAATGTTCGTTGCACACAGCTGCACCTCCTCCTGAAAAAATACGGAAATGTCAGAGAGTATTAAGCAGTAAGTCAGAAAATATAAAAATTGCCCATTCCAAAACGCAGTAATCTGTATTTGCGAAATATTCGGAAAAATGTGAACGAATACGTGTTTATGGAAAAATAACTTTTAGCGTTGTAAACGGCACCGTGTATCGTCGCGGAAGGCGTAGACGGTAGGTAAAGCGGATTTCGTCGCGTCTGTCCGCGCGGGGATGGTTTTAACTAAGGTTGTAAAGGAGCTTCGCCTCCGCTTCCGTTACTGCGGAAGTTCCGCAAGAAATCGAATCTTCGCTTCCGCCTCCGCTTCCGCACAATTTTTGCGGAGTTATAACGGAGGTTTATTTTGGTATTTATAAAATAAATAACACGCAAGCTGCACCGCTCGACAACCGTCCGGCCGCGTTTGAGCGCGAAATGGTCAAGAATCAATTAGTGCGAGACGGGAAGACGGCAAATACAAGTTGTATCTCCTTAATTTTATTTACTAGAAGGTAATATTTTTTTACTAACAGTACTACTAATAATGGACGTATTTAAAATAAAAAAAATGTTTTAATTAACCATAAATTTCAATTTTTTCTATATCTACTTTCACCTCCGCCTCCGCCTCCGTTAACCTCCGCATCCGCGGAGGTGAACCTCGTCGCCGCCTCCGCTAACAGACCTCCGTTACAACCCTAGTTTTAACACGGTTTTGACAAGGAGTCTTTTTTTTTTTTTTTTTTAAACCTAGGAATTTCTACTGTACCGTGGGTGCGTTTACAAACATAACTCACATACACAAACATCCATCAACTACTTGTAGGTCATACAAATTTTTGTTCCGTGCGGAAATCGGACCCGAGACACGCAGTGCATCAGTCAATAGCTTAAGCACTGCGCTAACCGCGTAGTTTAGTTTGTTCACAGACACTGGTAAGAATCTTCTGATCTTCGTCGTGCACCTATGATGATTCGACGCGGCTATGCGGCGCCCCGTGTGTGAGACGCCGCTCTACCGCGCGGAGTTGCGGCTTCGGTGAGAGCACCGCTCGATCGCTTAGGGATTACATATATTACGGATTTATTACAGATCAATGCGACATGAGATCCACTTCACCACCTACCGCGGCGGGGCGCGGTGCCGTGTGTCAATCGCCTTAACCTTTTGAACGCCAATCACTTCTATACAAGTTCGAGATTTTTGTGCCCTCAGCGCCACTACTTGATTAGAAGTAATCACAGTATAAAATAAATTTACGACTTTTACAAGACCTTTTATTTTATTTTTACGGACATTTGCCCTGTTATCAGCCATATTTTTAACTTTTTCACACATAATAAGTTCTTATTTGTTTTATTTTCAATAGAAACAAAAATGCCAGAAAATATTTTAATGCCCCCAGCGCCAATTACTTGATATCAAGTAAGCCAGTGATGGGACACGATGAAGACCTCGCTATATTTCATTTCGTCGAAATGATCATAAATACTATTATTGCAAGAAAATTACGCAAATGTATAATATTTTATAAATATTGTACACTCTAAACTAGGTTTTATTCACCTTAATCAAGAATTAATCGGTTTTCTAATCAATGTCGATAGTGAAACCCCCGTTTGAAAAACTCATCCCTACAAAGTTAGTTAGTTATCAGTCCGCACGCGCCACCGACTTGTATAGAAGTAAATCTGTGACGTCATAAGCGGACGGGTTTCAAGGTCATAGTGACTTTGTGCATTTTAGTGTAGTGCAATGTTTACATCATGCGTTGGCGCACGTGTTCTTACAAAAAAAAAAAAATGTGACGGTGAATATGACGAATTATTGCGAGTTGTTCAAGTCTGAATCAGAATTTTGAAATAGTTCGTCGTCTTTACATTCCGTTAAGTCGTCAACTTCCGTTTCAGGAATATTTTTCCGTTTTCTATTAGTTTCTACAAACCAGAAAAATAATTACGAGTATTTTGCGACAACTTTAAAAAAAAGGTCTATAACATCTGTGTGAAACAGACATTTACCCTCCATTTTAATATTTTTTTTAAAAACGTAGAAAACCACGTATTTAGCTTCTATTAATTGTATTTGTTGTGCGTAAACGAAATAAATTATGCAGGAATCGGTTGAGTTTATGCACATGTAACTCGACCACAGTGAATATAAAAATAAATACCATAGAAATCTAGACATCCCTAAAACAGTAAGGATTTTGACGTGCCTCGAGCGCCAACTACTTGATATGAAGTAGAAGAATTACATTCGGAGACAAATAGGGATGTGCCTTTTAGAACACACGTCTAATAAATTTAAAATTCTTTTCTTTATTATGGGGAATATATCCAGGTTTTCATATTGATTTTTTTATAAAATAAAATATGAAATTACGGTTAAAGTTTTTAGTTAGCTTCGTAAATTAGTGAATAAACATTATTTTAAATGTATAATATTATTTGTCGATAAGACATTAATCCCATCCCTACGTTTTACTATAGATACGTTATACATTTGTAGTGTGGTGCAGGAGGACACATCGCGTATTATGTAGATGGGCGTTCAAAAGGTTAATATCTAGATAATAAAGTTCACTTTACGCTAGACTTAAAAAAAACGTCTTTTACTATAGTGATAGTCAGTCTGAAATCAAATCATTTCTTATTGAAATAAAGTTAATAATTGATTATCTTGAATAGATTGCGGGAGGGCAGCACTACGCTCTTGCTAAACACACTGTAGGCACCTATGGAGAATAATGGGCAAGAATGTTAGAAGAATTTACAAGTTATTAACATACTGTCATTTATGTTGTACCCTTTCGATTATATTATTGTTTTCTTATTTGAAATAAATTAGATTCTTATCGGGCTATTGATAACACATTATTAACATAGATAACGATTATAAATCACGTTCATATCTAGTTTTTTCTCAATGGCCTATTGGGCCGAAATCCGTGTAAAAAGAATCTTGATGGTTGGTGATTACAATGCGACGGCAGGGTTATGAGAGAAATTCCTACTGTGGGGTAATATTTAGAAATAAATTTATTGTATGTCGGTACATAATTGAGTTATGGGGCTTATTCATCTATACAAATATTTTTTGTTTGTTTGTTCGCGCTAATCTCGGGAACTACTGGTCCCATTTAAAAAAAAAAAAATTGCGTTGGATAGCCCATTAATCCAGGAAGGCTTTAGGCTACATAACATCACTCTGCGACCAATAGGAGCTGAGCATAACTAATTCCAGACGAACGAAGTCGCTGGCGGCCGCTAGTCTGACATAAAAGTTTCCATTCGAAAGACCACAACACGCTCTTGTAATAAAACAAAACACGATCAAAACCGACCTTTTAAATCAACATAACTTGTGGAAGAAATGGAGTTTTTGCACCTTATCTTTTATCATGGATGGTTAGAAAATGCTAATTATCTTTAAACCACGGTGCTATGTACACAGTGGCGTCCAATAAGTTGCCGCAACAGTAAACGATGCACACGTCTAAATAGTGTTTAGACTATCAAAGTCATGGGTCGTTACAATTTTATTCATGCCTCAGGCATGAGACAACGTTATTTTTTTTTTATTATTTATAAACCAGCGCTTGACCGCAATCCCGCCTGATGGTAAGCAGCGATGCGATCGTTGATGGTAAAGCGTGCTAGTTTATTAAGAGCCTATTCACTCTAGCCTTGAAGACACTCAAATTGTAGTCCGACGGAAACACCGCCGCCGGCAAGTTGTTCCAGTCCCTTGATGTACACGGTATAAAGGAGGAGGCGAAACGCTTCGTCCGGATCGTAGTAGTGTTAACAACGTAAGGGTGGAAACTCGCCGTACGACGGGTCGTCCGATAGTGGAACGGAGATGGGGGAATTAAATCATGCAATTCCCTCACACACTCCCTAAAAAGCATCCTATAGAACACCGAAAGGCTGGCTACTCTACGCCTGTGCTTTAGGCTTTGGAGACCGTCTCGAGTTAAATCAGGGTCACCAATTAGCCTCTTCGCACGCCTCTCCACTGAATCCAAAGTAGCCAGGTGACATATCGCAGCACCAGCCCAAATGTGGCTGCAGTACTCCACACACGAACGGACCTGTTCTTTGTAAAACATTAGAAGCTGCCCCGGTGTGAAGTACCGCCGGACCTTCGCGATGACGCCAAGTTTTCTGGCAGCCATCTTGGCCTTGGACTCAATGAACCGCCCAAAGTTGAGGTTCGAGGAAATCTCAACTCCCAAAAGCTGAAGGCGGTCGGTGCACTCCAAGGATACATTCTGAAAAGTAGGAGCCAAGGTGAACGGGCTCCTTTTGGCGGTGAAAAGACACGCCTGTGTTTTGGCGGCATTGAATGCTACAAGATTGGCTTTACCCCATTCGGAGACTGCCTGTAGTGCAGCACTCGTACGCTCTACCATAGCCTCTCTTTCGGACCGAATTGATTCCTTACTAGCCCGAGCTTCCGGCAGGTATCTCTCTCTCTTTTCTTTATACGAAACCCGAATATTATGTAGTTTGTTCAGAATAAGCAACTGAATCTATTCCAATAACCTTTACACTATGTTATGTTTTTTCCCAAATACATTTAGAAATTGTTGCACTGTGGTTACCGAGCGCGAAACGCAGCTTACGGTAGATCATAGTACGCGCAACAGCGGACGCCACAGGCGCATATTTGTGTTAGGACAAACAAGTAGGATAAAAAGTTTCTAAAATAAGCGCCCAAAGGATGTTTAGGAAAGTTATCCTTCATGTGTTACCTCTTCAGCCCGATCTAAAAGGCAGCGATCCCTCCTCAGTGTGTGCAGTGCAGTACCTAACAGCAGCCTCCCCCGGCCGCGCCGCCCGCGCCCGCGCCTCCCGCGCCGCTCGCGCCTCCTGCCGTCGAGTGCTGGGGACCGATCTTGATGCCGTTTGCCTGTGGGATAAACAACAAATATAGAGTATGTTCCTCAAGCGACGACCAGAGATTTTTTTTTTAAATAGAGTCGGTAGCCAGGTTTTCCTAGAGAAAAAAACCTACACGGATGAGATTCCTAGATGACTACGCCTAGTAGTGCAAAAGTGGTGTTGTTCCATGAACAACGAGTGCTGAAAGAGTACCCGTTACTCTCTCAATACTAGACGACGAGTTCTTGAAGTAGTCCCATTGTTTGTGGACACAGGACTCGTTGAACACAATATTAAGTATAACATCGTGTATTACGTGTTCTGATGACAAACACGTAGCTGAAGTCTGGGCAAAGTCTACTTCATAATCAGCCTATAATGTTCCTACTGTTGGGACACAGGCATCCTTTCGGTGAGAGGGAGTGGGCCTAATCTACCACGCTGGACCAGTGCGGGTTGGTAGATGTCACATGTCTTCAAAGTTTTTTGGCTCAAGGACATGCCGATTTCCTTGCGATGTTTTCCTTCACCGTTTCGAAAGCAGTGGTGATGAAATTATTTCCACAAAGTAATGCGCCTGATGGGGTTCGAACCTACGACCCACAACTTGAAAGTCGCAACAGATACCACTAGGCCACCGTTGCTCTCAACTCTCTCTGCAGCGAGTTTTATTTAGATTATCCTTTTATCTCCCAACTACAAAAAGAATCCAATTTAGAAACAAATATGACTTTCCATTCGCACCAGTTTCCCCCGAAGTGTTAAGCAGAGGTGTAAATTAATTCCCTTATTTCGGATAAGAGTGAGCTCGTGTAAGTGCGACCATGAAGGACGCAATAAACCAATATCAGTCAATACAGAAGCCCAACTGATACTTTCTACGTGATAAAAAAAACAATATCAGGCGTTAGGCAGTCTAGTGCTTATGCTAATCCGCTCAACCCGATTTAAAAATTACTAGAAACCTATTGAGGCATAGGGTAGACTTTGTGACGGGGTCCACAAAGACTGATGGCTCCTGGGTCAGGGTTGCGGGTTGGTTGAAAAAAAAAGCCCTGGCCGTCGCTCAGGCAAGTGAAGAAACACGGGTGGATTTTAGTCAGTAAAAGTCTAACACGCCCTTCCGCTCCGCCCAGAGCGGGAGAGGTCATTTGATGATTTCCCATCCTAAAAATTTTGGACGCAGTTTTAGTTTTAATATCAAGTGAATTAGAATAACTCTCCCCAGCGGGGTTATTGCGTAACCCTTATCAATAGGACTTTCTTTCATTTTGACAGTTCAATAACAATCATTGCGTTATTTACGTTGTTGAGCACACATCATTTTCGTACGTATGAAACAATGAATTAGCAATATCGTTCAAGAACATTCAGATTACGATTAATAGTTATTACGTGATTAAGGTACTGTCTGCAAAACAATAAACTGCCGACTATCGATGCCCCTATGTAATTTAACGTCAACCTATCGTGAACGACTATCGATTAGCAGATAAGCGTGCACAACTCACCTCGTTGTTAATATCGAATACTCCTTCCTGAATTTTCTCGTAGATCTCTTTGGCAGTGTTGATGAACGCCTCTTCAACGTTGGCCGCAGTCTTGGCTGAGGTCTCCATGAAGACTAGGCCGTGTTCACGGGCGAAGGCCTCACCTTCCTCCTTCTTGACTTCACGTCGGGATTCCAAGTCACTGGAAGTTTAGGGTAATATGGAATGTTATACTGACATGTAGACATTGGTCTGGGTTAGATTTTGGCTTTGTAACTTCAAGATAGAGAAAAAGAAGTCTAATGCCCGTAATTAGAAACTTTCAAAGTCTAATACTTGTCAAAAATGTTGGGAAAATTGGGGTATTTTTGACGGATTGAGATTTTTAATTTCATTACATACACTATACGTATTAATTTATGGGATTTATGAGGTCGGCGTAGAAGGCACTGCAATTGTTTATAAAATAAAACACACAAGTCCTTAGGTTAAGCAAAAAAATCTGATTGGTAAACAATAACTGAGAAATCTAGTTTTCTGATATCAAGTGGCATATTTTGTAAAAGTAACCTAAATACAGATAAAGAAAGTCCGAAAATTTAACTAATTCAGAGACAGTAGCGCAATCCATTATAGTCGAGTGAACTCAAGAAAACTTTAGCATTACAAGGGAAATGAAATAATAGGACTTTTGTTGTAGCTTTCACATTAAAATGTGTCTTTTATGTGCAATTTGAAATAAATTATTTGAATTTGACATTAAAGAAAGCGTTACTACCAAATCAAGGGCATCCAGAGAATAATGGTCACTTCAAAGAACAATAAAGTGTGTTTTCCGATGAGAAATGTCGTAAATCCGTCCGACTAATGGCCTAACTTATATTACGACTAGGTACCATCACAGCTTACTCACAAAAGATAACGGGATTGCGAAACCGACTCACTTTGTATCAGGGTTCGAAGGATATATATCAATTGATATATATCATGATATATATCCGATATATATCTGATATATATCGAACCATTTTTTGTGATATATATCAAAATTTATGGTATGATGCATTTAAGTACTTTTACCGACGCGCTGCTGGCATATTCGTTGTTTTTTCTGTCTTCAGACCGTAATACTTCGAATTTACCAAGTAGGTACTGCAATCAATAATAATCATGATCATCAACCTTTTTATCGTCCCACTGCTAGGCACAGGTCTCCTCTCATACTTATAAGGATTGAGCGTAATCACCACGCTTGCTCAATGCGGGTTGGCGATTTCAGACTTATAGAGTCCAGGTTTCCTCAAGATGTTTTCCTTCACCTTCAGTCATTGGTGTCCAAGATACAGTATGTTAACTAACAGAGGGCGTTCCCGTTAACCCGAAATAGTATAGCATACATACATGCTAAAAAAAAACATTTCCATTCGAAAACAAAATGTTTTAAATTTTTTTCCAATAAGAAAATATTCAATAAAAATTTTAAATTGACATGTAAAAGAAACACACTGTACACGCGAACATGAAAGACGGCAACGTCGCAATTTATTTATACATGACGACTACTATTTTGATTTAAAACAGGAGGTTTCAAATTTATTTCCAATTAGAATTTTTTTTTATTCGGATTTTTTAATGCTTATTTTTCTATGCTGATATTTTTATTTTAATCTATTAATGATATATATTAACGAGTTTAAGGGAACGCCCTCTGTTATTTAACATACTGTATATACTTAGAAAGTACATATAACTTTAGAAAAGTTACATTGGTACTTGCCTGACCTGGAATCGAACCCGCACACTCATACTTGAGAGGCTGGTGTTAAAAATAATAAAAATAATTTGCAATTCTATCATCTGCAAACATACCTACTCCTTAAAAGTGAAGTGTAGTGTTAATCCTATATAAAAGCCAACAGGCGATTTGACAGTACTAGCTGACTAAAAAAAGACTAATTTGTTATTTGATTAAGTATAACTCGACTAAGTAAGTTCAAATATTAGGATTTTTAAGATATTTTAATTTTGTTTCCCTAATATTAAATTTATAGACTCAGAAAAAGATGGTTATTTTTAGTTGATTTATGTGAACTATAAGATTTTATGTTTATTTTGTTAAATAAAAACTAAAAATTCGTTGTCTTTATATTGTAATCAATTCATAATAATAAACTGTAATGTACCTGTGGAAATCGTATAAGTAGTAATAAGATAATAAAATGACAGTCTTAAGAAATGGATATAAATATCGGATATATATCCGATTTTGGATATATATCGGATATATATCATAAATATCCGATATTTTGATATTTATTATAAATATCGGATATTTTTGAACCCTGCTTTGTATACATAATCATATTTTGAGAATATATTTTAGGTAGACTTTAATAGTATATGTTTAAATAACGTTTTTGTTTATGCGAAACCTGAATACAGTTTGTTCAGAATAAGCAACTGAATTGATTCCAATCAGTTTTACACCATGTTATATTTTTTACCAAAAACATTTAGAGTGAGACCGCAGAGTGGTTACCGAGCGGTTACGATAGATCACAGCTGACGCCAGAGGTCAACGCCCGCGCTCGCCCGCCCGTACGGACCTTTGACCATATTTTTGTTGGAACAACCAAGTAGAATAGCAAGCTCATAAGTTGGGGGTTTTTCATTAAATCGTTTTGAAATTTTGTACATAGATTCTTTACTTAACAATACTGGACACGTGTTTCGGGTTTCGCATAAACAAACAATAATGTATATTACGGCCTTTTACAGAAAAACTAATAGCTAGAAGAGAATCCAGTAGGTAATCTAAAAGTCTTTAATTTCTAACGTTCGAGCCCTTATTGATCGAATTTGAATGGAAAGTCTATTGGATTCGGTCAGCCTATTGGAGGTACCTGCGTGTTTAGAAGCTACCTACATCAAAACATCACGTGATCATGCATCATCGACTGTAGTACAGACGATAGCACATCAAGCTACTGCAATCTGTCCGATTTCTTTATTAGATTTTCAACTTTAAAGCAATAAGGCTCAAAGTTGATTGGGAATATTTGACACTCTCGGGTAGCTTGACTTGCTGTCGTCCGTATAACGCTCAAGTAAATCTAGTATCGTCTTTCTGGAACGAAAATCAAGTTAACAAACTGTCAAACGACAAACTGTGAAAGAGTGACCTGAGTTATCAATAGCAACCTTCGTAATTTTATGAATGTTCACAGTGTGATCTGTCAGTCTCATCTGTCAAAATCACGTCTAATGTAAATGTTTTGACATTTGTTTGTCGCCGAGATGTGATTGCCAAGCCAGGGCATTGCCAAGAGTATAATTATGACAAGTCGTTAATTTTAGTTCAAAAAAAATTATCTAATGACGGTTAAAAGCACGTCACACCAATCCTGTCAAGCTGACTGACTGCCGAGAAAAGTGAAAAACTGACAACACAAAGTGATCCATCTCACCTCTTGTTACCAATTAACATGATGACCATGTTGGAGTTGGAGTGCTGACGTGCGTCTTCAAGCCAAGTGGTCAGGTGGTTGAATGTGTCCCGTCGAGTTATGTCGTACACTAGCAGTGCGCCCGCCGCGCCCCTGTAATATGACCGCGTGATTGATCTGCAAGGAAAAGAGATTAGCTGCATTATTTTGTCTTAAGCATCCTAGAAGATGATGACTAGATATGGCATGGAAGCTGTTACAGGTATAGAAAAAACCATAAGGGTAGAATGAGGATTCTAGGCAGCTCTGTGAGCGTTCATTACTAACCTTGCAGATTGGCTAATCTGTTTAAATAATGAACTTATAACAAACTAATAAGATATAGACAGTGTTTGTGCGAGGTATACCTCTCTAGGTATTTGTTTCTTCTTTCACGAGAACGAAGTCGCAGGCAGAATCTATGCTATATGTATACGTATAATGATAAAGCGCACCATATATTGAAATAATCATTTATCTACTTTGTGATGATTTAAATAATAGGTAATATTTATTTATTTTCTCACCACAATATCGTTATAAAGGAATAATAAAGGAAAAACATTGCTGTCCAGTATGGGCTTATAGAAAAATATTGTGGGAGACTGGTGCTTAAGACCCAGTAACCCCAGATATACATTTTTATTATATTTTCCCGTATACTACAACTAAAAAATGATTTAAATTCCCTTTCGAGTTGGATTGGAGTCGATTTAGATGCGCTATGTTGTTATGCAATAGGTTAACAAACACTGAAAGAATGCGTAGTAGACCGTCTTGTGTGGTTTGCATCCGCCACGAGTACCTATGGTTTTTAAATACATAAATTAATTTACGAATCCATAATATGTAATTAAAAATAGAGTAGGCGCGATCATACTGCTTTGTGGAACTCCATGAGTAATGGATTTTCAGGAACTTATGTGATTATGTAGCTTAACGGTCTGTGTAGGATCTTTAGGATAGTCTTCGAAAAGCTTTAATTGCATTCCCCTTATGCTCTTCATCTTTTCTATAAGGATGGAAGTAGACTAAGCAAAGTATCAAAGTCGTTTGCCGAATCTAGGAAAATACCTAAAACCTTCTGCCCGCCATCCAATTTGACGATAACGATGTGGTTAGAATTTTTGGGCTGTTTAATTAACCTAGCAGATATACCATCCTAACCTACAAATCAGCCTGCACGTAGGGGCATTATTCGTTTTTCAACCTCATCCATGTCTGTAGGAAGCAACACCACTGAAAAATTACATTTTACTGTACTTACTGTTCATTTTTACTAATATTTGGCAAAGTTTGTGGGGTTTGAGGTAATCTCGGGACTTTACTGAATTTATAATTATTATACCAACAGAAAGCTACGTAATTTGTGAGTGTCATACGCTATATATTAATCAGAAAAATTAAAAGATTTTTTCTTGGTAGTCGAATATCATCATAAGTAAAAATGTTTACCGCCGAAGGATGTCGACCAGGTAATCGTACTAATATTCTACTTTTCATATTAAATATTTTATATTATAAATGCGAACGTTTATGAGGATATATGTATGAATGTTTGTTACTCTTTCAAGCTAACTACTGAACAGATTTGCACGAAATTTGATACAGAGATGATGTATAACCAGCCGCCAGGATTAATAAATAGGAAATGTTTCCTACGCTATCGAAACTTATACGGGGAACCGCGGGGCGCTGTTTGTTATCAACACAGAACAGATAAATATCCATTCCGTGGTTATTAATAAGACTCAATGTAGTATGCACATCAAATTAGCATTAAAAGTTTACTACAGTAAGACCTGGATGAAATATGAATACATAATTTAAAATCAAGGTCAATGGAAACAAAACGTATAAACAGTACCGTAAGCTAGTAGCTGATAATAATCTGATATGTACATATTTTGGCAGTTAGATTATGGACCAGTTCAAATTGTAATTAACGGAATTAATAGCTTCTGTATATTATGCACATGAAAGTTGAAAATATGACTAAGTCATTGATTTAGGGGTCGCAAATGCTACTGCTGAGCTATAATTGTTGTAATATTCGATTTAATCCTTTTACTGGACTTAAGCTCCATGGATTGGATTCGCGAGACAGGCAGTATTATTGCGTTTTCCACCAGGAATTTGCAGCCAGGAGTATGAATTTGTGCCTAGTTGATGGCAATGGAAGTGCCCTAATGAGACTTCAAACATAAGTGGCAAACTATGTGGATATTACACATGTCTGTCTAACCTTTTGGAGATATCAGTTGTGATGGTTTAAGCTATGTGTCTTAATGTCTAATTAATAGCAGCTAATATTTTTAAAACCCGACTCGAAACAAGAATGAAAGAGATTTAAGATAGATACAATATGTAATTATAAATGTATAAAATATACTATGTCTTGTCTATGTGTTATAAAAACAATGAACAAAATATGGGTTTAAAATCAGTATTATAGTTTTTTTTTTTTTTTGTAAAACAAAATATATTTTGGTATTAGTAGTTATGTTGTACTGTGTGAGCCAAATAATTATTATAATCAATAAAAAAGTCAAAACACCTTATTTCACGTTCATTTGAGCATGAAATTCGTTATAATTACATTTATAACATTTTCAATTACAAACAATACAAATTAAATAGGTAGCATAAAATCTAGGTTAACAGTACAAAAGATTGGAGTTAACTTATTCTTGTTTTTTTTTTTTTTTTTGTGTTAAAATTACTCAATGGTTTGTTAAGTGAAGGCTGTGATTGTATTTGGGTCTGAACAGTTGACTGATTAATTCATTATTAGTATTCATTTAAGCTGATTCATGAAAGGATATAAGGGCAATTTAATTGTTTCAGTCATTTAACACAATATAAGATACAGGAATACCTAGTTAACGAGACAGGGTGACCATTATGTTTATGGATTTGTGTAGGTATTTCATATTATATTGTACATCTGCTCATGAATCATGTGTGTTTGTCACAATAAAAATTATTATTTGAATTACTAGCTGTGCCCGCGGTTTCACCCACGTAAGTTTCAATCTGTTTTCCCAATCTTATCTAAATCCGTTCAGGGCCTGTAGCCAATGTAACATCGCTTCGTAGCGAAGCGAAATCGAATACTAAACCAACCAATAACGAAAACGATTGACCACGCGACGCACTATATCACGTGGTCAATCGTTCCCGCCATTGGTTGGTTTGGTATTCGGTTTCGCTTCGCTACGAAGCGATGTTACATTGGCTACAGGCCCAGTAAGTAGTCTTTGCGTGAAAGAGTAAGCGGCGCTTTTTTATTATAAATTTTAAACTAGCGCTTGACCGCAATCCTGCCTGATGGTAAGCAGTGACGCAATCGATGATGGTAAAGCGCACTAGTTTATTAAGAGCCTATTCACTCTAGCCTTGAAGACACTCAGCCTGGGCTGGCAGGCATGCTACTGCTAATAATGATCCATTGCCATGACAGCTTGCTTAGCCTATGGGCTATATGTTTGGTTATTAATATTGCTACTTATTTTTTTGTAGATATACCTGAAATTGATACATTTGGTGAAATTTCGGTATATTGTACAGATGTCAGCAGGTCAAGCTCCCCTAAACTGACAAATATTCTCAATCAACCTGGAACCTTAATAGTTTTAGGATAAAGTTGAAAATCTAATAAAGAAATTTGACAGATTGTAATAGCTTAATTTGCTGTACAATCTGTACATGAACATACCTAGGGGCTACAGTATAGTAGGTAGTAGTAGTAGTATAGGGGATTATGCTCTCTAGGTAATCCTGTTAATATAAATTGTTGTAATGACAGAACCAAAACAAATCAGAAGAGACCATTCAAATATAAACATTACCATGGGGATCACAATTGTTTAATGACTTCAAGGATAAATATTTAATAATTATCATAACACATGAATGGTGTTGTGATACTGGCCGATTCCCTTGTTCACAAACTAAACTACATACAATAAATGTAAAGAAAACCCTGTCCCATCCATGAAGGTATTGTTAGGAATCGATAACTGATTCTACTAATGCCGACAAAGCCGGACTAAAGTTAAAAAAAAATCCCCTAAAAAAATTAATATTATCTTGCAAAAGGAGGTAACTTAATACATGTGCGTTAGGACACCCTTCCGCGGGCGACGGGGGGCAGGGCACGCGACGCCTGATCGAATCGCATAAGCTTACCGTCAAAATGATGTTCACTTTTTTAAAAATTACCAAATTTCGGGGAAGTTGGAATTAATTACCGGGAAAAAAAGATTATTTTAAAATTCCATAGTATTGTTACTATGATGATTATGTAAAATTTTATATTACATTTGGTCATGTGTTTACCTAACATTATCCTTATGGGTCGGACGTGGTTTTCTTTACATATTGTATATAATTTACGTTCAGTGCATCTTTTCTTTATGCAAATATACAAAAACCCCCAATTCATAAACATTGTTTAAAGTTAACTAGTGATTAGCGATTCTTTAACCATACATTTTTGACCTTTTAACTTCACTTAACTTTAATCATCGTTTAAATAAACACCACAGTGTTTAAGGGGTTTATTCATAATCAATGATTAAAGTTAAGTGATGTGCAAACGACCTTAGACCTGTGAAATTAGTCCGCGCTTGATGTATTTTTGATCGCCATGTTTGTAATCGCATCTAAACTATATCTTAATTTGACAGGATTAAACTAAAATCTTATATTCTATCCTTTTCTTTACTAATTAGAAAGAAAAAGATGCACTGAACTAAAATTAGTTTGTGAACAAGTGTATCGGCTCCTTAATCATCTTGTATCAATTTTTAAGCAGTTTGCTGTTGGTTAGAGCTCCCAATTATAAATTATAGGTTCTATGTTCTATGTTATTGGTTTGGTTTCCGCACTCAGTCCCTCAAGCGGACCATTGTGCGTGATAAATTATAGGTTCACACAGGCCTCCCATGCCCCAGTATATTTTTAAAAATTACATAATTATGACAGGTTTAATAGTTCTGCTATAGAAGCATCAGTGACACTATAAAAACAACGAGTTATTTTGTGATTTATTCTGACACCTTATCTCTGCACTGCCCTTGGTTGAGGGAAAAAGACACAAGACTGACACACAAATATATTGAATAATATTCTTACCTGAATGCTTCCTGTCCGGCAGTATCCCATATCTGCAGTTTGATCTGCTTGCCATCAATAGTGATCATGCGAGCACCAAACTCAACACCGATTGTGAGATCGTGAACAGGCTGGAATCTTTTGTCAGTGAACTGGAGTAGTAAGCATGACTTTCCTACACCTGTGAACAATATATACATATAAATAACCATAGATATAAAGAACTGGCATCATAAACCACAGATGTTTTGATAAAATCCTCATTTGTGTGGATCATGTTACATCTAAATATGAAATTGCAATGTTTTCTTATAACAGACATTGATATTTTGTTTTTTTTTTTATGATTTAGCAAAAATATAAAGTTACCGTTCTCATTAAACAAGCTCTGTTAGATATCTATGACAATATTAGGATTATATCAAATTAAATGAAATCAAACAAAGAGAGGCAGGTAATGTCTGCATAAACAAATCATCAATAAGACAAACAAGAGCTCTGAGCTCTTATCTCTTACATTAATCAGTCAATATTCAGACAATAATGTCCTACAAAGTAATAAGTTATGTACCCAGCATTTAATGAGAATTGTAATGGCAAGATTTAGTTATTCTAATATGCAAGTTTTTGTTAATGAAGTCTGTACTACAAACAAACAAAGAAAGTCCTTGAAATTACCTCAAAACAATAGAGTTACATACACATCTTATTGGTATCACTATATTGATCTGTAATTATTTATTTATATACATAGGAAATGAAGTGCACAAATGATATGCGCATTAGAGACCTTACTTGACGTAATTACGAGACAGCGTAGGCGGAAAAATAGCCTACCACAAAATATTACTATTCACAACAATGAGATATCGATAGGTCTTGCACGAATGACTGAAAGCAACTTAAATTTCAACATCCATAAATTAAAAACAGCATAGTTACACGGCACAGTAAGAGAAAATGTCCAAATAAAATATCACGAAATAAAATCAATACCTGTGTCGCCGATGATGATGTATTTGAACAAGTAAGCGTATGCCATCTTCTCTGCAGGTCTTCGTAACTATTAGAAATTACAATCGAGCACGATAGTAAACAAAGGTTCAAGGAAAGAATTTATTATGTTACAAATAAGACGCAATTTTTAGAAACCTCACAGCTGGTTGAATCAATTTGTCATTGTGAAATGTAAATGTATGAAAGAAAATTTGACAATCATAGCATATACTCTAAAGGTTGTTACATACAATCTAAAAGACTAAAATACAATATTGCCCGATTGTCGTTTGGCTGGCAATTTCATGTTTCTATTATTTTCTCAATTTTATAATTCTGTCTTAAGCATACTTGGCTCTATGATTTAAAAAAAAATGAAGTGTTCAATCGTAATGTATGACTATTTTAATAAAAAAAGGTTTATTTAAAATAATATTATCAATGCATCATGTGTTTATAGCTTTAAATCCAAAAACATTTTTTTTTTTTGGTTCGTTTCTTTCCGTTCGGGCGAATGGAAAAGGCAAAGGCATAGTACGCCATACAGCCAAGTCTTCAGTAATTTTTTTTCATTAAATATCTATCTTAACTTATCCTAACTTATTATAATTTATCCTAACATAACTTAACCTAAACTAACTCCTTTCGTTTTACGCGTTTGGACGATAAGGAGCGGTTTAGCGTAAAGACATGATGTGGCCACTATGCTACAATATTTCACTGTTCTTTAGGAATTATTCACGGAATGCACTTTTTACTACATAAATCACGCGTTTTTATTTAGTAAACGACACTATAAATAATTTGAAAGTCCAATGAAAAATGAGCGTGGCACTCATCTTCGCTTTCCCGCCAAAACTCAACAACTTACCCCCTTTTTTTTTTTTTTTGTTTACGCTGTGGGTGTCGTGAAGTCGCCTTTCAGGCCTCGCTTAGAACTTATTAGCGAGGATCCTGGCCCTAAATTACGACTCCGCGAAAGTACTTAATTGTCTGACGATAACTTGCATTGACTTACCAAGTTTGTAGTTGTCTCAGCCGGTACGTAGATGATGTAATGATCTGCTTCGCCTTGTTATGAGATGTGTGCCAGCTATGATTATCCCATGTTCTTTGTTAACCTCTCAAGACCTCGATCTGTAGGGATTAAGCAATCATCATTTGCTTGTTTTGGAACTAAGTGCGCAGGGTCAATCATACTTTTATAACATGGGTTACATTTATATTGTTCGATTGTTTACTCCTATTTACTCTTAACCTCCAAATGAGGTTTCATGTGTTCCAGAGCCATGTGCTCTGGATTTAGTACTTTAAGCTAATCAGCGATTATATTGGATGTCCCTTGTCTGTGACCCTCGCCCTGCGGCTTGGGATTTCTCATAAAGGCGATAGCAACTCTACCGCCCATGCAGATTCTTGCACATGTGACCCATACCCTGCAGTATGGGATTTCTTATAAGGCTATAGCAATTCTACGGCCCCCTTTTTCAGAACTTGCACAGATCGACAGGACATACAACCTTTGATACAATTAGCGTTACTCGACTTCAGTAACTTCCTTTAGTTCAAACTACCGTAATACATATACGATTTGATTTACAACAAGTAATTATATAAACCCTAGGCACTTAGCTTTCATTAACTGGAGGCTTCTCGCTTGTTCCGGAACTCACTCAATTCACACTAGACTTTAAAATATTCTTATAAGACTGTACTCGATGGCGGCAGGAATTGTACTGGACGAAAACGCATGGCGTCTGTCCGTTAAGTAAAAGATTCATAGACTATATAGAACGACCGAGTTATGGTACAATTACCCACCTCGGATAAAATTGTCAGTGATCTCGCGAGAATGTCTCCCCTTACAAATTATCAGTGATCTGGCGAGAATGCCTCCTCTTGCAATACTATGAGTGATTTCGCGATAAGTCGCGACACTCCCGCCGGAAACATTTAAACGAAGGTGATATCGCGATAAGTCGCGACACTCCCGCCGGAAATATTAGATAATCATTAAGTTGTACTGCTTGTTTTATATTATTAATAGCTCTATGATGAGCATGAATTACTCAAATTCATTATTTAAATTATTGCAGACTAGCGCCCGAATTACTCAAATTCATTATTTAAATTATTGCAGACTAGCGCCCGTGCCAACATCTTCATAAAATATGCATCTTAATTGTCATTGTTCTTTGACATGCTTCTAATATAATTCTTATTGTCTTGAAATAACAATGGCTTCCCAATGCTATTATAAAATTAATATTAAGGCATAATTATCTTACTTTAGACTTTACTCACATATAATCATATCTCTAGCAAGTGTAAATTGTGTTTATGAAAGTAACAATACTTTCATACTTTAATTTTGCTTCTAATTCAACAAGAAAATTAAAAATGTTCCTTGAAATTACTTTGTCATATGTAGGCATGTATTTGTTTATTGTTTTACCCGTTGATTAATTTAACTTATTTTATTTCAAGGGAACACGCAATATATGAGTACATGATGAATTTTCTCTTGAGTACTCAGTCGAGGAATGACTATTGTCCTACTATACCTAGGAACTTAAAATGTCATAACATGGTTTAAATTTTAACTATAAGTATTTGTTTACTTAAGGTACTTATAACACAATGGAACATTATCTTCCATATTCTTAGTAGCCAGACATAATTAACTTTCAACTCAACTTAAGAAACAAAGGAATTAAATTATCCTTTCTTGTATGTAAATAGGTACATTTGCATATTGAAGGAATATTATTAATTAATAGTAGTTTCTCAATTTGGTTATAAACTAGCGCTTGACCGCAATCCTGCCTGATGGTAAGCAGTGACGCAATCGTTGATGGCAAAGCGCACTAGTTTATTAAGAGCCTATTCACTCTAGCCTTGAAGACACTCAAATTGTAGTCCGACGGAAACACCGTCGCTGGAAAATTGTTCCAGTCCCTCGATGTACGCGGTATAAAGGAGGAGGCGAAACGCTTCGTCCGGATCGTAGTGGTGTCAACAACGTAAGGGTGGAAACCAGCCGTACGACGGGTCGTCCGATGGTAAATCAAATCAAATCAAATCAAATCATTTATTTCAAATAAACCAGTTACAGGCACTTTTGAATTGTCAGAAGGTCGGTCAGTCAATAAGATGAAGCTAGTCGCCCATTCCAAAGAGTAGGTACCTATGGAGAAGAACGGGCAAGAAACTCCATGGGCACTCTTTTAAATTTTTAAACTATTGTTACAAATATTTGATTACATCATTCATGTTGAAATCAACCGCGTGAGAACGATGCAGAAATAAATTGTACGCTGAGAGCGTCCATTATGGAAAACATACAAAAATCAATTCAGAAATTAAAATACGCCGTGGCAGCTAAGAGATGACCAGTCCCCTCCGACGGCGTCCGTTCACGAACATGACGTATGGATCAGCATCATTCAGCTCAACCATATCGAAGGGAACCCAATGACTCAAAACACACGCCACCATCAGCGAGACATTTGAGTGAGCATGACATACTCTCAACAGCCAGAGCACAATTAAGTCAATAAAAAAGACTAACCCAACAAATAAATGCCTTACAGCACATTCGTACATTGTGCTCACACGTTTGCCATGCAATTATACAATACTAAGAAATTGAATCTACACAATGCTAAGATAGTTTTGTCCAAGGTTCAGCAGCTCCAACAGTGTTCCCGAATCTGTGGAAAGTTTAACTCCTGTGCAGCTGCAGCTGTACAAGTGCCGAACACCTCAGTCAGCGATACAATTCCGTAACGTACAATATGCTTGGCTACATAGTGTGTAATACAGGCTTTGAATAAATAACATAAACAATTACATATTAAAACTACAAGAGGAAAAATCAAAGAACAATCATTGTATAGAAATCGGACGCAGCTCAAGCCCAAGCCTTTTTGTCCTCAATATAATCCTTCACACTATAAAATGCTTTCTGACACAACTTACGTTTAATGAAGGATTTGAATTTATTCAGGCTCAGATCTTGAACCACCTCTGGAAGTCCATTGTAAAAATGTATACATTGGCATCTGAAAGAGCCACCTATTTTCTTGAGCCTTGTTGTAGGTACAATAAATTTGTGCCTGTTCCTAGTATTTATATCATGGACATCACTGTATTTTTTAAACAATTTTATATTTTTATGAGCATACAAAAGATTTTCATAAATATATTGAGACGGCACGGTCAGTACATTAATCTCTTTAAATTTTTCTCTGAGAGAGTGTCTCGGACTTAATTTATAAATTGCACGAACAGCTCGTTTCTGCAAAACAAATATTGTTTGAATATCGGCGGCATTTCCCCACAACAGAATGCCGTACGAGTACGACATTACGCTGTGGAAATAGCCAAAGTACACTAAACGGGCCGTCTCAACATCAGTCAAATTACGAATTGTTCTAACTGCGTATGCAGCAGAACTTAGCTTTTTTGACAATTTTTCTATATGTGAACCCCATTGAAGCTTAGCATCCAGAGTTATACCCAAGAACACTGTGCTGTCGTCAGATTTCAATTCTTCGCCCCTTATCAACACTTTAGTTTCCACCTGCCTCACATGAGGTAGAGTAAACTTAATGCATTTGGTTTTTTTCTCGTGGTAGAACGGAGATGGGTGAATTAAATCATGCAATTCCCTCGCACACTCCCCAAAATGCATCCTATACAACACCGAAAGGTTGGCTACTCTACGCCTGTGCTCTAGGCTTTGGAGACCAACTCGAGTTAGATCAGGGTCATCAATCAGCCTCTTTGCACGTCTCTCCACTGAATCCAAAGTGGCCAGGTGACACTTGGCAGCACCAGCCCAAATGTGGCTGCAGTACTCCACACACGAACGAACCTGTGCTTTGTATAACATTAGAAGCTGCCCAGGTGTGAAGTACTGCCGGACCTTTGCGATAACGCCAAGTTTCCTGGCAGCCACCTTGGCCTTGGACTCAATAAACCGCCCAAAGTTAAGGTTTGAGGAAATCTCAACTCCCAAAAGCTGAAGGCGGTCGGAACACTCCAAGGACACATTTCGAAAAGTAGGAGCCAAGGTGAACGGGCTCCTTTTGGCGGTGAAAAGACACGCTTGTGTTTTGGCGGCATTGAATGCTACAAGATTGGCATTGCCCCATTCGGAGACTGCCTGCAGTGCAACACTCGTTCGCTCAATCATGGCCTCTCTTTCGGACCGGATTGATTCCCTACTAGCCCGAGCATCCGGCAGGTATCTCTCTACAACTGTGCTGTCATCTGCATACCCATAGGTACCGGGCATCAGCAGATCGTTAATATGCATCAGGAACAGAGTTGCAGAGAGAACAGACCCCTGAGGAACACCAGCATTAGTTGACATGGGCTCAGAAGAGCATCTGTCGACAACAACTCTGAAGGAACGTTCGGGATTCCCCCTTTTTTTTTTGGAATTTTTTCACTGTAGGTATCAATTAAAACTGTTTCAAGCCTTCTCATGTCCCCACGTGAGCACAGTTTTCTTTCAAGCATCATTTTTGATACGTATCTTGTACTATTTCAATACCTAAAACCGTATAAATTTTCTATTAACTATGTCGTAGGTAACATGACCATTGTCTTGAAAGAGAAGAAAAAATGACAATTTTGCCGATACCAATTAGGCATGTTATTTGTTTGTTTCACAAAACAAAACGAATGTCTGCCTTCTCCACACACTTGTTTGCCTCCAAGCTTCTTTTAAGCTCCAGCAATTAACAGACATTACCACTGAATCACCGTTTCAGGATTATAACAACTATCACAAAGCCGTGGTAAATTTATACCATTGTCCCGCCATTGAGTACAAATACAATCAAGCAACAACGCACGTTATATCCTTTATAACCTTTTTATGGCGAAACGATATTGCTAATAATATTCATATAGCTTAATTATGAACATAAAATAAAACTTCATATGTATGTAGCTTTACCAGCAAAATGAGTGAATGAGCGAGTGAGTTGCGAACAAGTTTCTAAAATGAACACGAATGGCTTTTTGCCTTCAGCTTTAAAGAATTTACATCCCTTATAAGTCAAAGCAAGTATCATCAGACCTTAGGATGCATCAAAATATATCCCAGCATCTCCACCATGTCGTGAAGTCGCCTTTCAGGCCTCGCTTAGAACTTATTAGCGAGGATCCTGGCCCTAAATTACGACTCCGCGAAAGTACTTAATTGTCTGACGATAACTTGCATTGACTTACCAAGTTTGTAGTTGTCTCAGCCGGTACGTAGATGATGTAATGATCTGCTTCGCCTTGTTATGAGATGTGTGCCAGCTATGATTATCCCATGTTCTTTGTTAACCTCTCAAGACCTCGATCTGTAGGGATTAAGCAATCATCATTTGCTTGTTTTGGAACTAAGTGCGCAGGGTCAATCATACTTTTATAACATGGGTTACATTTATATTGTTCGATTGTTTACTCCTATTTACTCTTAACCTCCAAATGAGGTTTCATGTGTTCCAGAGCCATGTGCTCTGGATTTAGTACTTTAAGCTAATCAGCGATTATATTGGATGTCCCTTGTCTGTGACCCTCGCCCTGCGGCTTGGGATTTCTCATAAAGGCGATAGCAACTCTACCGCCCATGCAGATTCTTGCACATGTGACCCATACCCTGCAGTATGGGATTTCTTTTATGGCTATAGCAATTCTACGGCCCCCTTTTTCAGAACTTGCACAGATCGACAGGACATACAACCTTTGATACAATTAGCGTTACTCGACTTCAGTAACTTCCTTTAGTTCAAACTACCGTAATACATATACGATTTGATTTACAACAAGTAATTATATAAACCCTAGGCACTTAGCTTTCATTAACTGGAGGCTTCTCGCTTGTACCGGAACTCACTCAATTCACACTAGACTTTAAAATATTCTTATAAGACTGTACTCGATGGCGGCAGGAATTGTACTGGACGAAAACGCATGGCGTCTGTCCGTTAAGTAAAAGATTCATAGACTATATAGAACGACCGAGTTATGGTACAATTACCCACCTCGGATAAAATTGTCAGTGATCTCGCGAGAATGTCTCCCCTTACAAATTATCAGTGATCTGGCGAGAATGCCTCCTCTTACAATACTATGAGTGATTTCGCGATAAGTCGCGACAGTGGGAATGCATTTACGCACCTTACCCCGAAGGGCGTGTGTGGGACTCGCCCAGCCGTAGCTGGGAATACCCACTAAACCCACTGCGGCACTCCGGCATCGCCATAGTGGCGGGGGAGTGGGAAACTAGCGCAGCCTGAGCTACCTCTCCCCCGCCGGCGAAACCCGCCTAAGAAGGCGGGCCCTCAATTGCCCCTCCCGGGGAGGGGCCGTGGCTCCCACGTGGTGAGCGATGTAAGGCGGGCGTCGGCCTCACGCCCGCCGCTCACCTCAGGGAGGGAGAAAGCGGGCGAAATCCCGCCTTCTCCTCCCCCTACGCCGCCTGCGGAGCGCCGGAGCGAGGGGATCCTCCTCCCGCTCGCGCGCCGCGGCCTCCTTCTGCGACATCACGACCTCGCAGAAGGAGGCCATCGCCACCCAAGCCTCCTCGCTCCCCACCATCGCTCTGACGATGGCGGGCAGCGAGAGGTCCCCACCAACCGCCGTGACAAGACCGCGGCGCGGCACGGCCCACGACGGGCACACCGCGAGGGTGTGTTCCGCCGTGTCCTCCGCCGCGCCACAACCGTGGCACGACGGTGTCTCCTCTTGTCCTATCCGGTGCAGGTACCTGCCGAAGCAGCCGTGACCGGAGAGTACCTGCACCAGACGGAAGGAGAGGAACCCGTGACGCCTGTCGAGCCAGTCCTCCAGGACCGGCCTGATGGCGTCAAGGGTACGGCGGCCGAAGACGGCGGAGGCGAGGTCCCGCGTCCACTCCCGGACAAGAGCGACCCTCGCCTCCCGCCGGACGGCCTCCCTCAATTCGGGGGCCGGACGCTGGCCGAGCCCCCGCGCCCCGCCGTCCACTCGTACACTCTGGCGAGCACCCACGCCTCGAGCTCCCAAGGCGGGGTGCCCGCCAGAGCGCATGCCGAAGCGAAGCCTACCGTGCGGTAGGCCCGCGCTGCCCGCTGGGCGATGGCCCTTTGGGGCGCCCGAAGAGCGGTGGCATTCTCCCTCCTATGGAGGGAGTCCGCCCAAATGGGGGCCCCATAAAGGGCCATACTCCGAAGTATGCCGGCGTATAGACGCCGGCACCGCATGCTTGGCCCTCCCATGTTCGGCATGAGCCATGAGAGGGCGTCCGCAGCTTTCAGCAGGCGCGTCGACAGCCCGCTAAAATGCGGGCCGAAGCGCCACCTGCTGTCTAGAATGAGGCCCAGATATTTCATCTGGGCCTCAACCCCAACCCTCACCCCCTCCACGTAAACGTGGGCGTCAGGTGGGGGGCGCTGCCGGGGGCCGTGGAAGAACACGGCCTCCGTTTTGTGCAGCGCCACCCTCAAGCCCAGGCGGCGGATCCTTCCGGCCACTAAGGATCCGCCCGCCGATGCCAAACTGGCTGCCTCCCGGAAGGTGCTCCCGCGGGAAGTGAGGAGAGTGTCATCCGCGTAGCAGATGACACTCGTGCCTCGAAGGAGGGTTCCCCGCAGGAGCCAGTCGTAACCGACGTTCCACAGAAGAGGCCCTAGAACGGACCCCTGTGGAACGCCGGCTCCGACAGCGTATCGCCGGAGCTGGCCAGCCCCATCTACGAGGAGGACGGCACGGTCCTCCAAGTAGCTGGCCAGGAGGCCCCGCAAGTACAGGGGCACTCCGTGGAACCGGGCGCTTCCAGGATGGTGGAGTGGGGGACTGTCGAACGAACACTCCATCCCCCACTCCCACCGCCTCTGTCACCTGGCCCTTTAGATCCACTGTCGAACGACCAGCTCGAAATCCGAACTGGGCGTCCGACAGGTCCGGTCCCACGCTCCGCAGATGCCGCTTGAGACGGCCGGCGATAATCCCCTCGAACATTTTTCCGACCTCGTCAAGCAAGACGATGGGCCGGTATGCCGAGGGGGAGTCCGCCGGCCGTCCCTCCTTCCGAAGGAGGCACAATTGGCCTTCCCGCCAAGGTTTCGGGAACCTCCCCGACGCGAAGCACGCGCTGAAGAGGTCCCGAAACCTTCCCTCCATTTCGGTGGCCGCGATGGCCACCACCCGAGCGGGAATGCCGTCCGGGCCGGGAGCCGTCTTTTTGGCGCGGAGACGCAGAGTCGCCGCGCCAAATTCCTCCTCTGAGACCGGAGGAGGAGGAGCTTCCTCCTCCGGTTAGCTTAACTTAACCTAACCTAACTCCTTGTGTTTCCCGCGTTTGGCCGATTAGGAGGGGTTTAGCGTAAAGACGTGATGTGGCCACTATGCTACAATATTTCACTGTTCTTTATGAATTATTCACTGAATGCACTTTTTACTACATAAATCACGCGTTTTTACTTAGTAAACGACACTATAAATAATTTGAAAGTCCAATGAAAAATGAGCGTGGCACACATCTTCGCTTTCCCGCCAAAACTCCTGTCACTAATAAGATGTAGACCTGACCATTGCCAAGATTTTTTTTTTTTTTACCTATTATAAACCAGCGCTTGACCGCAATCCTGCCTGATGGTAAGCAGTGACGCAATCGTTGATGGTAAAGCGCACTAGTTTATTAAGAGCCTATTCACTCTAGCCTTGAAGACACTCAAATTGTAGTCCGACGGAAACACCGCCGCTGGCAAATTATTCCAGTCCCTCGATGTACGCGGTATAAAGGAGGCGAAACGCTTCGTCCGGATCGTAGTGGTGTTAACAACGTAAGGGTGGAAACCAGCCGTACGACAGGTCGTCCGCTGGTGGAACGGAGATGGGGGAATTAAATCATGCAATTCCCTCGCACACTCCCCGAAATGCATCCTATAGAACACCGAAAGGCTGGCTACTCTACGCCTGTGCTCTAGGCTTTGGAGACTAACTCGAGTTAGATCAGGGTCATTAATCAGCCTCTTTGCACGTCTCTCCACTGAATCCAAAGTGGCCAGGTGACACTTGGCAGCACCAGCCCAAATGTGGCTGCAGTACTCCACACACGAACGGACCTGTGCTTTGTATAACATTAGAAGCTGCCCAGGTGTGAAGTACTGCCGGACCTTTACGATAACGCCAAATTTCCTGGCAGCCACCTTGGCCTTGGACTCAATGAACCGCCCAAAGTTAAGGTTCGAGGAAATCTCAACTCCCAAAAGCTGAAGGCGGTCGGAACACTCCAAGGACACATTCCGAAAAGTAGGGGCCAAGGTGAACGGGCTCCTTTTGGCGGTGAAAAGACACGCCTGTGTTTTGGCGGCATTGAATGCTACAAGATTGAAGAAGAGTTCCAAGTGTTTCCATACTTTAAGGTGCGTATTCCAGAAGGAAACTCAAGCATTGATCTCTGTTTAAACGTGGTTTAAACATTACATAGAACTACATAGTTTCAACAACGCACAGTGTTTTATAAACCCAAAAAAAGTGACATCGTCTTTTTATTCCAGATTCGTATAGATTGATTTAAAAGAAACGCTAGAGTAAAATACCGAAGTTTCTAGTACATCTAGATGATGAGATATAAATTTTTGAAAATGCGTAAATATTTATCCGGATTATTAAAAAAATAATAATAATAAATTACTAGTTAAAATTATCAGCAAGCTGATTAAATACATACATGAAGATTTTAAAGGCGCAAATTACAAAGTTATCAAAAAATATTTAGGTTCATTTAAATCGACGTTATAATTTATTTTAATACTTTCGATTTTATTTTTTAACTCGATTAATCCTGATTTTCGCTACTTAATTTTTTTACATAAAATTGCTTTGTATGTGGCCTATACACACAACAAAAATCAAAGCCCGAATCCGTGGACTAACAAAGTTATAGTCATTAGAAATTTATTGCTAGGGTTGGCACTTACAACCAATGTAAACCGGGTATAAATTGATTCAATTTTTTTTTATTTCACATAGGCCCACATGGGCACTTACAATACGTCAGAAGCTAGTGCACGGTTCCCAATTGATCGTTTTCCTATGGAGAAGAACCGGCAAGAAACTCCATAGTTAGTCTTTAAAAAAATGGTTGATTTACATTATTTCCGCTGAAATAAATTATATTTACATATTGTATTTGATTCGAACTGTTTGTGTCGTGATGGTCCTGCGGTTCAGGCCCACTTTTCATGCACGAGGTTGCTGGTTCCATAACGAAAAAGTACAAATGTGACTTTTTAAATTCATATGTACTGTCCAAGTTTAATATAGACTAGCCATGTCTATAATAAACTTGGACAGTACATATGAACAAAGGAAAATATAATGAAGATACCTGGACTGTATGCTCCATTAACACGTCTCCAAGTACAAACCGCGGTGGACGCAGGTGTATTACGAAGTGTGAAAATAAAGTATATTGGGTAAATACTAAGGTAGCTACTCGTAAAATGTACTAAGACTGTGATAGGACGATATACAGTTTTTGGATAACTGGATGTAATTCACATAATCAATAAATACACTCGTATATTCAATAATATATACCCATAGTGAGTTAGCAAGATGTGGGAATAAATATTATATTACCCTGAGGAAGTGTGTATATGGCTATCATGACTTTACCGGAAGTACGGTCAATATCCCTATCAGCATTTTACTGATATTCTGTCAGTGAAGGAAAAAGGCTCTTGCCTTTGTTGACAGAGTATTCTATTCTAGAGATAGACCTTATTCCTTGTCATCAGTTCCGTGGGATCGCAACTCCCTTGCGGGTTTATTATTAACTAGCTGTACCCCGCGGTTTCACCCGCATCTTTGGTTACTGCCCCGCTTCTATTAGTCGTAGCGTGATATTATATATAGCCTATAACCTTCCTCAATAAATGGGCTATCTCACAAAGAATTTGTCAAATCGGACCTATAAGGTCCATCACATCATCTCAAGATGAGCACGTTAAACCAAACAAACGAACTCTTCAGGCTTTATTATATTAGTATAGATAACGGATTCAGCTACATAATAAAATTTTAATATTGATTTTACTTAACAAAACGAAGTTGCTAAAATTTATATTTTAAGGAATAATAATAAACAACACTTGATGAATTTAAATGATGAAACTTTTGATCAAACAGATAACTAATATAATCATTAAATTTTAATTGCAGATATTTTAAATATTAAAATCATCAAAAACCAAAAATAAATCAATCAATCATTAATCATTTTCTACAGTCAACATTTCGTGGTCGTCTATATCATCAGTAAATTCTTTCTCATTGTGAGTAGGTTTAAGTAACGCCAAAGCAGCAGCAGGCAATGGACGTTTTTTTAAATGTTTTCTTCTTTGGAGCTGCATTTGAGCAGCAATAATTGGATCGGAAGACACTAATGCTCTATGAAACAAATCATACATTGTTTGTTTACGATCAAATTTTCGTGTGTGGTGCTCCCCATCAGATCGCCAATATTTGTTCCGTGATTCGGCGGCTTGCTCTGAAAGCATACCAATCGGTAGTGGTGTTTTGTCAATAATAGATGCCCCATGAATTAAAATTTTATGAATGGAAACCGTCATAGGATGCCAGTCATAGACACTTACATATTTGTAGGCAAGGTCTTTACAGAATGCACCAAATTTGTCTGCATCTACAGGAATTCCACAAGAAATCACGATTAAAATAATGTATAAACCATCAAGAAGCCAAAGTTCTAATCCCAAAATATCTGCAAAAGTTTTTCGGTTTTCATCTGCCAAAACTGTGCGACTTGTGTTGCCATCATTAGTGGTTCCAGAATTAGGAAGAACGACATCTACCAATACACCAATTTTATCACGTATAGCATTTTGGATACGTTTTTTTCTTTCCTGTACTGGAAGCCCTTCTTGTGAAGATTGCTTGATACGCCATTTTTTCACTTCACATTTGTACCCGAGTTTGAGGAGAAACTCCAAAACTCGGATCCAGGCGTGTAGAGGATTGATACCATGCGTCAATGTATCTGAGTCCACTGTTTTCGAAAATACAATTTCTAAGTTATTAAATTGTGTTGCTCTATGTGCACAATATGGACAACGCATTTGCGATGGCGTATCAAGTATCGTATTAAGTACTTTACCGTCAATTGCCGCTAAATATAAATTGCAGGTAGCGTTGATTTGCTGCCCACTCGGTAATTTATAATAGAAAGGAGTAAGGTGGTCGATTTCTTGGTTAACTCTGTCTTTTTCGGATAAAATCAGTTCTTTAGATTCTTTTTTATAAATTATTCGCAATGGGCGGCAAGATCTGTAAGACTGAGCTGCAATATTTGTCCACAATAATACCTTGTCATTTTGGGTGCTTTGATGGTAAATTCTTAAGGGTACAAAAGTTGTAGCAAAAATACTGCTTTCGTTTTCACCTTGATCCTCAAAAGCTTGTTTGTACAAAGCTTGCCCCGAACTACCATCAAAACCCCAAACCCCTTCAAAGACACAGTCTAAAATATTGGTTCCTATTTTGTTGCAGTATTGTGAGAAAACTTCATCTTGCAATTGCACAATGCGGTCAAAAGTGTGCTGCAGAAGTGATTGTAAAGGAACAACCGCTTCTCGTTCTGTAATGTGAATGCATTCTGGGTAACAGTTTTGTTTGGCTTTCAAAATTTTGTAATAAGGTGGGTATGCCGGAAAACCCCGCTGCTGCAAATCTAGGTGAATAAAATTATATGTCTCAACAGTCATGTTTCTGTCAATTAATATTGCTAGCGCTTCTTCTGCTGTGTAAGGTTTTGTAGTTGTTGACATTTTGGTAGCTATTTCCGTGATAGTGTCATTCGATTGTAAGCACGACTCAATCACATTTGTAAATACCGTTGATGTTTGATGTGAGACTTGCTCTCCACCAATGTGCAAGGTATTTACAAAGGCTTTTATTCTTTTCTGTAGAGGCTCACATTGCAGTGTAGACTCTAATCTTTGGCGACTACGGATTTGCTGTCGTTTGCTAAGTTTCCTAAAACTATGATCGTCAGTGTGTTCAGGTGGAGCGCTAATGTAGCCGCTAATGAAAGTTTCACTGAGCCACTTGCCATGTTTTTTCAAAAAATTTGTCATGTTCTTACATTTTTTATATTTGGTTTCACATTTGGACAACAAACTAGGAAGAGTTGATTTTAATTCATCTTCAGTACGAGAAATTTGATAGTCAGGCCCAATTGTGTTGACAATCAAATTCACTCGTTCTGAAAGAGATAAATAGCTTTTCCCTTTCATGAGCTGGAAAATATCCAACCTCGATAATATTTTTGAACCTGAAGTTCCTTCACCAGACGCCTCTCCTAGCACTGGAGCGATCACCCCCGGAGGTTGAAGGATGTCGGCTGTGGCACTATCCACAACTTCACTTGCCACTCGTGGACCAACATGAGGGTTGGCGCCCTCACGCCCTCCTAGCATTAAGTCCTCTGATCGGAGCTCAGAAGGACATCCCTCAGCAGCATGGGTCAGGTGCTGCTGAGGCAAAGTGGCATCAAGGGTCTGTGACGGCTCCATGATGCCTCACCCCCGTTCCTCCAGGCTACGTGTAATGATATGGGGTTTTAGCAAAAGCCTATCGAGGGTGGACCTCTTCCCATACCACACGTATCCCTTCATCAGAAATTGTCACATTTACGGATTATACATAAACGTGTACTGGCTGATTCATACTATAGAATCTAATAATACTTGCAAAAATGCTTACTCGCAATCCGTTATTCTAGTAATTGTAGCTACACACTAGTATTTGTTTAATTTAAAAATACAAGAGACATTTAAAAATTCGAAGTTGAGCAAGCGTTGTACTATGACGTTAGTTATCAAGCGCCAGAACTATAGTAATTGCATCGGGCACTATTTTTTATATTTTATATGCCGAAAACTTATTGATGTATCTAAATAATTTTTACAAAAATATTTTTCATTTTTCACAATATAAGTGGAGATTAGTTAAATTGGAATTTATAAATCACAATAATTCAACATTTTTCGTTTTCATGAACAAAACAAACAAAACTAACCGAAATATAATTTTACAAAATTGACAACCCTAACCTCGATTCGATCCGGATAAACATAATATTAATCATAACTTCGTTAGTCCACGAATTCGGGCTTTGATTTTTTTTGTGTGTATAGGCCACATATAAAGCAATTTTATGTAAAAAAATTAAGTAGCGAAAATCAGGATTAATCGAGTTAAAAAATAAAATCGAAAGTATTAAAATAAATTATAACGTCGATTTAAATGAACCTAAATATTTTTTGATAACTTTGTAATTTGCGCCTTTAAAATCTTCATGTATGTATAATCAGCTTGCTGATAATTTGAACTAGTAATTTATTATGATTTTTTTTTTAATAATCCGGATAAAAATTTACGTATTTTCAAAAATTTATATCTCATCATCTAGATGTACTAGAAACTTCGGTATTTTACTCTAGCATTTCTTTTAAATCAATCTATACGAATCTGGAATAAAAAGACGATGTCACTTTTTTTGGGTTTTTAAAACACTGTGCAACGTTAAGTGAAATGGCTTCAAACAAAGACATTAAAATTATATTTACTACTAGCTGTACCCGCGATTTCGTCCGCGTTTAATGTAGTAAAAAAAAAATGGTTTTTCTTTTTTTTGCTTTTGTCATTTTTATTTTAATTATCATTTGTTTACAATTTTTTATTAGCTTTATTAAAAAATTCTCTATATACAATATTTGGTGTACGATTTTCTCGCACGTGAATATGCCACGGGTAAAGCAACCTTTAGTTAAATCATGAGTCATGAATCATGATTTAACTAAAGGTTGCTTTACCCGATCAGTGTTAGATAGAACGCGTCATGATTCATTTTACTTTACTGTACATCTCGTTATGGTAAAACGACTGGACCTAACTTCGCATTATTTTCGTATGAATTATTTATATTTTCTCTGTAATTAAAATTTATAAAAAATCCTAAATAGATCTAGAAACCTTTCTATTATTGTAATAAGCGCCCTCTATTATAGAGTAGTTTTACTATTTTCTTGTACAGATGTAGAAATGTTGTTTAACGATGTAGATAACGATAATATTTGTTATGTTGAAAATATATTGCTATATTGCTATTTATTGGCATTTGACATTTAAAATATAACTAAATAAACTTAAAATATTTCTATATTTCAAGTTTATTTGTTGTTAACTGTATTTGAACATAATCATGTCATATTATATTAATGAACAAAATTTAATGAATAAGTACTATTTATTCACTTAGGCTTTTAGGTTTCCGAATAAAAATAATGTTGTACGTGAAAAGTGGATACGATTTGTCCAGAATTCCAGATAGACCGTAGAGAAGAAAATTAGCTTCCGTCTGCTTCGTCGAAATTATGCGCGAAGCATTTTAAAAGAGAAGATAAGTATTTACTTTGGAAAGACCGGTCGATCAAATTTAAAAAAATAATCGGTACCTCGTACTAGATATGAAATAGTAAGTTACTAATTTCGGTAATTTTCCACTTAACCGTACAAATTGAGATAGATATGAAATAGTAAGTTACTAATTTCGGTAATTTTCCACTTAACCGTACAAATTGAGATAGATATGAAATAGTAAGTTACTAATTTCGGTAATTTTCCACTTAACCGTACAAATTGAGATAG
Organism: Sesamia nonagrioides; assembly: GCA_017933935.1. Lineage (NCBI taxonomy): Eukaryota > Metazoa > Arthropoda > Insecta > Lepidoptera > Noctuidae > Sesamia > Sesamia nonagrioides. The sequence continues at coordinate 4,151,070 of JADWQK010000081.1, forward strand.
ATATGAAATAGTAAGTTACTAATTTCGAAAATTTTCCACTTAACCGTACAAATTGAGATAATATTTACGGTTAAGTGGGTAAGTACATAAATTACATAACTTAATTATAATGAAATATGTTCATAAAATATGTAGGTATATTTTAGATTTTACTTATATTTAAATTAAAAAACTTTCTTTTAACATAACCAATTGCTGACCAAGATGCGAACGAAAATATTTTCTGCTGGGAAGTTGGTTCCGCCACTTCTTCTTCAAAGCGAAAGCACTAGGAAGCGGCGAAGGGCGGGTGTTTTGAGGGGACTATCTTATGTACATAATATTGACGTACGAAAAGTGCTGATTCTCGGCATAATTTAAATAAATGACTTTTGATTTGATTTGATTTGTTTTATTCACTATATTTACTATATAGTTATACTATATATATATTCACTATATAGTTTTCTCCGATCTGGTCAAGCAATAACGGATTAACGGCAGATATATAATCTGCAAAGAAAAACTTACTGAAGGCTAGACTGTATGGCGTTCTATGCCTTTGCCTTTTCCGTTCAGAAGAACAGAAAGAAGCAAAAAAAAAAATAAAATAAAAGGGTTCTGGCCCATAAAATAACTTTTGAAAAAAGTAACTTGTTGTCTATAGTTAAGAGGTTTGGCGGGAATGTCAAGATGAGTGTCACGCTCATTTTAGTCTACGCTCCGTCCAGCATCAACCCAGCTCCAAAACTCTAAAAGCTTTCACATCGAACTGCAAAATCGCTTTGAATGCCTCGGTAAATGCGTAGATATGGACCACTATAACAACAGGTTTTGTGGAAACTGCATACGGAAGGGTCCAAGTTCTTCAAAACCCTCCCTTCAAAGGGACAGAAGAAGATCTCCTGTCCCACCCGTCGGCTAATGGAAGAAAGACGGGAGGTGGTCTTATAATCCCCTGATGACGCTTCGCGAGTGAAATTCTACGGAGAGTTATACACATCAACACGCGCACCTGTTGTGAGCCTGGCCAATGATCCTAGAGCCAGACTAACCCGACACTACACCGACGATATCCCGGACGTCAGCCTGTACGAGAAGAGTATGGCCCTGAAACAGCTCAAGAACGATAAGGCGGCTGGAGATGATGGAATTACGGCTGAGCTTCTGAAAGCGGGTGGCAAACCGGTTCTTAAAGCGCTTCAGAAGCTATTTAATTCCGTCATTTTCAAAGGCGAAACGCCTTCGGCATGGCACATGAGCGTGGTGGTATTATTTTTCAAAAAAGGTGATAATACCTTACTGAAAAACTACAGACCGATATCCCTCCTGAGCCATGTCTATAAGCTGTTTTCTAGTGTCATCATGAATCGTCTCGCTCCGCAAAGGCTTTATATAGCAGGCTTCCAAAAAGGCTTTAGCATCATAGACCACATGTCGTGGCGTCGCCTTTCAGGCCTCGCTTAGAACTTATTAGCGAGGATCCTGGCCCTAAACTACGACTCCGCGAAAGTACTTAAATTGTCTGATGATAACTTGCATTGACTTACCGAGCTTGTAGTTGTCTCAGCCGGTACTTAGATGATGTAATGATCTGCTTCGCCTTGTTATGAGATGTGTGCCAGCTATGATTATCCCATGTTCTTTGTTAACCTCTCAAGACCTCGATCTGTAGGGATTAAGCAATCATCATTTGCTTGTTTTGGAACTAAGTGCGCAGGGTCAACCATACTTTTCTAAAATGTGTTACATTTATATTGTTCGATTGTTTACTCGTATTTACTCTTAACCTCCAAATGAGGGCTTGTGTATTACAGAGCCTCGCGCTCTGGCTTAAGTGCTTTGTGCTACTCAACGATTATATTGGATGTCCCTTGTCTGTGACCCTCGCCCTGCGGCTCGGGATTTTCTTTGTTAGGCTAGAATAACTCTACACCTCTTTTAGAACTTGCACATGCGACACACGCCACATGTGACCTACACCCCACGGGCTAGGATTTATCTTGGAAGCGATAGCAACTCTACCGCTCATGCAGATTCTTGCACATGTGACCCATACCCTGCCTGTATGGGATTTTCTTGTGTGGCTATAGCAATTCTACGGCCACCTTCTTCAGAACTTGCACAGATCGACAGGACATACAACCTTTGATTCAATTAGCGTTACTCGACTTCAGTAACTTCCTTTAGTTCAAACTACCTTAATACATATACGATTGGATTAACAACAAGTAATTAGATAAACCCTAGGCACTTAGCTTTCATTAACTGGAGACTTCTAGCTTGCTTCGGAACTCACTCAATTCACACTAGACTTTAAACTATTCTTATAAGACTGTACTTGATGCCGGCGACGCTTCAAAAGGGCGCGTCGCCCGGCTTGGCTTCGCTAGGTGAAAATCCACAGACTATAAAGTACCATAGTCATGATATTCTCGCTTACCTTGTGCAGAAATGTCAGTGATCTTGCGAGAATGTCTTCTTATGTATTATTATGAGTGATTTCGCGCTAAGTCGCGACACTCCCGCCGGAAATTTTTTTTTAAACAAAGGTGATCATCAGATTCTGCGTCCACTCCCTTATCTTCTCAAGGGCCCGGACTGCTGCCTCACGCTTGCTCCTCAGTTCTCCGTTTAGTCTATCATGGTTCTCCATGTCCTTTGATGGTTCTCTCGAATCATCATTATACTCATTGTCATAATCATTTCTGTCAACGATTTCATTTTCAACATCTATTTTGTTACTAGTATCCTTCGTATTTTTTGTCAAATTTTCATCTATTTGTTTCGTTTCATCATCAATTGATGTTTTATTTTGAACAGCTTTCATTTCTGTATCATTAGTAGGATTTATATTTATTGCCTTTTCATGAGTTTTTATCGGCAATCGAAAGGGTTGAGAATCCTTTCTAGTTTCTTGAATAGCTTCATCATGACCTTCGTCATCTTCAACTTCTAAAGGGTATAAATGTGCAATAGAGCGAGTGAAAATTGCATTTCCAACTTTGACTTGTGCTACTCGAACTAGACCATCAGAGCTTTTTACTAAGGACACTATTTTTCCCACCTTCCAGCCTTCTCTGTTCTTATCTCCCTTTATCTGTACTATTTGACCTATTATTGGATTAAGATTTGAAGTAACTCGTGATTGTTTAGGAGAATGACTATGTCTGTCTCTTAAGCTATGTAAGTAGCGGTTTTGAAACATTTCTTTGAATTCCTCTAGTATTATTCTAGACTTCTTCCAGCCTTTAATTAAATTTGTTTTTGTGGAAGATCCTTGTATTATTACGTCAGTTTTTGCACTCTCAAGAGTGGCACATCTGCCCCAATGAAGAAAATCGGATGGTTTCAAAATATGTTCAAGTTCGGTATCAACACAAGTTAGTGGTCTACAATTGACCACCGCTTCTATTTCCTTTATCATTGTTACCAAGTGACTATCTCTTAAAAGATGTTTGTGAAATGTTCTTTTCATACAATGTTTTATCAGTCCAACTAAGCGTTCATAAAAACCTCCGTGCCATGGTGCTAGTTCGGGTATAAAACGCCATCTTATTTTATTTTCAACACAGTATGCTTTTGCTACTATGTCGGAAATCAATTTAAAATGCAAAGCATTGTCGGAGGTTATCCATGTAGGAACTCCTCTAATTGAAATCATTCGTCTTAAAGCAAGTAGTCCTTGTTCAGCTGAAAGATCTTCAACTACTTCGAGATGTACAGCTCTAACACCAAGACACGTGAATAAGCATATCCATCTCTTACTTGTGCCGCTATCTGTTTTGACTAATATTGGACCTAAATAATCAACACCAGTAAAAGTAAATGGTTGGCTATAGTTCACTCTTTCAGGAGGTAGTGCCGGTGTAGATGGTAATTTGTATGGTCCACCACCATGTTTCATGCACCGGGAACATCTACCCAATATTTTCTTAACCTGGCTTTTGCCTTGAGGTATCCAATACGTTTCACGAATTATACTCAATGTGTGGTTGACACCTACATGATAATTTCTTTCATGTATGTCTCTAATTACTTTAGTGGTAAATTCACAATCTTTCGGTATGATTATTGGATATCTTTTATCGAAAGCCCAACCGGCATATTTCAGTCTGCCTCTGCAGCGAAGTATACCGTCAATATCTTTAAAGAGCCTTAGATTTCGACTTAGATTAGTTTCTTTTCCTTTTAATTCATCTTCAAAATGTTTAGATTGTAAGTTCTTAATTTCTTTTAATATAATGCTTTCATGATGCGTTTCTTCTGACAACTTATTTAACGATTTTTGTAACTGAGGTTCTTCAGTTATATTTTCAGCCATATCTTCATCTTGAGCAATATTTAACTGTAGACTTTCTGCATTCGGCAGATCCTCCCCCGCCAAAAAAGTAACGGTATTTACTGAGACGAGTGGCCATTTGGATTTGTCCAATTTTAAGAATTCTGGTCCCAGTAACCAACGTGACCTTTCCTCTTCCGAAGCGTATGGTCTCGTTGCTGCATCCGCAGGGTTATGTTGTGATGGAACATGTCTGAGTATCAAATCCTTATTCAGTTTTATTTCCTCTAGTCTTCGTGTCACAAATGGTGTAAGTAGTTTGTTGGAATTATACCAGTCTATCACAATCTGGCTGTCTGTCCACAAGGTTTGCTTAGTGACCTGCTTTGTTAAGAATTTCAGAACATATTTAATCAGTCTACTTCCAATAAGTACACCGAGTAACTCTAGTTTGGGTATACTTAAGTTTTGTTGATCTTTGATCGGCACGAGTCGTGATTTTCCTATTATGAAATGTATATTAATTCCTTGCACCAAGTAGACCACCGCAGCGTAGGCCTGCAATGAGGAATCGGAGAAACAATGTAGCTCAATTACCCCCTCGATGGAGGCAATAGTTCTACGAGGTATGCAAATATTTTCTATGTACTTTATATCTTTTAGAATAGTTATCCAACGTTCTTTAGCATCAGTATCTAGTGGACTATCCCACTTTACCTTTTTCTTCCATAGGTCTTGTAAGAAAATCTTTGCGGACAGCATACTAGGTACGCTAAATCCACAAGGATCGTATACAGCTGCTATAGTTTTCAAGACTCCTCTTTTTGTGTGTTTATTATCTTCATTTACTTTTGCTTTCAAGCTTAATGTATCTTGCTCTAAATTCCATTCTATACCGAGTATTTTTATCGTTTTGTCAGGACATACATCTTCGTCTGGAATATGTTTTATAAATTCTTTGGAGTTAGAACTCCATTGTCTTAGATTCATGGAAATTTCCTCAAATGTATTTTTCAAATTGTGGTACAGCATTACTGCTTCATTAACAGTGTTTGATCCAGTCAAAAGGTTATCTACATAAATATCATTGGCTATTTTCTTTATGTATTCGTATTTTGAACATTTCAGATGATGTTTGACTGTGGCATTTAGAATAAATGGTGACGCTGTAAGACCGAATGGAACACGGGTGAATCTGAGATGGATGATATTGTCCTCGGTTACTGGTTTATGAGGGTTCTTCAGCCACAAGAATCTTGTCACATCTCTATCTATGTCTTTAAGTCCGATTTGAAGAAAAGCTTTTTCGACATCCGCTACTATTCCAATAGCGTGACATCTAAATTTAATTAACAGCCCTGTTAAGTCTTCCAATAACAAAGGTCCGCAATAAAGATGCTGATTCAAACTTTTACTGTCCCCAACATGTGCTGATCCATCATAGACTATACGTAGTACCTTTCCTGGTGCCGTGATGCCGTGATGCGGAAGGTAATGTACTATATGGTTAACTTGTCTCTTAGGAACTTCCTCAATTATTCCATTACTCCACTGATCTTTGATTATGTCATCATACGACGTTATTGTAGCTGCATCTAATCTTTTAAGTAAGCCTTTGAGTCGACCAAGTGCCAGCCCAAAATTGGATTGCAATCCTGATGGACTATCACTCCATGGCCAGCTGATATAATATCTGTGATCTTTATACTCTGTGGTTTCGTTAAAATGCTTAATAGCTTCCTCATCCCTATTTGCTTTAGGTGAGTCTGTTATACCTATGGACTCCAAATCCCACAAACATTTCAAACTTTCTCTGTGTAGTGGTGGATCTAGTTGATTAAAACTATCGTTGCCAGAATTTTCAAAATATGTGAGTACTGTTAATCGTTGCACGCATTTGGTAGTGTTTATTCTGCCAGAAACTATCCATCCAAATTCAGAATGTATCAAATACAAATCTTGTCCTATTTGTATTTTATCAGTTGCCATTATAGAGTAATAATGATCATTACCTATCAATATATCAACCCGGTCAAGCAATGACCCATCATCAGCTAACTGATATTTGCCAGAGTTCTTCCACCCCAGTAAATTTTCCTCTGGATATGGTACCCCTGGAGATATTGATGGTATGACGTTAGCAAATATTGACCTGATTGTATTATTATTTGTCATAAGATCTATCCTTACTAATGAGCTTGTTATCTTTCTAGGTTGTTGAGATCCGAACGTAAATATTGCAAGGTTATTTCGTTCTTCCTCTTGAAGATTCAATTCTTTAGCCATAGCTTCTGTAATATAACTTCTCTCGCTTCCTGTGTCTAACAGTATCCTACAGTTTCTTCTGCTATCACTGTGGCCTAGTACTGCAACAACGGCTGTTTGCAATATTGTGGACTTTTTTCTGCTTACGTGCATTACATTTGTCGATTCCCTTTCATCTCGACTCTTGGGTTGCACTTTAGTAGGACATAATGCTGAGTTATGTATTCCATACTTGCCACAGAAGTGACATTCCCTTTTATTATTGCACCGAGAATGGTGATGTCCCTGCCTAAAACATATAAAACATCTATCTTGAAGTTTTGCTTTTCTTTTCTCTAGAGTCTTAACCTTTTCACAATCGCTATTGTAGTGGTTACCATTACAGAAGATACAATTGTAGAGCTTCTTTCTTTTACCAAAATTCTTGTATTTCTTTTCTTTAGTTATGTTTGGATCAAATCTTCTCTTAAGTCTGTCATTATTAGGTTTGATATTGTGTTGAGGTCTTCCCATCGGTATTTTAATGTGAGTGAAATTTTTCTTTGACGTTCCAGGTCTCCTTCTTTCTAGATTTGTAGCATCCTTTATATGCAGGGTTTCTGTAGTGTACGGGGTTTCAACAGCACTACCCGTACAAGGTTGTTGTGTTATCCTCATAGCGTCCTCCTTAGTGGATATTATCAAGGATAGATGCTTTAGAATACATTCCACAGTAAAAGTACCTTCAGATCCAAGTCTCATCTTGGTATCGTAGATTAGGTCTGTTGGGAATTTTTCCATTATTAAAAATCTCATCTGATTCGTATCAGTGTTCTCTCCTATGGATTGAAGTATTCTTAAATGACGTTGAATTTCGTCCAATGTGATTCGGCATTCATCAAGTTCTATTGCTTGTTTTAAATTATTAATAGCTCTATGATGCGCATGAATTATTTCATGTTCTTTGCCATATCTGGCCTTTAGTGTATCCACAGCGATATGATAATTTTTGTTTGTTGTGTTTAAGCCTTCTATTAGTTTAAGAGCATTGCCCTTTACTGATCTTTTAAGATATAATAGTTTATCTACATCAGTGAGTGATCTTTGATTAATGCTAGAGTTGAATTGATCCCAAAAGGAGCACCATCCTAGTAGATCGCCCTCAAATTGAGGTAGATTAAGGTCTGGGAGTTTACTATATGTGGTTGAGTGTACCTTAGGTGGAAGGTTGACTTCACATTTAAATTTAATCTTTGTGTCTAGTTCGGCTACAATCTCTTCCCCATTTAGTTGGTATGTTGTTAGGTTGGAGATCTCATCAGGGTCCGGATTCTTAGAAATGTTGAAAAAATTATACAATTCCGATGAGAATCTCGATAATAATGATTTGAGTTTAGCTAGTTGTATTTTTGCTTCCTCTAAATTATCATCATTTAAATTATTGGAGAGACCATAGGCTTGTACAGATATAGTTTGGATTTCTTCAGCGACCCTACTCAAACGGTTCATTAATATGTCTTCCATTTCAGGTTCTTCTGCAAAGTTATCTTTACTATAAACTTATGTACCATTATGTATATTATAAATTCAAATTTTATCCATTTCTATTGATAATGAAGAATTAATTAATCAATTAATTCTTTAACTAATTTGAAAAAAAAAATTAACTTTGCCTTAACTATTAACTAGTTTCATTTAAAATTCACTTGGCCTTAAATTTCAATTAATAATTTATTAAGGAATGGATTAGAAAAAAGAAAGAAAAAAAACCAAAATTTGTTTATAAGTAAGTACTCTGTAAGTACATACTAATAGTCAGTCAATTACTAATTATCATTTGCCAACATCTTCATAAATTAAGCATCTTAATTGTCGTTTTCCTTGCCATGCCTTCTAATATAATTCTTATTATCTTGAAATAACAATGGCATCCCAATGCTATTTTAAAATTAATATTAAGGCATAATTATCTTACTCTAGACTTTACTCACATAAAATCATATCTCTAGCAAGTGTAAATGATTTTTATGAAAGTAACAATACTTTCATACTTTAATTTTGCTTCTAATTCAACAAGAAAATTAAAAATTTCCCTTGAAATTACTTTGTCATATGTAGGCATGTATTTGTTTATTGTTTTACCCGTTGTTTAATTTAGCTTATTTTATTTCAAGAAAATAGGCAGTACAGCAAATATATAGCTGTTAATGACTGAATTATAATGAAAATTATGGCCAAGTAAGTAGTTAAGAATTGAAGAATTTTAAGACAAGTTAATTGACTATTTTAAAGTCTCTTAGGAAAATCCAAAGTAGTATAGGTAAGAGTACATAATGAATTTTCTCTTGGGTACTCAGTCAAGGAATGACTATTGTCCTACTATACCTAGGAACTTATAATGCCTTCACATGTTTTAAATTTTAACTATAAGCATTTGTTCACTTAGGGTACTTATGACACAATGGAACATTCTCTTCCATTTTCTTAGTAGCCAAACCTGATTTTCAACTTAACATAGGAGTAAAGGAATTAAATTATCTTTTCTTGTATGTAAATGGGTACATTTGCATATTGAAGGATATTATTAATTAATAGCAGTTTCTCAATTTGTATTCCCTCCCTTTTGTAATTTGTTCACTGTGGGTATCAATTAAAACTGTTTCCAAACCACGTGAGCCGTATGACAGCACAAAAATTTCAACTTTTTGCGGAACGTGAATTTCTGTACTACAGACGTAAAATATAGAATAATCACTTTTCATACCTTAAATCACAGCCTCAAACACTAAATGAGCGCTTCTGATGTTTATTTCACAGGTTAAACAACTTTGCGGCAAATATTAACAACTTTCTTGAGTAATTGAAAAAGTTTTCATATCGATGGCGTCTAGTAGTGTCGGCTTACAAACTTTGAACGGTAACTTGAATGAATGAACGAAACGTCATTTCCAATAAGGCAGTATACACACGATCACAGCTTTCTTCCAAGCATCAACTTTGATACGTATCTTGTAGGATTTCAATACCTAAAACCGTATGAATTTTCTATTAACTATTTCTTAGGTAACATGACCTTTGTCTTGAAAGAGAAGAAAAAAAATACGACAATTTTGCCGATGCCAATTAGGCATGTTATTTGTTTGTTTCACAAAACAAAACGAATGTCTGCCTTCTCCATACACTTGTTAGCTTCCAAGCTTCTTTTAAGCTCCAGCAATTAACAGACATTAACACTGAATCACCGTTTCATGATTATAACAACTATCACAAGCCGTGGTAAATTTATACCATTGTCCCGCCATTGAGTACAAATACCATAAAGCAACAACACACGTTATGTCCTTTATAACTTTTTGATGACAAAACGACTTTCAACGTTATTGCTAATAATATTCATATAGCTTAATTATGAATATAAATTTAAACTTTTTATGTATGTAGCTTTACCGGCAAATTGAGTGAATGAGCGAGTGAGTTGCGAACAAGTTTTTAGAATGAACACGAATGGCATCACATATTTTAAATAAACTGAAACCTTTCAGCTTTAAAGAATTTACATCCCTTATAAGTCAAAGCAAGCATCACCAGACCTTAGGATTCATCAAAATCCATCCCAGCATCTCCACCATGTCGTGGCGTCGCCTTTCAGGCCTCGCTTAAAACTTATTAGCAAGGATCCTGGCCCTAAACTACGACTCCGCGAAAGTACTTAATTTGTCTGATGATAACTTGCATTGACTTACCGAGCTTGTAGTTGTCTCAGCCGGTACTTAGATGATGTAATGATCTGCTTCGCCTTGTTATGAGATGTGTGCCAGCTATGATTATCCCATGTTCTTTGTTAACCTCTCAAGACCTCGATCTGTAGGGATTAAGCAATCATCATTTGCTTGTTTTGGAACTAAGTGCGCAGGGTCAACCATACTTTTCTAAAATGGGTTACATTTATATTGTTCGATTGTTTACTCGTATTTACTCTTAACCTCCAAATGAGGGCTTGTGTATTACAGAGCCTCGCGCTCTGGCTTAAGTGCTTTGTGCTACTCAACGATTATATTGGATGTCCCTTGTCTGTGACCCTCGCCCTGCGGCTCGGGATTTTCTTTGTTAGGCTAGAATAACTCTACGCCTCCTTTAGAACTTGCACATGCGACCCACGCCACATGTGACCTACACCCCACGGGCTAGGATTTATCTTGGAAGCGATAGCAACTCTACCGCTCATGCAGATTCTTGCACATGTGACCCATACCCTGCCTGTATGGGATTTTCTTGTGTGGCTATAGCAATTCTACGGCCCCTTATTCAGAACTTGCACAGATCGACAGGACATACAACTTTTGATACAATTAGCGTTACTCGACTTCAGTAACTTCCTTTAGTTCAAACTACCGTAATACATATACGATTAGATTAACAACAAGTAATTAGATAAACCCTAGGCACTTAGCTTTCATTAACTGGAGACTTCTAGCTTGTTCCGGAACTCACTCAATTCACACTAGACTTTAAACTATTCTTATAAGACTGTACTTGATGCCGGCGACGCTTCAAAAGGGCGCGTCGCCCGGCTTGGCTTCGCTAGGTGAAAATCCACAGACTATAAAGTACCATAGTCATGATATTCTCGCTTACCTTGTGCAGAAATGTCAGTGATCTTGCGAGAATGTCTTCTTATGTATTATTATGAGTGATTTCGCGCTAAGTCGCGACACCACATATATACGCTGCGGTAAGTTATACAGAAGTCCGATGTCCGAGGAGTATAACAAACCACTATGCTTAGCGTTTGTGGAATATGAGAAGGCCTTCGATTTGATCGAGACTTGGGCGGTGCTACAGTCTCTCCAGCGGTGCCAAATTGGCTATCGACACATTGGGGTGAGTGTTTGTACAAATACGCCACCATGTCAGTCCGTCTCCAGCTTCAGGACTAGAAACCGATCCAACTGCAGCCTAGAGTGAGACAAGGAGATGTCATATCTCCCAGTTCACTGCTGCGTTGGAAGATATCTTCAAGCTCCTGGACTGGAAAGGACTTGTCATCAACATCAACCGCGAGTACATAATTAATCTCCGTTTTGCAGATGATACCGTGGTCATAGCGGAGACCCTGGACGACTTGGGCAAAATGCACAATGACCTCAGCAGAGCTTCCTAAGTGGGTCTAAAAATGTCGAACTCTCATATCCCACCCACTTCAATTCTAGTTGGTTTCTCTGCACTCGAAGTTGTTAACGAGTATACATAACTATATATACCTGGGACAAACAGTCCAACTTCGAGAAAGAGGTGTCTCGTCGAGTCCAGCTCAGCTAGGCAGCGTTCGCGAAGCTACGCTACATCTTCGCGTCGTCCAAGATACCACAGTGTCACAAGACTAAAGTCTTTGATCAGTGTATGTTTCTAGTGATGACTTACGGAACTTAAACGTGGTCGCTCACAATGAGCCTCATACGAAGGCTAAGAGTTACACAAAGGGTGATGGAAAGACCTATGCTCGGAGTTTCTCGGCGCGATCGAATCAGAGATGAGGAGATCCGCAGAAGAACCAAAGTCACCGACATAGCCCTTCAAGTCGCTAAAATTAAGTGGCACATTGCTCGTAGAACCGATGGCCGACGGGGTAGTAAGTTTCTGAAGTAGCGGCCACGTACCGGAAGATGCAGCGTAAATAGGCGCCCAACAAAGCGGACCGATGACCTGGTGAAAGTCGCGGGAAGCCGACGGATGTGGGCAGCACAAGACCGGTCATCGTAAAAAGCCTTGGGGGAGACCTTTATTCAGCAGTGAACCTCTATAGGCTGAAGAAGAAGAAGTATAGTATATAATTTAATCTAAAAATAGCCTTTTTTTTCTTCAAAAAACGGACGATGACTCTTACTATTACAATACTATATAATACGGAGTATAATATTCACAAATATGTGTTTAAATTAAAATTAAAATAAAAACCCGAATAAAAACCCGGTGGGAGGGAATAAATGGGTTTTTATTGGGTTTTAACCCAGTAATAGGGTTTAAACCCGGTTCTTTGCCCATCTCTAGTTAGGATAGATATTTAATGAAGAAAAAAAATTACTGAAGACTTGGCTGTATGGCGTACTATGCCTTTGCCTTTTCCATTCGCCCGAACGGACAGAAATGAACCAAAAAAAAAACCTCTTTGGTTCTCCCGTTCTCGTCTCCGGTCTCAGCAAAGAGTATAGGTCTCAGTGAACTGTCAAATCTGTCAAACGTCAAATCAGGATTTTGATCGGAATATTGCGATTAGGTTTGTTATTATTTCCTTTTACAGATTGTGCCCTTTAAATCCAATGTTTTATCGTTTCTCCTTGATAGTTGTTAACGTTATGATTAAACTTTAGTTTAGCCTCTTACTTAACGCCTCCATTCGAATCATAAAGACGGTGGTAACCTTAAAAAATTAAGTGAACAATGCCGACTTCTACGATGTATTTGTAATCATGGATTCTTCTAAAGATTCTTCATCTATGAGGAATTCTGTAAAACTCGATGGCGAGGGTGAAAAAAATAGCAACTACAAGAGTACTCCTAGTCAATCAGGGCAAAGAGATAACGCTGTAAATATATTTACATCGACCTCAAGTCCAAGCTCGAGCTTTGTTCCCTTGAATGGACCTCGGGCGAATCATATGAATTCAGTACCTAGCAATGAATCAGACTCTCAATCTAGCCGGTGTAGCGAAAATAATCCTGAAACTAACAAAAACCTAAATAGTTCTACCCAATTACAACAGTGTAAAAACAAAGTGATTAATTCGAATGCTGAAAACATGGATATGGCGGTTGCGGGCAGCAGCAGGACTGGACCTACCATGTATGACAATGGTACAGAGTCCAATCAGGATAAGCAGACATGTCAAAGACACAAGGTGTGCTTGGATAAGGCGGGGAGTAACAGCCTTCCCTCAACAAGTGGCACCAGCAGAACTAACGAGAACCCAGAGACCAGCTCTTTCAGGGAGAACAGAAAGAGGCCATCAAGTCTAAAGCTCAACAGGTCTAACTTAGTAGATGAGAGTTCCAGTGATACTGGCAATGATGACTATTCTTTGGGATCAGAAGATGGGTGCATCTACACATATAGGGGTGGAGAACATTTGGCTGACTTACCAAGTTCTTTCTTTAGTCTTGACATGGGTTTACCTTTAGACAAGCATCTTCCTATGCCCAACTATGTAGGGCCTCAGCAGGGTGCAGCTGGAGGCAGGGAGCAAGCTTCTAGAGCATCCAGTCCTGATATGGATTTTTTGGAAATGGACTTTGATCCTGGACCGTCATGTGAAGTGGATACTGGAGATGAATCATCTCCTGATGCTGATATGGAAGCAGCAAATAACATGCCTGAGGAGGTAGAGCCTGTATTGGTGAGGGGGACCACTCCAGAATATATTCCTCCTCCAGTTAGGTATGTCCCTGTGAGTGTACCTGTTGCAGCTACAGCTTCAGGCTCGGCATCTCATGGAGAAGCTGATCTATATTCATATAGTGTGCCATCAACAAGCCGAGGGGTTCCTGCTGGTCACGGGGATACTGCAGAGGGCAGCAGTACAAGTAGCGCCCATAATTATGTAGACCAAAACTTTAGTTATGGTCCATACATCACTCATGTGAACTCAAGGGGTGAACAACTAGTTGTCAGAAGGACAATGGCACACGGACCCATCATTTATCCTGGCAGTCTGCATTTCTCTAGTGGAGAATTGGTGTCCCCATCTGAGATATTGATTTGTAAGTCTATCCTGCTATTTATTTTTTCATTGATAATAATTTTAATGAACAGAGTTACAATTACTTTATTGCACTAAAGAGTATGGTAGTTATAAAGACTCCACTATCTGGGGTCCTAGTCTGCTATTACTAGTGTCAGAATAATATAAAATAATATAAATATAGACAAATCACACAGATTGAGCTAGCCCCAAAGTAAGTTTGTGACTTGTGTTATGGGTTACTAACTCAACGATACATACAATATGTAAAGAAAACCCTGTCCGATCCGTGAAGGTATTGTTAGGTATCGATAACTGATTATAATAATGCCTACAAAGCCGGTCTAAACTTAAAAAAAAATCCCCCTAAAAAAATAAATATTATTTCGAAATAGCGAGGTAACTTAATGCATGTGCGGTAGACAACACGTTAGGCATACATCCGCGGGTGACGGGGGGCAGGGCACGCGGCACGTTGTCGCATCGCTATTCGCCCCGTCACAAATGGTGTTGTCACTTTTTAAAAATTACCAAATTTTGGGGAAGTTGGAATTAATTCGCGACAAAAAAAGTTCATTTCAAAATTCATTAGTATTGTTACTATGATGATTATGTAAAATTTAATATTTTATTTGCCCATGTGTTTACCTAACCTTTATTATCCTTACGGGTCGGACAGGGTTTTCTTAACATATTGTATATAGGAAAACATCCAAGACCCAGGCCAATCAGGAAAAGATCATTTACCATCATGACCTGGCCGGGGATCGAACCCGGGGCCTCCATGTCACAGGCAGGCGTGACCTCTACGCCACAGAGGACGACACAAATCAAATCATTTTAAAGTAAAAATTAATGAATTCGCTAATTAGTAATTACACAAAAAAGCGCAATATAAACAAAACTCGAAAAACTATCCTATGGTTTAATAGAGTTCACATCAGAGGTCAACGTCACACATACAAGGCTACAAACACGCGCGGCGGCACGCTTGCAACGTTCAAAGGCCGAGCCCACACTTTTTTTTAAACACTGTGATTTCTGTAACAGCTCATTAATGACATAAATGACTATCATAATTTTATTAGTGGCATTCGGTGTAGCCTGTTCACGAAGTTTGCGTTACCATGTCAGATACAGCCCGTGTAAAGCACCAAGATGCACTCCTTGCTTCACATATATATTAAGGTTTTATTTTATCTTATTAGAGGAGAATAGAATAAGGCACTCTTTACTCTTTTATCTTTCTATCTCTTTTTTTAGAATACTCTTTTTTTATGCATCTGTGTTTTTACTACAATGGCCCAGTAGTAACAGTCACAACTTACAAATTGAAGGTTGTTAATGGAATCCAGACAGGTGCTGTACTTTGTGTAAATTATTTCATCACTACTGAAAGGGATAAGGAAAATATTGTGAAGAAACTGGCACTTCAAAAATAAAAAATTTGAACTCATTTGATATCAACCAACATACACTGCAAACCTCTTACAGAGGAATTCATTGTCCCAGCAGTGAAACATTATATAGGCTGATTTTATACACATGTGTCTACCATGTCTATGCTTATGATTAATTTGCAGATGATGATGAACATATAGAAGCGTTTGCACATCAAATCAACCAGTCCACACATGACACAGCTACTCTGTCATCAGCATTATTTCATGTGACAATGGCTAAGAAATTGATTGCTGAGAAGGCTAAATTTGATGCAGAGAACCAGGCTACTGCTAAGGTAATTGTAGCATTTGTTTAATATATTTTAAGTGAGGATGGAGGTCTGAACTGAATAATTTATATTGAATGTCTAATTCTAAATGTAATGTCAAAATAAAATGTATGTCTGTCTTGTTGGTTATTGTGGCTAATCACCGAAACGGCTGGACTGATTTTCATATAGTGTGCTGAGTCTTAGAACTCTGTGGAAGGACATGGATTATTTTTTATTGACATACTAAAGCCAAGCCACAGTCCAAAGCTAGTTAAAAATAAAATAGTTCTAATAGTTTAGATTGTAATAACAACTATCTTTGCCAACTACGAAATCCGATTTTAGATATAGATATTCATACTGAAATAATTATTTTCAGCATGGGGCCGTTAATATGGCACATAAAATTTTAAGAATTCTTCGTAGAGGGCGCTCTTCTAAGCTAAACTCTGAGGTACCAACTTCATACGGGTATGAGTGAGACAGATGACTGTCTGTGTCATTCACACCTATGTGACAGTCTCTTTCAGAATCTAGATGTGCCATATAAACGCCCATTAGGGGTACTGTAATCTGTTTAGTTATTCACTAACACATAGCTTCTACTATTTATCCTTGATCAAGATTATGTTCAGTTCTGCTCAAATTATACAGTACAGCTCTGTCTAGCAGATCATTATAAACTGCTTATGAATTGGCTATTTTTTTAGCGAATTTTTATGTTTTTTTACCACATTTTATATTTTGTGAAATAGTTCCTATATTCAGCATTCGTCAAAATCTCTGTTATTTCGTATGTGTGTCTCAAGGCGAGTGAAGCTGCAGCAAGCACTAGTTCGAGCAGTGCGGCGTGCGTGGAACCTCCTCGCTGCATGATCTGGTCGGAGTGTGAGGCTTGTGAGCGACAGGTCACGCAGATCAGCACCTCTGCATGCGGGGCGACAGCAGTTGTCAATGTTTTTGTTAGTATCTTTTAATTTTTCTTGGGTATAATTACTGTATTTATATCTTCACACACACATTCACACCATGTACCTACATTTGTACATTTGGTTAACACAAGTAAAGCGTAGTAGCGTCGTCTTTAGGGTTCCGTACCTAAAAGGTAAAACGGAACCCTATTTATGACACTTCGTGATTTTTTTGGCGTTTTTAAACCCTTCGTGCGCGCGCACTTGGCCGATTTTTTGAAAATTAAATACTTTACTTCTAGTTTTAAAATAAATAAATACAAGTGTTACTGAAATTATATGTAGAAATCACAAGTACAATTACTTCAGAGCATCGTTGTGATTTCAATGTGGATGAAACGAAAAGCGACAGTAAATTAAACATCATTTTATCTTTTATCTCATTATCTTGAGACCAAAATTTTTGAAGGGCTTAGAAGTCCTTCAAAATTTTGGTTATAACGACCATGAGTAAGACCATGTGTATCAATAAGTGGTATCAGTAGGTATAAACTTATACCTCTCGTATTTGGCTCTCCTCCCCCCTTTTTTTAAAATCCATTCAAAGATTGTCTCTAAAAATCGCCCTTAGCGATGAGACCTCCCATTTTAATAAGTATAATATAATAGTCTATTCCACATTCGGATTTCTTATTTTTTTACATAGAACTGATTGAGGATTTCGTCACTCTGTTTAATACCTAACTATGTATGCAGTTTAAATTTGAGTCAACATATTTTAAGATGACTCAAAAAAAGAACAGCATTATATCGTATTTCCGAATTTTAAGAACTGACATAGTGGAACACCATACAATACATACTTTGTTACATTTATCAATAATTATGCCTCAAGTAACAATGGTGACTGTTTTTTTTAAATATTGTAAACTATTGCTTGACTTTAATCCTGCCTGATGGTAAAGAGTGAAGCAATCGTTTACGGGAAAGCGCGCTTGTTTATTAGAAGAATATTCACTTCAACCTTGAAGATACTTAAATTGTAGTCAGACGGAAAGACTGCCGCTGGCAAATTGTTCCAGTCCCAGTATAAAAGACGAGGCGTCCGGATCGAAGTGTCAACAAAGTAAAGGCGGATACTCGCCGCACGACGGGTCGGCCGATGATGGATTATTAAGTCATGCCTTATTTTTTATTTCAGAATGCATTAGGTGTGCCAGTCAATTTGGAGAAGATCAGCTCTTCTGTTGGTACACGACAGAGGGCTAACAATGCTCCATTACCGAGGTAATTTTTTGTGAATAGCTGATAATTAAAAATCAAACTTATTTTAAGTATGTTAAGGTGTATCGATTTTTTTCTATTTCATTAAGAAAATTACTGAAGATGAAATATTAGTTTAGTCATGTCAATTAAGATATTTTTCTACGACCATTTGATAACCATAAGTCATATCTCAATAGTACTCATTCCTGCCAAGGGGGTGATCGCGCTAAATAAAACGGTAGAAGTTCAACTCTTGTTCATATCTAATCCAGTTAAAGTTATGGTTTAGTTTCGATCACATTTCGTATCGCGCTAAAGTTTTAACTTCAGTTGAAGTAAAATCAATGTAGGTATGAGTGATACATTTCGTCAGATATAATAATTAAAACTAAATAAATTATAAGTAAATCTAATCGTTTAGACGTAAGTTTGACATGGCATAGAAAAAGTTAGCTTTGTTTAACTTTTTCATTTGACAGCGGTTACGTTCCAATTGCGATCCAGTTTTGGTTAAACCATTTGTCAAAAGGTTAGCGCAATACGAGACATAGCAAAAGTTATGGTTTGGTTGCGATCCAATTCTGTTTTGTTTTGGTTGAATTATATTAGCGCGATTGCCCCCCAGGTCGTGTTACAATGACCATGGACAAGACAAAAGTCATGTCTAATGCCCATGTTGTACCGACTCCTATAAAGATTGCAGACTCTGTTCTCGAAGTTGTTAACAGTTACATGTACCTGGGACAAACTATCCAGTTAGGTAGGTCCAACTTCGAGAAAGAGGTCAATCGTCGAATCCAACTCGGCTGGGCTACTTTCGGGAAGCTACGTAAAACGTACGTTCTCTTCCGAAATACCGCAGTGTCTCAAGACAAAAGTCTTCGACCAGTGTGTGTTGCCAGTGATGACTTATGGAATTGAGACGTGGTCGCTAACAATGGGCCTTATAAGAAGGCTCAAAGTCACTCAAAGGTCAATGCAGAGGGCTATCCTTGGGGTTTCACTGCGCGATCGAATCAGGAATGAGGAGATCCGCAGAATAACGAAAGTAACCGACATAGCCCGAAGAATTGCAACACTAAAGTGGCAGTGGGTTGGGCACGTTGCCCGTAGGACCTATGCCCAGCGTGGGTAGGCCCCTAACAAGGTGGACCGACGACCTGGTGAAGGTCGTGGGAAACCGCTGAATGCGGGAGGGGCAGGACCAGTCGTTGTGGAGAACCTTGGAGGAGGCCTATGTCCAGCAGTGGACGTTTTTCGGCTGAAATGATGATGATACAATAATGTTTCTCTAGCAAATAAACGTATGATTAATATATTTCTTCTAGATATTTACTCTCCCGCGCCGTAGCTGGGTGCACAGCTGCCGACCTGGTCTCCGGTATACACCGGGCTTCTGATGGACTTGTCACAGCCAGGTTCTTCCCCACCTACCCTGAACGAGCTGTGTCGCTCTCACACTGGCTTGCTGACTGGATTACTGTTGGTAAGAAAGTGTGGGATACAATGAAGACTTATACATCTATACCTACATATTATAAAGTAATTTTTAGAGTCGCATTCTAATTTGTTTCCGAAGTTTTATGTGTATAACTACTACATTTATATTAAACTTACATGTATAATATGTATAACATATGCAGGGTGTATCTGACATCGTAACGCAAACTTCGCGGATATTATGACGAAAATTATGATAGTCATTTATGTCGTTAATGAACGGTTACAGAATTTACAGTGGTTAAAAAAAAACGTCGGCTCGGCATTTGAACGTTGCAAGCGTGCCGCCGTGCGGGTTTGTAGGTATGACGTTGATCCCTGATGTAAACTCTATCAAATCAGCTGATAAGACAGTTTTTCGAGTTTTCTTTTCATTGCGCTTTTTTGTGTAATTAGCGAATTAATTAATTTTTACTTTAAAATCTTATTGGGTTATAAAAGTATAGCAATTATGAAAGGTCTAAAGTGAAAAAAACTTCATATATATTTTTTTTAAATCATGAAAAAGCCGACGAAAAATTCCACCACTGGGGGGTTCAGAATCATGTACTGGATCCATGGTACTCGTTTGTGCGTCGATTTCAGATACACCCTTTATAATATGTATAATTTAGAAATCACACGAGCAAGGTGCGGGTCGCGCTAGTGAACTATAATGGGCAATTCATATGGGCGAGTCCAGCTATAGGATTCCGACATGTCACAGACAGAACCAATAAAATCGGAGATATGTGTCCTCACTCATCCGTATTCCCTCGTAGTGGATTACGGCTCACTCCTTTTCTCCGAGAGGATAGCCCAAGCCCATATCCCAGCTCTGGAAAAGCTATACAACGTTATTTTTTGTTTATGCGAAACCAGAATACAGTTTGTTCAGAATAAGCAACTGAATCGATTCCAATCAGTTTTACACCATGTTATATTTCTTCCCAAATACATTTAGAGTGTGACCGCAGAGTGGTTACCGAGCGGTTACGATAGATCACAGCTGACGTCAGAGTTCAACGCCCGCGCTCGCCCGCCCCTACGGACCTTTGACCATATTTTTATTGGGACAACCAAGTAGAATAGCAAGCTCATAACTTGGTGGTTTTTCATTATATTTTTTGAAATTTTGTACATAGATTCTTTACTTAAAAATACTGGACACGTGTCTCGGGTTTCGCATAAACAAAATATAATGTTGCATATAGGCTATTCTGTGTGAGTGTGTAAGCGTAGGGTGTTTCCAGACCGGCGGGACTCTCCCCTCTTATGTAGGAGGACAAGAGTTCAGACCCACTTCAGTAATCCATACTAATCCTACTAATATTATAAAGGCGAAAGTTTGTAAGTATGGATGTATGGATGTTTGTTACTCTTTCACGTAAAAACTACTGAATGGATTTGGTTGAAATTTGGCACAGGGGTAGATAATAGTCTGGAATAACACATAGGCTACTTTTTATCCCGGAAAAATATGCAGTTCCCGTGGGATACGAAAAATATTAGTCCACGCGAGCGGAGCCGCGGGCGAAAGCTAGTATTATAAATGCGAAAGTAACTCTGTCTGTCTGTTACGCTTTCCCGCTTAAACCTCTCAACCGATTTTGATGAAATTTGGCACAGACAATCTTTAGATCCTGAGAAAGAACATAGGCTACCTTTTATCCCGGAAAAATTTGTTGTTCCTGAGGGAAATCTAAAAAGCGCGATATAACCGAACTCCACGCGGGCGAAGCCGCGGGCGGAAAGCTAGTTCTGAAATAAATTTGGATACTATTCAGTAATTTCAGATCTATTCTTGGTTGGCTATAAATTAACTATTTTTAACCAACAGCAAGTTATGCTAATGATCACGTCACTAAGTTAAGACATCAATATTGTAAGCAATTCTATTGACATCGTCAAGCAAAGAAATGGTCGAGTCATTTACATACATTTATATTACATGTAAATATGTATGTATGAGCGTATTAGCTTGTTGGTTGTTGCGTAAAGGAGGTATGCCTTTTTGACCCTACTTGGCGAATGAATGGCGGTTGAAGTAAGGTGCTTAACAATGTCAGAGGAAGAATTTGGCGCGGCGACTCTTCGTCTCCGCGCCAAAAAGACGGCTCCCGGCCCGGACGGGGTCCCCGCACGGGTGGTGGCCATCGCGGCCACCGAAATGGAGAGCAGGTTCCGGGACCTCTTCAGCGCGTGCTTCGCGTTGGGGAGGTTCCCGAAACCATGGCGGGATGGCCAACTGTGCCTCCTCCGGAAGGAAGGGCGGCCGGCGGACTCCCCTTCGGCTTATCGGCCCATCGTTTTGCTCGATGAGGTCGGTAAAATGTTCGAGGGGATTATCGCCGGCCGTCTCAAGCGGCATCTGCGGAGCGTGGGACCGGACCAGTCGGACGCCCAGTTCGGATTTCGAGCTGGTCGTTCGACAGTGGACGCCCTGGCCCGTCTAAAGGGCCAGGTGACAGAGGCGGTGCGAGTGGGGGATGGAGTGTTGGCTGTGTCATTCGACATTGCCAACGCCTTCAATTCCATCCCCCACTCCACCATCCTGGAAGCGCTCCGGTACCACGGAGTGCCCCTGTATTTACGGGGCCTCCTGGCCAGCTACTTGGAGGACCGTGCTGTCCTCCTCGTAGACGGGGCTGGCCAGCTCCGGCGATACGCTGTTGGAGCCGGCGTTCCACAGGGGTCTGTTTTAGGGCCTCTTCTGTGGAACGTCGGTTATGACTGGCTCCTGCGGGGAACCCTCCTTCGAGGCACGGGTGTCATCTGCTATGCGGATGACACTCTCCTCACTTCCCGCGGGAGCACCTTCCGGGAGGCGGCCAGTTTAGCGTCGGCGGGCGGATCCTTGGTGGCGGGAAGGATCCGCCGCCTGGGCTTGAGGGTGGCGCTGCACAAAACGGAGGCCGTGTTCTTTCACGGCCCCCGGCAGCGCCCCCCACCTGACGCCCACATTTTTGTGGAGGGCGTCAGGATCAGGGTCGAGGCCCAGATGAAGTATCTGGGCCTCACGTTGGACAGCAGGTGGCGCTTCGGCCCGCATTTCAGCGGGCTGTCGACGCGCCTGCTGAAGGCTGCGGGAGCCCTCTCGTGGCTGATGCCAAACCTGGGGGGGCCCAGCATGCGGTGCCGGCGTCTATACGCCGGCATACTGCGGAGTATGGCCCTTTATGGGGCCCCTATTTGGGCGGACTCCATCAATAGGAGGGAGAACCTCACCGCCCTTCGGACGCCCCAAAGGGCCATCGCCCAGCGGGCATCGCGGGCCTACCGCACGGTGGGCTTCGCAGCGGCGTGCGCTCTGGCGGGCACCCCGCCTTGGGAGCTCGAGGCGTGGGTGCTCGCCAGAGTGTACGAGTGGACGGCGGGGCGCAGGGCGCTGGGCGAGCGTCCGGCCCCAGAAGTGAGGGAAGCCGTCCGCCGGGAGGCGAGGGACGCCATCGTCCAGCATTGGACGCGGGACCTCGCCTCCGCGGTGTTCGGCCGCCGTACCCTCGACGCCGTCGGGCCGGTCCTGAAGGACTGGCTCGACAGGCGTCACGGATTCCTGTCCTTCCGTCTGGTGCAGGTGCTCTCCGGTCACGGCTGCTTCGGCAGGTACCTGCACCGGATAGGACGAGAGGAGACACCGTCGTGCCATGGTTGTGGCGCGGCGGAGGACACGGCGGAACACACCCCCGCGGTGTGCCCGTCGTGGGCCGTGCCGCGCCGCGATCTTGTCGCGGCGGTTGGAGGGGACCTCTCGCTGCCCGCCATCGTCAGAGCGATGGTGGGGAGCGAGGAGGCTTGGGTGGCGATGGCCTCCTTCTGCGAGGTCGTGATGTCGCAGAAGGAGGCCGCGGAGCGCGAGCGGGAGGAGGATCCCCTCGCTCCGGCGCTCCGCAGGCGGCGTAGGGGGAGGAGAAGGCGGGATTTCGCCCGCTTTCTCCCTCCCTGAGGTGAGCGGCGGGCGTGAGGCCGACGCCCGCCTTACATCGCTCATCACGCGGGAGCCACGGCCCCTCCCCAGGAGGGACAATTGAGGGCCCGCCTTACTAGGCGGGTTTCGCCGGCGGGGGAGAGGTAGCTCAGGCTGCGCTAGTTTCCCACTCCCCCGCCACTATGGCGATGCCGGAGTGTCGCTGTGGGTTTAGTGGGTATTCCCGGCTTCGGCTGGGCGAGTCCCACACACGCCCTTCGGGGTACGGTGCGTAAAGGCATTCCCACAGCGTCAAAAAAAAAAAAAAAAAAGGTGCTTAACAATGAATAACTTAACTTTAGCATGTTTTGGAATATAATTTTTATTATGTAACTAGCGACCGCCCGCGACTTCGTTCGCGTGGAGTTAGTTATTTGAACATTTTAACTTGAAAAGAGTTTTTTTTTATGCTCCGCCTTGCTGGATTAATGGGGGGATACTGGGCTATACAACGCAAAAAGAATTTTTCAAATCCGACCAGCAGTTCCTGAGATTACCGCGTTCAAACAAACAAACAAACTCTTGAGCTTTATATATTAGTATAGATATAACGACGGGTGCTCGTGAATTCCTTGACAACATGTGGAATTCAAGCAATTACAACATTATCTACTACAACACTATCTTTTGGAATTTTATCATCATCATTGAGCAAGCGTGGTGATTACGCTCAATCCTCCTCTGTATGAGAGGAGACCTGTGCCCAACAGTGGGACGATAAAAAGGTTGATAATGATGATGAAGGCCCCTTTGTACACGGCGTAGAAAGAACGTGCCTGTCAACTAGCTTCTATAGTGATCCCTACATCACTGATGACCGGGCCTACACATGACGAATAAACAGTACCTAGTTTTTCATGGGGTGAAAAATGTATGCGAACAAAGGGCGGAATCAAAGTTTAGCTGATTGAACAGTGCTCTTAATTAGCTCCGATTTTCAGTATACAACTTGTAAAGAAAACCCTGTCCAATCTGTGAAGGTATTGTTAGGTATCGATAACTGATTCTACTAATGCCTACAAAGCCGGGTTAAATTTGAAAAAAAAAAAAAAATTTCGAAAAAGGAGGTAGGTAACCTAATACATGTGCGGTAGGCAATTAATGCGCTGACGAAGGGGGGCAAGGCACACAGCACGCGGTCGCATCGCTCATAATAATATCGTCGAAAATGGTGTTGTCACTTTTTAAAAAAATACCAAATTTTGGGGAAGTTGGAGATAATACGCGAAAAAAAAATCAAAATTCATTAGTGTTGCTACTACGATGATTATGTAAAATTTCATATTTTGTTTGGCCATGTGTTTACCTAACCTTTGTTATGCTTATGGGTCGGACGGCGTTTTCTTTACATATTGTATAGATGAAAAAAAAACGATATTAAGTATCATGATAGCTGATTGACTCGATCAATGACAACCGTTGGATAACATAAGATGGCTTAAATCGGTTCCCTGTCTCCCGCGTGCACGTGACCGAAGAGACACCGGGATGGTTTTTAGTCGGTAGGAGTCTGACAGACCCCGTCGCCCACCCCAAGGCGGCGGACATCCTTGAGGATTTTCCACCCCGGAACACAAAAAAGGTGGTTTAAATAGGCTTACAAAACCTGGTGTTAACTACTCAAGAAATCAAGTAGCGAACCAAGGTAAAACGTTACGCCTCAATGTCCTTGGCAACCTATATTCTTATATCAACCTTGAATTTTCACCATTCACAGGTGCGGTACCAATCCTCACTCTGAACTTACAATCAGGCTACGAACATGACATCCCTGACGCCTGGCATCATCAGATGGTGTTCGGTGTGTCGCCCCGCGGAGTGTACCTCTGCAACCCGGTGGAGTGCATCCGAGAAGCGACGCTGTGGCACCACCTCACGTCTCCATCGATACTTCTCGTCAAGACCAGGGATGTACTTTCAAGGTTTAATGCCGATACGGATTTGACACCCCTGATGGTAGTTCCTGATCGACGCTTTCATACGTTCAATGTGCTTGGTGAGTTTAAATATTAAGTTATTAAATTCATTGATTTTCAATCATATTTTAACAAACTAGTGGAGGTTGACGATATAAGCTTCTCCGCATTTCGATTCCATTCCAGTTTATTTAGCTATACGAACTTTTCCTAAGTTTTTTCTTACGTATTTTACAACTTTTACAGGTCAAGTAATAAACGTGATTCGCGAATGGCGAGCGATGGGCTGGGGAATGTATAACACCAGGACCCGTCACATCCGGATCCCGGCCTCCTACCAAGCTGGGATCACAGTGGCTGCCCTCACAGGCTCCGAAGCACATCGCCGGCTTATGCTGGCTCCACAACTCCCTATACTGACGCAGACAGACCCCGCCTGAGAAAAATGTTTGTAGGTAACTTTAAAATATTTTCGAACTCAATCTAAACATGTATAATTTTAGAAATGTGAAGTATAAATTCTTCACTGGCTGGCAAATATTCTGCGAAGCCATAAAAAAAAAAATACGAGGAGTTCGAAATTTGAAATTGTCGGTTGATGAGTCGGCTGAGTATTTTGCCGCGCATTTTAAGTGTTCACTTAAGGAAAAGGGTTGTTGATCCGCCTTGTCGGATATGTGATGTTACGGAAAGAAAAGAAATAACAATTGTTTATTCTTAAGGAATGTTTCGGTTTATTCGTGTGCGGGTTTCCAATTCACCCAACGTTGCCTAGTATTGAAGGGTGATATTTGTGTGTTATAAAATTTGGTAGGTTAGGCCAAAGTGACTTTTATCTCGCGCGACGATTTATTCAGTATCTTCAGTTCGAAAATGGACAAAAAAGTAGTAATGTATGTTTATATATTGACTGAATTGGTAGAACTACCCTAAAAGACGTTGTATTTTCTTTCTAACCATTATCATGGTTATGATGTTAGAAAATTATATTCCACTCGTGACTGAAGTTTCTGTTTGGTATTAGAAATGCCAATTTGTGCACGCCAAATAGATGTAGATATTATAATATGTATGTAGTAAAAGTATTGTCTAGGTATGGTTTTTAGAGATGGCAATACAGGCGGTATATATGAAAACAGCTAAGCGAAAAAGAGAAAGAAGATCACTGTTATTTTTCGTTAGTTTTTATTATCATCGCTAAAAAGTGTACCTTCTTTTGTTTATTTTACTATGTATTCGTGTACAAGGCATAATCGCATGAAATTAATATTTAAAGAATGTTTCAATACTGGTGTCGAATATTAAATGATACTTATTTTTTCTGGGTAACATAAATTGTAGTATTGTTGTAAGAACCAAAATGCAGTGACACGTCTTTGTGTATATCAGAATACATGTTAGCTAACGAGGACCACCGAATTTAACAATTTATTAGAAATAATTTAATCTGATCACAATATTAATGTCAGAGTATGTTAAAGGATATCGCATGATTATTGGCGGAACTTGGCGTATTTACACAAATATTTGCGTTAATCCGCTAATGTAAAGTGAACTTTATGACATAAGAAATAAAGTGTACTATGTAATGGCCTAATAAAGCGAATATTTGAACAAATACGCTAAGCGAAGTGCCAACGTAAGAGCTTAAACAAGTTTTAGAACTTGTCACTCCACAAGCTATGTATTTTTATGTAAATACTATAATTTTATGTATTTTTTCATTTAAGATTATTGTATGTGTTTAAATGTTGCTGTTAAGGCAAACTTGCTTTGTAGAAAAGAGCTCGTTCGATTTCTTTTTTTTGGTCTGGAAAGGAAACGTTAATTGTTTTATAGTGCTTGGTTTTCACGGCAATTAATTTCAATTTGAACCATATTTCTAATAAACAATATGTAAAGAAAACCCTGTCCGATCCGTGAAGGTATTGTTAGGTATCGATAACTGATTCTACTAATGCCCATATAGACAGGCTAAAGTTAAAAAAAAAAATTCCCCTAAAAAATAAATATTATTTCGCAAAAAGAGGTATCTTAATACATGTGCGATAAGCAACCCCTTCCGCGGGCGGCGGGGTGCAGGGCAC
Organism: Sesamia nonagrioides; assembly: GCA_017933935.1. NCBI lineage: Eukaryota > Metazoa > Arthropoda > Insecta > Lepidoptera > Noctuidae > Sesamia > Sesamia nonagrioides. The sequence continues at coordinate 4,178,651 of JADWQK010000081.1, forward strand.
GCGGCACCTGTGACGTGGTCGCGTCGCTATTCGCTTATAATGATACCGGTGTTGTCACTTTTTTAAAAATTACCAAATTTCGGGGAAATTGGAATTAATTCCAGGGAAAAAAGGATTACTTATTTCAAAATTCATTAGTATTGTTACTATAATGATTAAGTAAAATTTTATATTATATTTGGTCAAGTGTTTACCTAACCTTTATTATCCTTACGGGTCGGACAGGGTTTTCTTTACATATTGTATACACCGTTATATTTTCTTTATACGAAACCTGAATATAGTTTGTTCAGAATAAGCAACTGGATCGATTATAATCATTTTTACACCATGTTATATTTTTTCCCAAATAGCGAGCAGCTCAGTTGTGTCAACGTCAGCTGAGTTGTGCGCTCGGTAACCAAACTTCTAAATCCATTTGGAAAAAATATAACATGGTGTAAAAATGATTGTACCGTGTCACTAGGCGCGTGAGACAAGCCCAGCCCCGCGCAACACCGCTGCAGGCACGGCCTGAGCAAGCGTTGCGTTAACCATATATTTGTTGGGACAACCAGGCAAGCTCATAACTTTGTGGTTTTCCATGGTAATTTATACATAGATTCTTTATAACCCGCGCAGATAAAGAAAAGATCTGAAAATGGCGGCGGATACTTATGGTACGGTTGACAAAACATGCCATTGTTCAATCACAAATCAAATGCTAAGATAATAAAATGTCAAATTTACGTTGTAAATATTGTTATTTACAACGTAAATTTGACATTTTACTTGTTTGTTGTTGTGTTTGTTTTTATTGTTGTTTTTGTTGAGTTTGAACAATCAAACTCAACAAAAATAAAAATATCAAAAATAACAGAGACTTTAGCGGAACGAAATTAACGATAACTCGGAGTGCATCAAAGTATCTTGGAAAGCGAATCCTGAATTCCTGATCGATGACTTTTTTTTGCAGCGCTTACTTCACTGTGTGACTATAGACAGCGATAGAGAGTGAGTGAGAACGCATGCGAGCGGACGCCATTTACAGATCTTTTCTTTATCTGCGCGGGTTATACTTAAAAATACTGGACACGTGCGACGGCTATCATCTTTAGCCTTTCCAAATGACACCAGAATTAATTTCTAATTATGCACTGCCCAACGATGTTAAAAACGTATATATTTAGCCGTAATCATTACATAATATACTATAATCATATCGTAGTTACGTTTATGCACAAAATAACGTATTTAATTCTTTATATTGAAGCTTATTGACGGCTGTAGGGCTACACTTCGAATGTCGCTCAAAGTTTAATTTAAAAACTTTCATTGTATAATAACAGTAGTTATATCGTATCTAGTAACCGAAAGTTTTCGTATACAGCTGTGTGATTGGCTAAATTTTATTAGCCAATTAAGATTGTACATAGATTTTGTAAGGGATAAATATTGTTAGTCAATTGGTGCTTACTAGTCAAAATTATATTAGCACGTACTATAGTTTGCTATTTGAGTGAGAAACACAAAATTTTATTTGTTTCGGAATTCGGACTGTTAGGGCCATTTTGTGTGAAATTTGGATATAAAATGAAAGTGCCTCTTTCGTTGAAAGAATATTAGGGTGAATGCGCATTTAAACGTGATTCTGGTGTGGCAAATTTTGTTTTAGTAATTGTCTAAAATCGGATGGAGACAAGCGCGTCATTTCGAGCTTTTAAGGGCCCATGCACACGTTCCACAACAAATATCGCCAACCGAGACCTATCCGACCAACTGAGAGGAGACATGTGCCCAGAAGTGGGACGATAAAAAGGTTGATAATGATGAAGTGGTTTGCAGTGGCATTGTTTTTATCATGTGGTAACGTTGTGGTCGCGAGTCGTCGTTGTGTTCGCGATATGGCCGACAGCTAGTGCGCTGTTTTGCTTATGGTTACGTCGTGGCTGCGACGTGGTCTTCACATGGTAGGACCACTCCGATAACATTTTTGGCGTTTTTAAATTGCGCTACTGGAAGCAAAGTATCTAACCACTGAACCCCGTTGCTAGGTGAGTTTGTTAATGCGCAGACATTCGTCTCTTGTTCCTAGCTGCCATAACATTTGGATCGGGCTGTATCGTCCATCCGGTTGGTTTTGACTTTAAATGTAGTTTTCATACAACACCCCGTAGCCATCCACGTGATACAGTTATGGTGTGGTGTGATTGTGGTATGGTGTAGTTATGGTAGGTACATATATGTATATGGGGCTATATACGGCTGTAGTAGCATGTTTAAATGCGCGTTCATCCATATTGTTGTCATCTTTTTGAGTATTAATGAGGATATGCATCAATTGGTCGATATTTATGATAATTTAAAGTTATCATCAGATTTTAATCACAACTATAATCTTAAATAATATTACTTAGTACACTTGCATTGCATTGTATAATTTTGGGTTGCATCTCTGAGTGATAATTATATGTATAAGACAAAGTATATCCTGCATTAGAAATAATAATAATTATTGTATTTGAAGATGTTTCGTAGCCGATGAATCCTTACGTCTATAGTAGGAAAATAAGTTTTGTGTTTCATATTTGTATAGCAGACGCATTGTAGTCACTTCAACACAACAAATATACCTACTACCTTGTAAACGTTATCGCACTCAACGTTAACGCTTAACGCTCGCGCTCGCGCGTTAATATATACAATATGTAAAGAAAACCCTGTCCGATCCTTGAAGGTATCGTTAACTGATCCTAATAATGCCTACAATACCAGGATAAACTTAAAAAAAAATCCCCAAAAAAAAAATTCTAGAAAGCGAGGTAACTTAAAATTAACATGTGCGGTAGGCAACACGGTAGGCATACATGCGCGGGTGAAGGGGGGAAAATTCATTAATATTGTTACTATGATGATTATGTAAAATTTCATATTTTATTTGGTCATGTGTATACCTAACCTTTATTATCCTTTTGGGTCGGACGGGGTTTTCGTTACATATTGTTTACTGTTAATATGTTACGAGTTCTTTTACGAGGTGGTGCTAAAATATTTCTAGATAATTACATTGATATAATATTAAACAGATATGATATGCTCCAACAAATTAACCGAAATAAATGTGCCGATCGGAGCAGCAGCACACACATGCAAATTTTTTATGCTGCGTACATTTCACACGTTGATACAGTGTGAGTGAGATGGGGGCATTCTAAAGCATTGAGAAGAAAAAGATGGCTAGTGTTTGTCGTTTGCGCTGTTAGTGTTTGTCGTTTGTTTTTACGAGTGTGTTGAGAGTGACTAAGGCAAGAGATTAGAATTATAATCTTTTGTACGCTTCAAGTTCTGCGCTAGTGACTTATATACCTTAGTTTAATATTATATCAATGGATAAATAGTAATCTTTTGCGATTATTCCGTTACCTTCTACAATATTTTCGGGTTCTTTCGCTATAATTCCGAATCCTTTCGCAATAATTCCGAATCCTTTCGCAATAATTCCAAATCTTCCTAATAATTCAATTGTTTTATTGTAATGGTGTTGGGCTGATACTTAGTTAAAGTTTTAAGTCAAGCAACTGAACAACTTATTAAAGTATCCTTGACCCACTCAAGATCAACAAAAGTCACTCATGGAGCTTATTTTTAGTCGCCTATTCTTCGCCATTCCTTACTACTCTCTACGTGCGTCTACGAAAACACGGACCCGTCCGAAAAAGGTGTTAAGTATATATTCCGAAAAACGATTGACAAAATCAATTTTTCGGACTGGAAAACATATGGACAACTGTAAAGTCGTACTACTCTTCCTCATTATACGTCAGTAAGTGAGTCGGAGTACGAACGCCCGTACCATTGACCAAAACGAAATTCGCTCAGCATACCAGAGGTCTACACCCTAAGCGCAAGAAACAAGGACTGCTCTTTTTCTCCATCTTTTCTTTTTCTTCCGTTTTCTAGTTTTTTTTATGGAATCTATGCTATTCATCTCGCCATGTCATTTGCCTCGTTCGTTTGACATTTGTATTGTGCTATTTGGGTTCACAGTTGGTTCAGCATATGGCAGAAATATCCTGCTCGGACCTATTGAAGACAGCCTACTATTTTACCACCACCTCTTAATAAGCGCCCCAAATAATTACCTATAGTGTATTATAATTTGCAAAAAGTGGTTAAGTTATGATTTTGCATTTTACTTTAAGTATTGCTGTTTATGACGGGTCAGTAACACTACCCCTTATACTCGATTATATAAAGCAATGTCATGTATAACATTATATTTTTGGAATATACTATGATAGAACCAATATTTGTGTTTGATTTTACCATGTTCGCATTCATGGGCCGTCTACTTAAATAATATCGTAAAATTATCAAAAGTGTAAGTTTAATACGAACAGCACACATTTTTGTCAAATGATTGCGACTAGTTGGTTGGTTACAACCAAACGTATCTCAATCACGGGTCACCGCACTCGCCGCAGACGACGAATAATTCATCATTATCATATCCTCAGGTCAGTGGTCCATTTTTACTTTTTAGTGTATTCTTGACTCTTAACTTTTTTTACTACTAACTAAATGTATCTGAGGTTCGCAACCTGCCCCCTAATCGGCGAACATATTTTTGTCAAATGATTGTGACTAGTTGGGATCGTTTGGACCGCCCATTGGTCCGTTCGGTCCAAACGATCCCAACTAGTCGCAATCATTTGGCAAAAATGTGTTCGCCGATTAGGGGCTAGTTATTTACGGATACTCAAAACATAAAGCATTAGAGAGACGTCAGCTGTGCGTGGATGTGACGCATATTCTCTCGATCATTTATTATTTTTTTGTGTTTTTGTAATTTGCGTAATATTTACCGTGAATAAATGCTTTTTCTTCTTTCATTAGATACTTAAGACGTCCGCTGTGCGTGGATGTGACGCATGTTCTATAATTTTTTTTTTTGTGTTTTTGTAATTTGCGTAATATTTACCGTGAATAAATGCTTTTTCTTCTTTCATTAGATACTTAAAAATGAATTTAACTGGTTGAAACTAGTCTAAGTAATACGAGCCTTATTTATTTGTGGAATAAAATGAAATTATAGTCAATAAATCATCATCATCATTTCAGTCGAAAGACGTCAACTGCTGGTTAGAAAACGGGCAACAGCGTCATCCGAGTACTATCAACATCTAACTGCGATAACCAACCCGCCAACCAAGCCTGGCGATTATGGTATTACCCCCCCAAAATGATTGACACAATAATCAATAGATAAAAGAATAAAATTAACTCCTTTTGCAAGGTAAAGTTGCATCGTTTCAACAATTTTAGGTTACAATTCTAGGTGCACACTTGTATAGGTAGGTACTGGCGTAGTGGTACATGCATGTAACACACGGAATACACCTATTACATCCTCACTGCGGGGATGCAGGCCTCTCCGATATAAAGAGGCCTACGTCCCAGTAGGACCTAATCTACCACGCGTTGGTAGATAAGACATGCCGATTTCAACATGATGTATTAACAGTTTTTGAGTGCAGTGGTATTGAAATAAATTAAGTCATCATCATCTCCGCGTTTAGTCCCGGTTGCACCCGCGGCTTTCGCGTTAGAGCCCGTGGCCCGCTTTGCTGCTCAATCTCCTCTATTTCGCGCGATCTTTAGCATCCTGTGGTGTCAGATTGTTGGCATGCATGTCATCTCTTACAACTTCAAGCCAGCACTTCTTTGGTCTACCCCGCTTGTTCCGGCCCGGCGGAGGCGCCATGGCAAGACATTTGTTACCCACGTAACTTGCCGGTTTTCGTAAAACGTGACCGTACCAGCGTAGGCGATCCTCTTCCTCCTCTTGTTTGTCTTTTATGTTACTGACACGGAGACTGCCACGGATGCGGGAGTTCCTGATGCGGTCTTTCCGCATAACTCCACACATCCACCGCAGTATATTTATCTTCGTGACTCGCCGCTCAAATTTAGTTTAAGAGCACACTTGCACAGGTAGGTACTGGCGTAGTGGTACATGCCTAATACATCCTCACTGCGGGGATCAGTGGGGATGCAAGTCTCTCTGATATAAAGGGGCCTGCGTCCTAGTAGGACGTAATCCATCATGCGTTAGTAGATAAGACATGCCGATTTCTTCATGATGTATTAACAGTTTTTGAGATCAGTGGTGATGAAATAAATTAAGTACATTTAAACAATTACTGTCTGGGTTTGAACCTACGACGTACAACTCGTAAGCCGGGGTTGTTATCACTGAGCCACCGCTTTAACCTATGCAGAATGTGAGATATTAGTTGGTCATGGTGGATTTAAGAAAAATAAGGACGTTTTCACATAAGTTTCATATATTTCGTATCGATTTAAAAACCTTACTAAAGGTCATTTCGAGGTTTTCTCCTGGCTCCGGCATGGATATGCAACCTTGCACCAGCCTTCCAAATGACGAGGTTTTTGTTAAGAAATGTAACAGATTCAAATTATATTGGATAGTCCGCAGCAGACGTGATGGGCCGACCTTTAAACTAGGGTCGTAACGGAGGCCTTGTTAGCGGTGGCGGAGGCTGATGCGGAGGCGACGAGTTTCACCTCCGCGGTTGCGGAGGTTAACGGAGGCGGAGGAGGAAGTGAAAGGGGATATAGAAAAAAAAATTCTTTATTTTAAATACGTACATTCATAGTAAGTATAGTACACTTAGTAAAGACACATTACATTCTAGTCATTAAAATTAAGGAAAGGCAAATTATATTTGCCGCGTTCCCGCCTCGCACTACTTGATTCTTGACCATTTCGCGCGCAACAAGCGTCGAGCGTCGCTGCTTGCGCGTTATTCTTTTATAAATATGTAAATAAACCTCCGTTAACTCCGCAAAAATTCTGCGGAGTCGGAGGCGGAGAAAAATGTATGATTTCTTACATAATTTCCGTAGTAGCGGAGGCGGAGGCGAAGCGGTTAGAACCCTGCTTTAGACTACATATACATCAACACTGCTAATTTTCACAAACTCATTGAATTTGAAATGATATTCTCATTTTTACACCAAAAAAAACTTATTCAAAATAGTACTATCCGCCTACATGAATAATCAATGTTAATTTATACAAACATGTGATGGGTGTACTTAGGGTCTTAGGTACCTATCTACCTTTAACATTTTTATTATTGTACATAATTATATTATTCATATATGTATAATAAAGATGAAGGTCCTAACTACCTTCTGTAACCAACAACAACAACTTTGTTTACCAAGTATAGTTATTTAATATATTTGGTTTCGACAGGCTTCCATAAGTTCTAAGAAGTACTCCCTCTCTCCTTCGGTCGGTAACGCACGTATTCGACGTTCTAAATTTTCCAAAAAGGAATTTAGAAAGTTTTCATAAAACTTCTCCATTTGTAATTCGTCAAAAAGCTGTCTGATTCGCTTTATGTCTTCTGGATTTTTGCTACCGTAATATTCTTTGAAAATGGCACGTTGGGCTTCATTGCAGCGCTCTAGCGCTGTTACGGAAATCCAGGATAGTTTTCCTTCTTGAATATCTGTGCCTGCCTTGCCTGTGATCGTTTGGTCCCAGAATACGTCTTTATAGTCGTTCTGGTAAAAAATACAAGTTTTAGATCAGTAGATTATATTTCTCTCTAAACATGTGCTTGTGCAATGTGCATTTCGAGGCCTGACATGGCAGCCGCGACCAACCGGTCGCGGCTATCATGTTAGGATTTTTCGACAGTCGTTTCGGAAAGCGAGAACCTTAAGAATGGTTAGAAGCCAGATAGATAGTCGCTTCATGTGAAATGCCTACGGGTATTCACATTCTATCATCGTTTGCTAGACAGATGGTTGTACAATAGGTACTGCTAATGGGACTTGAGATTGTAGCAGCCACACACAGCTACACAATTGACGACCTTCCGCGAAAGGGTTCCTGTAGCATGTGTGTGGGCATGGCTGCTACAGGAACCCTTTCGCGGAAGGTCGTCAATTGTGTAGCTGTGTGTGGCAGCTACAAGATTATAAAAAATAAGACATTAAGGTCCGTTATTCTTAATAAAGTAAATTTATTTATTTATTCTTTATTGCAAATCAAAACATACATTGATCAAAAAAAAAAAAACATTCAACACAAAAAAACACACAATGGGCGGCCTTATCGCTAATGCAATCTCTTCCAGACAACCATAGAATGGACAGATTCTCCTGAACCACAAATAGGACTGTCGTTGGTGCAAATATTATTAATACACTAAGTATACTAAAATAGATACACTAATACATACCTACCAAAATTATAAATATATAGATACTGAACATAATAAGTAAGTAAATAAATTGGCCAAAAGTGTTTTATGAACAAAATCATAACGACAAGTAGTGTTCCTTCTTATAGCTACGAAGTGGAGTAATAGTGAACTCCAAAACCAGAAGTCGGCAATTGTTGCAATATTAAATATTGCAACAACTGCTGACTTCTGGTAAGAAAATTTCTTACCTGCAATTGCATAAGTTTACCTAACTCCATACAGATGCTGTTTGATTCTGATGTAAATTTCTCTTTTCCATTCTTTACTAGAAACAGAGCTACAAGCGTAGGTAACCTGAACGAATAGTAGCTGGTCTTTTGTATGGCAATAGCCTCGAAGCGTTCCATTGTGAACTTATCAAGATTGTTTTTTTCTTTGGTATATCCCGATGAATGATCTAAGAATTGACCCATCGTTGTGTACATAATTGCCTAAAAAACAGTAAATCCTTGAGTAAATGCTGCACTAGTACTCACCGTCTTTTTTAAACATTATAAACCAGTGCTTGACTGCGAACCCGTCTAACGGTTAGCACTGATGCAATCGTTGATGATACAGCGCGAGTTTATTAAATTAGGTCTCATAGTCTTAAATAATTAACCAGTGATTTACATAGGTAAGGCTCCATTGTCATTGATTAGGGACACTGTCTTATATTAGGTCATACAATAGGACTGACCAAGATTAGAACCTGATCCCAAAATATGGTTATTTGTCCCTGTAAAATTGTGGTAATTAAGAAATTACATTTTTCTTAATTACGCAATTATATTTGTCGTGTGGTGACGGCGGGTCACAATACACTTGTCACCTCCCCATCTCATCTCGCGGGTGTCGTACAAGGCGACTAAGGGAAAAACCGAATGTCGGGCAGCAGCGTCATCCAAGTACTAGGAACATCTAACTGCGATCGCCAACCCGCCTGCGATGCCAAGTGTGGCGACTATGGCATTATCCCCTCAAGATGTTTCACACAATATTAAACTGGCCCCTGTTCCCCGGCGCCCTATTCTTTGTCACCGTGGTAGCGGCCAAGGTAATGGCGGGGCAAGGGGTGCTAAGAATCTCCGGTAGAGATCTGGCTACCACAAGTCGCTCACACGCTCCTAATACTCAGAAGAACCAAACGGTTATTTTAAATTCGCTGAAGATAATTCAGGTATACGCCCCGACCTCGGCACACTCAGACGGCGAAGTAGAGACTATGTATGAGGACATCTCTCAAGCTATACATAGATCTAAAACCCCACTACAGCGTTATCATGGGGGACTTCAACGTTAAACTTGGAAAATGGAGCGGTGAAGAGCTTGGACTGGGAAATTTTGGATTTGGATGTCGGAACCACCGGGGCCACATGTTAATTATGGAGAAGGATTTACAGAGAGGGACTCTTTATGATGAATTCTTCTTCAAAAAGCGTGAACAGCGGAAGTGGACCTGCATCAGCCCCGACGTGGTCACCAAGAACTAGATAGACTTTATCATGTCTACAAAAAAGCACATATTCGACGATGTCTCAGTGATAAACTCACTGCAGTCAGAGGCACATTGAATCTGAACATAGTGCTCGAAAGATCTCGCTAGATGAAGTCTACGCTCCGGCCAGCACCCATCGCTTCGTATGCCTCGAAGTCTCTAAAGCTAGACTAGACTATGGAGCGAAATAGGGGCTCCAAAGTTTTTGCAAGAGTTTGACTATTGGGTAAAGCCGGCTAAGCAAGCTGAAGACTAACGACGGCCTGATCACAACGTCCGGGCCCGAGCTTTTGAGGGAATTCGAGAATTTCTGTGGACCGCTCTACACTTAGACGACAAAACCCGCTTTAAATCTTGCCGAAGAGCCAGATTAATCCGACATTATGGCGAAAATATCCGGGACTTAAGCCTGCAAGTGATTCGCTCTCAATCAGCTTAAAAAGGTGCCGGTCCATGACGGAATATCGGCTGAGCTACTAAAGGCGGGTGGAGAACCGATCCTTAGGGCTCTTCAGGAGGTATTTAGTTCCGTCATAGTTAAGAGAAAAACGCCACAGGCATGTCCAGAAGTGTGGTGGTACTCTTTTTCAAAAACGGTGACCACAGACTTTTGAAAAAGTACAGACCCATCTCACTTGTAAGTCATGTTTATAAGTTGTCCTTACGAATCGTCTCGCTTGCAGGTTTGACGACTTCCAGCCTCCCGAACAAGCCGGTTTTTGAAAGGGCTTTAGCAATGTAGACCACATACACACGTTGCTGCAGGTTATACAGAATACCGAGGCGCAAAACCTACGCCTTTGCTTGGCGTTTGTGGACTACGAAAAAGCCTTTGATTCAATCGAGACCTGGGCTGTACTGCAGTCTCTCCAGCGGTGCCAAGTAGACTGTAGATATATTGAAGCGGAGAAGGTTTTGTACGAAAACGCCACCATGTCAGTCCGAATACAGGACCAGACCTCAAAACCAATACCTCTGCAGCGTGGTGTCAGACAAGGAGATGTTATCTCCCCTAAACTATTCACCGCTGCATTGGAGGATGTCTTCAAGGTTCTGGATTGGAAAGGACTGGGCATCAACATCAATGGCGAGTACATTACAAACCTTCAGTTTGCTGATGATATCTTAATCATGGCTGAGACCACGGATGACCTAATTACAATGCTTGAAGACCTCAGCAGAGCCTCCGGGCTCTTAAAATGAACATGGACAAGACGAAAGTCTATTGCCCATGTTATACTGACCTGTAAAGATTGGAGACTCTATTCTCGAAGTTGTTGTTAGTTACGTTTACTTGGGACAAACTATCCAGTTAGGTAGGTCCAACTTCGAGAAAGAGGTCAATCGGCGAATCAAACTCGGCTGGGCTGCTTTTGGGAAGCTACGTAGAATTTTCTCGTCTGAAATACCGCAGTGTCTCAAGACAAAAGTCTTCGACTAGTGTGTGTTGCCAGTGATGGCATATGGAACTGAGACGTGGTCGCTAACAATGGGCCTTATAAGAAAGCTCAAGGTCACTCAAAGGGCAAGACTCGACGGGTTCTCAAGTGGCGACCGCGCACTGGAAGACGCAGCGTGGGTAGGCCCCCGACAAAGTGGACCGACGACTTGGCGAAAGTCGCGGGATTTTGCTGAATGCTGGAGGGGCTGGACCGGTCGTCGTGGAATTTCTTGGGGAGGCCTATGTCCAGCAGTGGACGTCTTTCGGCTGAAATGGTGATGATAATGATGATGAATACTTATTAACTGCTAGATGGACGGACGACCTTTGAAGGTGGCTGAGACGGTCGGGATGCCCAAGGCGGGGGGTTAGGGTGTTGTGACGCGAGCTGGGAGAGGCCTATGTGACCTATGTCCAACAGTGGAGTGCGATATGCTGAGTTAATTGATTGATTGGTTGATTGAAACGTACCTCATTAACATACTTGATTAATTCGGGATAATAAGGTTCTTTCTCGAACTTCATTTGAAGTAGTTCCATAAAACAATGGTATATAAGTACACAGTCGTTAGTGGCACTCGCTCCTACGTTTGGTTGGAGGTGCCAGCATGGTTTGCCTCGGCGAGTCGGTGAAGCGTCTATAATATCGTCTACTGACAATATAAATCCCTGCATCTGTTGGGATAACATCATTTAAATTATAAGCAATCTGTAATCACAGTTGTTATCTATACTAATATTAATCATATTAATATTATAAATGGGAAAGCGTATGATAGGGTACCTCGTGATGTGCTGTAGTGGGCCCTGAAAGAGAAAGGTTTGCCTGGGAAGTATGTAGAGTTAATTCGTGCTATATACAGTCGATCTCGTACCTACGTCCGGTCGGCTGCTGGCAATACCGACGAGTTCAGTGTGGCGGTAGGCTTGCACCAGGGATCGGCTTTAAGTCCGTACCTCTTCCTGTTGATTATGGACGCTCTTACGTCGGACATCCAGGAGGAGGCACCCTGGTGCATGCTGTTCGCCGATGACATTGTTCTCGTCGGTGAAGATGGACCTGAGATCCAGAGCAGATTGGAGAAATGGCAACAGAAGCTGGAGAATGTTGGCTTGAAAATCAGCAGAACCAAAACCGAATATATGCTCTGCGATTTCGGCGGTCTCTCCACTTCTGGAGCCATAGCGCTTGATGGCGCACTCCTACCAATCTGCTCCGACTTTCGGTATCTCGGTTCACTCGTGCAAAGCGATGGCGAAATAGATCGGACGGTTAAGCACAGAATTAACACTGGGTGGATGAAATGGCGGCAGGTCACGGAAACAATCTGCGACTCCCGCATTCCCCTTAAACTTAAGGGGAATTATATAAAACCATGATCCGACCTGCATGTCTTGTATGGATCAGAATGTTGGGCTACGAAAGGGATGAATGAGAGACAATTGCATGCAGCCGAGATGAGAATGCTAAGAGGGATGTGTGGTGTTACACGAATGGATAGAATAAGAAATGAGTACATAAGAGGAAGTCTGAAAGTGGCACCGGTAGCTGAAAAGTTGTGTGGAAATCGGTTGTCATGGTACGGGCATGTGTTACGGAGAACTGAGGAGAATGTCGTGAGGAGAGTCTTAATTATGAATGTTGATGGCTATAAGAGTAGGGGAAGACCAAAGAAACGATGGATGATATGGCTAAGAAGGGGGTGACTGCCGAGATGGCTTCTGATAGGGATGCATGGAAGAAAAAGACATGTTGCGCCGACGCCAAATAAATTGAGATAAGGCCAGGAGAATGATGATGATGATTATAAATGGGAAAGTGTTTATGTGTTTGTTTGTTCGTCTTTCACAGCAAAATGGGCGAATTGATGTGATTTCTTAAGTGGCTATAGTTGAAGGGATGGTTAGTGAAATAGGCTACATTTTATCTCTTTCTAAACCCCCACATCCTTAAAATTGGATGTGGAAGTTTATATGGAACGCTCCGCAATTTTCAAGGTAGAAAACTCAAAAATATTATGCGGAGTATTATTGACTAACAAAAGTATCGTGTATCGTATTATTTTTTTTTTAATTCCACTCCTAACTCCTTTGAAGAGGGTGTGATATTTTATTCCATGTGGGACTATATGTGGGGGTATAAAGTCTCTTTGTTACCAAAGAAAAAACCTGTATTATTTTTTCTGGAAATCTTCCTCCAGGCCCTGAAACAGGGGATGTAAATTTGGCAAAAGGGAACCTGTATAAAATGCGGGCCGCGGGCAAAAGCTAGTGATAATAAATAATATACTTGGTGACAGTATTTGTTTGTTTGAACGCGCCTTAACGCAACGAAGGACCTAACTATCCTTCAGATTAAGGTCCGTATTCCAGAAAGAAACTCAAGCATTGATCTCTATGTATGTAATATGTCCAAATGGCATGAAACGAGTTTAAAAGTAATGCTTGAGTTTTGAGTGAGCTTCTGGAATACGGGCCTTAGATCGTGCGAGTGAATGATGCAACGATGAGTGCTGAAATCCGACATCCTTGGATCGGTTACTAACGAATTCATTTTGCAATCAAAATTCAAAACCGCTTTGCCAAAGTCCAGTGTTTTACCAAAGTCATCTTATATTTAGAATTGTTTACATAAGTTGTTCTTTTTTACATTGTTTCCACTTATAAAAACAACAAGAATAATGTAACCACGATTGTAATATTTTTATTTGAAAGAAAGTCCTTGAAGTTTATTTCCTTTTCTTCTCCATAGAAATATATTTTTTGGAACGGGATTGCCATACTCGAAAAATTATTACCTAAATCAAGTTGGTGACTTTGGTTCTTTTGTGGATCTCCTCATTTCTGATTCGATCACGCAGAGAAACTCCGAGCTTAGCTCTTCGAGTCGCTAAAATTAAGTGGCAGTGGGCAGGGCACATTTCTCGTAGAACCGATGGCCCATGGGGCAGTAAGGTTCTGGAGTGGCGGCCACGTACTGGAAGACGCAGCGTAGGGAGGCCCCCAACAAGGTGGACCGATGACTTGGTGAAGGTCGCGGGAAGCCGATGGATGCAGGCAGCACAAGACCGCTCATCGTGGAAAGCCTTGGGGGAGGACTTTGTCCAGCAGTGGACATCTATAGGCTGAAGAAGAAGAAATCAAGTTACCGCTTACCATTTCTAAGGCCCATCCTAAAAACTGGGCTGTGTATAGTTTTTCTTCTGTAAAGTATTTAGGGTCTTCCATGGTTCGATAGGCGAAGGGAACAGCCAGTCCTCTACCTTGCTTCCCTCCAACGATTGTGTAACTTATCAACTGTAATATAAATGGAAGTCAAATAGATGGTTGCAGATGAAATAGATGGTTGGAGAAAACTAAAAATATTAACAGTACCTACTGTGTCTGTATACACGTATATGACTTGGCGTTATTTGTCAGATATAATTTAACGATGTACGAAAATGATAAAAGTAAACGCCACAATTTAAAATTTAACTGTCCTCAACACAAATGTGCATTGATGAAAAATAGTCTAGGTACTCTGTATGGCGCCACGCGTTTATAATTAAATCACTTACCAAAACAATTATTAGAAAGCACAAGCTGTAATATATTTAAATAAGTTATAAAATTTTCTCGTGGAAAAAGCCTATTACAGTGTAAACGTAAAACATGTACTTATTGACTTGACTTGTTCTTGTTACTTATCGCGACACGACCACTCTCGTCTCTGCTTGCGTCACCTCGGGGACATCGGTGCCCTCCTCTTCTGGAGGGTGTCACAGTTCTAACCTAACCTAACCTATGGGTGGACAAACGATTACTGACGTGTCATTTTACGTTTCCTCGTGAACTCAAACCTATAGCTTTTTTGTCTTAACATTGACGGCGAATTCTCCGTCGCGTCGTCGATGAAAAGGTCTGTAGTTAAAAGAGTTATAGGTTTAACGTCATGTCGGTGAAACACTTAGTAGCTGAAAAGGGGTGTCGTCGAAAGTGACGCATATGAAAGGTTCTGTCGGCGAAATGTCCATAGGTTAAACACCCTGCTGGGGAAACGGAAATAAATGAATCATCCTATCGACGAACAATCCAATGGCGTATCGGTCTTAGGAGAACGGTTTCGATTCCTAATAAATGAGTTTGAAGTTGAAGCATTCTGTGATCTTGAATTATGAATAAAAAAATAAAATTAACTTACCTCTTTTACCCATGTTCTAACTTCAGGCAATTGCTTTGTGAACTTAGGACTCGTAAGTAAGTAGTCCTTTACTTCTGGCAAAATTTCGTTAAATTTAGCCTTATTTTTGTGCATGTTCAAAGTGATCGGTGCACTGTATGAAACAGCACTTCTGTGCGATGTTCTCAACTGCTTGAAAAATAATGTTTTACGCTGTTGTAGCGCTGCCATTTTAACAAAATTGTTGCAAAGTAGCACTGTAAATAAAAAAAAAAAAACGAGTAAAAAATCTAATGGCCTATCATTTTTGATCGATAAAGTGGAAACAAATAAACTAAATTGTACCTGCGTCCATCTCAGCGAACTCCGTAATTTCCAATTCCAATTGTCGATGTAAACATAATTCTTTTCACGTGCCATACGTACTATTTTTGTTATTTACATAGTCAAGATAAATTGATATTTTTTGTTTACAAAACTTGACTTTATGGGCAATAAATAATATAAAGTTTCTGTCACAATGATTTTCAACGTGTTGGTCACGAAGTCCCTTAGGGGTCGGTAGTTTAAAATTAAAATTATAGTTTCATAAATAATACCACAAGGCACGGATTAAGCTATTGATTCCCTAACGGAACAAATATTTTGTACATATAACCTACAAGTAGTTGTTCCGGGTCTGGTTGTTTGTATGTATTGTATATGTGAGTTACAGTGAGTTTATACGTTTGTAAACGCACTCACGATAGAGAAGAAATTCATAGTGTGGGCCTGTGGGGCAACTTTTTGTTTCAATATCAAATAATTGCTAGTTCTAAAAGCTGTATTTATAAAGAAAAAGTTAATTAAGGCTTAGATATAATATCTTATTATTATTGATATGTCGTGTTGTCTCTCTAACTTTTATTAATATTATTGACTGGCGGACGCCAGCGATTTCGTTCGCGTGTAGTTAGTTATGCTCCACTCCTACAAGGGCGGATCCAGGGGGGGGGTCATGGGGGTCATGACCCCCCCCCTGGGCTGGGTCCAGGAGTACCTAGCACAGGAGGATTTTATTTAAGTACTTTCAATATTTAATCAATTTATATAATACATACTTTGTTTGCCGGCAAACGCATTATTCGGGAACGCATTCAACTTTTGAATGCGCTGGGCATTTAAAAGTTGAATTTTGCCGCGCTACCGCCGTCACGGCCGCCAACATTCAAATGTCACATTTTTATGTCACATTTCATTTTACTTGCGCGCACTTTGTTTATTAATCAGTTTCTTCATTATGCATTGAACACACACACACACACACTGTGTGTATGTCAAACTCAAATATTATGGTTGTAATGTTCTTAAATCAAATCAAATCAAATCAAATCAAAATATTTATTTGCCAGAAAATACAAAATACATTGTTCAAGGGAAGCTCTTAAAGCCCAGAAGTTAATTGTATTCTGCCTGCAAGCAGGCGTGCAAATTATAATTGAGAAAAAAAAAGTTAAAATTGAACATTAAGATGACAGATCAGATTATAAAAAAAAAATAGCCAAATTTCCAAAAATAGCACAATAACATGAGAAAAAAAAATATCCACATTCAAAATCTAAAATGTCATTCAAATAAATTAAAGTAAATGTCAATAACTATAATTAGAAAAGTCAATATCAAACATACAATATGAATGTCCGCATAATATGATTGATAATATAATATAAATGTCAACATAATAAAAAATGTCAATACAAGTCTAAAAAAAAAAAAAGAAACTATTAACTATATAAAAGAAAATTGCCATTACACACCAGAACTCATAAATCATATTTATACATCATAACTACATACTATCATGTCTATGTCCCAAAAATTCCTCAAGGCTATAATAGCAATTATTTTGTAACCACGCTGTCAATTTGATTTTAAATTCATTACCCTGCAATAATTTCAATTCATTAGGAATTTTGTTATAAATCAAAATACACATATTATACACATTTTTCTTATATATATATTTACGAGTAGATGGCTGATATAATAAGTTGCGAAACTTAGCCCTTTTTTGCCTTGACACAACTTCAATATGTTGCCTAAAATAATGCATGTGTGTCTTAGTGAAGACGCAGATATCTCTTATGTACATACAGGGAAGTGGAAGAATATTATTCTTTTTAAATAGAGGTTTACAACTATCTAAAAACCATGCCTTGTTTATGACCCGTATGCAGCGTTTCTGGAGTTTGAATACCCTATCGATATCGGTCGAATTGCCCCACATAATAAGTCCATAGCTTAGGACAGACGATACATAGCCATGGTAAGCCGCAAGAGCAGCCTCCACAGAAACATTTTGTCGTAGCTTCTTTAATGCAAACACAAATCTATCAAGTTTGTGACAGATATGTTCCACATGGCTTTTCCAATTAAGATTTTTGTCTACATTAATACCCAAAAATTTAATTTCATCTACTTGTTCAATTTTTTCATCTTTATAGCTAATATCTAAAGTTAACTGTTTAGAATTATACGAGTTAAATTCTATTATTTTGGTCTTGCTTACATTTATTTGTAAGTCGTTATTTTCCATCCAACTAGTTATAGCTGACAGGGTTTCTTCAGTAACAGATTTGTAATTAATGTTATCCTCACATTTTATAATAACAGTGGTATCATCTGCAAAAAGAATACATTTTTGCAGAGTAGCCTCAGGAAGATCGTTAATGTAAAGTAAGAAAAGTAAAGGACCAAGAATACTACCCTGAGGCACACCACACTTATTTATTATTGCTACTGATTTAAAATTCTCTTTAGAATATAATTTATCACATTTTTTTATAACTTTGGATATCTCTGTATATTGCTTCCTATTTTTTAAATAACTAGACACCCATTCATAGGCTTTGCCCCTAATGCCGTAGAAGTCTAATTTGTTTAATAACTTCGAGTGATTAACAAAATCAAAAGCCTTACTCATGTCAAAAAATAATGATACAGCTGGATTGCCATTGTTAATAGTCTCCGTTACAAGTTTAATAAAGTTGAAGATGGCAAGAGCAGTTGAACAACCTTTACGGAAACCGAACTGCTCTTTGCATAATATGTCATGTTTACTTAAAAAAATGTTTAACCTTATATGCATTGCCTTCTCAAAAATTTTTGACATGATAGGTACTAATGTAATAGGCCGGTAGTTATTTGGGTCTGTCTTTTTCCCCTTCTTAAATAGCGGTTTTACGATAGACAATTTGAGCTGATCCGGAAATACGCCTTCTAAGAAAGATAGGTTAATAATATGTGCTAGTGGATGACATATATAACTAGCACAATCTTTCAAAACCTGTGTGGTTATGCCATCATATCCGCTAGTTTTACTATTATTTAGGGACATTATAATCTTGTACACTTCATTTACATCTACAGGATTAAGGAAAATAGTATTAACATTAAAGTTATAATGATTGAGCTTAATATAATTAGAATTAAATGGTTGGCGCGATGTCAAATTAATAAAATAGTCATTAAATATATTGCAGATGTCAGATGGATTATTATATGTTACGTTATTATAATTTATTTCATTAATGTAAAGTACCTCGTAGGTAGATAAGTAGGTGCCTACTTACTGATAGAGGGGGATTTATATACGGACGACAGCAGTTCAAGCTATCGGAAACTGTCAAATATTCCCAATCAACTTTGAGCCTTCATAGTTTAGCAATAAGGTTGACGTCTATACATTCTTCTTCTTCTTCCTGTGCCTCTTCAATCCTGAAGGTTGACCGTCAGCTTCTTGTATTCGGTCTTCTCAACCGCGAGACGGAGCAGTTTTTTAACTCTCTCTTCCACTGTCCACTCCCCGATGTTTCGCAGCCACGACTTTCTCTTTCGTCCAGCGCGCCTTTTTACTTCTACCTTGCCCATCATAATGAGTTGGAGTGGCGTATATCACTAGCGTAGACTCGGGGACATCTGTCGCCCCCCAAACATCAGGGCCCGAGGTGGCGGCGCGAAGTGTTCCACGCGCGCTACTCTTAGACGTCACGGGCGGGGTCCTACACCTCACTCCCCCCCCTGACCCGCGGAGGCCCACGGTGGTGGGCCAGCACCAATCGGGGGTTGCGGAAGCAGTATTAGTTCTCGCAGCCCCCGGTGTAGGTGTGAGACGGATCAACCGGGTGGTTTTTAGTCAGTAAGAGTCTGACAGACCCCGTCGCCCGCCCCAGGGCGGCGGAAATCCATGAGGATTTTCCACCTGAAAAAAAAAGCGTATATCTATCCTGTCGGAGCATCTGGCCGAGATAATCTATTTTGCAATGATGCAAAATGCTGTTTCTTTATGGTGGGCAGCAACTTTCGAGGCATTAGAACGCGCTGAAGGACGATGTCAACTCTGACCTTTTGGGTCCAGCTTATGCGCAGCATACGACGGTAGCACCACATTTCAAAAGCCTGCAAGCGTCGTGTAGTGTCCTCTTTCAGAATCCATGCTTCGCAGCGGGACATGACGAACGACAGGCCATACGTAGTACATCAGTAATCTCACTCGGAGCTTTATGTGGAGTTTACGACAGCACAGAACTTTCTTCATTTTGTTAAAAGATGCTCGGGCAAGTTCTATCCGGGTCTTAATTTCTTGGTCGGACTCCCATGCTTCATTTACCTAAGCACCGAGATACTTATCCTGTCGTACCCGCTCAAGTTGTTTGCCTGCCACCAATATGCTAAGTAAGTAAGTATAAGTCTTGGTTTCTAGAGACCACCATAAATATTGTCTTGCTGATGTTCATCGACAGACCGGCCTTCTCGCTGCACTCATTGACTTTATCTACAATGGTTTGCAAATCTTGTTCAGAGGCTGCAATGAGAACAGTGTCGTCCGCATAACGCAGGTTATTAACGACCTTGCCATTGATTTTCACTCCGGCTTCCAGACCTTCAAGAGCCTCCGACATCGCTGCCTCGGAATAAATATTGAAGAGCAACGGAGATACAGCCTTGCAGAGCTCCACGACAGATCTTGATTTCCTCGGTCTCCTCATTTTTAACTTTGATTGTAGCTACTTGGTTCTCGTACAGATTACGGATAATCCTGACGTCCTTGCCATCGAGTTCAATATCTGTTAATAGACCCAGGAGGTGCTGGTGCTTAATCCGGTCGAATGCCTGTTCGTAATCTATAAAGCACAGCAGTGCATATCCCTGCATTTTTTTACGAGGACGTTGAGGGCAAAAAGAGCTTCACGAATACCGACACCAGAGCGAAATCCGAATTGACTGTTTGTTCGTCACATTTCGGTCTTACCCTGTTCTGTATGATGTTTCTGTTACTGTAAGAACACTTCGTCTGTACATACCTACGTTTTTTTTTGGTGAGAGAAATTGAAGGTCCTAAGCTTCGTAAGTCTAAGGTCTAAGCGTTTTTTTTTGTTTCCTGGTTGGAAAATCCTCATCATGTTCGCCGCCCTGGAGTGGGCGACAGGGTCTGTCAGACACCTACTGACTAAAAACCACCCCGGTGTTCCATCTCGCACCTACACCGGGGTTGCGAGAACGAACACTGCTTCCGCAACCCCCGATTGGTGCTGGCCCACCACTGTGGGCCTCCTCGGCTGAATGATGTGTACGACTCCCCCCATGACGTCTAAGAGTGGCGCGTGTGGAACACTTCGCGCCGCCACCCCGGGTCCTGATGTTTGGAGGGCGACAGATGTCCCCGAGTGTGTCGCCCCTGGACCCGTTTAGGGTGGCTGAAAGAGGGCGTTATCCGCCCTCCGCCGACGCCCGGTGCGCCTGCTGTGGGTCGGGTGAGAGGACGAGATCTCCCTCTCCCTGTCCACAGCCTCTGCGAGACGACTGTTTCGCAGAAGGAAACCACCGCATCCCAGGACTCATCCCTGCCGACCATCGACTCGATTACGGCAGTGACAGCTCCCAGCCGGCCGAGATGAAGGCACGGCGCAGCTCCTCCGCGCGTGGCATACTCTGCCAGCGTATGCCGCTCCCGGCAGTTGATGCAGTAGTGCTACCGGGCGTCCAGCTCCATGTTTATGCGACACAGGTACTTTCCGAAGCAACCATGCCCCGAAAGTACCTGTGTAATCCGAAACATCAGGGAGCCCTGCCTTCTCCCGAGCCAGTCCGCCAGTACCGGCCGGATCGCCTCGATGGTGGTGAGGCCTGCGGTAGGGCACGAAAGCCTGTCCCGCCATTCTGCCACCAGGACCTCTCGGAGCTGCGACCGACGCTGCTCGAGCTGACGCCGTGAGCCGGGTGGCGGCGCCCGCCGGAGACCATGAAACCATCAAGTGATAAAACATTTCGGCAGGAGACGTAAAAGAAAAATTGATTTCGTTATCTAATTAGGTATTTTTATGTTCAGTAGGTACTTATTAATAAAATGCCTTCTTTTTAATTGTATCTATTATTATCAAAGTTTAATTAAAACTTCCTCTGACTTGACCACGACTATGTGACCCCCCCCTGGCGCCAAAGCTGGATCCGCCCTTGCACTCCTATTGGTCGCAGCGTGATGTTATATAGCCTAGGCTTCCTGGATTAATGGGCTATCCAACGGAAAAAGAATTTTTCAAATCAGACCAGTAGTTCCTGAGATTAGCGCGTTCAAACAAACTAACAGACAAACTCTTCAGCTTTATATATTAGTATAGATATGTCACCATCATAGGTTATTGTTGGAATAATAGGATGAAGGTCCGTAAATATAAAGGATTTGTGAATAAAAGAGAGAAAATATATGTTACTGTCAAGAGTGTTTATAATCAAGTGACTAGGTAATATAAAGATTATTAGAATACTTAAAAAGAATATTCCTAATAAAGAAAAATAAACTAACAAATAGGTCTGCACAACATTGATTAGCCAGTATCTACAACAGCCGCCCTTAATCGATGGTGTGCCTAACAACAAAAAAAAAGGTTATGTTTCAAATCCTAAACTAATTGTACATCATCATCATCCCAGCGTTAATCCCAGTCGCATCCGCAGCCTTTTCAGCTTTGGAGTCTGGGGTCCGCTTTACCAGTTTAACTGCTGATATGGCTAAACTTCGACATTTTCCGTGAAGCGACTGCCGTCTGTTCTCCAGAACCCGAAGGCGACATCGAAGCATTGCAGTTAGACTAATTGTTGTATTTTTGAGGGCTCCAATAACCCGTAACGACTGCCACTAGATGTTCGTATGGCAACCGGGAGGCACGACCAGACCAGTGCAAATATTCATATTGATGCATACAAATACTTGCACTGTGCGGGGATCGAACCCGCGCCACCTTGCGCAGCGGCCGCGTCCGCTACCGCTACGCTACGGAGGCTGTCAAAAATCCTAAACTAATTGTACATCTCTTGTGTATTATAGGCCCGAGAGGCTTAGTGAGTACATCTGCAGGCATAGCACTACTTTTAACATATTTTAAGATAACAACATTGCTAGACACCTTTTACCAATAAAGTGAAACATGGTATCAATGTGCTTCGTCCTGTTGTGGTGATTATTTGCATATATTTTTACTTTCAAATACAAATCAATTATAATAATTTTAAATTATATGAAACAACAAAAAGATTTGCCATTATTAAGAATCGAACCCACAATCGCACGCTTATGATAGCACCGTTGTTAAGTGCGGCCACTAACTTAACTTCAAATGAAGTAACGAAATTTTGGATTACTTTAAAGAAAGACGAAGACTGCGATAAAAAAAATAATGCGTTACTGTACGTGGGCGGTTTAGCGCAGGTGACAGTAGTCTTTACGGTGGAAAAGGACTTCTACAGCTGACAGTAATTATTTCCTTGAAAGGAGGTTGTAGACATAGGTCCACACAATATGAACTAGTTCCAAAAGTGAAGTAGCTCTGTTAAATGCTACTTTTTTAAAAGATTTTCTTGCTAGTTTTCCTTCTACGCAAGCGATGCATTTACTTTTATCTACTACTTACCTTAAACTCTACGCCTACCTCGTGATTCTTCAGTCGGTTCATGCCTACACGACACAAGTGTCCTAACCTTTTATGCCAAAGTTGGTAACTATTCTGACAACCAGAGTGCACATCATCCTGTGTCAGGTAATTATTTGCTTCGTAATCGGAAACATTCACAGTACTGTAAGCAGCAAGCACATACAGAGTGCACGTACAGAGTGCTTGAGTGCAGTCAAGTACATACAGTCCACCACAGGACGAGGCAAGAAAGAATCACCTGTAAAACGAAAAACATTATCTTTATAAAAATTACAACCATTTGTGTCAAAAACACATACCAAACCCATATCAACAGCCTTTTGTACAGACAATAGATTGGCTTTCAAATTGGGTATCGCTGATACTGTTGATTACATTTTCTGGGGTATTTATTGAAACATTACCAATTCCGCAACATTTAATCTGTTCTCCGTTCGCAACGGTAACATCACCTTTGTCTATTAGCTCTAGATCTTGAAACCAATCACGTCTAGAACTCATGTGTTTAGTACATTCCGAATCTACGTACCAAAGATCCTTGTTTGAGGTGCCAGAAGAGTTAAGAGCTATCAACGAGGTATCAACAGCATTGGCATTTTCCTTCTTGTTCCTCAGTGGACAGTCTGGTCTCTTATGTCCGGGTACTTTGCAATCATAGCATACTATATCCATCTTCTTGGCTTTAGATTTTAATTTTGTGCTATAAACCGAGTCTATTGGTGTAACCTCCTTTTGCTTTGCCGTAGTCGGGTAAAAAGAGCTCAGTTGATATAAAATAAGAGCCTCGTTAGTTAGCTCCCGTTTCCGCAACATTTTTTGTTACTGCTATGCTTCTATCTGTCATAGCGGGATGTTATATAGCCTAAAGCCTTCCTGGATTAATAGGCTATTCAATGCAAAAATATTTTTTCAGATCGGACCAGTAGTTCCTGAGATTAGCGCATTCAAACAAACAAACAAACTCTTCAGATTAGGCTGCGAGTTACTTCATCAGAAACCTAAGCAATTCCCGCCCAATTCAAAGATTGATAACAAATCTTTCTTTCGTACAACGAAATCCTGAAAAAATCCTTGCTTAATAAGTGACGTATACGCTGACACAGTATTTTTAATTTGTTTTATTTATAACTTTATTAAAACAAAAGTTTTACTAAAAATTAAACTAACTATTATTTTTGTAATGATGTATTTTTAGGTCAATATTTAATTTTCGGTCAAAGATTAGATAGGGCTAGATATTTCAATAATGTTAATGACCATAAAGAAAACACAATATTAAGATTGATTTTATGACTATGATTCAATAAACTGTGCATATTAATAATAATAAGCTTCATGCCTAGCCATGAACACTGCGTTATCTTCAGAATACAATTCTTCGCTCTTCATAAACACATTAGTTTTCAACTGCCTGACGTAAGGTAGCGAAAATTAAATGCATTTGGTTTTTCTTGTTTCAAAGAAATTATTAGATAATATTGAACGAGTGGGCTACTTTAGAGATCGCGAACCAATTAACCTACACAGTAACGAAATATCATTCTGTCTTATATTCTATATTCTGATACTTTATGTAGTACGGCAAGTTAATTTAATAAGAAACAAGAAAGACCAAGTATTGAGCCCCGTGGGATTCCCATTATTAATATAGATCTTGCAGGTCTTTTTCCATTAAAGTTAACGTTCTGAATATTTTTACTCAAGTATCAAGTACCTAAGAAGATCCAGAACGATGTTCTGGATACCGTAGTGGCGGAGTTTCCTGAAAGACATTCGATTGCGTTGTTCACGAAACAGTATTTCGTAAACAACGCAATCGAATGTCTTAGACAAATCAAAAAAGATGCGCAAGGCACCGCATTTATCGTCCCGTTCAATGTCCTAAAAGTGTAACTGGGCACTGCATGCTGGTAGTCAAGATACCCGTTGCAGCCGTGGGTGCTGTCTGGCTGGGTTACTCGCCGTTAAACATTAAGTGAGTGTTTATGATGACGTCATACTGAAGTATTTCTACAAAGGCTGCCCTAACGTTCATGTTCGGGATCACCAGCATGCAGGCATGAGGATTAAGGCAATACAGGCGGCATGTGGTGTAAAGTTCACTCATCTTCCATAGAAAAGGGAAGACCCTCGGACCAAACGGGTGTTGTATCTGGCAAGCAATCTATTCTAATATTATAAATGCGAAAGTATCTCTGTCTGTCTGTCTATCTGTCCGCCTTTCACGCCAAAACTACTGAACCGATTGTAATGAAATTTGGTACACAGATAGTCTAGAGCCTGAGAAAGGACATAGGCTATATAACATCCCGCTATGATCAATAGGAGCAGAGCATGAACCAAAAAATGTTGCGAAAACGGGAGCAAACGCGGACGAACATATTGCTACCATTATTTTAACAGGCGCTTATTTTATATCAACTGAGCTCTTTCGGTTCGAAGCTTACGCGGATGAAACCGCGGGGCACAGCTAGTTATTTATACAATTTCTTCATAGTGACATTTTTATTTTATAGCATTTGATTATGACACAGACAATTTTATTTTATAGCATTTGACATTTGATTATGACACAGACAATTTTATTTTATAGCATTTGGCATTTGATTATGACACAGACAATTTTATTTTATAGCATTTGGCATTTGATTATGACAGAGACAATTTTATTTTATAGCATTTGATTATGACACAGACAAAATTTTTATACACACAACAATGAAAAGGTTTTTATACAATTATTTCTTCGTTTGGGTATTCACACTAAAATTGAGTAATTAATTTTACATATACATATATGTCACAGTTAGCCAGCGTTATGGACATTTTATTAAACTGCTTGGCCTTTTAACTAAGGTGGTGACATATAAATATATGCGGGGGTGGGGAAAATCTAAACAATACGGTATTAACAACCCGTTTATAGGTGGCCTTTAAAACTCCGAGGAGAAAAATTCTATCCCTTTCAGCTGGTAAGGCATGTATTCGACGCAATATATCATCATACATCGTACGTTCATGCTGTTCATACAATTGAGGTATGTTTAATTCGTCATAAAGCTGCTTGATTCGCTTCACATGCTCTGGGTCTTGGCTAGCGTAGTATTCTTTGAAGATAGCACATTGTGCGTTGTTGCAGTGCTGCAGCGCTGTGACGGCCACCCAGGAACATTTCCCTTCTTGGATATCTCTGCTTGTCTTCCCTGTCACACTATCGGCGACGTAGACGTCCATATAATCATCCTTCAAAGAAAAAACCAAGCATTAATCGAAACGTTATATATTATTTCTTCTAAGTCTCATAAGTATCAATTTTGGTAACGATGATATGCTTTGTCTGTATGAGTATCATGAAATTTTTGATACACAGTGTGCCAGAATAAAGTACCGGTTATTATGAGGGTAGCCACATAGGTTCATACTCTTACCTGACATTGCATCAGTCTCCCAAATTACATACAAATATTATTTAATTCTTCAGTAGCTTTCTGTTTTCTATTCTTTGTTAACAGCAAAGGTATGAATATCGGCGATTTGAAGGTGTAGTAAGCTAACTTGTTTATAGCAATAGCATCAATGTTAAACACATCTATATTTCCGCCAAGCTCCAAAAAGAATAGAGGTAAACAAACCAATTTAGGGTTATCGCAACTCACGTTTTACTAATCTCCTGTTATTTACATGATTATCGACTTTTACATGCTAACTATTTATTAACAATTCCTATTGAAGCATATTTCAATAGAATTACTAATATAACATGCATAATAACTTGGTATTTCGAAAAACCATTAAAAAGTCGACATTAAATTTACGTGATAGCCCTACAAAAAAAGAAAGATGGATGAAATCCAGATATTAAACACATTTTGTGGAATTCAACCAATGAATAAAGTTGAGACATTTGTCAATACAATTTTGCGTATTTTAATTACTTTAAAATCAACTACATAACACATGCATTGTATAATTTCAAAAATGGACTAATAATGTATCAAAAAATGTAACCTATTAGGAAATTAGCTTACATGTACATATGTCATATTTCATTCAAATAGGTTAAGCGTTCTATGTAAATCATAAATATCTAAACATAAACTGTTTAGATTAGTAGGAAGTAGGATTATTACTTTTATGAAAATCATCTATGTAGAAAAGGTTGTTAACATCTGTCTTTTAGGTGTAAACTACTCGTTGCCTAGCAACGGTTTGTTTACCTCTATTCTTTATCGAATTTGGCTCAACTATAGATTGTTTTTTTCTTTGCTGTAGGTGGAATAAGAATTTAAATCTTCACCTATAGTCGCTTGGTATATCGACTGTAAGAAAAAACAATTAACTAATTTACATCTGACTTTTGCTCTCGGCTTTACCCAAACAGAATAAAAAGTACATATCCTATATCTAAATCATACGCACAGACCATGACCAGCAGCCTAATCGGCGAACACATTTTTTTCAAATGTTTAGGGCTAGTTGTGATTGTCTGGAACGCAGTTGATATTATTTTACAGTTATATCAACTGCGGTAAAACTATCCCAACTAGTCGCAATCATTTGACAAAAACGTGTT
Source organism: Sesamia nonagrioides (assembly GCA_017933935.1). Taxonomy (NCBI): domain Eukaryota; kingdom Metazoa; phylum Arthropoda; class Insecta; order Lepidoptera; family Noctuidae; genus Sesamia; species Sesamia nonagrioides. Next base: position 4,206,556 of record JADWQK010000081.1, read on the forward strand.
CGCCGATTAAGCTGCTGGTCATGGTTTGTGCGTATGGCAAAAATTATTCAAATCTATTCAGTCGTTAAAGCGTGAAAAGGTAACACCAGGCTCACATTCGCATTTATAAAAAAAAAAAAACTACTGATAACAGTGACGGGAAAGCTATGTGGATGGATGAAAGGATGTTCGTTATTATTTAAACGTAATAATTTTAACGGATCTTCATGAAAATACAGTAGCGTACATCACACATTAATGCTTTTATCCCAATATTCCCACGGAATTGACATTAAGGGCTCTTAAACACGATGTCGTCGCCGAGCCGCCATCACGCCGCCACGTGGTTGCAGTACTCCACACACGAACGGAACTGTGCATTGTATTACATTAGAAGTTGTCTTGGCGTGAAGTACCGCCGGACCTTTGCAATGACGCCAAGTTTTCTGGCAAACTTGGCCTTGGACCCAATGAACCACGAAAAGTTTACGTTCGAGGAAATCTCAACTCCGAAAAGCTGAAGGCGGTCGGTACACTCTAAGGATACATTCCGAAAAGTAGGAACCAAGACGAACGGGCTCCTTTGGGCGGTGAATAGATACGCTTGTGTAATGAAATAATAATCTTATTAGAATGCCATCCTGTCGGATATTAAATGTAAAAGAAGACCGATAACATTTATGGCTGCGTACACAATTCTCTCTCAAGTCAAAACCTGGTCGCCATTAAAAATGAATTGTCGCCAAGGCCTAAATTCGATCAAATCAAATATTTTTTTTATTTGCAAACATAGATAAATAAATTGGTACCTACATAGATCTGGACGACTTAATAAAGATGATAACTTACCTCATTAATAACTTTTAGCACATCACTGTAAATAGGCGATCGTCCGAAGTACATATCCAGTAGATCCAAAATTGATTGGTAAATAAGTAAAGCATCCTTGACACCGCTTAAACCAACATTTGGTTGTAGGTACCAGCATGGCTTCCCACGTCGAATAGTTCCACGATCAGCTATATCGTCCAATATCAAAAATTTTACCTGGATCTGTTGAAACAAAATAAAATCGGCAAGGTAATTGCTTAACACATAATAAGTAGTAATGGGTTTCATTTTGAAAGTACAACAAAATGCATTGTTTTTATTTACGTTGTTGAGCAGACACATTTTTTTACCATATGGAGTAATGGATTAGGAACATGCTTCAAAATGATAGTAACAGTCCATTGGGCATTAGGGTGCTGTTTTCAAGATTATGTAGTTTTTACAGTCTACTGCTGTACTTAGCCTTCGTCGGCCCTCTAGCTACAAGAGGTGTTAGAATTACCAACAAACAGCTGGGACTGTACTTATCGAGTTTGGCAGGAAACTAAATTTCATTCATTAGGCGCGAACCTATTACCAGAAAGATAAATGTATAATGGTTTACCATTTCTGTACACCAGCCTAGAATGCGAGCTGAATGTTGCGTTTCTTCTGAGACGTATTCAGGTTCTTCAAACATTCTGTATCCAATGGAAACCATCAATCCCCTACCTAGTTTTCCTCCACCCACCATGTATTCCAGTAGCTGTAACAACAATAGGAATATGTTACCAAGAAGCTGCTGACAGTTTCACGATACTTCCGCAGATGGAGTTTAATAGTATAATTTAATGTTTTACTAACCTTCTTTATCCATATTTGAACTTCAGGCAGTTCAGTTAACTTAGGACTGGTCACGATGGAGGTAATGACTTCAGGCAGGACCATTTTAAATGCTTTTTTTTCCACGTTCATGTTATAAGTTGGTACTCTAGATCCTCCTATACTACTGTGCATTTGTTTTAACTGATTGTAAAACAATTTATTACGACGGAGTAAAGCTATTGTTCTAACTAGGTACAATCACGTGCAAAAAATTAGGAAAGAATAGTACTTTATGGTACTAGTGTGTAACATTGGTGATTATCTCCGAGGCGCTATTGAGATCGGGACGAAATAACAACAAAAACTCATTTTATTTAGTACATAAAAATTTTAATTATAGAAACAATTGGTAAATGTGCAGTTAGTAAAATTGTAATTAACTGTGTTTCATGGCATAGCGGTCTTATCAGAAAGATTATTTATTGAAATATTTTCATGTCCTATTGTAAGTTGAGGTGGCTCATTATTTGTGTAGGTTGGTGAAATCCAATCATTTGATGTAGGGGTTTCATCAGTAGGAAGCGCCTCAGAATCAAGTTTAATTCTCTTTGTGATTTTTGCACAAATTTCCTTCTTGTTTTGTATGGAATCTTCTAAGTATGACTCTGCTACATTGCTAGATCGCCACCCACGATGACACTTCAAAGACATTATATCAGCTCAGAGGCGGCGCGGCGTTAGGCGTGGGCGACGTGGGTCACCGCCTACGGCTTCGCGGTACAAGGGGCCTCGTGCCTTCAAATATTTGTATGCATTGCTTCAAAGCAAGAAAAAAATAAAAAGGATATGAATTAATTATTGTTCTGAAAACTATTTTTATAGTCTGGCCACATTTGATTACGTTGCGAACTACCGCGAATAAATCCTTGCCGCCGACGATCCGTACGGGGAATCCCATGTTTTATTTTTTAGAGTGGGTAATCTTTGTGCGCTATAGTCGCACGCGTTTTTTTTTAGCAATTACACCGTACATTTTGTTAGTGTCTACTGCGAAGTTTATTTAAAAGTTAGAGATCAATCCTCGATCATACTTTGTTTAGTAATTAGAGGAGTTCATACATGTTCTGCGTGATTTCGGGGGCTGCCTCCCTCTAGGTCTTGCCCCACCTCTGTATCAGCTCCTGAATTTGCCAGCAATGTAGCTGAAGTTCTTCTGAAACTATGTCCAGTGTAGCTCTCAGCATCTGCTTAACCTAAAAACTTAGCGATTTCTTTAGGCAAAAAACCAAATTTGTTTATACATAAACAGGCTGACAGGTACATTTACTATTCTGGTAATTTAAAAAGAAACGGTCCATTTTTACTTTTGGTGACCGTAAACTTTCATACTTCTTAACAATTTCATGGAATGGACCGTGTATGGTGAATGACTTCGGTATTTTATTTTTCGTGATAGGTATCTTCACTAAAAGCCAGGCCATAGTTCTCTATAATTTTTACGGTTATATTTGTTAATTCTTGTATCTACAGATACCAGTTACGCCAAATATTAAAGCAACCTGAAAAAAAAGAAACAGTAATTAAGTTCAACACACAACACAGCCTGAAGTCGCGTAGATATTTAACATTAATTTAACTAACCTTAGTAGCCTTTCTTGAAAAACAGCACCACTACGCTTCTGTTCCATGCCCTAGGAGTTCTCCCCGAAAAAAGAGCAGAATTAAATATACGCTGAAGCTCTTTTAACACAGGCGTACCAGCTGCTTTCAAGAGCTCCGAGGAAATCCCGTCTTCTCCCGGGGCCTTCCCCCTTTTAAGCTGTCCAAGAACCACCACGATCTTACTGAAGAACCTTACTGAAGAACTATAGATCCATTTCGCTTTTGAGCCATGTCTACAAGCTGTTTTCGAGAGTGATTACGAACCGACTAGCGCGCAGACTCGACGAATTCCAGCCGCCTGAGCAGGCCGGGTTTCGAAGAGGATTTAGTACCATAGACCACATACACACAGTGAGGCAGATTATACAAAACACCGAAGAGTATAATCAGCCCCTGTGTCTAGCATTTGTGGACTATGAGAAGTCCTTTGACTCCATCGAGACCTGGTCTGTTCTGAAATCTTTGCAGCGATGCGAAGTCGATTGGCGATATATCCAAGTGATGAGATGTTTTTACGATACTGCCATGATATCCGTCTAAGTCCAGAGCCAGCAGACTAAACATATCCCTCTTAAGCGAGGAGTGAGACAAGAGGACGTTATTTCCCCCAAATTGTTCTCCAATGCCCTCGAGGATATGTTTAAGACGCTGGATTGGCAGGGTCGGGGCATTAACGTCAATGGCGAGTACCTACATCTCACACTTGTGATTTGCGGACGATATCGTCATCATGGCGGCAAGAGCTGGAACAAATGCTGGCCAACTTAGCTGACTCCTCTCAACGCATCGGTTTCTGGATAAACTTAGACAAGACCAAAATTAATGTTCAATGAACGGGTCACTCCGGGACCGGTTGCCGTAAACGGAATGCCGCTCGAAGTTGTTTCAGAATATGTATACCTCGGGCAAACATTGCAATTAGCGAAAAACAACTTCGAGAAGAAGGCAAATAGAAGGATCCAGCTGGGATGGGCAGCATTTGGTAAACTTCTTCGGGTATTTTCGTCGCCCATCCCCCACTGTTTGAAGACTAAAATCTTCAACCAGTGCGTCCTACCCGCAATGACTTACGGAGCCGAGACGTGGACACTAACGGTCAGACTAGTCCATAGGTTTAAAGCCGCTCAGCGAGCTATGGAGTGGGCTATGTTGGGCATCTCTCTGAAGGACCGCATCAGAAATGAGGTGATCCGACAGAGGACCAGAGTCACCGACATAGCTGAGAGAATTGGCAAGCTGAAGTGGCAATGGGCTGATCACATATGCCGCAGGACCGACAACCGTTGGGGTAAACGAGTCCTCGAGTGGAGACCGCATCTCGGCAAACGTAGTGTAGGACGGCCTTGGGCGAGATGGAGCGACGACATCAAAAAGGTGGCTGGTAGTGGCTGGCAGAGAACGGCGCAGGATCGAGCTTGTTGGCGTGCCATGGAGGAGGCCTATGTCCAGCAGTGGCCGAGTAGAGGCTGATGATGATGATGATGATGAACCTTAGTAGCCAGATATTGGTTATTTGGAGCTTCTTTTATAAATTTTTCAATATCGTCACATGATAAAAACTGATTTCTTGCTTCTAAATCCATCGGATAGTCTCTTTAGATAAGCTGACAAATTAGAGTGTGTTTTCAAGTCCACTCCATTTTTTGTTCGCACTGTACTTTTTAACTTTGAGTATACACACCATAAAGAGCTAGGTTTGTACTTAGAAGATACTTCTTTAAAGTACGCCATAAACACATTTTCTGAAAAAGACTGCGTGTTCTTGCTATTTGGCCATTTTATGAAATTTTGATACGCTATTAGATATTTTGTCCTTGGAGTTTACAGGTAGTAAACTTTGCATAATGTTAAGGGCTTCACATCACATCTTATATCGGGCGGTGTACAACATAAATCATTTTCTTTGCAACTAGTACTTGTAGACATTTTGATTAATAAATAACTATAATATTAATTTCAAGAGTGAAATCGAGTTGTGAAAAATGTTTCACTATTGCGGGAAAAATAATCAGTTTTCCTATGCCCGCGCATTGCAATTGGCCACAGACTTTTTTTTTTTTTGGTTCATTTCTTTCCGTTCGGGCGAAAGGAAAAGGCAAAGACATAGTATGCCATACAGCCAAGTCTTCAGTAATTTTTTTTCTTCATTAAATATCTATCCTAACTTATCCTAATTTATCCTAACTTATCCTAGCATAACTTAACCTAAACTAACTCCTTTGGTTTTACGCGTTTGGACGATAAGGAGCGGTTTAGCGTAAAGACATGATGAGGCCACTATGCTACAATATTTCACTGTTCTTTTTGAATTATTCACTGAATGCACTTTTTACTACATAAATCACGCGTTTTTATTTAGTAAACGACACTATAAATAATTTTAAAAGTCCAATGAAAAATGAGCGCGACACTCATCTTGACATTCCCGCCAAACCACTGGCCACAGACTTTAAGGAATGAGGTTTTTTTTTCCGCCACGTACAAAATGAGGAATTTAAAGTTTTCTCTTATTAAAGAGAAAACAAAAGTTATATATGAGTGAAAGTTTTATTTATTAAACACGTAAGAGTTAAAATTATCTGAACATTAATTTATTTGTACTATTGAACAAGTTTTTTTTTTTAATAAATATATTCGAACAAAGCTACATAACCAATTACTTAAATTTAATAAAAGATAGCGGGAAGACGCCATTTTGTGAAGACGTATTTTATTTTTGCATTACATTTTATAACATGAAGATATTAATTCAAGATGAGGTTATCGTGGTTTAAGATACCTTTGCCTGCTCAGTGTAATGCAATGCATTGGCAAATTGAACAAACAACCAATTAAATTTAAAAAAATATTTATAACTCACTAGTGAGTTATAGATTTTCTATAATCTATAACTCAATAGTGAGTTATAGTTTTTTTTTTGTCACAGTTTGATTATGGGTCTCATTATGTGCCTAATTGACAGCCTCCGTGGCGTAGCGGTAGCAGACGCGGCCGCTGCGCAAGGTGGCGCGGGTTCGATCCCCGCACAGTGCAAGTATTTGTATGCATGAATATGAATATTTGCACTGGTCTGGTCGTGCCTCGGAAAGCACGTTAAGCCGCTTGGTCCCGGTTGCCATACGAACATCTATAGTTCATTCGCGTTAAGAAAATAGTGACTCATCACCGACTGCCGGCCAAGTCACGCCCCCAATTAAAACGCTAGAAATTAGTAAGGCGAGTTCACAGTGCTCAGTTGAAGTCAGACCTTCGAACTGAACGGTTGTGTATTTTGCGTACTACTTGTTTAAAATAAAATTTGGAAAATGGATATCTCACCTATTAAAAAAAATAAAAGTGGATCAATAATACATAGCGATAGCCATAGGATATGAGTTATTTGAAAAAAGAATTATTATTGAAAGTCTCCGAAATCGCCCCACAATATAATAAATATTTAGTAGATGAGACTGCTAAAAACAATCGCAGTACAATTCTTCGTCTGCCGCCTTACCATTGTAAATTAAATCCGATTGAAATGGTGTGGGCCCAAATAAAAAAATATATTGCTGCGAATAATACTACATTAAAAATGAGTGACGTAAAAAAATATTTTATGACGCAATCGCGTTAGTAGAAGCCAATCGGTGGAAGAAATGCTGCGACCACGTGATACGCGAAGAAAATACCATGTGGGGTTTGGATGACGTCATGGAACATGCAGAAAATAATTCATTCGTAATAAATGTAACGGGAGAATCTTGCGATACTGATTAGCGATTTAAGTACTTAGTTTTAAGACAATTTTGTATTTTTTTTATTTTAGTACTTATTTTATTACCATTAATCCAAATATGTGTTACTCTACTATTTTAGCGTTTAAGGTGACATTAAAAGTTGCCTTAATAGGAATATTTTAACATGTTTAAAATCATTGATACTTTATTATTTTTATATTAAACTTATTTAATATTTTGAAAAAAAAAGTGTTTAATTTTTTCTCCATTATGAATACACCCTTACCCTGCAGTTGCACTGATGAGTCACTATTTTCTTAACGCGAATGAACTTTAATGGCAGTCGTTACGGGTTGTTGGAGTCCTCAAAAGTCCAACAATTGGTCTAACTGCAATGATTCGATATCGCCTTCAGGTTGTGGAGGTCAGACGGCAGTCGCTTCACGGAAAATGACGAAGTTTAGCCATATCAGCAGTTGGACTGGTAAAAGCGGACCCCAGACTCCAAAGCTGAAAACGCTTCGGATGCGACTGGGATTAACGCTGGGATGATGATGATTATGTGCCTAATTGCGGTGACCATAGAGCCACTTTATGAGCAAGTGTGTTGAAAAGTATATTTTTGATATATGTATTATGATTTATTCAAAATTATTTATTTGGTAGAAATAAAAAAAAATGTTTGCAACATGAATACGACTGTTTATAACTCAACTGATAAAAAAACAACTGTAAGTAGTTTTAGGTCTAATATTTGTACGTAATGTTGTTGGAATTCGTAAACAAAACATCATTTACATCTTTCTACGATGAAATAGTCTGATGATTTATTGTGTCTTTTAACTGTTATCACATAAATTGCTGCAAGAACATGTCCGTACAATTAATTATATTCTTATTTGAATCTACTCAAACTCAAAATCAAAGTCTTTTATTTATGGTCATACATAGATTAACAGGATGGTTATCTATACTCTATATTAATATATAAAGCTGAAGAGTTTGTTTGTCTGAACGCGCTAATCTCAGGTCCGATTTGAAAAAATAATTTTGCGTTAGATAACCCGTTAATCCTGTCCTAGTCCTGCTAGAAAAGCTTACAAGTATTTTTTTTACATATATAAATTATAAACTAGCGCTTGCTGGTAAGCAGTGATGCGATTGTTGATGGTAAAGCGCGCTAGTTTATTAAGGCGGTTCCAGGGGAAAAACACACCGCAGGCCGTTTTTTTGTAGTTTTTCGGAGCTATCTACTCTTTATCCAAAAGAAATATCAACTTATTAAAAATACATAAATTTTCTCCATAATCTTGGCTCCAAAATTGTAGATTTTTTTTTTTTTTTACTAAGCCTAATGTTTAAATAATTCCTTCACAACGAAACCTCTGACAAGAGAAATAATTATCAAAAACGTGCATCTCCTCGAAAAGTAAGCATTATTTAGATTGCGTTCTTACACTAATGGATAGGCAATTTCATTATGAACATTATTGTTGAAATATTTTTTTAAAACGACCAAAACAAAAAATTTATTCAACAATCTGAGCGGTTTTCCCATCATTTCTCTTGCCCGAGCTATTGAGATTCAGTATGCCACAAGCTCTCGAAGGGGGAACCCGTGTCGTTCGTTATCGCGCGGTCCGCTAGCATAGCGGTCGGCGCGTGAGCGAGAAAGCATCTTCTTGCTCGCTCACGCACCGCATGTCGCATAGAGTATAATACTATCATAAAGTGTCTCTGTTATTGATGTTCATTTTGGTGTTCGTTTTTTTAACCGATTTCAAAAGGGAGGAGGTTATATGTTTTTTATGTTTGTTTGCGGATAACTTTACTATAATATAAATAATAGGGTATTTGACTAAAAAAAACTAATTAGTCCGTCATTCAGATTATAGAAAAATATTGGATAGGTTTATTATATACGTTTTACATTTCGTATATTTTGTTTTATCAAATCAATAAAAATTGACAAATATAATAGGCATCAAAGATCAGGAGTGATGGCTGGTGACTTCACTGGCCGCTAAAAAGTGTAGCGTGCAGTGACGTCACACGAGTTTTCTAAGCACTGTGTCGTCTTCATTTTTTGTTTATATGAAAAAAGAAAAAAATATGTGTGTAGTATTTTTTGGGTAGGCCCCCGACAAGGTGGACCGACGACCTGTTGAAGGTCGCGGGAAACCGCTGGATGCGGGAGGCGCAGGACCTGTCGTCGTGGAGAACCTTGGGGGAGGCCTATATCCAGCAGTGGACGTCTTTCGGCTGAAATGATGATGATGATGATGAGTATTTTTTGGAAATCTGACTGACGGACTAATTAGGTTTTTTTAGTCAAATACCCTATTGCATAAGTTGATAAAAAATGCTATGCAATAGTTTTACCGCGGCAGTTCCCGAGTGCCACATTTTTTTTTTTTTTAATTAGAAAGATTATATCTTCAAGGTAGTCTCATGTTAAGGAAATTAGGGTCTGATGATGGAAGACTAAGGAAACCTAGGAGAAATTTAAAAAATCATAGGGGCGCCTAGGGCATTTCTATGTTTTTGGAGTTTACTCCTTAAGAATCGATTTTTATATATAAGGCGCCCGGTATGAGAAAAATCCGAGGGGTAAAACCTACTAACGAGTAACGAATTTTAAGCGTTACTATTTTAGTGCGCACCTTTGGTACGCAACTTTCTAATCTGGCTGTGAGTGTACTAAGACGTACATAGGGTATGCTGTATAGGCGACTATACCTATATACTATATGTTATTGGGCTTGATTAAAAGATTTAATGAAAATAATTGAATGATAAATTAAAAAAATAATAATAAAATAATAATTAAAAAATAAAAATTACTATTTAAAAAAATAAATAAAAAAAGTGATAATAAATTATTATTAATTAAAAAATAATAATAAATAATAAAAAAGAAATGTTAATTAATTAAAAAATAATTAAATAATTAATTATTAACATTAATTATTACTTTAAAATTTTTAATTTTTTAAAATTAATTATTAATTAAAAAATAATAATAAATTATTATTAATTAATTATTATTTATTTATTTATTGGAATTTACTCCTTTAGAATCGATTTTCATATATAAATATAAATATATACGGACAATAAATATCGGACAAATCACACAGATTGGGCTAGCCCCAAAGTAAGTTCGAGACTTGTGTTATGGGATACTAACTCAACGATACTATATTTATAATAGATACATATATAGATAAACATCCAAGACCCAGACCAATCAGGAAAAGATCGTTTTCCATCATGACTTGGCCGGGGATCGAACCCGGGGCCTCCACGTCACAGGCAGGCGTGTTGACTGCTGCGCCACGGAGGACGTCCAATATATAAGGTGCCCGGTATGAGAAAAATCCGAGGGGTAAAACCTACTAACGAGTAACGAATTTTAAGGGTTACTATTTTAGTGCGCACCTTTGGTGCGCAACTTTCTAATTTAAAAAAGTGGCATAATTATCTTTTTACAACTATATTTTGTTAGTTATTAAGATAATGTTATATTTTAAAAAAAATAATTATAATAATTTAAAAAAAATGTTTATAAAAAAAATTTTATTATCAACTTTCCTAAAATTGGTTAAAATTTTCATAAATATGCATTTATAATTTATTTTAATATTTTATGATTTATATTATAAATCATTTTTGAAATAATAATAATAATATTTGTTTTTTTTTTTTAAATTTTTTTTAAATTTTATTTTTATTTTTTAATAACCTTTTTATTTATTTTTTTATTGTTTTTAATTTTGTTTTATTTTTTTTATTTCTTTTTTTTTTCTCGTACTTAAGGAGTAAACTCCGGTCGTGCGTCGGAGCTGACACACACACTTTTTTTTATTATTATTATTTTATTAATATAAATAATAATTATTAATTTTTAATTTATTAAACTCTTTTTGCGTTTAGTTAGATACTCGTACTTAAGGAGTAAACTCCAGTCGTGTGTCGGAGCTGACACACACACTTTTGCTTTTTTTTTCATTAAGTGTTTTAACGCACTACAATTTAGTAAAGTTCGGAGTTGATGATGGAGCCGGGAGACAGCCGAGGGATCTCCTTAACGATTCACATCAGCTGCCTCGTGTTTGTGCTTAATAAATTTATATCGATAAGAACTTTACACCTAAATGAGTTGTGATTGTCATTAAAGCTCTGATGACGAAGACAAAGGCCAGTTAAAGGAACTCCTCAAAGGTTTACAATAGATACCTTGTGTTTGGACTTAATTCATTTATATTGATGAAAAATTTACATCCATATAGGTTTAAATGAAGGTCTGCAATAGATCTGACGATGAAGACCATAGACAGGCGAGGGAATTCCTCAACAATTACAACACTGTACTTTAACATAGTACAAACACTACCTACTCGTCATGTTTATGAAAAAATCAATTAAAATCAAGAGACTGAATTTAAGTTGTGTTATTTCATTGCGTTATTTATAGAAATGCTCATACTTTCATTGTGGTCTTATAGGAATTAAAGCAAACGAAATACGTCGTTTGCTTGCAGGCCTTTTCCAAATATGCTGCCGTCAGCGTCCAGTCTGACCGGATATTGTATTAGTCAGATGTTTATTATTTTTCTGCAAAAGGAAGCTTTGTGTAAATAATATTATAGTATATGTATTTGTTTTTTTTTATACGATAGTTTTATTTTTTACAATTTTTTACAAAAAAAAAGTCAAATATTTTTTTTATGTAGGTTTCCTGTCTGCAGAAATTTATTTATTTATTTGACCCTGATTACGTTTTCCCTTAAAATAATAAATAATGATAAATTAGGAATGCCTTTACGCACCGTACCCCTAAGAAGGGCGTGTGTGGGACTCGCCCAGCCGAAGCCGGGAATACCCACTAAACCCACAGCGACACTCCGGCATCGCCATACTGGTGGGGGAGTGGGAAACTAGCGCAGCCTGAGCTACCTCTCCCCCGCCGGCGAAACCCGCCTAGTAGGGCGGGCCCTCAATTGCCCCTCCTAGGGAGGGGCCGTGGCTCCCGCGTGATGAGCGATGTAAGGCGGGCGTCGGCCTCACGCCCGCCGCTCACCTCAAGGAGGGAGAAAGCGGGCGAAATCCCGCCTTCTCCTCCCCCTACGCCGCCTGCGGAGCGCCGGAGCGAGGGGATCCTTCTCCCGCTCGCGCTCCGCGGCCTCCTTCTGCGACATCACGACCTCGCAGAAGGAGGCCATCGCCACCCAAGCCTCCTCGCTCCCCACCATCGCTCTAACGATGGCGGGCAGCGAGAGGTCCCCTCCAACCGCCGCGACAAGATCGCGGCGTGGCACGGCCCACGACGGGCACACCGCGAGGGTGTGTTCCGCCGTGTCCTCCGCCGCGCCACAACCATGGCACGACGGTGTCTCCTCTCGTCCTATCCGGTGCAGGTACCTGCCGAAGCAGCCGTGACCGGAGAGCACCTGCACCAGACGGAAGGAGAGGAATCCGTGACGCCTGTCGAGCCAGTCCTTCAGGACCGGCCCGACGGCATCGGGGGTACGGCGGCCGAACACCGCGGAGGCGAGGTACCGCGTCCAATGCTGGACGATGGCGTCCCTCGCCTCCCGGCGGACGGCTTCCCTCACTTCTGGGGCCGGACGCTCGCCCAGCGCCCTGCGCCCCGCCGTCCACTCGTACACTCTGGCGAGCACCCACGCCTCGAGCTCCCAAGGCGGGGTGCCCGCCAGAGCGCACGCCGCTGCGAAGCCCACCGTGCGGTAGGCCCGCGATGCCCGCTGGGCGATGGTGCTTTCGGGCGTCCGAAGGGCGGTGAGGTTCTCCCTCCTATTGATGGAGTCCGCCCAAATAGGGGCCCCATAAAGGGCCATACTCCGCAGTATGCCGGCGTGTAGACGCCGGCACCGCATGCTGGCCCCCCCCAGGTTTGGCATCAGCCACGAGAGGGCTCCCGCAGCCTTCAACAGGCGCGTCGACAGCCCGCTGAAATGCGGGCCGAAGCGCCACCTGCTGTCCAACGTGAGGCCCAGATACTTCATCTGGGCCTCGACCCTGATCCTGACGCCCTCCACAAAAATGTGGGCGTCAGGTGGGGGGCGCTGCCGGGGGCCGTGAAAGAACATGGCCTCCGTTTTGTGCAACGCCACCCTCAAACCAAGGTGGTCCCGGAAGGTGGTGTATTGTGACTTGCGTTCATGCATTTATGTAAGCATGCAAGAGAACTCATACTAATCTATATTATAAGTCAAACCCGCATTTCACGCCTTTTAGTGTGATCGGTAGCAGGGTAAACAATTTTCACCTAGATCTGTACATAGATCGTTATGAACCGTGAAACATAGGTAGCTTATGTCCTGAAAAATTGAGCCACCCGTGCCTCGAAGGAGGGTTCCCCGCAGGAGCCAGTCATAACCGACGTTCCACAGAAGAGGCCCTAAAACAGACCCCTGTGGAACGCCGGCTTCAACAGCGTATCGCTGGAGCTGGCCAGCCCCGTCTACAAGGAGGACAGCACGGTCCTCCAAGTAGCTGGCCAGGAGGCCCCGTAAATACAGGGGCACTCCGTGGTACCGGAGCGCTTCCAAGATGGTGGAGTGGGGGATGGAATTGAAGGCGTTGGCAATGTCGAATGACACAGCCAACACTCCATCCCCCACTCGCACCGCCTCTGTCACCTGGCCCTTTAGACGGGCCATAGCGTCCACTGTCGAACGACCAGCTCGAAATCCGAACTGGGCGTCCGACAGGTCCGGTTGCACGCTCCGCAGATGCCGCTTGAGACGGCCGGCGATAATCCCCTCGAACATTTTACCGACCTCATCGAGCAAAACGATGGGCCGATAAGCCGAGGGGGAGTCCGCCTTTGACCATCTTTTTTTTTTTTTTTCCGGGTGAAAAATCCTCATGGATGTCCGCCGCCCTGGGGCGGGCGACGGGGTCTGTCAGACTCTTACTGACTGAAAACCACCCGGTTGTTCCTTCTCACACCTACACCGGGGGCTGCGAGAACTAATACTGCTTCCGCAACCCCCGATTGGTGCTGGCCCACCACCGTAGGCCTCCTCGGGTCAAGGGGGGGAGTGAGGTGTAGGACTCCCTCCGTGACGTCTAAGAGTAGCGCGCGTGGAACACTTCGCGCCGCCACCTCGGGTCCTGATGTTTGAGGGGCGACAGATGTCCCCGAGTCCATCGCCCCTGAACCCATTTAGGGGGCTGGAAGAGGGCGTTATCCACCCTCCGACGACGCCCGGTACGCCTGCTGCGGGTCGGGTGAAAGGACAAGATCTCCCTCTCCCTTTCCGCAGCCTCCTTCCGCGAGACAACTGTTTCGCAGAAGGAAACCACCGCATCCCAGGACTCTTCGCTGCCGACCATCGACTTGATTACGGCCGGCAGCGACAAGTCACTGCCTATTTCAGAGATGAGGACACGGCGCAGCTCCTCCCAACTGGCACACTCTGCCAGCGTATGCTGCACCGTATCCTCCCGGCAGTCGACGCAGTGGTGACACCGGGCGTCCGGCTCCCTGTTTATGCGACACAGGTACTTTCCGAAGCAACCATGCCCCGAGAGCACCTGTGTCACCCGAAACGTCAGGGAGCCATGCCTTCTCCCGAGCCAGTCCGCCAGTACCGGCCGGATGGCCTTGATGGTGGTGAGGCCGGCGGTAGGGCGTGAAAGCCTGTCCCGCCATTCCGCCACCAAGACCTCGTTGAGCTGCGACCGACGCTGCTCAAGCTGACGCTGCATCGGCCGTTCGCCCCGTTCTCGCGCCTGCTCACGCCACCGGTACAGAGACGCGAGGACCCTCGCCTCCAGGTCCCAGGGCGGGGTTCCAGCCAGTAGGCAGGCCGCCTCATAGGAGATCGTGCGATACCCATGTATGACTCTGACGGCCATCACTCTCTGCGGTATTCGCAGTACAGCGATGCTGCCGGCCGTCAGGTCAAAAGCCCACACCGGGGCCCCATACAGGGCCATCGATCGCACGATTCCCATGTAGAGCCGCCTGCAAGCGGCGCTCGGTCCCCCCAGGTTGGGAAGCAATGTTGAAAGCGCCCTAGCCGCCCCCAACAACTTGGGCGCCAGCCGCCGGAAGTGGGGGCCGAAGTCCCACCGGCTGTCGAGCACCAATCCTAGGTACTTCATAGTGGACTCGACAGCGATCCGAATCCCCCCGATCACGATATGTGAGCTGAGTGGCGGCGCCCGCCGGGGACCATGAAACACCATGGCCTCCGACTTGTTGAGGGCTACCTCCAGGCCTAGGCGACGTATACGGCCCACCACCTGTGATGCCGCAGCCGTCGCCAGCAACGTTGCTTCCCTATGCGAGCTCCCCCGGGCGGTGACCAGCGTGTCGTCCGCATAACACGTCAGGTCTACCCCCGGTCTGAGCTCGTCTCTCAGCACCCAGTCGTAACCGATGTTCCACAGGAGCGGGCCTAGGACCGAACCCTGTGGAACACCGCACGACATGCGGCGCTGGTGTCCGCCATCACGTCCCATGTAAGTGACACATCTCTCGGACAGATAAGCCCCAACTATTCGACGGAGGTAGGGAGGCACTTGATGGTACCGCAGTGCCTCCCGAATACAACTCCAGGGTAGGGTGTTAAAAGCGTTGGAGATGTCCAAAGACACCGCCAACATCACCCCGCCCCGGGACACCGCTTCCTCCGCCAGGGCTCTCACGCGCGACAATGCATGTATGGTGGAGCGCCCATGCCGAAACCCAAACTGACTGTCGTCCAAGTCCGGCCCCTCTCTGCACAAGTGGCCGACGAGGCGGGCGGCAATAATTCGCTCAAACAACTTACCCACCTCGTCTAGTAGCACTATGGGCCGGTACGCGGACGACGAGTCCGCAGGGCGCCCGGCCTTCCTGAGCAGGACCAGACGACCAGATTTCCACAAAGTGGGAAACTGGCCCCGCTCAAGGCACGCTGTATAGAGCCCTCTAAGTTGGGGCTCGAGTTCCTGCAGAGCGAGGGCTAACACGCAGCCGTGGATCCCGTCGGGCCCCGGAGCCACATTCTTGGCCCGGAGCCGCATCACGGCCGCCCTCATCTCTGCCTGTGTCACCTCTGGGACGCTGATGGCGTTCTCCTCTGTAGACTCTGTGGCTGTGGGCAGAGCCATCGACGGTGGCGTATGCTCCGCTCTTGCCGGGAAGAGTGCTGCGACCACCTCCTCCAGCAGCTCGGGTTGAAGACTCTCCGTAAGTGGGGGCGCCGTGGCTCGAAGTTTCCCTCGGACCGCGCGATATGGACGCCCCCACGGATCCCTGTTTAGAGTCTCCAACATCTCCTCCCTGGCTCGCGTCTTCGCTTCGTAGATGGCCAGCCACAGAGCCTTCTTTGCCGCGCGGTACACCTCATACAGCGCGGCTTCTTCGTCAAGGACCCGACGACGTCTCCTCCGGTATCGGGTGTACCGGCGTCGAACCGCCACGCACTCAACACGTAGCTGCGCGATCTCGGCGGTCCACCAGTACACCTGGCGCCTTGCCGAGTGCACGTGGATCCGGGGCATGGACGCATCGCATATTTGCGTCATTGCCCCGCGAAACCACAGGGCCTCCTGTTCGACGTCGACGGGTCCGTAGGATGCCGACTTCCGGATCCAGGCCTGGACAATAGCGGCCTCTTCGAGAAGCTCCCTATCGATGAGCTTACGCGCCCAGCGCGGACCGTCTGCTCGCGGGGCTGATGATCCGCGGCCACCAGCGGTCTGGGCGGAGACGTCGAAACGGATGTATCGATGATCCGACAATGTCTCCACCTCCGCGGCGACATGCCAGTCGCGGACACGGCCTGCGAGAGCGGGGCTAGCAAACGAGACGTCCACTATAGACCCGCCCCGCTGTCGCACACACGTGAGAACCGAGCCCCGATTTAGGACGGTCAAGCCAGTCGTGACCAACCACTCCTCAAGTACCTCGCCTCTATTGTCGGTCACAGGGGACCCCCACGCCGCAGACTTGGCGTTGAGATCCCCCAGTAGCAGCACCGGGCGAGGGTGGAGTTGGGCCACTACGGCACCCAACTCGATAAGGAACGTCTCGAAGTCAGCGAGACTCTTGTTGGGCGAGAAATACGCCCCAACCGTACCAATACCGTCCGCGAGGGCGGCCACCCAGCCGTGACCTCGGGACGGGTTGACAAGAGCCCCGCCAATGATGGCCACCAAACCGTCCAGATCTCCCACCCAGTTATCCCTGGGCGGGATAAAATACGGTTCAGCGACCACAGCCACGTGAATCGACCACTCTGCCATGCTCTGAAGTAAAAGATCCTGAGCTCTGGCACAGTGGTTGATATTGCCCTGGAGGAAATGGTAGAGCGCCGTTATGCGCAATCCATTCCCTCCACACCATTCTTAGGCCGGGAGTCGGCCGAAGGGTTGCCAGGCTGTGGGGGGTGTAAAGAGCCCCCGGCAGCCTTGACAACCCCTCTCTTCGATTTTCGGGTGGGCGCGCCACAGGCCTTTCCGCCCATTCTGTGCCCAGCAGGCCTCCCTGCATCTGACCATCTGACTTAGCTAACTTTCAATCTACAAAACTAACTTCCAACCTACAAAACTAACTTCCAACCCTGAAGTTACAGTCATAACATATTTAGTTGTAAAGGTCTAATCAATAGAAATTAAGTAAGCCGAAACACATGACAGTTGCTTCCGATGTGGATTCCCATGATTCTCTGTCATCTCCATCATCAGGTCAGGCCCAAATCTTCACGGTTTTATAGTATCATCCGATATAAATACGAGTATCAAGTTTTCACCCGAAGCGTGCCTACAATTTTCGATAATTGGCCTAAATTTCTTAGAATTTCCATTATCGACACTGACGTGGTAACAATGAGATTACATAGGCAGCATACTCTTTCATATAAAAAAAGAATGGTCAAAATCGGTTCATTAACGATAAAGTTATCAGCCAGCACACATAAATCGAATTGAGAACCACACTTTTGGGAAGTCGGTTAAAAAATAAAATATGCAAAATTTTTATTATGAAATATCGTCAACATTTGTTTCAGTCTATAATAACCAAAAGTATTTGGGCGCACCAATAAACAAAAATAAAAGTGCCATGTCTGTTACTTCTGTGGTCTATGAATTTAACTTGTATTTGTAAGTACTTCGTCCGCCAGACGGCGCTAGTAATATTTTGCGAAGTATTGTAGAGGTGGGGCGCGGTGAAGAGGGAGCAAATGCTCGAGGTCATTTGGTGAGGGTACGACCTTAAGAGCCTATTCACTGCAACCTTGAAGACACTCAAATTGTAGTGTGACGGAAACACCGCCGCCGGCAAATTGTTCCAGTCCCTCGATGTACGCGGTATAAAAGAAGAAGCGAAACGCTTCGTCCGGATCGTAGTGGTGTTAACAATGTAAGGGTGGAAAGTCGCCGTGCGGCGGGTCGTCTGTTGATGGAACGGAGATGGGGGAATTTAATCATGCAATTCCCTTGCACACTCACCAAAATGCATCCTATAGAAGACCGAAAGGCTGGCTACTCTACGCCTGTGCTCCAGCCTTTGGAGACCGTTTCGAGTTAAATCTGGGTGGCCAATCAGCTTCTTCGCACGCCTCTCCACTGAATCTAAAGTAGCCAGGTGACATTTCGCAGCACCGGCCCAAATACAGCATTAGAAAGAGGTCCGAAAGAGAGGCCATGGTTAAGCGAACGAGTGTTGCACTGCAGGCAGTCTCCGAATGGGGCAATGCCAATCTTGTAGCATTCAATGCCGCCAAAACACAGGCGTGTCTTTTCACCGCCAAAAGGAGCCCGTTCACCTTGGCCCCTACTTTTCGGAATGTGTCCTTGGAGTGTTCCGACCGCCTTCAGCTTTTGGGAGTTGAGATTTCCTCGAACCTTAACTTTGGGCGGTTCATTGAGTCCAAGGCCAAGGTGGCTGCCAGGAAACTTGGCGTTATCGCAAAGGTCCGGCAGTACTTCACACCTGGGCAGCTTCTAATGTTATACAAAGCACAGGTCCGTTCGTGTGTGGAGTACTGCAGCAACATTTGGGCTGGTGCTGCCAAGTGTCACCTGGCCACTTTGGATTCAGTGGAGAGACGTGCAAAGAGGCTGATTGGTGACCCTGATCTAACTCGAGTCGGTCTCCAAAGCCTAGAACACAGGCGTAGAGTAGCCAGCCTTTCGGTGTTCTATGGGATGCATTTCGGGGAGTGTGCGATGGAATTGCATGATTTAATTCCCCATCTCCGTTCCACCAGCGGACGACCCGTCGTACGGCTGGTTTCCACCCTTACGTTGTTAACACCACTACGATCCGGACGAAGCGTTTCGCCTCCTCCTTTATACCGCGTACATCGAGGGACTGGAACAATTTGCCCGCGGCGGTGTTTCCGTTGGACTACAATTTGAGTGTCTTCAAGGCTAGAGTGAATAGGCTCTTAATAAACTAGTGCGCTTTACCATCAACGACTGCGTCACTGCTTACCATCAGGCAGGATTGCGGTCAAGCGCTGGTTTATAATTTATATACTATATTTTGCCGTTGTTATCGAACACTTGTATAATACAACCACATCGCAACCACATCGCGACGGCAACGCCACCACCGCCGACACCACGGCCACATCGTCACGACATGACGTCATCAACAGCGCACGCCTATTGTCGTATTTTAATTAGACGAAGTCAAGTGCCGTTAACTGTGTTGTCAGTTATTGATGAAATAAAAATAGTGTTGAGACAAAGTGAATGAAAGACAACGCAACCACATTGTTGACGCTTTCTGGAAGGGTCACTGCATTCTCCTATCAACCCCCGGGTCTCAAGACAGGGGAAACAAACATGCAAAGCACTAACCTGGATCCAACAGGACAGGAAAGAGGATCACCAACGACGGGGCAGACGCCGGCCGGTCAGTTATCTTCTTTATGTGGACTTGATGCTGCTTGCTCACTGCCTACACTCGTCAAGCACAGACACACCACCAATATGGAAACTGAGGGTTTATTAGGCCAGTGAATCCCTTAGAAAATCAGATATTCGGAATTATTTAGAATACACGCGGCGTCGTATGCGCTGAGGTCGCCATACTTCTTTTGTATAGTTCTTTTTCTTGGCACTCGAGAGGAAAAGGCCACCAGCACGAGTTAAGAGAAGCCCGCGCTTATTTTTATCGTCGTTGACGCAACAAGGATGGAAAATGGAAATGCATGGATAAATTATTAGGATAGTTAATGCTCACACATTTCCCCCCACCTGAAATCCACAAGGGTTTCAAGAAGAATGCGAAAAATTAAGAGTGAAATCAGCAATAGCTGGACTATGAGCTACTGCCGAAAAAATGCATAAAATTCTAGTTAATAAGGGTAAATAATTGGTGGCTTATTTTAAATAACCTAAAGACAGTGTGTACTTATACTCTAGTTAGGTATATAAAAGGAAAATAAACTAATTATTTGGTAAGGGACAAACCTTTACCACCGGCCTACGAAACGTCTTTCCGTTAGCAGTTTGGAGAGTAAATAAATATATAATATTTTTAAAATAAGATTCTTTTTTTTTATCCAGTGTATTTATTTAAAAAAAAATAGAAGTCTCATTGTAGACTTTTTTTAGTGTAGTATCTATAATCTATATATTTGCTATAAGATTCTATGTCTTCGCTAAATAACAAACAAGTATTATAAAGGAAGCCTAAAGGAGTGTTACAACGCAGCGTTTCTCCGCTCGTGTGTAAATCCCTTAAAAATCGAGTCTGCCTATTATTTTTTTAATAAATGTTGTTATTTTTAATAAAAAAGAGAAACAATGAAGTGTGTAATGCATTACATATTATGAATTATTAAAAATAAATGCATGTTTGTAGTTGGGTTTTGACTAGTTTCGTTATGATTATGACTAAATACAGTAATGCATATTTTTTAGTTTACATAAAGATTTTTACGGAAATATCTACCTAAAATCTACATAGTGTAGGTTATGGTTTTAAGCCCCAGCAGAAGGCGTGTTAACAAGGTCAATAACAAGTACAGACGACAGCACATTAAGCTACTACAATCTGTCAGATTTCTTTATTAGATTTCAACTTTATTGCTAAGGCATTAAGGCTCAAGACTGATTGGGAATATTTGAGAGCTTAGGACAGGGGTGGCCAACTTGAGTAGACTTAAGGTGTACTGTTTACCAAAGAAACCTGGTGCGATCTACCAAACACACGTACTACTTGAAATCATAAATCAACAGCGTAGTTTTAAGATCGACTGGACTAGCAGTCGCGATCGACTGGACTAGCAGTCGCGATCGACTGGACTAGCAGTCGCGATCGACTGGACTAGCAGTCGCGATCGACTGGACTAGCAGTCGCGATCGACTGGACTAGCAGTCGCGATCGACTGCACTAGCAGTCGCGATCGACTGGACTAGCAGTCGCGATCGACTGGACTAGCAGTCGCGATCGACTGGACTAGCAGTCGCGATCGACTGGACTAGCAGTCGCGATCGACTGGACTAACAGTCGCGACCGACTGGACTAGCAGTCGCGATCGACTGGACTAGCAGTCGCGATCGACTGGACTAGCAGTCGCGATCGACTGGACTAGCAGTCGCGATCGACTGGACTAGCAGTCGCGATCGACTGGACTAGCAGTCGCGATCGACTGGACTTGATACTCCGCGGCTACAACAGTCGGCGGGGTTATCATTTGTTGATACATAGTACCAGCGATCTCGACTAATTAAATCAGTTGTCTGAACCGCACGATTGGCTACATACATTTTTAGTAAATGAGGGTCAGTGTTAAGCCAAGACAAGGTAGTGCTGCTGTCGGAATAAGCTCGAATGGAATCGATGGAAATTTTATCTTTAAGTAAATTATACATGTGTGATAGAACCTTTGCTAGAAGCACAGCTGCGCTTAGCTCAAGTCGATTCACCGTTGTTGGTTTTAAGGGGGCAACTCTAGATTTCCCTATTAACAAACTGGTCGATGTTACATTACCGGGTTCATTATGAGCCTTTGATAGTAACGATATAATATCGTTTTTTAATGCAATAGTTTCTTCGAGAGAAGATCCGCCAGAGGTGATATCGTCCATAAATGTCTCCTCTCGGATAACCTGTGTTGCACGACTAGAATACTCAGCACCGTGGTCTTCAGCAAGTTGATGAAGTGTTCGAATGGCTAAGTAAGGAGAACTACTAACTCCGTACGTAACGGTATTGAGTTCGTATTCCTTTAAAACATCAGTTGGGTCATTACGCCAAAGAACGTGTTGATAACATCTTTCTTGCGGTCTTATCAATATTTGTCTATACATGCGACGAATATCCGCAGTAAAAACAACTTTGTGAATTCAGAATTTTGTGATTAGATCAACGATGTCTACTTGAAGTTTTGGACCCACATGAACAATATTATTTAGTGACAGGTCACTCGAAGTCCGACTACTAGCATCGAAGACCACTCGTAACCGTGTCGTGGTACTCTCAGGTCGGATTACACAATGGTGGGGGATTATATAACAGTCAGTAGACGAGGACTGCACTGGCTGCATATGTCCGAGATCCTCGTACTGTTGCATAAATTCTTTGTATTCAGTTTTTAACTCATTTTGACTAGCAAGTCTTTTTTCCAAATTTAGAAAACGATTAAACGCTTGTTTGTTTATATGATTCTCCTAAGGCTGGAGCATCATCTTTAAGCGTAATTGGTACAACATAACGCCCATCGGAGGTGCGATACGTGCCTTCTTTATATTTTTGTTCGCATATTTCATCCTCGGGACCGGAAATTTTACATTTCGGCGGCTCCTCGGACTCCCAAAACCGTTGAACGATCTCGTCGAGCGCACTAGAAGACGCGACGAGGAGCGTAACGGGTGTAGCCGGAGTTTTAGCTACCACGTTTTGAAGAAACTGACCACTTATCACCCAGCCGAATACACTAGAGAGTGCGCATGGAAAGCCCGGGCCTGGACTGAAACGTGAGCCAGTATATATCTGGTCAAACAGTCTACTCCTAACAACAGATCGATCGGACCGGATTTATCAAAGTCCTGGTCGGCGAGATCCAGATGTGTAAACTTATCCTTGACGATTGTCGGCAACGACACCGAAGGAACCAGGGATGTGATTTTAGGTAGAACCACTAATTGAATATTACATAAATGAATTGATTTAATTGTAAATTTCTTTTCCATATAAAGTTTTTTAATTATTTATAAACGATGACAAACATCTTGATTAAATTATGTTATTACATGCGTGTTGTAAATATAATTACCTACAGCATACTTTATTTTGAGATTCTCACTAAAAATACAGAATACATTTTAATTCATCTGATTTTGGTAAAAACAAAAATAAATAGTGAGAAAGGTTTGCCTGAAACCCTGGCATTGAAGTCTGGTCAGCACATTCATGTGATATCATTTTTTGTATGTATGCTGTAATTATTATTAACCAAATGTGTACATCAGTTATCTAAAATACTTTAGTCAACGTGGTCGCTGCATAAAATATTTGTATGAAAAAACAATATATCTAAAGAAGTATTTCGCATTAAGTGTTCAATTATGACGTAATTTATAATATCATCATTCTAATTTACTTTTTCAACAGTTGCTATTAGTACACAATAAAATTACAGAACTACTTAACAATATAAGAGGTTTCTCTCCGATAAAATATATATTACTATATATAACTACTTATTGCTAATATAACACAATTCACTGAAGAGAATTCTGAGCCATGTTACTATGTGCTGGCAAGGAAAGAAATTGACACTAAGATCAATTGTAATTTTGTAGACTAATCACGTCGATGATGATGATCGCATCTTTAAATCAGTCTTATGCATTTATTTAGAAACAAAAATTGTAAAAGAGCTTAAAACATACAAACACTGTTAAAAAATAAGTAGAACTTTATAGAGGTCAACTCCTAATATCATGACTAGATTTAAGTCATCATTATAAGTACAAACAAATCGCAATTAAGTAATGTTGGACAAAATATTGAATCTTAGTGTCTCTTTTATAGCAACGACAATTTTAGTAATCCAACAGAGAGCGAATGCATAAAAGCCGTCGGATCGAAGCCAGATAGCGGCATTATTTAATATATAATTCTATTTATTTAAAACGTGCTAAAATAGCCGCTAGTTTGACCTTAATGTTTTATGTATGATCCTTTTTGAACGGCTGTTTGACGACTATAAATGTGAATCTAAAACTTTTAGTTGCTCACACTTAGGTACGTTTTAAAGTTTCTTTACTATTTTGGCTAAATCGTAAAGTATCTGCATACTTGTATACTCATATTCCCGCCTTTTAATAGCGGTTATTAATTCCACTTCGCTGATAGTTCACGTGGTATACGAGATCCGCACGCTCAAAAAGATAAAAGTTATAAAAGTAGGTAAAACGGAAAAAACGTAAGCCGGTAGGTAGGCAGCAATGCACGCGCGAACGTATTGAATGAAATACAAGCACACACGTCTCAAAGTTATTTGTTAGAATATAAGTTTTGACTTTGAGGTAGTTCAAAGCTAATCCGTCTCCCGCCGGAGACAAGTACTACGATTGTAGGTACCTCGGTACTAAATTCGAGAAACTTCGAACTCACGTTTTTTTAAAAGTAGTTTATGCAATTTGTTATTTAATACAAATAAATGCAGCTTATTACAAGGGAATTAACGAGGTATGAATGTACGATTGAATAGTCAATCGGTCTCAAATAAGAAACAATAACTAGGTATCATGGAATGACCTAGGTTTTATTTAGACACTTAGAACTTGAAAGGCAAATTGAAATTGCCTTAAGTAGGTAAGTATACAAATAGATTATAATTGGGATTACGTATTTAACGTAATAACGAGAATGGAAAGATTTAATTTCCGATAGTAGGTATTTTTGAAATAATTACGCGAGGAAGATTCCTCACAGGAGGCACCATAATTAATGTTGACGCTTTCTGGAAGGGTCACTGCATTCTCCTATCAACCCCCGGGTCTCAAGACAGGGGAAACAAACATGCAAAGCACTAACCTGGATCCAACAGGACAGGAAAGAGGATCACCAACGACGGGGCAGACGCCGGCCGGTCAGTTATCTTCTTTATGTGGACTTGATGCTGCTTGCTCACTGCCTACACTCGTCAAGCACAGACACACCACCAATATGGAAACTGAGGGTTTATTAGGCCAGTGAATCCCTTAGAAAATCAGATATTCGGAATTATTTAGAATACACGCGGCGTCGTATGCGCTGAGGTCGCCATACTTCTTTTGTTCTAGTTCTTTTTCTTGGCACTCTTGAGAGAGGCGCCACCAGCACGAGTTAAGAGAAGCCCGCGCTTATTTTTATCGTCGTTGACGCAACAAGGATGGAAAATGGAAATGCATGGATAAATTATTAGGATAGTTAATGCTCACACACACATCGACATTTTGTCGGTACCACAACGTAACTGCAAAAAAGCCGCTGCGACATTATTCACACTTAAACACAGCTTGACCACATTTTGTCGCTGCGACGTAGTGTAGTTGTGGTACGTGTGAATTGACCCTTAAGTTTTATTAAATAAATAAATAAAATTAGTATATTCCATACAATTTTGGCTTACATTGGATGTCAAAGAGTTTCTATTTAGGCACAAAAATGCAAAAGGTGAAGGCTTCGCTCTTCCTTTACATTATAAATTATACGTGAGCAACAAAAAGATGAAATTGAAAGAAATCAAGTCAAAATGCGATCAATAATATGAGTTGCATGAGTTTGTGTGTGTAGGTATCTGTTTGTGTGTGTAACTGTCACACAACATCCTATACATAGACACTTCTACAGCAACACCTGAATAAAGAAGATATATTGAGGAAAGAATGTTAAGTCATGCTTACGCTCAATCCTTCTCTGTATGAGAGGAGACCTGTGCCCAGCAGTGGGACGATAAAAAGGTTGATAATGATAATGCTGATTGAGGAAAGTTTTGAATAAGAATGACGATGGCTATAAGAGTAAAATAAGACCAAAGAAACCACAGATGAACTGTATGAATAATAATATACAGTATGTTAACTAACAGAGGGCGTTCCCGTTAACCCGAAATAGTATAGCATACATATGTACATGCTAAAAAAAATATTTCCATTCAAAAACAAAATGTTTTAATTTTTTTTCAATATGAAAATATTCAATAAAAATTTTAAATTGACATGTAAAAGAAACACACTGTACACGCGAACATGAAAGACGGCAACGTCGCAATTTATTTATGAATGACGAGCCGCGTATGCGGCGGCCATCTAAGATCTAATTGATTGATGTGTGTTGGTTGATGTGTGTTGGGCAATGCAACGTTAGGTAGATACTATTCCGCGCTACTATTTTGATTTAAAACAGGAGGTTTCAAATTTATTTTCAATTACAATTTCTTTTTATTCGGATTATTTTATGCTTATTTTTCTATGCTGATATTTTTATTTTAATCTATTAATGATATATATTAACGAGTTTAAGGGAACGCCCTCTGTTATTTAACATACTGTATATTTTTTTAAATATAAACTAGTGCTTGACCGCAATCCCGCCTGGTGGTAAGCAGTGATGCAATCTTTGATCGTAAAGCGCGCTAGTTAACAGCATTTTCAGTCAAAAAAATAAGTGAATAGGAAGGAAGACGGCAGATTAGCGAGGTGATACAATGCCAAACCAAACAATACCACCAACAATGCCGCACCAGAGAGAGATTGATCTGGAGACCATCCACGACCTAACTCCTGACACAACAACACTTGGCGCATAGTACCCAGTACACATCGCAACATAACTGTTCAGACCAGTCCTCCATACGGCTTCACCAGACCCGGCCGGAACAGGACGAATCGCTTGGCGGCAAGACTTTGTTTGGTGAGTGGTAACTTCTGCCGGCAGCCGATGGTATGGCCTACCACCGAGAAAAAAAATTGAGATTAGAAAGAGGGTGACTGTTAAGATGGCGAATAATAATGTATGAAATGAAAGACATGTGTTACGCTGAGCCTGAATGATGGCAGAGTTAATAAGATCAAAAGAATGATGATGAAGGGTTGAAAGCACAAGAATTGCTTAGGCTACTACCTAAGCAATTGTAAAACCTTAATTGTGTTTTTTGACAAACCCGCCATTTTTTGGTGTTGATGGGAAATCGTTAAATGACCTCTCCCGCTCTGGGCGGAGCGGAAGAGGTTCACTTGCCTGTGCGCCAGGGCTACGGTTTCTCTTTTGACCAACCCGCAAACCTGATCCAGGCATCGGTCTTCGTGGACCCCGTCACGATGTGCTGATATCGCTTTGAGACGCGCGTGAAACACAGCCCATAAACATATTTTCAAGAGATACAAGCGTTTATAGAATGAAGTACAATAACTACATGACGCATTATGACCATGAACAAAGTATTCTTCTAATGCATACTTCAAGTAAATATTTTTCGTAGAGCCAAAAATATAACCATTTTTATTTATTTTGTTCGGTCATCGATACCCGTTACCTCTAAGAAGGTTAGCTAGCTTATTTTAATTTATCCTGTAGAATTTAAAGGTCAAAACCTAACCAATTTCTCTGAAGAAACTCAACATTTGGGCACACTCCGGGCTAGACTATATAATTGATAAACAATCCCAATATAGTACCAGCTTTTTTTTTTATAAATTATGAACTAGCGCTTGACTGCAATCCCGCCTGATGGTAAGCAGCAATGTTGATGGTAAAGCGCGCTTGTTTATAAAGAGCGTATTCACTCTAGCCTTAAAGACACTCAAATTGTAGTGTGACGGAAACACCGCCGCTGGAAAATTGTTTTAGTCCCTCGATGTACGAGGTATAAAAGAGGAAGCGAAGCGCTTCGTCCGGATCGTAGTGGTGTTAACAACGTAAGGGTGGAAAGTTACCGTACGACGGGTCGTCCGATGGGGGGCACACTAACCAGAATGCATCCTATAGAAGACCGAAAGGCTGGCTACTCTACGTCTATGCTTCAGGCTTTTCCAGCTTACTTTATTTCTTCTCAAGAAAAACGACTCTGAAAGTGGCCAATCAGTAACACTTTAAGGCGCTGTGTTCAGTAAAAATAGGCTTCTTAAAACAATTTTTTAGCCAAATGTATACATTTCAAAGCAGCCAAAAATTTATATGTTAATCTTGATTATATGTAGCAGGAAACCATTGTTTTCAAAACACGTTTTGAATTAATTTTCTCGATAGAAAAAATCCTAAAGTAACCCCTAAAATTGAATTTATAACAGTTGTAACTGTATTATTAATCATCAAATCTTGATAAAATTGAGAAGAGCGATGTAAAATATAATAGTAAATGGAACCATTGTTTTTGTTTATCGATTTAACTAAGATATTCTAAAATAAATAATGTATTTAATGATAAATAACGTGAACGGAACGTCGCTCCATCGCGGCGTCCATTGCCTTCTCTTTCACTTCTATGCTTAGCGACAGTGACCGCTGAGGCGTGGTGCTTGTCGGACCTATGTCACTTTTTGCTTTACCCCGCACAGAAAATAATTATATTTACGTGTCTGTTTGTTGATGAATAATCATATTTCGTTTTTGCCCGGGTTCAAACCCCAGGTTTACATTATATGCTTTTGTAGATTTTAATTGAAATAAATGCTTTTTAATTTACTGTTGTATTTTTGCCGATATTTTATTTGATTTTTTTCTGTAATTATTCTTTTTACTTTTTCGCGGCACATTTTTCTTCACCTGTATGTGTTCGGGTTCAAACCCCAGCCTTACGTTGTATGCTTTTTGTTGGATTTCTTATTTGCAATTGTTTTTTTTTTTAATTATTATTAATTTATCCGATTTTCTGTATTTTTGTAGTAATTGTTCCATCTTTTTAAATATATTCTTTTTGTAACAATTATAATGCAAACTAATATTTAAAATCAATTCGTTATAATTTTCTTTCTACAAATTTCTAGAAATTAATAATAAATAATAATAATAAGCCTTTATTTAACCATGAATTTCTTAGTTCATAATATAATTTAAAAAAAAGAAAAACAATAAAAATAACAGTTAATTTGATAATAGTTCAAAACAGTAAATTTAGATTTCATTTTGTTGCATTATTCATGGCCCCTTTCAGTATAGGCCTCCTCCAAGTGCCTCCATCTATTTCACTCGTACAAACCTGATTTCGATAAGAGTTGCAGTTTTGAAGAAGAAATCTTTTATTTTTTTAAATATCCGAAAATGCATTTTTTTTTTTAACAGTTACTCTAAACAGCTGTTTATAAATAGTAATTTCTAGAAATGATATATTTCTAACAGTTTCATGAAAAAAGGACATAACACAAAAAAATTAAGCAGAACGGACAAAGCGCATTATAAAAATAAAAAAGAAAACAAAAAAAAAAATAATAAAAAATGAAAATATATATAAAGTACACATTTTCGAAAATCGCAAGATAAAGTCGGATTCGATCCTGGTGCTCGTCTAATGCGAACCGGGACTGTGACGCACAGAGCCAACCGTACCTCGGGGTTGGGTTGTGAAATTGCCCTTCTAAATGTAGATGGAATAGAAAAGAAAAACAACAAAAATAACAGTTAATTTGATAATAGTTCAAAACAGTAAATTTAGATTTCATTTTGTTGCATTATTCATGGCCCCTTTCAGTATAGGCCTCCTCCAAGTGCCTCCATCTATTTCAATCTTTTTGTGTTGTGTTATTCTAAGCACTCGTACAAACCCGACTTCGATAAGAGTTGCAGTTTTGAAGAAAAAATCTTTTATTTTTTAAATATCCGAAAATGCATTTTTTTTAACAGTTACTCTAAACAGCTGTTTATAAATAGTAATTTCTAGAAATGATATATTTCTAACAGTTTCATGAAAAAAGGACATAACACAAAAAATTTAAGCAGAACGGACAAAGCGCATTATAAAAATAAAAAGAAAACAAAAGTAATAATAAAAAATGAAAATATGTATAAAATATACATTTTCGAAAATCGCAAGGTAAAGTGAACGGATGTGGGATTCGAACCTGGTGCTCGTCTAATGCGAACCGGGACTGTGACGAACAGAGCCAACCGTACCTCGCGGTTGGGTTGTGAAATTACGGTTCTAAATGTAGATGGAATAGAGAATGGTTGGTATAGATTTAATAGAACGTGCGTATTTCGCGATGCACGACGCCTCACCTCACGCATCGATGTACTCGCGCGGAGCGCCCCGCGCCCCGCAGTGGGCGGGGCTAGTCGTGTCCCACTTCGTCTGCTTCACCCCCTCAAATACCTAAAAGTTTGCTATTCACAGCGTCTTAACTAGAAACATTTAAAATCATGGAAAGTGGCAACAACGAAAGAAGGTTTAAATCCAGCAGTGAAAAGGTGATTTCGGGCTAAAATTATGAACCAGAGCCAGTTTTAAATGTTTAGTTACAACATAAAAATTTTGCTAATAGACGTCTTATAACAGCTGCAGGCGTATCTAATTAATAATGACACAATGGATTATAAGTTGCTGACTTGTAACATACTTTACCAATAACAGATATCGTTAGTACATCATCAGAACCTTTTCTGTCGGATTTCTAACAACGAGAATAAATGGCGAAGGACGGGCGTTTTGGGGGGACTGTCTTATGTAATATTGACGTTCAAAAAAGTGCTGATTTTTAGCCTAATTTGAATAAATGTCTTTTAATTTTGATTTTGAATCCAAGGAAGTTTTACTCGTTGGATTTACGATTAGTTGTTTTTTTTGGCAGCATCTGCACCCTAATTGCTTAATATACCAGTATCATCATCATCATCCCAGCGTTAATCCCAGTCGCATCCGCAGCTTTTCAGCTTTGGAGTCTGGGGTCCGTTTTACCAGTCTAACTGCTGCTTCGACATTTTCCGTGAAGCGATTGCCGTCTGACCTCCACAACCCGAAGGCGATATCGAAGCATTGCAGTTAGACCAATTGTTAGACTTTTGAGGGCTCCAACAACCCGTAACGACTGCCACTAGATGTTCGTATGGCAACCGGGACCAACGGTTTAACGTGCTTTCCGAGGCACGACCAGACCAGTGCAAATATTCATATTCATGCATACAAATATTTGCACTGTGCGGGGATCGAACCCGCGTCTCCTTGCGGCCGCGTTCGCTACCGCTACGCCACAGAGGCTGTCAACATACCAATATATTGTATAAAAATATATTTTTAAGAATCATCATCTTAGCGTATAATCCGGGTTGCATCCTAGGCTTTTGCGTTGGAGCCCAGGGTCCGCTTTCCTACACTTACTCCTCCTTTTCGCGCGATCTCTGGCATCGCGTGGTGTGAGATTGTTGGCACGCATGTCATCTCTTGCGACGTCAAGCCAGCACTTCCAGGTAGACCAAAGTCTACCTCGCTTGTTCCGGCCCGGCGGTGGCGCCATGGCAAGACATTTGTTACCCACCTAACATTTTCGTATGACATGACCGTACCAGCGTAGGCGACCCTCTTGCAGTTTGTCTGCTATGTCACGGACACAAAGACTGCCACGGATGCGGGAGTTCCTTCTCTGCCAGAGATGCGGTCTTTCCGCATAACTCCACACATCCACCGCAGCATATTCATCTCCGTGACACGCAGCTCCTGTTTGTGTCGCTCAAGGAAAACTATTTTTAAATAATGTTACTAATTAATTCATTACCGACTTCATAAGTTCAAAAAGGTGTTTACTATACAACGTAAATAATGCAAACAACTCTCAAAACGAAACACATTGCCACTGATAATGTGTTACGCAGTTACGTCACTGGTCAAGGTATATAATAACATAATAATGACTGTAGTAACCGAAAATACTTGATTTGTTTCTATCAGTTAAGTCAAATAAACACGTGGCATGACTTTGACTACTTCCGATAGTTATATTATATATATGTAGGTATATGTCAGAAGTATTTTAAGTTTTCCCATTTTTGTACGTGGCTGTACTTAGAACAATGGCTACTTTACTCCATCGTAATACGTTGTTTTACAACCAGTTAAGACAAATGCACAGGAATACAAGAGGATATAGTGTACCAACTTATAACATGAACGTGGAAAAGAAGGCATTTAAAGAGGTCTTGCCTGAAGTCATTCACTCCATCGTGAGCAGTCCTAGGTTAACAGAACTGCCTGAAGTTCAAAACTGGATGAAAAAGGTTAGTAAAACATGCTTTTTATTTCTCATACTCGGAAAGTAGTGTTATTTTGATCTGATTATTGGGTGGAATCTGATTAAGTCGTGGTGGCGTAGTGGTTAAAACACCAGCCTCTCAAGTATGAGTGTGCGGGTTCGATTCCAGGTCAGGCAAGTACCCATGTAACTTTTCTAAGTTATATGGACTTTCTAAATATATCTTGAACACCAATGACTGATTACAAGGTGAAGGAAGACATCTTGAGGAAACCTGGACTTTAAGTCTGAAATCGCCAACCCGCATTGAGCAAGCGTGGTGATTACGCTCAATCCTTCTCTGTATGAGAAGAGACCTGTGCCCAGCAGTGGGACGATAAAAAGGTTGATGATGATGATGATTGGGTGGAAATTCCTTACCTAGTGAGGGCAAAATTTGTACAAATTACTTCCCACCGGGCAAGGGCCGGAATAAATTTTAAAAATAGAACTGCTGTCAGCTGTGAAGAGTTTTATGTAAATAAAAAAATAATTTAAAAAATGCTGCGGCCATGGAAGTTTCTAAACAGCCAGGGTGAACTTAGCGCAAACTTCTTTGAGCTATTCTGCTCAATTATACCGTGAGTTCCATAATTTAAAATTTAGAAAGTTTACATAAATTGGCAGGATACTAATCTGTTATGTATCTATGACAAAATTCAAAGAAATAGTTTAAATCCTCCTCCTCCTCCTCCTCCTCAAGTTATTCTCCTCATAACTGCGGGTTGTAATGTCCCTGTAAAATTATCTTCTCCTTTACGATAGTTCGACATCTGTTACGATCCTTGTCCGCGAGTATAGCGAATAGTTTTAAACAACTAGTTTTATTTTCCTCATATTTGAAATGATAAGTAGAGTGTTTACGCGTGTAAAAGAATCAATTCTTACTCGCTGCGCTAGGGTGTCTAAATACCTCGGGAATTCATTTTTGCCCAACCCTTTTTTTTTTTTGGATGACCTCTCCCGCTCTGGGCGGAGCGGAAGGGCGTGTCATACTTTTACTGGCTAAAACCCACCCGTGTTTCTTCACTTGGCTATTCGCCAGGGCCACGGTTTCTACAATCTACTATTTCGAAAAGACCAAAGAACTTAAGATTAAAAAGCGCAAGCCCAGCTTTAAATAACAAACGACAGGTGCCATGGGAGTATTTAGCTGCATCCGGGTAGACTCAAAACCTACAGAAACATACTTGGAAAAAGGCTATGTAGGTGATGACATGGCATGCAGACGATACTTGGAACCATCCCCCTTCAATGAGAAGGGGGAAATTTGGAAAAAACTCCATC
Organism: Sesamia nonagrioides; assembly: GCA_017933935.1. Classification (NCBI taxonomy): domain Eukaryota; kingdom Metazoa; phylum Arthropoda; class Insecta; order Lepidoptera; family Noctuidae; genus Sesamia; species Sesamia nonagrioides. The sequence continues at coordinate 4,240,026 of JADWQK010000081.1, forward strand.
TGCGTAAGTGTCGTGAAACTACCAGCAGCTTTCTTGATATTGTCTTCCTATTTTTGTTACAGCTACTAGAATACACGGTGGGTGGAGGGAAACTAGGCAGAGGATTGATGACTTCCATTGGATACAGAATGTTTGAAGAACCCGAATACTTCTCAGAAGAAACGCAGCATTCAGCTCGCATTCTAGGCTGGTGTGTAGAAATGGTAAATCATTACTTATAATCATCCAATTGCCACAAAAGTTTCGTAATCCGTTCGCCATGAACGCATGGGCTTAATCTCCACTGCCAAGTGCGTAATACTATGTCGTAATGGCATCGCCTTCCGGATTATACAAGTATAAAATTGTTCTCCTGTAACTAGGCTGTCCTGTAAATAGGTCTCGATTATTACAGTTTGGACCACCCCTTCGTAAACCTAATAGATATAAAGATATAAAGTTTGAAATGCCTCCCAGCTAGATGGACTAATGAGGCTACAATATAAAGGGTGTATCTGACATCGACGGAGTGCTCTTGGGTCCCACCACCATCTTTGGGACCCAAGTCAACCCCACCTGCCAGACGGTGCACCTGCTGACTAACGAACGGGGCGCTGACGCCGACTTTCCCTTCGGGGTTTAGTGGTCAGACGGCAGTCGCACTTGTAATTAGCCAAATAAGCCAATCTACAATGGACAGGAATGTAAGAGCATATTTCACAGCTAGGGTGCTGCCGCAAAACGGCGCGCAGGAGCTTCGCCCGACTCTTGTGACCTGTGGGCTAGGGCTACCGTGTCAGAGGCGGACACGGCTGAAGAAGCGAGCCCAAACCAAGAAAATCCGTTTCGCGTCGTGGAATGTTGGCACGCTAACTGTACGCGCGAGAGAACTGGTCGAGATTCTCCACAGGCGGAGGGTGGCCATGGCGTTGCTGCAGGAGACTCGGTGGAAAGGCAGTAGATCTCGGCTTATTGAGAATGGCTACTAGCTGATCTACACGGGTGCACCTAGTGGGAGAAATGGGGTCGCCGTGGTGTTGTCTGGCGAGCTCCAGGATGACGTCTTGGAGATGAATCGCATTAGTGATCGGCTGATGTCATTGCGGGTGCTTGTCAATAGGGTTATGATCCACTTGATAAGTGCCTCCGCTCCGCAGGCCGGGTGCGGTGATGCCGAAAGGACGCTGTTCTGGACCCAGCTCAAAGGATTGCTTCGCGGGATAATAGATCCCGTTATCTCAGGGAGTCGTTCTGGGTGGTGATTTGAATGGTCATGTGGGTGAGAAGTGTGACAGGTTTGATCGTGTTCACGGTGGCTTTGGGTACGGTAGCCGCAACGCGCAACGCGGAAGGGAACACTATTCTCCGAACGTGTGTGGCCGCTAACCTTGCACTCGTGAACACCTACTTCAAAAAGAAACCGAAGCACCTTGTCACCCACCGGAGCAGACGAAGTGCTACCCAGATCGACTTTCTACTAACTAGGAGGCACCACATCGGCAAAGTAACCAACTGAAAAGTCATACCCGGTGAGAGTCTCACTGCACAACACCGTCTCCTTGACATGGATCTCTGTGGAAAGGCCCAACGCAGACGTGTAGAGCATTGCCCGCGCCAAATCCGGTGGTGGGTGCTGTATGAAAACAGGTTCCAGGATTATGCGTCGGTTATTGGCGAAAAGTGCGCCGGTACATTGGTGCCGGCGCACTTGTCGCAATAACCGCGTAATACATAATAGGGAACCTGTTCAAGAACACTGGAACAGGATCCAGGTAGCTATTACTGGGGCGGCGCGGGTTGTGGTCGGCGTCGCCAAGGGCGGCCGCAAACGTAACAAGGAGACCTGGTGGTGGGACGACACAGTCCAGAGAGAGACTAAGGTGAAGAAAGCCCTCTTCAAAACGTGGCAAGCGACCGGATCCCCTGAGGATCGCGACGTATACAAAGTTGCCAAACGTGCCACTAAAAGAGCTGTAGCCAGAGCCAGACGAGACCACTTGCAACTGCTCTACGAGAAGTTGGAATCGTCTGAGGGGCAAAAGCTCATTTACAAGTTGGCACGTTCTACGGTCAAAGCGGCACAGGATATATCCAAGTGCCGCTGCGTAAAAGACCCTATTGGCAACCTACTAAGCGAAGACCTCGCGGTGAAGGAGAGGTGGCGCTCGTGCCTCCGCGAGCTGCTGAATAAGCAGCACTAAGAGGTGCATATCCCGAAACTCCCTCCAAATCTTGGATTAGTCTTCGTCGCATGGCGAATCGGAAAGCTGCCGGAGCTGACGGAGTCCCCATTGAGGCCTGGAAAGCGATGGGTCCTCGCGGTGTGGGCATGTTAACTAGCTTTTTGAACCGCGTGCTCCTGACCGGCAAAATCCCGAGCCAATGGAGACTGAGTATTATTACTCCAGTCTTCAAAGGCAAGGGTTCGGTACAGGAGTGTGGCAACTATCGCGGTATAATGGTCATGTCACACACCATGAAGATCTTTGAGAGGATTATAGACTCCCGGATCCGGCAGGAGTGTGCTGTCTCGGAGTGTCAATATGGGTTTCGCCCAGGGTACGGAACCATGGATCCTATCTTCGCACTAAGGAGCCATGGAGAGATACAGATCGAAGAACACGCCTCTGCATATGCTCTTTCTTGATATGCAGAAAGCCTTCGACTGTATCCCTCGGGGGGTGAGCGCTGTTGGTGACACTAAACCCTTCCCCGTCACAGTCGGAGTCCACCAAGGTTCCCTCCTTAGTCCATTTCTGTTCAGCGTGATATTAGACGTCTTGTCGGATAGCATCAGGGATTCACATGAGCAACCTCCTTGGTTGCTTATGTATGCTGACGATATCGTGCTGGCAGACGTGGACAAGGATCGGTTGGTGCGGCGTGTGAATATGTGGAAGGACTCGCTCGAGAACGGAGGTCTGAAACTCAATATGGCAAAGACCGTGTATATGAATAGCAACACGACAGACCCCATGTCTGTGCACATAGGCGGTGACATGGTCGAATGCAGACCAGTTTAAATACCGGTCTGTACTCCACGCGTCCGGCGACATTGATTGCGACGTCAGGGCACGTATTTCCGCAGTTTGGGCAAAATGGCGTGTGGTGACAGGTGTCATTTGTAACCCCAAAATGCTTAAGCTTAAGGGGCAGGTCTATAAGACCATCATTAGACCTGTTCTCCTGTATGGCGAGCTCCAGTGAGCCGTGGCCCGTGCTTGAGCGACACAAGCAGGAGCTGCGTGTCACGGAGATGAATATGCTGCGGTGGATGTGTGGAGTTACGCGGAAGGACCGCATCAGGAACTCTCGCATCCGTGGCAGTCTTCATGTCCGTGACATAGCGGACAAACTGCAGGAGGGTCGCCTACGTTGGTACGGTCACGTCTAACGAAAACGTGTTACGTGGGTCACAAATGACGCGACGACGAAGCGGGGTAGACCAAAAACGTGCTGGCTTGGCGTTGTAAGAGATGATATGCGTGCCAACAATCTCACACCACACAGGATACTAAGGATCGCGCGAAATGGAGGAAATTAAGCAAGAAAGCGGACCCCGGGCTAGCGCGGCCTCCGCGGCGGGCGGGGCCCCGGAGGGGGGGGGGGGGAATGCGAAAGCCGTGGATGCAACCGGGATACAAGTTAAGATGATGATTGATGATGATCTGACATCGACGCACAAACGAGTACCATGAATCCAGTACATGATTCTGAACTTTTTGATTAAATTGGTGAAATATTTAAAAAAAAAAAATGCAGTATTTTTCACTTTAGACCGCTCATAATGCTAATGTTGCAATTGTTGAAATTCTGTTGCAGTCAGTTGAAATCATTTTAAAAATAATTGCTAATCTATTCCTCCAAATGTTCGGAAATATGTTTGCTCATCAATGAAAATGACGTAATCAGTGTTTTTGAACGGTCAAAATGAAACATATTGTATCGAATAGTGTTTTTTTAAATTTTTAATATTACTTTTTTAGTTTTTATTTTTTTGTTTAAATTTTATTAGATTTGTTTAATTAAATTTTATTTATAATATGTGTAAGCTTACAAAATGTCCATGACGCTAAATGTGTCCTTTCTGCCGCATTAGGTTAAGCAATCTGTAATGTTAGTAAGTGAATGTTAAATAAATAAATAAATAATTGCTATACTTTTCTAACCTAATAAGATTTTAAAGTAAAAATTAATTAATTCGCTAATTAAACAAAAAAACGCAATGTGAAACAGTAGAGTATGATATGCTTGGTGGATGGACGTTATTTGAAACATTCGGATTGATTATTAAATTTTCTGCAACAAAGATATACAATATGTAAAGAAAACCCTGTCCGATCCGTGAAGGTATTGTTAGGTATCAATAACTGATTCTACTAATGGGTACAAAGCCGGGTTAAACTTAAAAAAAATCCCCCTAAAAAAATAAATATTATTTCGCAAAAAGAGCTAACTTAATACATATGCGGTAAGCAACCCTAATGCGGGGGGCGGGGGGCAGGGCACGCGGCACGTGGTCGCGTCGCGATTCGCTCATAATAATAAATATCTATATCATCTCATAATAAAATTCAATAGTATTGTTACTATGACGATTATGTAAAATTTTATATTATATTTGGTCAAGTGTTTACCTAACCTTTATTATCCTTATGGGTCGGACAGGGTTTTCTTTACATATTGTATAAAACTTTGAAATTATATGGATCATGTAAGTAACTGTGATACATAGGTATCTATTATTTCATGATCGACGTGATCAACTCTGAGCGCTAATGGTTTTCTATTGTTCACGATCTAATTTATAGTTAAGTCTCTTTTTCTTTCTATTTTATTAAGAAAGCAATAAAAGAACTCAAAAAAAAAAAGCACGAGTGCAAGGTCAGCGGCCACACACGTTCGGAGAATATTGTTCCCTTCCGCGTTGCGCGTTGCGGCTACCGTACCCAAAGCCACCGTGAACACGATCAAACCTGTCACACTTCTCACCCAGAACGACTCCCTGGGATAACGGGATCTATTATCCTGCGAAGCAATCCTTTGAGCTGGGTCCAGAACAGCGTCCTTTCGGCATCACCGCACCCGGCCTGCGGAGCGTAGGCACTTATCAAGTGGGTTATAACCCTATTGACAAACACCCGCAATGACATCAGCCGATCACTGATGCGATTCATCTCCAAGACGTCATCCTGGAGCTCGCCAGACAATACCACGGCGACCCCATTTCTCCCACTAGGTGCACCCGTGTAGATCAGCTAGTAGCCATAAGATATTATTTATTTATTTATCACTCTTAAAACTGTCCTTAAAGGCCTTAACCTAATGCGACAGTGCAGTTATCCACTAATTCTTAAATATAACTAACAATATTTAATAAAACTCTTGCGAGTTCACTCAAAGAACACGAGAGTATATCCAGTCTTTCATGGATTTCGTTCACCACACTGATTGCACGGGTGAGGAGTGCTTTCGCCATTAGGTTGGTTCTGGCCACAGGCGCGTTTAGTAGTTGCGGGCGTCGCCGCCTCCACACGTATCGGTCCGGCACTTGAACCTCTAGCTGACGTAGCACTACTGGGTTATGTGCTAAGCCACGCAATAACTTAACTACATAGGCAGCAAGACTCCAGTCTCGGCGAACCCTGAGCTCATTATACCCCACCATATCAATTACAAACAGAAATACAAAAAAAAAAATACAGTACAAATTAGTTTTGTCCTGTCAAATTAAGATACGCCATAGACAGTTTAGGCGCGATTAAAACCATGGCGATTAAAAATACGACAATTTACGTCAGACGCGGACTAATTTGATAGGACTAAACTAATATTTTATCTTCTGTCCTTTTCTTTTTAAAAAAGAAAAAAAAGCACTGAACTTAAATTTAATTTAGTTCTTGAACAAGGCAATCGACACCATTGATTACCACGCTATGAACTGTGCTAACATGTAGCTAGTGCGTGTGATGCATATGAGTTATATGTCTCAACATTCTACAGGTAATACACACTAGTGAGCTGCTGTCACACGATGCGAACTAGCATTATATTTTTGTTGCATTTGGAGGCAATCTGTCCTTATCCATTACATTACTATATTTCGCGTGAACTTACGGACGACAGCAGGTCAAAAAGGTCAAGCTTGACCTGCATAGCTTTTAATACCAAAAATCTTAATTAAATACAATATCATATACATATTTGCGTAATTTAAAAATATTATTATCATCAATATCATTATCGTTCTCGGTGGTAGGCCATAACATCGGCTGCCGGCAGAAGTTACCACCCATCAGACAAAGTCTTGCCGCCAAGCGATTTGTCGTGTTCCGGCATGATGTCTGGTGAAGCCGTCCGGAGGACGGGTCTGAGCAGTTGTGTTACGATGTGTGGCGGGTACAATGCGCCAAATGTTGTTTTGTCAGGAGTTTGGTCGTGGAGAGTCTCCAGATGAATCTCTCTCTAGCGCAGCATCATTTGGTCGTGTTGGTCTTGGGTTTAACATTGCATCACCTCGCTCAATTACCGTCAGCCTTCCTATTCCTGAGTTTTTTAAGTGAATAGGCTTAATAAAACTAGTGCGCTTTACCATCAACGATTGCATCACTGCTTACCATCAGGCGGGATTGCAGTCAAGCACTAGCTTATAATTATTTTAAAAAAAATCATATACATAGTTACTTAATTTTACGACACTAAACTAACATTTTGTCTTCCGCCGTTTTTTTATGAACTTGAATCTAGTTTAGTTTTTAAACAAGGGAATCAGCACCATTAGCATGCTAATGGAGTTTTAAACGTTTACTGTACATACATGCAAGTGTACTACTGTTTGTGGGCCAAGCCTGAGATTTTCTTTATATTCTCCACTTAAGTTCGGTTCTCTAGGACATACATATGTACGGACGACAGTAGGTCAGGCTACCCGAAACTGTCATGTATTCCCCATCAAACTTGAGCGTTAATACTTCAGGGCCTGTAGCCAAAGTAACATCGCTTCATAGCGAAGCGAAATCGAATACCAAACCAACCAATGGCGGGAACGATTGACCACGCGACGCGATAAATCACGTGGTCAATCGTTCCCGCCATTGGTTGGTTTAGTATTCGATTTCGCTTCGTTAGGAAGCGATGTTACATTGGCTAGGGCCCCTGAGATAAAGTAGAAAATCTAATAAGAAAGATTGTAGTAGCTTGACGTGCTGTCGTCTGTACATTATAAACAGATTTATTTGTCATAACTATGAGATTAAATCTTATTTCAACAGTTACACGTAAAATTTCTGATGCTGGACGATATAGCAGATCACGGGACTTATCGACGTGGCAAGCCGTGTTGGCACCTCCAACCAAATGTTGGTGACACCGCTAATACAGATGCGTTACTTATATACCAATCCGTGTTGGATGTACTGGATATGTACTTTGGGCGAACACCTATATACGGAGACTTGATAAAACAGTTTAATGAGGTAAGTTGTCATCTATCTAGATAGATATATTTTTGTCTTTTGATGCACAAAAGAACTTTTTAAATCCCAATGAATTCTACTGTGTATGTAGAGGTCATAGGTAGTTTTGTAGTTCCTTATTTTGAATCCTTATTTTCGTTAGAACAATTGGTTCCAAGTCTAATTTGGTGTGCTAATACGCCCCTCGATTAATGTGTCGCCGGGAAATGAATAGCTCTTCATTTCCAGTTTTAGATGAACTGCAATTTATAGTTTTTTCGTAGACTTAGACGGTTCGAAATTAACAGAATAGTTAAATACAGTCAGTATTTAGGTATTCTGTAAATTTCGAACCGTGCAAACTAAAGTGAAGTCAGCTCACTTTATCTACTCCGGTGAGAACTTTACGGAATAGATTGACTACTTATAATGATTTTGTATATTATAACGTGTAGCCATGGATACCTACAAGATAAAAGATCATCATCATTCTCCTGCCCTTATCCCAACTTATTTGGGGTCGGCGCAACATGTCTTTTTCTTCCATACATCCCTATCAGAAGCCATCTCGGCAGTCACCCCCCTCTTAGCCATATCATCCTTCACACATTCCATCCATCGTTTCTTTGGTCTTCCCTCTAAAACTCTCCTCACGACATTCTCCTCATTTCTCCGTAACACATGCCCGTACCATGACAACCGATTTCCACACAACTTTTCAGCTACCGATGCCACTTTCAGACTTCCTCTTATGTACCTACTCATTTCTTATTCTGTCCATTCGTGTAACACCACACATCCCTCTTAGCATTCTCATCTCGGCTGCATGCAATTGCCTTTCATTCATCCCTTTCGTAGCCCAACATTCTGATCCATACAAGACAGCAGGTCGGATCATGGTTTTATATATTTTCCCCTTAAGTTTAAGGGGAATGCGGGAGTCGCAGATTGTTCCCGTGATCTGCCGCCATTTCATCCATCCAGTGTTAATTCTGTGCTTAACCATCCGATCTATTTCGCCATCGCTTTGCACGAGTGAACAGAGATACCTACAAGATAAAAGATAATAAATATAATTAGTGTTCGAAAACGAATTAACGAAGAATAAATAAATTAATTAATTTACGAAGGTGTACATAATAAAGTGTATTCTATTCAATTGTATTATAACAATGTCTGAAGGGTCGGGTTGAAAATCCATAAAAGTAGCATAACTTATGCGAGTAAATCATATGCAAGTATAATGTTTCCAACTCTGTATCTTAGGTCCGTATTACAGAACGTCACTCAAAACTCAAGCTCTACTTAGGTAAGTCTCGGTTCAAGCCATTTGATTGGTTGAAACTGGTTTTAAGTAATGTTTAAGCACAGATCAATGCTTGAGTAACGTTCTGTAACACGGACCTTAAAACCTAAGCAGCATGTGGAAACGCAGTGGACTGTGTTGTCTAGTATAGGTATATAAATAAATAATTTTTGACTTCCATGTAGATCAAAAACCAATAAAAACTTTCTTTTTTTCAGACAGCATACATAGCAACAGTGAGCGAGCATTTAGATTATTGGGCATCGTACAGCAAAGAAAAGAATAATCTAGAAGTACTCAACATGAACCTATGCAATACTATTGGTAACTTCAAGTGGTCACAGAATACGTTCAAGCTGCCTATATTTGTTGCTCTGCTGTTAGTAAAGGATGGAAAAATGAAGGCTACTAAAGAGTTAAATAATATTTGTATGCAATTTGGAAGACTGCTGCAATGTCAGGTAAGAATATAAAACTACTAGCTTTTTTATGACTATAAACTAGTGCTTGGCCGCAATCGCGTCTGATGGTAAGCAGTGATGGAATCGTTGATGGTAAAACGCGTTACTTTACTAACAGCCTATTCACTCTAGCATTGAATTGAAGACACTTAAATTGTTGTCAGACGGAAACAACGGTGAGCTGCGTCCTGTAGTTTCATCCGAATAATTTTTGATCCCCTGGGAATATCGGAAAAATATAGCGCGGCAGCGTTAATCCCAGTCGCATCCGAAGCCTTTTCAGCTTTGGAGTCTGAGGTCCGCTTTACCAGTCCAACTGCTGATATGGCTAAACTTCGACATTTTCCGTGAAGCGACTCCACACAACACAACCCGAAGGCGACATCGAAGTATTGCAGTTAGACCAATTGTTGGACTTTTGAGGGCTCCAACAACCCGTAACGACTGCCACTAGATGTTCGTATGGCAACCGGAAAAATATACCCTATGTATTATTCCTGGTTATAAACTATCTGTGTGCCAAATTTCACCCAAATCCGTTAGTAGTTTTTGCGTGAAAGAGTAATAAACATCCATCCATGCATACTTACAAACTTTGGCATTTTTAATATTTCTTTTTTTTTTTTTTTGTTTATGGTGGGAAATCATCAAATGACCTAGACTGGCCTAGACTGGGGGAGGTGAGAGGGGTGAGGGTTTTAGTTAGTAAAAGTCTGCTTTTACTAACTAAACCAACCCGTGTTTCTTCACTTGCCTGTGCGCCAGGGCCACGGTGTCTTTTTAACCAACCCGCAACCCCGACCCAAGAGGCATCGGTCATCGTGGACCCCGTCACGATGTATTGACATCTCTTCGAGGCGCGGGTGAATCACATCGCGCCCTCGACCCTGAGCCTGGTCCTTGAGCATGGGAGTGTGCGAGGCGTGAGCAGCTGTGGGCCAGCTGCCCACTGCTCACCGCCCGCAACTCCCGCGGGATTTGACTCCCCTTACAATATTTTTACAGTTATTTTGACTGATATATTGTTGTTGACCGTTGTTTTTGGTTTTCATTTTTAATTAATTTATTTATGCAAATTTATTACCACCGAATGTACTAAACACATAACAATATTCATGAGCAATCGCCGAGACTTATTTTAGGTGCCCAACAACTGAACTGAAAAATCACCTTTAATTATTCAATCACAAAAACAGCTTGTTTTTCTTCCTAGGATGATTATTTGGACATCTACGTCAATGATGGCGTGACAGGAAAGACAAGCAGAGACATCCAAGAAGGCAAATGTACCTGGGTGGCAGTCACAGCGCTGCAGCACTGCAACGACGCTCAACGAGCTATCTTCAAAGAATACTACGGTAGCCAAGACCCAGAGCATGTGAAGCTAATCAAGCAGCTTTATGACGAATTAAACATACCTCAATTGTATGAACAGCATGAGCGTACGATGTATGATGATTTAATGCGCCAAATGCACGCATTACCAGCTGAAGGAGATAGGAATTTCCTCTTAGACGTTTTAAACACTGCCTATAAACGTATTTGCTAATGCCGTATTGTTTTTATTTTCCCTATAATTTAATTAGGAATACCTTTAAATCAAAATTAGTCTTAACTTTAAGTGTAACATTCCAAACTAAGAAATATGCGAAACATCTTCATATACAACGTTATTTTTTGTATAACCGAATCGATTTCAATCATTTTTACACCACGTTACATTTTTTCCCAAATACATTTAGAAATTGTTGCAGTGTGGATACCGAGCGTGCGCACGCAGCTTTACGATAGCTCAAAGTACTCGCGCGCGCAACAGCTGACGACAGAGGTTAACGCACCGCGCTCGCCCGCCGAGCGGAACTATGACCATCTTTTTGCTCGGACAACCAAGTAGAATAGCAAGCTGTAAAACTTTATGGTTTTCCATTATATCTTTTTGAAATTGTGTACATAGGTTCTTTACTTAAAAATACTGGACACGTGTTTCGGGTTTCGCATAAACAAAAAATAATGTTGTACCTATCATCATCTTCATCATCATCATCATCATCATCAACCTTTTATAGTCCCACTGCTGGGTACAGGTCTCCTCTCATACAGTTGTACCTATACGGACAACAAATAATCAAGCTAGGTACGCAAAACTGCCTAATAGTTCCAATCAACCTTGAGTTTTATTGCTTTAATTATAAAAGTTGAAAATCTAATTAAGAAATTTGACAGATTGTGGTAGCTTGTGCTGTCGTCTGTACTTTCTTCAAAATCCTTCGGGTTGCATTTGAAAGTGTGTGTTATAGTTAGAGAATAAATTTTGAATATTGAAGCTATTAACAAAGTAACTAGCTGACCCGTGCGAAAAATTCGCACTATACTAATAATTTGAAAATAGTATTCCATGGTACCAGGGACGAATATCTGTCGATTGGTGGGTCGGACGTTCAGATTGGTTCGATAGAAAGAGAGAAAAAGGGAGAAAACGGTTTCAGACCCTTGGAGAAATAATATATGGCGATATGTGCATTAATTTGTCTATGCATGTGGAGGTATGAAGAACAGATGTAAAGGAGATGTTTCATTTTGGGCCACCACTATGTACGCTATATAGATAAAAAAGAAAAAAATAAAAGATTTTCATAAAAATACTACCAAATTAATTTGAATAAAAATACAAGTTTAAACAATATGTAAAGAAAATCCTGTCCGATCCGTGAAGGTATTGTTAGGTATCAATAACTGATTCTACTAATGCCCACAAAGACAGGCTAAACTTAAAAATAAAGTCCCCCTAAAAAAATAAATATTATTTCGCAAAAAGAGGTAACTTAATACATGTGCGGTAAGCAACACCTTTTCGCAGGCGGCGGGGGGCAGGGCACGCGGCACCTGTGACGTGGTCGCGTCGCTATTCGCTTATAATAATAGCGGTGTTGTCACTTTTTTAGAAATTACCAAATTTCGGGGAAATTAGAATTAATTCCCGGGAAAAAAGGATGTTTCAAAATTCATTAGTATTGTTACTATGATGATTACGTAAAATTTTATATTATATTTGGTCAAGTGTTTACCTAACCTTTATTACCCTTATGGGTCGGACAGGGTTTTCTTTACATATTGTATAATTAATTATTTGAAACGTTTTTTAGTGAGATAACCCTTTATTAAGGTAGCCTTGACAGTGGTTATGACGTTTGATTGGCGACTTTGACAGTTCTATTTTCCCGTTGTGTTCGTGTCGAGTGTTGATTTGAGTTTATTTAATGGGCCGTATGTTCGGAATTCATGTTTTATGTTTTCGCAGTCATATGGTAGATAATATAGATACGATAGACTTAGACACATACATGACACGTTAATCAAATGTCACTGCCAATATCTTATTTCGCTTATTACTGACCACCATATTTATTAGTAGTTGTGTTGCACTCCTTGGCCGAGTAAAAATGAATCTGTATAAAAACTAAGCCAAAATATAGGAAATTAACATTAAAAACAGTTAACTACAGCTTAACTATACCTAGCATTAATTGTACAATGTGCTGGCCCAGGCTCCATACATTTCTGAAACATCTCCTTTCACTCATCTTCCATAGAAAAGGGAGGATTCTCCGACCAGACTGGTACTGGCGCCGATTCTGTTGTTCACAAAATAAACTAATTTTAAGTTATGTGCATCTTTTTCTTTCCATTTCGTTGAGAAAAGGACAGAAGATAAAATGTCAGTTTAGACCTGTCAAATTAGTGCGCTCCTGACGTAAACTGGCGTATTTTTAGTCGCCATGTTTATAATCGCATCTAAACTGTCTAAGGAGTATCTTAATTTGACAGGATTAAATTAAAATGTTATCTTCTATATTTCTTAACGAAATGGAAAGAAAAAGATGCACATGACTTAAAATTAGTTTAGTTTGTAAACAACAGAATCGGCGCCACTGTCTGACGGGCACACGCCCACCGGTTGATGTCGTGTACTTGTGTGCGTGCTAGTTGCATAGTAAACTCTGCTTACGAGATGCAGGATTTGTGTGGCGTCAGTGTGACACGTGGTTCACATGTAGCGTTATAGGTACCGCTACAAGAGCTTAAAATAGGTAGTCATGTTACTTTCCAATATAAAAATAAATAAGAACACAGCACTAATTACGTAACGGACGTGCCACGGCCAATCTCTATCTAAATGATGTAAATTTGGTGTGAGTCTGAGTGATAAAATTTAACATCATCCTATGTACAAACAAAGAAATTTGTACATACAGCTCCGCAGGAATGTCACCCTCTACGATGTTAACGTGCACGCCATCTCTAATACATCAATAAAACTGCTAAAACTATTCTAACTAGAAACAAAATACTGACGACCCACGCGCTCATGCAAGCGATCGCTAGGTAATATCCACCGCATCTTGGTATTTACTTCGTGCATTCTACCTATAGATATTTTTAAACTTCCAAACTTGTTCCACAAACATTACATTATTTCAGAAATTTCTAAAAATCGTAATAGAATTTTTAAATTTAATAAAATTTATCAGCTTAAGAAAGAATGGAACCTGGGTCCTTATACTCACAAGGCAAATTGTTATACCTCTACGCCATTAAGTTGCTTAATAAAGTGATGAAATTCATCGTTATGTTTATAAATCATCCATCCCTAGTATTATTTAATATTCTTATGGTATTAATGAATATATTAATACAATTTAGAATAAAAAAAAAAAAAAAATACTGATAAAACTGATAATTTGGTTTTCATGATATCTCAAGTGAACCAACATGTTACCCACGTTGAAACAAACAGAACAGCAATTTACATCTATCGAGATTTTTAAAAAAATACAAAAAACAATTAAGTAACTATAAAAAACTAACTATAATAAACTTAACTTGTGGGGTCGAACCTATACCAAAAACGGAGTGAGTAACGTTCACTTTCTATTTTGGGACGTCATGGTTTACTCAATAAAATTATAAGCTTACCCTCAATCTTCTTCATTATCAATTTTACTTATAATCGACACGCCCGACATGAATAATAACTTCATTGGTGTCACAGAGATGGCGCGCACATAACATCGTCGTATAATAACATTTATCAAAAGATGTCGCTTTTAGGGGGTGACATTTCTCTGGGGCTGTATGTACAAATAAATAAATTCTAAAGCTAATTTATTTTAATGTATTTATTTTTTTATAATTATAAACTTTTGCTTGACCGCAATCCCATCTTATGGTAAGCAGTAATACAATCGTTAATAATAAAGCGCGCTAGTTTATTAAGTAAGCTCTTAATAAACTAGCGCTAACTCTTCTTTATAAAAACTGAGCAGGCGGGAAGGCGGCAGTCGAGCGAGGTGGTGCAATGTTAAACCGAACAACACGACCAACGATGCTGCGCCAGAGGAAGATTGATCTGGAGACTGTGGGGACGCCCGAACCCCAGGTATCGTTATCGGGTCCTCTCGTCCGGTCGCCACGATGGGGCCCATTGATCTTTCGCAGTTGGCGGGGCAGCCTTTGGTGTGTAACCGACGCGACCCCTGACAAGGAGGCGGTGTTGTGTAGTGAGATTCTCACCGAGTATGCAGTTGGCTACTTTGCTGATGTGGTGTCTCCTAGTTAGTAGGAAGTCGATCTGAGCAGCGCTTCGCCCGCTCCGGTAGGTAACAAGATGCTGCGGTTTCTTTTCGTTCATAATTGCAAGGTCAGCGACCACACATGTTCGGAAAATGTTGTCGCTTCATATAACACCTATAAGCGCAGGTATCTCCTATTAATTGATCCCACGATGGACTATAGGTTGCTAACTTTGAACATCATCAGTCTATCAATACACACTATCGATCTCAATAATTTTTATGAATATTGCTAATCCATTGTTACATTATTTCTAAAATAGTGTCGGCTCAAGAATGTAAAAACTGCAATGAACTGTCAATATGAATGTTTATTAAAACAAGCACTCAATGTTTTTGGGAGTTCGTTGTCCGCAATCCAAACCAGCAACGCCAAAGTTCAAACAGTCACCTATTAGGTAGGATAGGTATGATATGCACAAGCGTTATTAATGATTCTTTTTTCTACCTAACAAATAATACTTTAAAAATCATCCTGTGGCTATTACGTAAGTCAGAACCATTATTGCTATCATATTTTATGCACGTGGTCGTACCTAGTTGGAAAAATGGCTAGTTTACTCCTTCGTAAAACATTGTTTTACAATCAGTTAAGACAAATGCACAGGAATACAAGAGGATCTAGTGTACCAACTTATAACATGAACGTGGAAAAGAAAGCGTTTAAAGAAGTCCTGCCTGAAGTTATTAACGCCATCGTGACCAGTCCCAGGTTAAATGACCTGCCTCAAGTTCAAAGCTGGATGAAAAAGGTTAGTAAATGTTATAGATTGTAAAAAAATACTTTATTTAAATGAGCGACAAAATTGAAAGCTCGTGACTTCCTCCGGTAATATTGTCTTTATGTATTTTCTTAATGGTACTTCCATTGCTGTCTTGTGTCCGCACTTGTGTTCGTTTCGCTATTCAGGATCGCATTGGAATAACGATTAATAGGTGTCATTAATGAAGACAGAACCCCTCAGGAAGTCGCTCAATATAAAATATTGTTACTCAGCTACATCTGTTTAGAATTCAATCCAATCCCAATACTTGGGAAAATGTTAGACAGATGATAAGGTGCCACGAAGACGATAATTGGGACCGTCCTTTTGATTTAAGGTTGCCCCGCATTAAATTGCAGGAATACACCTTCTTGATAAAACGTTTCCATTATCGTTACAGCTACTAGAATACACGGTAGGTGGAGGGAAACTAGGCAGAGGATTGATGACTTCCATTGGATACAGAATGTTTGAAGAACCTGAATACTTCTCAGAAGAAACTCAGCATTCAGCTCGTGTTCTAGGCTGGTGTGCCGAAATGGTAAGGCGTTATTTTTATAACCTGTAACATTTGATTGCCTGACTGATGATTAGTTTCTAATGTACTTTAATGCTAAAGCGTAATGAACCTTAATGCGCCACTCGCAAGCCCTTCAGGACATTATGTTATGTCGTAACAGCATGGCATCGTAATAACTATTTACTTCTAACTGAGCTGGGAGAGGTCTGCCTGCCTGCTAGGAATTCTAATGAATACAAGATATATAGCGTAGGTGGACGAGCCACGCTAAATATCTACTGTCTGCTAGCTGGACCAACGAAGCGTACGTCCAGCAGTAAAATGCGAAGCAGAATTGAGGTGCCTTGTCTAAAATCGCAGGTGTCGGATTTCCTTTATATTCTACACTTACTTGTCCAGGATAACATTGAAATCAGCTTCCGTTATCATAAATGTATTCTTATTCCAACAGCTCGTGACAAGTTATATGATAATGGATGATTTGGCAGATCATTCATTCGATCGACGTGGCAAGCGGTGCTGGTACCTCCAACCAAATCTTAGTCTCGATGGTGTCACGGACGCTTTACTACTCTACCAATCTTTGTTGGATGTACTGGATATTTACTTCGGGCAAACGCCTATTTACGGTGATTTGTTGAGAATTTTTAATGAGGTAAGTTATCATCTAGGTAGGGAAAAGATAGACATGTTCGAAAATCTTTTCGGAATTATAACCAAATACAGCCCCAAAGCTCCAAAGCTGAAAAGGCTTTGGATGCGACTGGGATTAACGCTGGGATGATGATGACAGCCCCTTATCACCGTAGTCAATTCTACAACAGCAATTATTTTTATTTAATCCTTAGTATTATACGAATAGCCCAAATATCCTACTTTGGAATAGATAATCATATAGTAGGATGTCAATGATGTAAATCCTTATTTTTTATCCTATTAAGGCCAAATCACACTACCGTTCACTACTTCAGTTCAAGCCATAAGGTTACTTGCTTAAACAGGCATATCTCTAGATGTCTAAATAAATTAAGAGCTTCAAACATGCTAAGGGCACTAGCGGTATTCTGACCTCGGCTTAGGACGTCGATTTGAAAAGACTGTAAGCGAGAAACGACGAGTAACTGAGACTTGTCCTCGAAAGCCGGTGTAACTTCGAGGAGAACTTTCGCCGTTTAGCTCCCAGACTGGAACGGGCCAGGACTGCCTTGAGGGGACTCCTCCCTAATCTAGGGAGACCAAACGCCTCCTGCCGGAAGCTCTACACAAGGGGCGCGTCCCGCCCTGTTTCAGGCCATGGTTCGGAGCGAGAGTGCATGGCAGGCCGTCACCTCCTTCTTCAGGAGAAGAGTCGGGTATCTCAGCGCCCTCACGAACCCAGCTGCCGCAGGAGCCGTCCTGGCCGGGACACAACATCGTGCTCCCGGCCACCATAGGCGCGAGCATGCGGGCGGCAAGCGGCCCACTGCCGTAAGGATCAGGCTCGGGTCGACGCGCGTTATGTTTCACGCCCGCCTCAAAGAGATGTCAGCACCTCGTGACGGGGTCCACGAAGATCGATGCCTGGGTCAGCATTGCGGGTTGGTTGTGAAAGAAACCGTGGCCCTGTTGCACAGGCAAGTGAAGGAACACGGGTGGGTTTTAGTCAGTAAAAGTCTGACACGCCCTTCCGTTCCGCCGCTGGCTGCCAGGAATCTTGGCATTATTGCAAAGGCACTCCACACCGGGACAGCTTCTAATCTTTTACAAAGCGCAAGTTCCTTCGTGTGTGAAGTATTGCAGCCACATTTGAGCTGGTGCTGCAAAATGCCACCTCACAACTTTGAATTCGGTGGTGAACATTATAGGCTTATCTTTCTTTCCATCCAACTGCAATTTAAATGTCTTCAGTGGTGGAGTGAATAGGCTCGTAATAAACTAGGGTGCTTTATCATCAACGATTGCATCACTGCTTACCATGGGGGGAGGGGGGATCGCAGTCAAGCACTAGTTTAAAATGTAAAAAAAGTACCTAGTTATAGGAAACGCCGACGTTATTAAACCAAAAATAATAATTTCGATCCAGTCGTCTCTTGCCCGTCGTTCTAGCCCCGTGTGGTGCCGGGCAGCCCGTGTGGGGCCGGGCGCCCCGTGTGGTGCTGGGCTTAGAATAGTACCAACCCATATCCTCCCGTGGGTGTCGAAAGAGGCGACTAAGGGAACTCTCACCAGGGAAGCGGGCAGGCGCTTCTCCTGTGGAATATCAAACCACTGCGATCCCCAACCCGCCTGCCAAGCGTCAATGGAAAGCCTTGAGTGAGGCCTTTGTCCAGCAGTGGACCTCTATAGGCTGAAGAAGAAGAAGTCGTCTCTTGCTACCCTCTCCAGAGACGCCCTAAGCCGATGATCGTTCCTTAGTGTATAGTCGCTTAGTTTTGTAAGTTTCTGGCTGAACGCTTTGCCCTTTAGCGCGTAGGGCGTGTTATGTAATTAAAACGCGAATAAATTGAACGTTGTATATTGCACGTAAGTCTAGAGTACAATGTATGCTATGAACTACCTAATCACAAGAGGGGAGACGCGACTATGTTACAATGTAAAATGTCTGATAATAATGTGTGATAATATATAATAATATGATAATGTGGTGTCTTACGAGCTATGCACAAGCTTATATACTAAAACATTAATACAGCTATCTCTAAACCGGAGTGGGGCTGACTGATCGGGCGTTCTTGATGCTGATTTGTTGATCATGGGAGAACGTGCCGTCTGATTGGCCGGTGGACAGGGCCCGCGCCTTCGGTCCACGTGCAAGGCGGTTCGATATGGTCCGCGCGCTTTCTCCGGCGGCGCACAATGGGTTAACAGAATCGCGTCGTCCGCGGAACTTTCTCCAACGAACAATGGGTTAACTAACAGATGTACAACAATGTGCGACACCCTCGCTTTGTCTTCCAAGATCCTTGTGTGACACTGGTATGATTTATATGCACCCTTTCGCGGAAGGTCGTCAATCGTTGGGACGTCAATAGTTGGCAATCCTTTGTGTTATTGTTGTATTGTAGCGACTGCGCTACAGCCCCTTATCACAAAATACGGATTTTGTTTAGGCCAGGTTGTACTATAAAGTTTTTACTATTCAGGTTGTAGTATAAACTATTTAGGTGGGCTACTAAATAGTTTTTGAATTTTACGACACAACTTACCCCATTACCCATAAAAGTTGCTAAAAGTTAACTAGTGATAACTAGCGATTGTTTAACAATACATTTTAGCCGTTTGCACATCTCTTAACTTAAACTCCTTAAACACTGCGGTGAATATTCATAAACGAAGATTAATGTTAAGTGACGTTAAAAGGTTAAAAATGTATGGTTAAAGAATTGCTAATCACTAGTTAACTTTAAGCAACGTTTATGAATAAGGGGGTTAGTACCGAACTGTGTAGTTCGGTTAATTTCGGGTAAATTGTTACTATAGTAGTAGGGGTTAAAGTATGAAATTGCAGATTTGTACCGAAAATCTAAATAGTTTATTATTTAATTTTTAACTGGTTTAATTATTAATCAGGATAGTTTACATTATTATCTATACAATGCTGCCATCTAATAGGAAGGTCATCAATGCCCTTGTGATAGTACTCTGAGGATCTAGACTGCACAAACTGTGTGAAAGCATTCTGTACTGCGTCCTGGGAAGAAAACTTCTTGTCACATAGATAATTGTCCAAATCACAAAAAAAATAATGGTAGATCGTTGGAGCAAGGTCTGGTCAATACGGAGGATGACGAATGTTTTCTAACTGCAGTTCCTGAAGGGTCAAAATGGATTCTCACGCTGTATGAGGTCTCGCGTTGTTTGTTGTTGTGTGGTAGAATCAAAAAATCGTAAAATCGTAGACATGTGACATCTACTCGGAACTGGGCCGTGCTGGGCCCACGTGGAAGATTACGGCCCTCTCCCTCATATAAAAGTGAATGCTTGTGTTCCAGCAGTAGATCGCAGGCTGATTATTTTGTAGTTATTGTGTTAGTTAGCGCAGTGGCCAAGCTATTGTGTGCTGCGCTCCGTGTCGCGGGTTCGATTCCCACACAGAACAAATATTTGTATGACCTACAAGTAGTTGTTCCGGGTCTGGACGTTTGTGTATGTGAGTTTATGTGTTTGTAAAACGCACACACTCTATGTGGGTGCGTTTTACACTTGAGTTTTTTTTTTTTTAAGTTAAACTAGTGTTTTACCGCGATCCCGCCTGATGGTAAGCAACCACAGTTGCGGGTTGGTTAAAAAGAAACCATAGCCCTGGCGCATAGGCAAGTGACGGAACACGGGTGAGTTTAAGTAAATAAAAGTCTGACACGCCCTCCGCTCCGCCCAGAGCGGGAGAGGTCATTTCATGATTTCTCATCCAGAACAAAAATAAAATGGTAAGCAGCAATGCAATCGTTGTTGGTGAAGCGCGCTAGTTTATTAAGAGCCTATTCACTCTAGTCTTGAGTACAGCGCCGCTAGCAAATTGTTCCAGTTCCTCGATGTACGCGATATAGAAGTCTTCGCACTACATCTGTGAAAGTTTTTGTAGCATTTTTTTTAAATTAATTATTATAAACTAGTGCTTGACTGCAATCCGGTACTTCACACCGGGGCAGCTTCTAATGTTGTACAAAGCACAGGTCCGCTCGTGTGTGGAGTACTGCAGCCACATTTGGGCTGGTGCTGCGAAATGTCACCTGGCTACTTTGGATTCAGTGGAGAGGCGTGCGAAGAGGCTGATTGGCGACCCAGACTTAACTCGAAACGGTCTCCAAAGCCTGGAGCACAGGCGTTGAGTAGCCAGTCTTTCGGTCTTCTATATGATGCATTCTGGTGAGTGTGCAAGGGAATTGCATGATTTAATTCCCCCATCTCCGTTCCACCATCGGACGACCCGTCGTACGGCGAGTTTCCACCCTTACGTTGTTGACACCACTACGACACGGATGAAGCGTTTCGCTTCCTCTTTTATACCGCGTACATCGAGGGACTGGAACAATTTGCCGGCGACGGTGTTTCCGTCACATTATACAATTTGAGTGTCTTCAAGGCTAGAGTGAATAGGCTCTTAATAAACTAGCGCGCTTTACCATCAATGATCGCATCACTGCTTACCATCAGGCGGGATTGCGGTCAAGCGCTAGTTTATAACTTATAAAAAAAAACAATCCGGCCTGATGGTAAGCAGTGATGCAATCGTTGATGGTAAAGCGCACTAGTTTATTAAGCCTATTCACTTAAAAAACTTAGGAATAGGAAGGATGACGACAGTTGAGCGAGGTGATGCAATGTTAAACCCAATAACACGACCAACAATGCTGCGCCAGAGGGAGATTGATCTGGAGACTCTCCACGACCAAACTTCCGACACTACAATATTTGGCGCATCGTACCCGGCACACATCGCAACACAACTGCTCAGACCCGTCCTCCGTACAGCTTCACCAGACATCATGTCGAACACGACGAATCGCTTTGCGAAAACTTTGTCTGGTGGGTGGTAACTTCTGCCGGCAGCCGATGTTATGGCCTAGCACCGAGAAAAAATTCAAAGAAACCGAGAAAAAACGCATTCTCGAAATCTTTGTTGACACTTCGACAGACCATGACGTGGATTAGCTAGGACAAAGAATATGATAATTTTTATCCCTGTAGTAACTGTAACTCTCGTGGGAGAATTTTTAGAACTCAATCTAGAGTAAGTCCCAAGGGATAAAACCGAAAATCTAAAAACATTTTTTTTTTACAGTCTTCATACAGGTTGGCTATAGGTGCACAACATTTAGATTTTCAGTCAACATACACCAAAGAAGAGAACAATCTAGACGTATTTAACATGAACGTAGTCAATTCTATTGCTATAAACAAGACTTCACACAATACCTATAAACTGCCGATATTTCTATCCCTAATCTTATCAAAGAATGGGAAAAAGAAAGCTACTGAAGAATTAAGTAATATTTGTATTGATTTTGGGAGACTAGTGCAGTGCCAGGTAAGAATATAAATAGCTTATTTGTATCCCCTCACAATAAGCCTTATTTTTGGCTTGAATTTATAGAAGCTAGCCTGTCAACCTAATCAATCAATTTTAATTATTCAATCAGACTTACAATTGAAAGATCTTACCAAGAAAAGTTGCAGGAACTTTTAACAAAAAATCTAGTTGCCTACACAAAATTAAACATAGATAAGGATAGAAGAAATTATGTTTCGATAAATACTCTGTTTTTCTTCCAAGGATGATTACTTGGACATCTATGTCAGCGATAGCGTGACAGGAAAGACAGGCAGAGATATCCAAGAAGGAAAATCTACCTGGCTGGCAGTTACAGCGCTGCAGCACTGCAACGATGCACAACGTGCTATCTTCAAAGAATACTACGGTAGCCACGACCCAGAGCATGTGAAGCGAATCAAGCAGCTTTATGACGAATTAAACATGCCTCAATTGTATGAACAGTATGAACGTACGATGTCTGATGATTTATTGCGTCGAATACATGGCTTACCAGCTGAAGGGGATAGAATTTTCCTCTTAGATGTTTTAAATGTCACCTACAAACGGGTTTTTTAGTATCGAGTTTTAATTTGTGCTATGGACATCTGTGGTTACCTGGTAGGTGTGTCAAAATTTACAATCAAATAATTATGTAAAACATCAGTCATTGTTGTATCCAAAATTTGATTTGGCTTGGGCCCAGAAATAGCCAAAGCATAAACATTCTTAGAAGAAAACAAGTTTACCTGTTTCTAATAATTTTGTTTACAGAAAAAATATACAGAGTGGTGCTGACAATACGACAATAAATTAAACATCGTGTACCTCAACACATTCTCAGTCTACTCATAAAAAAATTATATTAATATATCCATTAGTTTAGTCACAGGAAATTATTTTACATTTTCACATTTTCTACGTGATGTACATGTTGATAAAGAAGCGCTTACAGGTTGATGACCGCCGCATCCAGCGGTACGAAACTTTAATAATAATGGCGCGAAAAAGCAAGTCGATACAGGAACGCGCTGTCGTCCGCTGATCGGAGGTCATTGAACCAATATTTTAAAGGATGTTCTATTCTGTATGCAATTTTATGCGATTTCGTTCGTTTGAAATTTTCATTTTTTTATTTTCTATGCTAGGTTTTTTCCATGGTTCAGGATTATTTCTACGAACCAGCATGGTCTGTGTTTTCATTTATTGTCGTATTGTCAGCACCACTCTGTATACATACTTTTTTTTGTTATTTAAAATTATAGTCTTGTACGATGGGCTTTTGAACCCCACGTTAAAGCACGGATACTCTGTTTTTTAATCTCGTAGACTAAACTGACATTACGAGTGTTGGCAGTTTATTGCAATTAGGTGCAATAGTGCCGAAACTTAGCGTTCATAAAATCAAGTATCTTTTTTTACATTAAGTTATCCTGAAATAATGTGTAGGTACTTATTAAAAACGTAATAATACAAAATTAATAATGTAAATTTGACATTTGCATGTGTCAATTTAGTTTACGAGATTAAAAAACAGAGATTAGGTACCTATTTTATGAACTTGGTTAGAAATAAAAATATTAGCTTAACAATGTTATTTATTTTACCTACATATATTTTTAATAATTATAAACTAGTGCTTGACCGCAATCCCACCTGATGGTAAGCATTGATGCAATCATTGATGGTAAAGCGCGCTAGTTTATTAAGCTTATTCACTTGAAAAACTTAGCGAATAGGAAGGAAGGCAGCTGAGCGAGGTGATGCAATGTTAAACCATGTAAATAATGCTAGAGGGAGTTTGATCTGGAGACCCTCCACGACCAAACCCCCGACAAAACAATATTTGGTGCATCGTACCCGGCACTCATCGCAACACAACTGCTGAGACACGTCCTCCGTACGGCTTCACCAGACATCATGCCGGAACACGACGAATCTCTTGGCGGCCAGTTTTGTCTGGTGTGTCATGTTTGCGATAAATTTTTTTCGGAACGGGGCGAACAGCGCACTCAGTTACCATTGAACTTAGCTCATGAGGACGTTAGTAAAAGCAGGGACATCAAAGGCCACCAAGATAAAATGGGAGGGAAGTTGGTACTTTTAGCTGGTGACTTTAGACAGACCCTTCCGGTGATTACTAGGGATATGCCGCCGGCAGATGAAATAAATGCCTCCTTGAAAACATCTGCATTATGGGTTCGTGTGAAAAAGTATTGTCTCACCACGAATATGCTAGGGCAACTTCATCACGATTCTCAAGCCAGGTATATGCAATATGCAGCTACTCTTTGCTCGCATGCTAACTAACAGTAACGGCATGATTAGAGTGAGTCGTGAGTTCTGTCAAATTGCGGATAGCTCAGATGACCTATTAAATAATTCAATTTACTTTGCCATATTTGTTTGAAGACCGGATCTTCAAACAAATATGACAAAGTAAATTGAATATGGTAACCAAGAATGGCTATGCGAAAGGGCAATTTTGGTGCCGACTAATGAAATAGTTAGTAAAATAAATGGAAAAATCATGTTAAACGTTCAGGGAAATGTTATCGAATACCTCTCAGTAGACAATATTACGGACACTGAACAAGTTACATCATACCCTATAGAATTTCTCAACTCTTTAGAATTATCAGGAGTGCCATCCCATAAGTTGATACTAAAAGTTGGTGTTCCTGTCCTATTAATGAGGAATCTTGACACTCCAACGCTGTGTAATGGTACTCGGTTATAAATAACACGATTGGGTCCTATCATTGTAAAGCTAATTATTATTGTATTGTTATGGCTGGAATGGCAAAAGGACAACATGTCTTGATTCTCCGTATTCCCATCATCTCGACTGATTTGCCATTTCAATTTAAAAGAGTACAGTTCCTTCTGAAAGCAGCATTTGCTATGACAATAACAGAGCCGACAGATACTTAAAGTTGCCGGAGCTCATTTAGAAACATCATGTTTTTCTCATGGGCAACTCTATGTGGAATGCTCACGTGTATCAAATCCAGAAAATTTTTATGTTTTGGCAAAAGACAGAAAAACAAAAACAGTTGTTTATAAAACCGTACTTACTTAAATGTGCTTATATTTTATCAAGCATAATAATTTTTAACCCTTATTTCATAATATCCTAAGCGTATCCAAAACACCAACCAACGCAAAATAATTAGAAGTAAGATATTTGATGTTCCTTTCCTTTGCTAAACCTTTAAACCCGGTAAAATTAACGTTGCTATAGACCTTATGTATCTTAATAATCCTACTAGGTAATAATGTAAACGCGAAAATATGTGAGGATGTTTGAAACCTTGCAGTTATGTAGGCATTTATCAAGATAAATGCCAACAGACCTGAAGACCGATGCCTCCTGGGTCAGAGTTGCGGGTTAGTTAACCAAGAAACCATGGCCCTAGCGCACAGGCAAGTAAACGAACACGGGTGGGTTTTAGTCAGCAAAAGTCTGACACGCCCTTCCGCTCCCCCCAGAGCGGGAGAGATAATTTGATGATTTCCCCAACGAAAACAAAAAATATGGGTGCTGGTTCGCGCAGTGGCAAAATCTTTGTATGGTTGTTCAGTCAGGCTGTTTGTGTAGATAATTATGTGAGTTTCAATGTTTATAAGCGCACCCATGATACAGAAATATGTAATTCCATATGTGAAGGAACGTTTATTAACAAAAACAAAGAATGAAAGAATTAAGGCATGTATGTATGTATACACATACATTACAATTCCTCCGTAACGCATAAGTGATTTACACACAACTTTTCTGTTACTGGTTCCACTTTCAGACTTTCTGTTATTCATATATTTATCTGTAACAACATAAATCCCCTTTTCTTATCAGTTAAAGCACTAGAAAGTGCTGAAGGGCGGGTTTTGGATGACTGCCTGGTGTAATTTTGACGGTCTCAAATGCTGATTCTCAGATATTCCAGACTAGCTTTCCGTTCGCGGCTTCGCCCCCGTGAAGTTCGGTTATATCGCAATTTTTAGATTTCCCTCGGGAATATCAAACTTTACCGGGATAAAAGGTATCCTATGTCCTTTCTCAGGCTCTAGACTATCTGTGTACCAAATTTAATTACAATCGGTCCAGTAGTTCTGGCGTGAAAACCGAACAGACAGACAGACAGACAGAGATACTTTCGCATTTATAATATTAGTATTGTTACGAATGGACCTTATGTCGATGGCATAAGGTTCAATATCGCGTGACAAGCAGTGTGTCACTTTTAAGTCCTATTTCCCTAGATCTAGACATTTTCTAGGCACAATGTAAAAACGCATTATTAAACTTAGGATGGCCTATCGAATGGTACAGGTCTCAACAGTTTTGTCAACAAAGTGTCGACGTCGAAATTTCTAGAAACCCGTTTCCGGGAATTATCGTAGGTACTTACTTGGCCGGTGACCTCGAAGTTATGCAGTATTATTATTACGCCTAGAGGATTCTGGAATGTTCGATCAGCTGGCCTATATACGAGTATAGCGCCGTGAGGCCTGCGCAGAGTCAGTCTACACTCGACTAGCGATACGAAAACAGCAACAGTTAAGAAGCGATATTTGAGAATACCTACTGCGACAACTGTAACGAGAACTGTGAGTACTACGTGAAGTAACATTTGTACTGTTATTGTGTGTTTACGACACGGACTCCGTGGACTTAAGTGAAGACTTCGGTGCGACGTCAGCTACATTCTACTTGTCATTGCCTACAATCGACTGTACCTTCGTTGCCAATAAACTTCGTAACCCTTAACCGGCGTTTAAGTACCCCTAGCCCGTAACAATTGGTGTCAGAAGCGGCATGCCGGTCACGCCAAGGGAAGACGGAAGGGTTCGCACGCGACGTCAAGCAGCCATGGATTTGGCGCGTCAAGAGGAAGAATCGGTTGGTGTCCCTGCACCCGGAGTAGATGCGGCCGTCGTAACACCGACGAATGTGAGTGCGCCTACTACCACCACTATTCCCGGAGCCAGCGGATCCGATTTTTCGGCGTTACTGGCTCACTTGACGGCGCAAATAAAGCTGAGTATAGAACAATTCCAGGCAGCAACCCAGGCACAAATAGAAAAAACCCAGGCAGAAACCCAGGCTCAAATAAAACAATCCCAGGCAGAAAACCAGGCACAAATTAAAAATGTAGCAGCATCCCAGGCAAAATCCCAGCAACTAGTATTGGAACTAAACGGAAAGTGGGAAAAAACTAAAGAAGAGGTGAATGAGCTTAAAATAAAAGCAACACAACAAGACGCACGTATGGACCAGCAAAATACGCGCACAGACAAACAAGAAGCGCGTATGGACCACCAAGATACGCGCATAGACAAACAGGATGCTCGTATAGACAAACATGATGCGCGTTTCGAGGCACTAGACAGCACCATCATGGAGTGTGAGAAAGAAATAAAATTCCTCCATGACAAGGTACAGAAAGGAGGCATCAAAGGGGTGATACCTAGTGCTTTGCCGACGTTCCAAGTGCCTCATTTTGACGGAACAACGTCATGGGTGGCCTTCCGCCTTCAATTCGAAAAGGTCGCAAAAGGCAACAACTGGGACGACGATCAAGCGGTAACCGCTCTTACGCTTGCTCTGCGTGGTGATGCAGTACAAATTCTCGAAAATATTTCCGGCGATTGCAATATCCTAGCCTGTCTGCTAGAAGCGTTGGAGTCTAGATACGGGGAGAAACACCTCGAACATGTCTACAGGGCTCAACTCCGCGACCGCACACAGAAGAGCAGTGAGGGTTTGCAACAATGGGCAACGGAAATAGAACGTATTGTTCGGAGGGCGTATGCATCAACACCGGGATTAATTGATGCTACTACGGTGCAAGCTTTTACTGATGGAATCCGAGATGCAGAAGTCAGGGCTGCAGTTCGTCTGGGTCACCATCAGACTCTGAAGGCAGCCTTGACACACGCTCTGGAGGTGGAAGCAGTACGCCAAGACGGTCGACAACAGCACCGCATTCGCGAGGTAACCCCAATAATTAAAACTCGGCAAGGACCAACCTGCTATGAGTGCGGCGAAAAGGGTCATATTCGGATCAATTGTCCCAGAAAGTCTAAGGGAAGAAGTACTTCTGGGACACAGGTGGAAGCCGAGGATTTAAACTAAGAACAGCCAGGGCTATGGGGCGAGTACTGGCTGGTCGACCAGAAGCCCCCATTATAACAGTATCACAAGTGGGCGATGGAAACAGTCTTATTATAGAAGGAGAACTGAATGGTAAGTCATGCAGTTTCACGTTGGATACTGGTGCATCAAGAACTATTGCACGACCGGAGCTATTTCCTCGGACCATAGCATGGAAAAGAGGGTCTTCACAATGCCGATTACAAACCGCCACCGGCCAACCAGTACTCGTCCTTGGTGAAACGAACGTGTCCTTGAAAATGGGTGATAAGACATTCACGCACCCTGTTTTAATAGCAAATATTACAGATGATTGCATAATAGGACTGGACTTTTTGAAGAAACAGCAGTGCGTCCTTAATGTAGCAAAAGGAGTATTGAGTTTTCCAGAACAAGAAGTATTTCTTCAAGGTGGAAAACAGGGGTCAGTGTACTGTGTAAGAAAAACCGTATTACCACCAAGATCAGAAACCTTAGTAGATATTAGATTTTCACCAATAGGATGTCGTAAACGTTGCATTATAGTAGAAGATTCTGGAGATCACCCAGACTGGATAACAGCAAGGACACTGATGATGATTTCCGATAAACCAAAAGTACGCATTATCAACGTTAGTAACAAAGAAATAATTCTTGAAAAGAATTGCATCGTGGGTGTGTGCGACCATGTAGCATCGTTGAGAAAAACAGAGGCGCACGAAAAGGAACGTGATAAGCAGTGGCAGGAACATATATCGACACTACTCGAAAATTGTAAGGGCAATTTAAACAAGTTCGAAAGTCACAAAGTTAAGCAACTGCTGCATAACTTCCATGACATCTTCTCGAAGTCCGACGGTGACGTGGGAAGGACCGGGCTCGTCAAACACCATATAGATATGGGTGATACACAGCCGATAAGACAGAGACCACGTCGTATCCCCTTTGCAAGAGAACAGGAAGTCACGGAAATGTTAAGAGATATGGAGAAAAACCGGATTATCGAAGCATCTACCAGCCCTTGGTCATCTCCAGTTGTCCTAGTCAAGAAAAAGGATGGCAGTACAAGGTTTTGCGTTGACTACAGGATGCTGAATGATGCCACGAAAAAGGACAGTTATCCTCTGCCACGTATAGATGACACTTTAGACTTGCTAAGTGGCATGAAATGGTTCTCCACGGTTGACCTCAAAAGTGGATACTGGCAAGTGGAAATCTCTCAGCAGGATAAAGAAAAGACCGCTTTCACCACTGGTCCTGGAAACGGTCTCTGGCAATTCAATGTCATGCCTTTTGGACTGTGCAATGCTCCTGCTACATTCGAGCGCCTAATGGAGCGCATTTTGGTGGGGTTGCTTGGTGATGCATGCCTAGTCTATTTGGATGACATCATCATTATGGGACGAAGCTTCGAAGAGCACCTACGCAATTTGGAGAAAGTTTTCCAGAAACTGCGTGAAGCAAATTTAAAACTCAGTCCTAGTAAGTGTACACTATTCCAGAAAGAGGTTGGATACTTGGGACACATTATTTCGTCGCAAGGAATTCGAACAGACCCTGAAAAAATAAAAGCCGTGTCGAAGTGGCCTACGCCTCGTAATAAAACTGAGGTACGCTCTTTCTTGGGTCTGTGTGCATATTACCGTCGGTTTGTGAAGAACTTCTCCGAGTTAGCGAAGCCGTTGCATCGTTTAACAGAGGAAAAGTGTCAATTTGAATGGAACTCTGACTGCGAACAGGCATTTGCGCTACTGAAAACTCACTTGTGTGAGGCTCCTGTATTAGGTTACCCTAGTCGGGAAGGTCGATTTTTGGTAGACACGGATGCCAGCAATGTTGGTATTGGAGGAGTTCTCTCTCAAACACAAGGAGATAGGCAGGTCGTGATTGCATATTTCAGCAAATGCCTTTCCAAGCCAGAAAGAAATTACTGTGTTACCCGCCGAGAACTTCTAGCCGTTGTTAAGACCTTACAACACTTCAAGAAATATCTGATTGGGAGGCAGTTTACACTTCGTACCGATCACGCTGCCTTACAGTGGCTCTTCCAGTTCAAGGACCCAGAAGGACAAGTAGCAAGGTGGATAGAGCAGCTGCAAGAATTTGACTTTGTCACTGAACATCGAAAAGGCAAGTCACACAATAATGCTGATGCTTTGTCTAGACGACCTTGTGAAGAATCTTGCCGACATTGTGCCAAACAGGAAAAGAAAGAGAACGTAAGGATTATCCGGGTAAACGCTTTGGATGAAGACTGGGATAATCAATCATTGAAAGACGCACAAAAGGAAGACAGTTACCTGAAGGCAGTAATCGAGTGGAAGCAACGTGGCCAGAGGCCCGCTTGGAGTGAAATATCGGCGCTTAGCCCAACAGTAAAAAGTTACTGGGCTCAATGGGACAGCCTGATAATTGATAATGGAGTTCTCAAGAGGAAATGGGAATCACCCAGTGGTCAGGAGGTCACCTTACAGATAGTTGTTCCCTGCGATAAAGTCGCGTCGGTGCTAAGGCAGGTGCACGACGGAGTATCCGGAGGACATCTAGGAGTGAAGAAAACCCTGGAGAAGGTGAGAAAAAGATCCTATTGGGTGCATTGTTGTGAGGACATAGAGGACTGGTGTAGAAAATGTGTAGCCTGCTCCTCAGTAAAGGGACCGCAAACGAGAGCCAGAGGTCGACTTAAAGTGTACAGTGTTGGTGCACCATGGGAAAGAGTTGCTGTCGATATAGCTGGGCCATTCCCTGTTACTGAAGAAGGGAATAGGTATATCATCGTCATGCAAGACTATTTCAGCAAATGGCCAGAAGCTTTTGCAGTACCTAACCAGGAAGCTCATACAGTCGCCAAAAAACTAGTTCACGAGGTGTTCTGTCGATTTGGCGTTCCCTTGGAGTTACACTCTGACCAGGGTAGAAACTTCGAGTCTTCACTATTTCAAGAGGTTTGCCAACTACTCGGGATACATAAGACTCGTACAATACCGTATATATAGTGGAATAGCACAATAGTGGAAGAACACCAAAGGGATTGGGACCAATACATTCCACTCTTTTTAATGTCATACCGCTCAGCAACACATGATAGCACAAACTGCACACCGGCGAAAGTCAACTTCGGCCGAGAAATTAGACTACCCATAGATGCACTAACCGGAACACCTCCCGATACTCCTATCCTAGCCGTCGACTATGTGGCCGACCTGCGGCGTAAATTAGATGGAATACATGAGCTAGTGAGAGAGAATGGTCTGAAAACCAGTGAGAAAATGAAGATCCGATACGACCGCAAAGCTAACGTGCCCGGATTCGAAGAGGGAACTTTGGTATGGTTGCATAATCCCATTAGAAGAAAAGGAAAGAGTCCAAAGTTCCAAGCCAAATGGGAGGGTCCGTACACGATAGTAACCAGAATAAACGATGTCACCTACCGGATTAAGAAAGGACCTAGAGGGAAGCTGAAAATCGTACACGTAGACCGCCTAGCTCGCTATTATGGATCAAATCATGCTCGGGACGAGCATGACTAAGAAGGGGGCAATGTTACGAATGGACCTTATGTCGATGGCATAAGGTTCAATATCGCGTGACAAGCAGTGTGTCACTTTTAAGTCCTATTTCCCTAGATCTAGACATTTTCTAGGCACAATGTAAAAACGCATTATTAAACTTAGGATGGCCTATCGAATGGTACAGGTCTCAACAGTTTTGTCAACAAAGTGTCGACGTCGAAATTTCTAGAAACCCGTTTCCGGGAATTATCGTAGGTACTTACTTGGCCGGTGACCTCGAAGTTATGCAGTATTATTATTACGCCTAGAGGATTCTGGAATGTTCGATCAGCTGGCCTATATACGAGTATAGCGCCGTGAGGCCTGCGCAGAGTCAGTCTACACTCGACTAGCGATACGAAAACAGCGACAGTTAAGAAGCGATATTTGAGAATACCTACTGCGACAACTGTAACGAGAACTGTGAGTACTACGTGAAGTAACATCTGTACTGTTATTGTAATAATAATAATAAACGTTTATTTTTTTCCACCACATAATTAAACATAAGTTTAACACAAAATTAAGTATATGTGATATAACGATGTAGTGGAAACTGGAGCCTGTACTAGGACAACCTGTGTTACAGGTCTCCAGGCCTCCTGACTACACGGTCGTGTCACAACTAATCCAAACGTATACTAGTAATAGTAATAGATGACAAAGACTAAGGGATGACAGAAAATTGAAGATGCAAAAATGAAAACACAAAATAAATAATTATGTAATTTAAAAGATTATACAGCAAACGAGGGTATGTTCGTGTCGATGTTTGAGTGATGATGATAGAATGAAGTTTAACGGGAGCTGTATTGAGTCAACAATAAACTTTCAGTTTTGTTGTAATTAAGCGTTTGCAGCCAAGTATTAATTTTCTTTTTAAAAGACATTATAGGGAGTGAGAAAAAGTTCAGAATTTTGTTAAGACTATTGTATAGGTGAGGGCCTTGGAAACAGGGAAATCTTCTTGTAAAAGAGTACTTGCAGCGGAAGGGTTGGCAAACCTTGTCTATGCGTCTTGTGGTGATTATTTCATAAGAGGTTCTTTGATGCTGATATAGTAGTACCTGCAGTACAAATAATTGTCTGACTGTAAGGACTTTACAGCTCCTATACCTATAGCTCTTCAGTTGGGAAGAGGATGGACCGAAAGGTACTAATTTTCAGAACGGCTCTCTGAGCTCGTTCGAGCTTCAAAAGTACCGTTTTGGGTGCACCACCCCAAGTGCATATCAGTGGCGAAGAGTCCATACAAGCCGATTCCCACCGGGTTACCTTTCAAAAATCAGTTCCATATTCATACAAAAGTATTTACATTCTATTTCATTAACAAAGTATTATTAATCAAATGCATGCGCGATTTACAATAGCAATAGTAATTCTTAGCAATACCCTAAGTATCACATTTCATTTTATAGTCGTAAATTAATCAGCGCTTAAATTTTTCGTACATTACATTGAAGGCAACTCGACGAATTACAGCCTACCTCGTTCAAACGTTTTACTATGAGGCGAAAAGAGACTGAGCGTGTCAGACCATCTCTTTCTAATGCTCGCTAACCGTCCGTAAAACTTGAGAAAAGATAGGCTAATGCCAAACGGCTTGCAGTTCTCTCCTCTCCTCTATTAGAAAGAGAAAAAGAAACCACGCCACTAGAGAAAGGAAACACGACAAAATTAAAAAGAATTAGCGTTATAATGAAATCCTTCGCAAGTCATATTCTTTTTATTTTGGCATATTTTCGTATTCCATTTCGTTTGGTTGAAAATAAATTATTGTTAGTATGTGACATGTGTTCCTATACCACTGGTGCGTGAGTTTTTCGTTTGTTATATTTGTGTTATTTAAACTGTGACTGATTCTGTAAGGTAATTTAATCGCAGATTTGGTTAAATACTGTGGATTTTGTTTGTTATTATGGCTTTAATTCATATAGAGTGCTGCTCAACAGACTACCTGCTGAATGAACTTAAAGTCTTATTTACGTCAGCGTTGTTAAATAAATTGGACACCTATGAGCTTTTTTTAAAGCTCCAGAATACGTCTTTGAAAGACGCATTTTCTCAAGTTTCGACTCTTTGCAGTTTAATTCTGACCCTCCCCATTTCAGTAGCTTCAGCTGAGCGGTCATTTTCTGCTTTAGAACGCATTCAAACGTATGTGCGAAATTGCCAAAAAGAGCAGAGATTGTCCGATTTGGCTATCATGTCAATTGAAAAAGAATTGCTTAATAAAATGAAAAGTAATCCGAATTTTTATAACAACATTTTAGCTCATTTTGTTAAAAAAAACAGACGCAATGCATTACAATATAAATAACATTGTGATTGTGTATAATTTGCTTTATTTTTGCTTAATATTTTTGTTGGTTTTGGATCGGTGTTTGTGTGGTTCAG
This sequence comes from Sesamia nonagrioides, assembly GCA_017933935.1. Lineage (NCBI taxonomy): Eukaryota > Metazoa > Arthropoda > Insecta > Lepidoptera > Noctuidae > Sesamia > Sesamia nonagrioides. The sequence goes on from JADWQK010000081.1 coordinate 4,274,234, forward strand.
TTTTTAACACTTTATTATTTTTGTAATTTTTTATTTTATTTTTTCTTGACTCTTATTCCCTAACAATAGGGACTTAACTTAGTACTTAATAACAAGCATGCATGTGTGGTATGGAGATGCACGTCGAAAAAGGCTTTTCTCAAAGCCGCTTTTATCATACTTGAAAGACACTGTTATCAAATCATCAGTCCTTTTTTGTATGGTGAAGGTGGGGCTTTTAATATTATTCTTATCTGAAGACCTCCTGCAAGATATCCTGCAGTAGGTAAGTGTTTAAGTGTTTATTTTTTTGGACCGGCTTCCCTTTGTCAAAATTTCACCCTTCGCCACTGGTGCATATACAGTACGTTAAGAGAGACTGACAGAGAGCAAAATATGTACACCTAATAATATGAGGTTCTGCGATGTGGCGAAGACTACTAAAGACAAAAATCAGCTTTCTGATTCTTTTGGTCAGTAGTTCTATATGAGGCGCAAAGCCCAGACCATCATCAAGAGTCACACCTAGATATTTGATGGTTCGACAACGTTCTAATTCTGGGCATGTACATGTCGCAGTGCCAGACATTAAACAAGAGTGCGCTATCAAAGCGTATGAATTTGGAGGTTGAGTCGAATTTCGTAAGCTGTACGTAAGAATTTTAGTTTTGTCGGTATTGATTGTGAGAATGTGTCTGTTGAGCCATTGCAGAACACGATTTAGCCCTTTTTGTGCAGAATCAAAGGTGTCATCCCAAGTGTCACCCGAGAAGGTAAGAACGGTATCATCAGCAAACGCCACGATTCTTCCACTCTCCAGACTCAAATTACAGAGTTGATTGACGTAAATAAGAAACAAGGCGGGGCCAAGCACACTGCCCTGGGGAACGCCGAATGTCACTGGTTCCTCTTTACTGAGGTAATTTTGTATTTTTACACACTGAGTTCTGTTTTGAAGGTAGTCCCTAAAAATGTTAAGTGAATGGCCACGAATACCGAGTTCCTCTAACTTTATTATTAAGTCAGAAATCGAAACCGTATCGAATGCCTTTTTTAGGTCCAAAAAAATTGATAATACTTTCTTTTCCTTGTCAAGATTTTTCGTAACATGATCAATTAGCTCAATTACAGCACTGTTAGTAGATTTATTGCGCCTAAAGCCGAATTGGTTGGGAGAAAAAAGCTTTTTATCTTCCATGTAAGTCACAAGTCTTTTGTTGATTAGGCGTTCTAGAATTTTAGAAATAGAAGGTAATACTGCAATAGGTCGATAATTATTAACAAGTTTTTTACTCCCACTTTTGTGAATTGGGTGTATGATGGCCTTCTTGAAGTATAAGGGGAAAGTGCCGGTATGAAAACAAATATTAAAAATATGTGTAAGTAATGGGACTAGTATCAATGAATAGCGCTTTAAAAACTTTGTTGAAATATTGTCCCAGCCTATAGCAGAATCTGACTTAAGTGACATAAATACTTCCCAGACTTCCGCCTCGTCGGTGTCTAACATGACGAATGACTGTAAGGGTGAGGATATGGAAGCAATGTCTGGTGAAATTTTAGGTCTACCAGGTGGACAAGAAAAATTATCAGCAAGTTCCTTCCCGATATTGAAAAAGAACTTGTTTACTTTGTCCACCGAGAGCTGTGGTGTAGTAGAAGAAGCCAATAAATCAGTGTTTGGTATGTTTGGCTTATCTGTATTAGTTACTCTCTTTATCACCTTCCAGATCTTTTTATTGTCTTTTGAAGCTTCAGTCAGTTCTCTCTTGTCAAAATCTCTTTTTAGTTTCTTTATAATGTTTGAGCAGAAGTTTCTATATCTTTTATAAGTAATACTTAATATAACATCGTTTGGAGATAGTTTGAGTTTTTTGTGCATTGCATCTCTATTACGCATACAGCGGAGCATACCAATAGTCATCCATGGTTTGAGTAAGCGCTTTTTATTTGGGATGCTGATTAGAGAAGTATGAGTATTTATGAGTCTAGCTAGAATGGTAACTAAACTTATTGTCGCTTTATTGGCATCGGTAAGTTCATAAACTATTTGAAAATTTGTAGTCTTCATCTCACTATCAAGAGCTTCATAATTAGTTTTCAGAATGTTGTAAGAGCGTGAATTGACAGATCGTTTCAGATTAAGGCACAGCATTACAGGGTTATGGTCGGTGACGTAGGCGTGTAATACTGTGGTGAGTGCAGACAGATTAGATTTAAGCATGATGTGGTCAAGACAGGTATTATCTCGAGTGGGAAGTGAGTGAGCAGGTAGCAGGCCATGGGAAGCTATGAGATCGAGATAATCCGAGGTTTGGTTTGAGGATATAGTACATGCGATGTCAAGGTTAATGTCACCAACTATAGCTATGTTTTTGTACGTTATCAGACTTGTTAAAAGGGCGTTCAGGGATTGTAGGAAGTTACTTACGTCTCTAAAAGACGGAGATCTATAAATACATATTATTGCCTTATCAGTGCCGATTTTTAGTACTAGACAACTAGCATCTGAGAAGTCAGGTTCTTCGACAGTGTAGTTTTCTACATTTTTAATATAAAGGACTACGCCATCATTTTGGTTTAAGTGTTTTTTAGGGTTCCGTACCTCAAAAGGAAAAAACGGAACCCTTATAGGATCACTTTGTTGTCCGTCTGTCTGTCTGTCTGTCTGTCTGTCTGTCTGTCTGTCTGTCTGTCTGTCTGTCAAGACCCTTTATCTCAAGAACGCGTGGACGCATCAAGCTGAAATTCACATGAAATACTCGGGTCTATTGTTCCTTTAAGCTGTGAAAATATCAAACTTCTAAACCAAGCCAATCAAAAGATACAGCCGATTATGTCGATATTTTCAACAAATTTTCGACACTCTCAAAGGAATCAAAACCTACAGGATACTTCCCGTAAACTCAGAATCTTGAAAATTGGCATGAAGCATTGTCATATAATGCAAATATAGGAAAAATTGCGAAAATCACATTTTTTAGTTATATAATATAATAAACATATTTTAATAAAATGGAACTTACTACCTTATTTCTCACGAACGAATAAAGTTATCAAATTGAAATTTATACCAAATACCTAGGTCTATTGTCCCTTTAAGCTGTGAAAATATCAAACTTCTAAGTCAAGCCAATCAAAAGATACAGCCGATATGTCGATATTTTCAACAAATTTTCGACACTCGCAAAGGAATCAAAACCTACAGGATACTTCCCGTAAACTCAGAATCTTGAAATTTGGCATGAAGGATTGTCATATAATGCAAATATAGGAAAAATTGCGAAAATCAAATTTTTTTAGTTATATAATATAATAAACATATTTTAATAAAACGAAACTTACTACCTTATTTGTCACGAACTAATAAAGGTATCAAATTGAAATTTATACCAAATACCTAGGTCTATTGTCCCTTTAAGCAGTGAAAAAATCAAACTTCTACGTTAAAGCGATCAAAAGATACAGCAGTTTATACCGACACCTTAGACGAATTTCCGTCACACGCTAGGGAATCAAAACCTACAAGCAAAGACATTAAAATTATATTTACAATAGATAGGACATCACGAACAAAATCGTAAGCCAATACTTTTATCGACTTGGTTAAAAGGCGCTCAGTCTAGTCTGCGCGTCAGGACGTAATTTGTGTCCACCAAGAATAAACATTTTCTAAGGAAATATGCCATGTTGCGCTTTGTGTTACTGTACATCTCGTTATAGTAAAACGACTGGACCTAACTTCGGAATGTTTTTCTATGAATTATTTATATTTCGTCTGCAATTCAAATTTTAAAAAAAATCTTAAATAGTTCTAGAAAATTTTCCATTATTGTAATAAGCGCCCTCTATTGTTGAGTAGTTTTACTATTTTCTTGTAGAGATGTAGTAATGTTGTTTATCGATTTAGTTATCGATAATACTTATTAAGATGAATACATTTTGTTGTATTTTATTGACATTTAAAATATAGCTAAATAAACTTAAAATATTACTATATTTCAAGTTTATTTATTATTAACTCTATTTAAACATAATCATATCATATTAATAAACAAAATTGAATGAACAATTACTATTCATTTATCTAGGTTTTTGTTATTTTTGGTTTCCGAATAAAAATAATGTTGTAGGGAAAAAGTGGATACGATTTGTCCAGATAGACCGTAGAGAAGAAAATTGGCTTCCGTCTCATTCGTCGAAATTATGCTCAATGCATTTTAAAAGAGAAGTTATCTACTTTGGAAAGACTTGTCGATCAAATTTAAAAAAAAAAGAATCGGTACCTTGTATTAGAAATGAAATAGTAAGTTATTAATTTCAGTACTTTTCTACTTAACCGTAAAAATTGGAATAAAATTTACGGTTAAGTGGATAAGTACATAGATTACATAACTTATTTATAATGAAATATATTCATAAAATATGTAGGTACGTATATGTAGTACAATGATTGCGAGCTACTTTGTGATTTTGAGGATTCCGTACTTAAAAGGTAAAACGAACCCTATTCATGAGACTTCTCTGTTCGTCTGTCCGTCTGTCACCAGGCTGTATCTCATAAACCGTAATAGCGAGACAGTTGTAATTTCCAGAGATTGTGTTAGTATTTCTGTTGCCGCTATAACAACAAGTAGTAAGAATAAAAATAATAAAATATTTAAGGGGGCTCCCATACAAAAAACGTGAATTTTTGCCGTTTTTTGCTCCATATTAATAACGGAAACAGATAGACGCTTAAAATGTTCACAGAATATTTGGTTATATATTCAAATTACAAATAAATAATTAAAATAAAATAAATACTGAAGGTGGGCTTCCATACAATAACCGTGATTTTTTTGCCGTTTTTAAAGATAATGGCGTACGTATCTGGTAAAGGCCTTGCTCCAGCAGACTACCATTTTTGTCGTGATTTGGACAATTATCTACGTGACAAGAAATTTTCTTCCCAGGAGGCAGTTCTGCTTTCACACAGTTTGTGCAGTCTAGATCCTCAGAGTTCTATCACAAAGGCATAAACGACCTTCCTATATATTGATTATAAATGAATTATTTAAAAATTAAAAAATAAGCAATTATTTAGATTTTCAGTACTAATCGGCAATTTTAAACTTTAACGCCTATTATATTAAAAGAATTATATAAATAAGAAACTTGTAAACTTAAAATTACCCATAATTATTCTGCTTCCTAATTTTTTGTTTCATGCTATCATAATGCGACAAAACATCGTCGTAGTAACTTCTTTGAATATTATCGATAACTTTATATCGAAATGATACAAACCCTACCACAGTTTTTTTGCATTGCCATTTAAAAATATTTGCAAACAAACGTGTAAAAAGAATAATTTTGCTAAAAACGAAATGCAAACGAAAATTGCAAAACAAAATGCGCTTTATTTATTTATTTATTTATTTGTTTATTTCAGGCGACGCAGGCCCATACATAAATACCTTAACCTAAACATACATATCTTTATATTATAAAATAGTGCTTCGCTACTACTAGCATGTTCTTATGCTGTTCTGTGGTATTTGTCCGCGGAAGCGACGGAAAACCACGTCTTGCGGCCAGAAGTCCTCTTCCATCACAATGGGCAATGGGCTTTATGGCCTAAAAGGTCTGTTACACTCAAAAATCGCAATAAACTGAGCGTTAAAATAATTCGTAAGCATAAAACATCTAAAATGCCAATAGACGGTGTCACGGTAAATGAATAGTAGCGAATAAAATTCTAAAACAGTTTTGTTTGTACAAGACAAGTTTCACTTAATTTGTTTACTTTTCAATATTTATTTACCCGATTTGAACTATACTAGGGTATTAAATCGGATGTGGCAACATAGACCACACTGGCCACCTACCGGGCAATAGCTGAATATATTTTATATAAACTTATTTCATTTTTACTATTTGATGTCTCCAATTGTCGATCTAATTTTGCTATATTGTACTAGATGGCGGAACTGAGCCATGGGATCACAGTTTTTCTATGCCATTTTGACACATGCCCTCTCTATATATCTTAAATCTCTTTGCCTACAAGGTACTTCCCGTGAACTCAAAAAAATCTTGAAATTCGGCACGAAGCAACTTTATATTATAGTACAGACAGATAAAGGAAAAATTGTGAAAATGATAAATTTGAAGTTACATAAAATATTAAAATATTATTTTTGCTTACATGACATGAAATATTTTTTTAATAATTATAAACTTACTACCTACCCTTTTTTACATGAACGCGTAGAGGTATTAAAGTTGAAATTCATATCAAACACTTCTTAAATCTAATTGCCTCTAAACTGTAAAAAATTCTAAATCAATGCTAGTATTATAAATGCGAAAATAACTCTGTCTGTTACGCTTTCCCGCCTAAACCTCTCAACCGATTTTGATGAAGTTTGGCACAGACAATCTTTAGACCCTGAGAAAGAACATAGGCTACCTTTTATCCCGGAAAAATTTGATGTTCCCGAGGGGAATTTAAACAGCGCGATATAACCGAACTCCACGCGGGCGAAGCCGCTGGCGGAATGCTAGTACGTCATAAATTGTAAACCGCTACGTTTGTACGGCGGAACCCTCGGTGTGCGAGTCCGACTCGCATTTGGCCGTTTTTTTTTTGTTTGATAATAAGAGTAGTTATCGATAATTGGGATTGAATCATTATAACGTTTCAGCCAGCACTCAGTCAGTACTAATATTTCGCAGTCAAGGTTTATTCTATAGAGGAGGGTTAAAAAAGAGTCAAAGTTTGCATGAATAGAGCGAATGTTCTGAGTAATTATTTTTAATTGCTTGGAAGGGTTAGTGACATAACTAGTGCATTCTTCGGGGTCACAAGTAAGTGTGGTAGAGACTGAGAGCTGGTCTATATTGCTAATAATTTCTGTAACGCTATCCACTGTTAAATTGTTTTTTTATGGGTGTACGAGACAGGGGCGTCATAAGGTATTCTGTGAATAATAGGTCTACGATATCGATAACGAGTCCAAACAAACAAAAGGTAAACAAACCCATATGGTACCGTGTAGCATTCCTTTTTATACTGTAGGTGAGAAAACTAGTGAGGATGAGTGGATGAAAGGATGAATGGATGATCTTGTTATCAATCGTCAGAGTATCATTCAACCAAGTCTCTGATAATATAAATACATCGTAGGTTACGCAAGACATTTGATGATTATAATTTTGACATTTAGTGCGTAATCCTCTAGTATTTTGCGAATAACTCCTTAAGTTATTGAATTTTTTTTTTTTACATCACTACAATAGCATTGACCTAAAAAATATGAAAAAATTAAGTTAGTTTGTTCAGAGTATCCACACTTCTAATGAGAATGTGTTCAGACTCCTGAATTTTCCGCATAAATATATCCGAGCGGGCTATCGGTCGGTGAGCTAACCAAGAGCTCCCGACACTCCCGTTCGTCTCAACGCCGCCGCCTCGTGTCTGTGTCTGTGTACAGTGTCAAACCCAGTGCTTTTGTTCGTGTGTCTTGGTGACTGTGGTGCGTGTCAATTGTGTTAGTGTCATCGTATTGTGCCTACATACATACACACACATGTATGTATGTACTTGCGAGACGCGCATGATGCACGTACTACGAGCAAACCACGACAAACTCCTGGACGCGCACTCCACGCACACACCGTGGGACCGTGGCAGGAGTAAAAACCAAAAACATTGTGTGTTTACGACACGGACTCCGTGGACTTAAGTGAAGACTTCGGTGCGACGTCAGCTACATTCTACTTGTCATTGCCTACAATCGACTGTACCTTCGTTGCCAATAAACTTCGTAACCCTTAACCGGCGTTTAAGTACCCCTAGCCCGTAACAGTATGGATTATTTATTTTTGAAATTCCGAAGTGTCCTGAAGTGTCAGTCTAATAAACACAGAACTCTTCACTACACTCAGAACTCCACTTTCACAGAACAAATTTTCTCACTTCTGTGTAGAGCTCTCTAGCCTTAAACAATTTTGTTTTTTTCCCTTACCCTAGTAGTTTTTTTTTTGTTAGTAAAATAAGCACACTTTTTCGAAAGGGGCACCCATTTTCATCCTGCTTACAACTTCAGGCACTTCAGATAACTTAGTAGTGGTAATAAAAAAATATATAAGAATATACTAACATACAAACTTACTTCTAAAATGAATACCTATCACTAGAACCAAAGAAATTATAACATACTCAAAATATAAAAGGAAACAATTATAACAAAGAGGAAGATCTTTTACTCTTATTTTAAAAACTGCAACAGTTTGGAGTCCCTAATGAATCACAAAAATATTTAATTAAGGTCTCGTACCCTGGGCACGCCACAACAGTAGCAGTAAGTCTCCTCTTTGCGGAGTGGCTAGAGAGGCACCACGGCGTTTGTACCTTTCGCCTGACGCAGGTCCTCACCGGACACCAGTAGGTTCCTATTCTGGATAAGGCGGAAGGAAACACCAGAGTGTCAATACTGTGGGGATCTCCCTGAGGAAACGGTGGAGCATAGAGTGGAGGTCTGCCCGGCTTGGGCATAGCACCGCCGTGTCCTCGTGGAGGGCGGTGATCGACGGCAATCTCTCGCGTCCTGGTCCAGGCCAAGGTCCGGAGTGAGAATGCATGGCAGCCCGTCACCTCCTTCTCGAACAAAAAAAGGCCCATAACCTTATATAACACCAACATTAGTTAATTTAGACTATAAAGTAGAATCATCATCATCATCTCAGCGTTCATCCCAGTCACATCCGAAGCTTTTCAGCTTTGGAGTCGGGGGTCCGCTTTACCGGTCTAACTGCTGGTTTGGCTAGACTATAAAGTAGAATATAGTTAAATAATTCTAATTCAAGATTAATGTGTTTATGTACATTTTTTTTTTTTTTTATAAATTAATGATTTAGTGCTTGACCAGAATTCCGCCTGATGGTAAGTAGTGATGTAATCGTTGATGGTAAAGCGCGCTAGTTTATTAAGAGCCTATTCACTCTAGCCTTGAAGACATTCAAATTGTAGTCCGACGGAAACACCGCCGCTGGCAAATTGTTGCAGTCCTTCGATGTACGCGGTATAACAGACAAAGCGAAACGCTTCGTCCGGATCGTAGTGGTGTTAACAACGTAAGGGTGGAAACTCGCCGCACGATGTGTCGTCTGGTGGTGGAATGGAGATGGGGGAATTAAATCATGCAATTCCTTTGCACTCTCACCAAAATGCATCATAAAGAACATCGAAAGGCTGGCTACTCTATGCCTGTGCTCCAGGCTTTGGAGACATTTTTGAGTTAAAACTGGGTCGCCAATCAGCCTCTTCGCATGCCTCTCCACTGAATCCACAAGATTTTCAGACCTAAAATCAAAAGTTTCGGGAGTAGGATAAAACGTGTTCACAGAAGGTAAACTTTGAATATCATTTTGAAGAATAAATTACAATTTTGTTACTTAAAATTTATTAGCAACGTAAGGAAAAAATATTGATTAACATATCAATATTCTTTTTTTAAGTTGCTTTAAAATTCTGCCAAAAATTTTCAACGCAAAATGATAAAACTTCAACCTTCAAAACTTTCCTGATTTTATTTCTATTCGCCCCGCAATTTGTATACACCCGTTTTACGGTACCTATTTATTTATATTAAGCTTCATCTTTTTAACCTATGACCATAAATAAAAGACTTAGAGTTTGAGTAAACTCAAATAAGAATGTAATTAATTGTATGGACACATCTTTGCGGCAAGTTATGACATAACGGTTAATAGACACAATTAGTCATCGGACTCTTTCGCTATAGATAAGACTTATAAAGATATTACCCACAAATTTTACACTTAAAACTACTTTGTTTTTGTCAGTTAAGTTATAAACAGTGGTGTTAATGTTGCAAATATTATATTATTTCTACCTAATAAATAATTTTGAGAAATCACATATACATATATCAAAATATTCTTTGTTTCCTCATTTTTGAATGTGATTGCACCTATGTAGAACAATGGCTACTTTACTCCGTCTTATTAGATTGATTTACAACCAGTTAAGACAAATGCACTGGAGTACAGGACCAAAGCTATTTGACCGGGCTATTGTACCAACTTATGACATAAACGTGGAAAAGAAAGCATTTAAAGAGGTCCTGCCTGAGGTCATTAACGCCATCGTGACCAGTCATAAGTTAACTGAACTGCCTGAAGTTCAAAACTGGATGAAGAAGGTTAGTGAAACATACTTTTTCTAAAGAAGCAGCAAACTTAAAGATTAAAAACCGCAAGCTCGTGACTTTTAATAACGATCGACAGGTGCCATGGAGATAGACTCAAGCAGACAGTCACTCCATGTAAAATACTAGTATTTAGCTGAATCCGGGTAGATTGGAAGCTGACCACAACATAATTTGAAAAGGACAAGTCAGATGATGATGTGCCATGAAGACGATCATCATCATCATCAACTTTTTTATCGTCCCACTGCACAGGTCTCCTCTCATACAGAGACGGAGAAGGAAGAACCGGAACCGGGGTGAAGACGATACTTGGAACTATTCTTTTAACTCATTTAAGGATGCCAACTGCATCACATGACTATTAAACTCCATCTGCGGAAGTGTCGTGAAACTATCAGCAGCTTCTTGGTAACATGTTCCTATTGTTGTTACAGCTACTAGAATACACGGTGGGCGGAGGGAAACTAGGTAGGGGATTGATGGTTTCCATTGGATACAGAATGTTTGAAGAACCTGAATACTTCTCAGAAGAAACGCAGCATTCAGCTCGCATTCTAGGCTGGTGTACAGAAATGGTAAACCATTATACATTTATCTTTCTGGTAATAGGTTCGCGCCTAATGAATGAAATTTAGTTTCCTGCCAAACTCGATAAGTACAGTCCCAGCTGTTTGTTGGTGATTCTAACATCTCTTGTAGCTAGAGGGCCGACGAAGGCTAAGTTTAGTAGTAGACTGCAAAAACTATATAGGTAATCTTGAAAACAGCACCCTAATTGCCCAATGGACTTGTACTATCATTTTGAATAATTTTGAAGCATGTTCCTAATCCATTACTCCATATGGTAAAAAAATGTGTCTGCTCAACAACGTAAATAAAAATGCATTTTGTTGTACTTTCAAAATGAAACCCATTACTACTTAATATGTGTTAAACAATTACCTTGCCGATTTAGTTATTTTTTTTACAGATCCAGGTACAATTTTTGATTATGGACGACATAGCTGATCGTGGAACTGTTCGACGTGGGAAGCCATGCTGGTACCTACAACCAAATGTTGGTTTAAGCGGTGTCAAGGATGCTTTACTTATTTACCAATCAATGTTGGATCTACTGGATATGTACTTCGGACAATCGCCTATTTACAGTGATGTGCTAAAAGTTATTAATGAGGTAAGTTATCATCTTATAAAATCGTACAGATCTCTGTACCAATTATTTATCTATGTTTGCAAATAAATAAATGATTTGATTTTATCGAATTTTGGCCTTGGCGACAATTGTATGACGTGTAAAAGTGATCAGTGATCCTACTTGCTTAATAAACGATTTCATTTCATTTCATTTCAATTAATTTTTAATTGCGAAAAGCTACTAGAATACACGGTGGGCGGAGGGAAACTAGGTAGGGGATTGATGGTTTGACTTGAGAGAGAATTGTGTACGCAGACAAATGTATTCTGTCTTCTTTTACATTAAATGTCCGACAGGACGGCATTCTAATAAGATTATTATTTCATTACACAAGCATATCTATGTATTCACCGCCAAAAGGAGCCCGTTCATCTTGGTTCCTACTTTTCGGAATGTATCCTTAGAGTGTACCGACCGCCTTCAGCTTTTTGGAGTTGAGATTTCCTCGAACGTAAACTTTTGGCGCTTCATTGGGTCCAAGGCCAAGGTGTTTGCCAGGAAACTTGGCGTCATTGCAAAGGTCCGGCGGTACTTCACGCCAAGACAGTTTCTAATGTTATACAATGCACAGTTTCGTTCGTGTGTGGAGTACTGCAACCACGTGGCTGCGCGATGGCGACGCGGCGACGGCGTCGTGTACAGGAGCCCTTAATGTCAATTCCGTGGGAATATTGGGATAAAAGCATTAATATGTGACGTACCTATAAGCTATTGTATTTTCATGAGGATCCGTTAAAATTATTACGTTTAAAGAATAACGAACATCCTTTCATCCATCCACATAGCTTTCCCGTCACTGTGATTAGTAGATTTTTTTTTTTATAAATGTTAATGTGATCCTGTGTGTACCTTTCACCCTTTAACGACTGAATAAATTTGAATAATTTTTGCCATACGGACAGACCATGACCAGCAGCCTAATCGGCGAACACATTTTTGTCAAATGATCCCAACTAGTCGCAATCATTTGAGAAAATGTGTTCACCGATTAGGCCGCGGTTTAAATATATACTAATATATAAAGCTGAAGAGTTTGTTTGTTTGTTTGTGCACGCTAATCTCAGGAACTACTGGTCCGATTTGAAAAATTCTTTTTGCGTTGGTTAGCCTATTAATCCAGGAAGGCTTTAGACTATATAACATCCCGCTATGACCAATAGGAGCAGAGCAATAACAAAAAATGTTGCGAAAACGGGAGCTAACGCAGGCGTACATATTGCCAATAGGAGCTGAGCATGACTAATTCCACGCGAACGAAGTCGCTGGCGGCCGCTAGTATAGGATAATGTACTTTTTATTCTGTTTGTCTGTAAAGTCAGATGTAAATTAGTTAATTGTTTTTATTACAGTCGATATACCAAGCGACTATAGGTGAAGATTTAAATTCTTATTCCACCTACAGCAAAGAGAAAAACAATCTAGATGTGTTTAACATGAAGCTGATTGATGCTATTGCTATAAACAAGTTAGCTTACTACACCTTCAAATCGCCGATATTCATAGCTCTGCTGTTAACAAAGAATGGAAAACAGAAAGCTACTGAAGAATTAAATAATATTTGTATGCAATTTGGGAGACTGATGCACTGTCAGGTAAGAATATGAACCTATGTGGCTACCCTCATAATAACCGGTACTTTATTCTGGCACACTGTATATCAAAAATTTCATGATGTGTGAGTATCATGAAATTTTTGATATACAGTGTGCCAGAATAAAGTACCGGTCGGACAAAGCATATCATCGTTACCAAAATTTATCCTTAGGAGACTTAGAATAAATAATATATAACGTTTCGATTAATGCTTGGTTTTTTCTTTGAAGGATGATTATATGGACGTCTACGTCGCCGATAGCGTTACAGGGAAGACAGGCAGAGATATCCAAGAAGGGAAATGTACCTGGGTGGCAGTCACAGCGCTGCAGCACTGCAACGACGCACAACGTGCTATCTTCAAAGAATACTACGGTAGCGAAGACCCAGAGCATGTGAAGCGAATCAAGCAGCTTTATGACGAATTAAACATACCTCAATTGTATGAACAGCATGAACGTACGATGTATGATGATATATTGCGTCGAATACATGCCTTACCAGCTGAAGGGGAGAGAATTTTTCTCCTAGGAGTTTTAAATGCCACCTATAAAAGAGTTTGTTAATACCGTATTGTTTTGATTTTCCCTACCCCGCATATATTAAAATGTCACCACCTTAGTTAAAAGGCTAAGCAGTTTAACAAAATGTAGGTATATAAAGCTAATATAATTTAATTTAACTTTTTAATTACTTTATTATAAGGAGTAGCATTGCTATTTCAGTTATTATTATTTTATTTTGTTTGAGTAAGCTAATAAGTATTAAGTTTATTATGGTGTATGGTTTCTCTAGGTATAAGTAGATCTGTAATGTTTTGAAATACCTTGTTATCGCATTGGGTCTTAATAACCTGTAATGTTAACAGAGAAAGGATTTGCGACAGCCTTCGTGGCGTAGCGGTAGCGGACGCGACCGCTGCGCAAGGTGGCACGGGTTCGATCCTCGCACAGTGCAAGTATTTGTATGCATGATTATGAATATTTGCACTGGTCTGGTCGTGCTTCGGAAAGCACGTTAAGCCGTTGGTCCCGGTTGCCATACGAACATCTAGTGGCAGTCGTTACGGGTTGTTGGAGCCCTCAAAAATCCAACAATTGGTCTAACTGCAATGCTTCGATGTCGCCTTCGAGTTGTGGAGCTCAGACGGCAGACGCTTTACGGAAAATGTCGAAGTTTAGCCATATCAGCAGTTGGACTGGTAAAGCGGACCCCAGACTCCAAAGCTGAAAAGGCTGCGGATGCGATTGGGATTAACGCTGGGATGATGATGATGATGATGTTAACAGAGAAAGGATTAATAAATAAATAAATAATAAATAACTTTGTAAAAATCTTTTCATTGTTGTGTGTATAAAAATGTTGTGTGTAATAATAATTAAATATCTACTATAAAATAAACATAGCACTATATAGCTTAAAGGTATATAAATAATTGCTCGCCAGACACATTACCCGTTTGGTTTAAGGGCTCTCCCTTTTCTATGGAGAATAAGGGAACCTTACACCACATGCTTGTATTTTTTTGTACTGCCTTTATTCCTTACTAGCTTTCCGCCCGCGGCTTCGCCCGCGTGGAGTTCGGTTATATCGCGCTTTTTAGGTTTCCCTCGGGAACATCAAATTTTTCCGGGATAAAAGGTAGCCTATGTTCTTTCTCGGGGTCTAAAGATTGTCTGTGCTAAATTTCATCAAAATCGGTTGAGAGGTTTAAGCGGGAAAGCGTAACAGACAGACAGACAGACAGACAGACAGACAGACAGACAGACAGACAGACAGAGTTACTTTCGCATTTATAATATTAGTATGGATGCCTGTATACTGATGATCCCGAACGTGAACGTTAACGAAGCCCTCGTAGAAATACTTCAACATGTCGTCATCAGAAACACTCAATGTTTAACGGCGAGTAACCCAGCCAGACAGCACTCACGGCTTCAATGGGTATCTTGACTACCAGCATGCAGCGCCCGGTTAAACTTTTAGGACATTGATCAAGAAGATAAATGCGGTGCCTTGGGCATCTTTTTTGATTTGTCCAAGGCATTCGATTGCGTTCTTCATGAAAGGTATTCAGGAAACTCCGCCACTATGGGATCTAACAACACAATTGCTCAGACTCGTCCTCCGTACGGCTTCATCAGACATCATGCCATGCCGGAAAGCGATTCGTCGTGTTCCGGCATGATGTCTGATGAAGCCGTACGGAGGACGGGTGTGAGCAGTTGTGTTGCGATGTGTGCCGGGTACGATGCGCCAAATGTTGTTGTGTCGGGGGTTTGGTTGTGGAGGGTCTCCAGATCAATCTCCCTCTGACGCAACATCGTTGGTCGTGTTGTTGGGTTTAACATTGCATCACCTCGCTGAACTGCCGTCTTCCTTCTTATTCACAATTTTTTTTTTAACATCATCGCTTTAACATCAACGATTGCATCACTGCTTACCATCAGGCGGGATTGCAGTCAAGCACTAGTTTATAATTGTTAAAAAAAAATTCTAGAACGCCGCACTGGATCTTACTTCATACTTGATTAAAAGTATTCAGAACGTTGGCTTTAATGGAAAAATATCTCCAAGATCTATAGTGGTTATGGGAATCTCACGGGGCTCAATTCTTGGTCTTTTTGGTAATGACACTTCATTACTGTTTAAACTTAAACGTCATCAGTAGGTTAAAAGGCGCGATCTCTAAAGTACCACCATTTAAAGCCCTCTAGTTCAATATTAATAATTTTCTTTACAATGAGTAAAACCAAATGCATTTAATTTACGCTACCTCACATCAGGCAGATGAAACTAACGTGTTTATAAACAGCGAAGAATTGAATTCTGAAGATAACGCAGTGTTCATGGGCAGGTATAACTAGGCATGAAGCTTGTTATGAATTATAGTCATAAAATCAGTCTTAATATTGTGTTTTCCTTATGGCCATTAACACTATTGAAATATCTAGCCTAGGGCATGCAATACCGGTTTACCGGTTTTTATTTTTACCGGTAAATCGTCTATTTTCGTAATTATAAAATTACCGGTAAGAAAAATATAAGACCGGTAATTACCGGTTTTATGTTTTTGGACAACATTGTTCATTTATTCACGCATACGTCAAACTTTCCATTATATGTAATGTTTGACACTTGATAGTAGCTTTGACGTAAGCGTTTGTCACGTTTCGTGTCATTCATTAGTTTGTATAACTGTACTGTACTGTACAACGACTATCGAACTCATGTAAAATTTTCCAATGACTCCAGAGCTAGACGAACGTAACCAGTCTTACTAGCTTGGCAGTGCAGGATTGAACGCCGTATTGGTGGGGCTAGAGCACTCATCGGTAAACTCATCTGCTTCAGGGAGGGTGATACTTGTCCTAGAGTGATATGCTTTGTAAGGCGGACTTTTTCAGGTACAAATATCAACCTACATGATCATACGACCGTGTCAGGGAGCACAACGATTTGCTGAAGCAGAAAGTGTATGGTACACCCAGAATCGCACTATCCAGAACAATGAAAGGTGGGTTTATAGAGACTGGGAACGACCAGACCAAGGTGTGGCTGACACGTACTACATACTGGATGATGCCATATGTTCATTCTGGTGCAGTAACTGGTTGCTGCCTGTCGATCACTTTTTTGGATCAAATGGATTTCAAGGTTGCACGTTCGCTTGAGTCTGGTTCGCTACCTCTGTTCTTAACAACTAGAGTAACCCACCTGCTCTGTAAATCAGGTAGCACCGCGGAACCCAAAAATTATAGGCCGATCACATGTTTACTGACGACTTTAAAGTTCATACATCCATTTTTAAAATTAACAAATATATTGACAGCAACTCATCATGTCTGCCTCTGCTTCAAAATAGATGTAGGAGCGGCTCCCGCGGTACTAAGGAGCTACTCCTTTATAACATAACTGTTGGGAATGAGACCCAACATCGGTCTGCACGCGCCAGCGGTATGAGCAGTCTCCATCGGCAGCGGGAGCGGGGCGCGGGCGGGGGACACGACCGAGTGAGCGGACCGGCTCGGACCTCACCAGTCGCTTCCACGGACCCCGCCGCGATACACACCTCTTTTAAATTAACAATTGTTTTTCCGGGATTCTGTTAAATATGGGATTTATTATAAACGGCAATATACCAGTCCCTTAAAAATACAGTCCATTATTTCGTCACCCTATAATCATGACCATTACCCAGTTCGTTGTTCCCGAAAGCATCTATCGACATGTTGGATAGATTATAATAAGGCCTATTATGACTTGGTACCACATACAAGGCTCATGCGGGTGCTGGAGTTTCATAAAGATAATGCAACTCTGCACACCATCCTGATGACGCGTATTTCTATTGGAGGACGGTCCTTCGCTATCCTGGATATCGAGATATTTACAGGAATAGCGAACCGAGCGAAGTCTATACCTGGGCGATAGTTTGAGTCTACTTTGGTTTTGCTTAGCCTTTAATCCTCTAAGCACACTGCTGGAGAATACACGTCTAGACTATCGGCTGAGAAGAGGTGGTCAGGTTATATCGCACCTCCTTTATATGAGTGACTTAAAATTCTTTGCTACCAACAATTTTTAACTGCAGGAGCTACTGAAAATTACTGAAACTTTTAGTAGCGTTATCAGGATGGAATTTGGTGTGGATAAATATGTGATCATGCATGTAAAGCGAGGAGAGATTGCGGCATTCATGGGAATCCAACTCACGGGTTCCATAAACCTTAGAGCGCTCTCTGTATCTGAAACCTATAAATATTGGGTATGTCGATTGCTTCATACGTATCAACGTTATTGGTATGAAGCAATCGCTGAAGAAACGCTTCTTCGGCCGCCTGGAAAAAGTAATAAATAGTCTCCTATCAACGATTGGTTCCTGCCTGTTTTATGTACTCTTTCGGCATACTCATCTGGACTCAGACCTAAGTCGACGCCCAGGATAGAAGGGCGAAGAAGACGGGCTGACTACAAATCAATTGCATCAGCTTGTAGCATTCAATGCCGCCAAAACACAGGCGTGTCTTTTCACCGCTAAAAGGAGCCCGTTCACCTTGGCTCCTACTTTTCGAAATGTGTCCTTGGAGTGTCCCGACCGCCTTCAGCTTTTGGGGGTTGAGATTTCCTCGAACCTTAACTTTGGGCGGTTCATTGAGTCCAAGGTCAAGGTGGCTGCCAGGAAACTTGGCGTTATCGCAAAGGTCCGGTAGTACTTCACACCTGGGCAGCTTCTAATGTTATACAAAGCACAGGTCCATTCGTGTGTGGAGTACTGCAGCCACATTTGGGCTGGTGATGCCAAGTGTCACCTGGCCACTTTAGATTCAGTGGGGAGACGTGCAAAGAGGCTGATTGGTGACCCTGAGCTAACTCGAGTTGGTCCCCAAAGCCTAGAGCACAGGCGTAGAGTAGCCAGCCTTTCGGTGTTCTATAGGATGCATTTCGGGGAGTGTGCGTGAGAATTGCATGATTTAATTCCCCCATCTCCGTTCCACCAGCGGATGACCCATCGTACGGCTGGTTTCCACCCTTACGTTGTTAACACTACGATCCAGACGAAGCGTTTCGCCTCCTCCTTTATACCGCGTACATCGAGGGACTGGAACAATTTGCCAGCGGCGGTGTTTCCGTCAGACTACAATTTGAGTGTCTTCAAGGCTAGAGTGAATAGGCTCTTAATAAACTAGTGCGCTTTACCATCAATGATTGCGTCACTGCTTACCATCAGGCAGGATTGCGGTCAAGCGCTACTTTATAATATATAAAAAAAAATCACCCACTGTCATGGTTATGATGCTGTATACCCCGCGAAAATGTGAACGTCGAGGCTTTTTAAATGTTAAGACCCTCCACAATCGTGAGATATGCTGGTCTCAGGGAATATTTCCTAAAAACCGACGTGAGAATGCATCGAGATATGATCGCGATTAACAAGGGACTCACTCCGCTCACCTTGGCTAAAAAAAACTGGTGCAAGCCAGTATACCTACTTGACACTAAAGATCGCATGCATATATATATAGCAAATTAGCAAGTAAGTAGTATAGCAAGGCAAGGAGCACACGGAAGTGTTTTCCGGGTCCTCCATGGGCTTGATATAGATTTACCAGCATCAGTTGGCTGGCTGCGTTTTGAAAATTAAAATTGTCTAAATTAATATAAAGGTGCGACATTTACGCTTGACTGCGCCAAAGGAAGGTAATGTTTTTTTAAAAATGTACTTTGTATACATATTTATTTTCTGCTTTAAGACCACATATTTTTGAAAAAAAAAAAATGCAAATTTACCGCTTTTACCGGTTTACCGGTAAAAATATTTCAATTACCGATTTTTTACCGGTAAAACAAAAATTACGTTAATTGCATGCCATAATCTAGCCCTATCTAATCTTTGGTGGATAATTGATTGTCATTGAAAATTGACCTACAAATACATCATCATATTAAAAATTATAGTTAAGATTTTTAATTTTCACTAAAACTTTTGTTTTAAAAAGGCTATAAATAAAACAAATAAAAAATACTGTATCAGCGAATAAGTCACTCATTAGTTAAGGATTTTTTCAAGATTAGGTACCTACAACGAAAGAAAGATTTGTTGTCAATCTTTGAATTGGGCGGGAATTGCTTAGGCTTCTGTTGATTATACCTATTCAAATATTAGCGGACGGCCAATTAGATTCTAGTCGTTATGAACTCCTTTATAATTATAAGATTGGCAGGTCAAAACGCCTCATTTTCATGTTAAACACATCTAGGTTGTTTTTTTCTTTGCTGTAGGTCGAATGAAAATCTAAATGTTCACCCATAATCAACTGGTATATCGACTGCATAAAAAAACTAATTATAAAATTGATTTATATTTGACTTTAGCCCACGGCTTTACGCTTTGGATGTCACTGTGTCAGTTGCTTTATTATATTATTGTATGTAATTTGTGCCATTATTGTTATTTTGTTATGTAATTCTTAAATATATAAATATACAATTGTTGTCAGTTTGATTCGTTTTAATTTATTGCAGGTATTTGACGATTCTTAAAAAATAAAAATTCACATCATATTCATTTCCAAAAGTACATACAAGCCATATGTATGAATATTATTGCACGAACAGTCTGTGTAATAAAGTGAACATTTGAATATTTTCTGATATTGTGTATTAAAGTAGTAGTAGTAAGTATATCCGCTAGGAATTCGATCAGAGAGAGTGGGCAGGTAGCTCTTAAAGATGAATAGCTAAATTAAAGATGAATAACATAAAACTCCTGCAGTTTTTAACTAGAACACGAACATATTGCGGCACTTACGTCAAACATCCGAGGTAAGTTGACTACATGATATAATAAGATACTAGAATTTAATGCTAAAGTTTACTTAATTTAGACTTTCTTGACTTTTTTTAGTTTTGCAATTTCTGGAAAAGTCTAAACTGTGCTTCTGGAAAAGCCATTCCTTAAAAATGTTAGAGCTGATTGCCACTAACATTTGATATTAGCACCAATGCCACACTGTATCAAAATAAGTTAATAGAGCAAGCAAGCTGCGCTTGTCTATCAACTCTTTCAGTCATATTATCATTCAAGTGATATACCTGACTCTAGTGAGACAAGTGTATGTACTCCAATGTAACTGTTTATGACATGAACAGTTAGAATAATTAAAAGATAACTGTAATTCATGAACTTTATAAAGTACAGTTATCATTTACACTCACACTGACAGCCTCCGTGGCGTAGCGGCAGCGGTAGCGAACGCGGCCGTTGCTCAAAGAGGCGCCCCCCCCCTTTTGGATGGGAAATCGTCTAATGATCTCTGAGAGCGGAACGACGTGTCAGACTTTTACTGACTAAAACCCACCCGTGTTCCTTTATTTGCCTGTGCGCTAGAGCCACGGTTTCTCTTTTGACCAACCCGCAACCCTGACCACCCCTGACTCTAAATGGTTTTTAACGTGGACACAATTCCCTTTAATACAAAACGAAATCTAACTTTGGTTCCAGACTTAATCTTTGACTCAGCATTTATATTTCGAACTTTATTGAGGTTAAGTCAAAGTCTTAATACAAAAATGACAACTTTGTACCGAACTTTATGCTGCCATTTTCATATAAAGACCTGCATTTCTATAGCGGTATGGTGCATAATTGAATAACCATTTAGGTGGATTAAATCTGATCTAAATAAAAATCATGTTTTATTAAAAGATTATGTAAAAAAAAAAAAAATTACAATAAAAACAACCGACTTCCAAAAACCACTACAAAGTGAAAAATAACTAATTTCGGAAGTCGGTGTCAAAAACGATTATGTATACAAAACCAAAGACACCGACTTTCGAAATTAGTTAGTTTTCACTTTGTAGTCTTTTTTGGAAGTCGGTTGTTTTTTTTTTTTGTATAAAACAAATAATTTCAACTGCCTATGGTCTTCATCATCTAATTTAGTGCAGACCATTATTTTAACCCAATGGGTGCAAAGGTCTCGTCAATATAAATGAATTAAGTCCAACCACAAAGTAGCTACTGTAAACCGTTGAGGAGTTCCCGGAACTGGCCTTTGTCTTCATCATCAGAGCTCTTATGACAGTCAGAACCCATCTAGGTGTAAAGTTCTTATCAATACAAATTAATTGAGCCCAAACACAAAGTAGCTGCTGTGAATTGTTGAGGAGTTCCTTCGACTGTCTTCCGGCTCCATCATCAGATCTACTCTACCTTTATGAAATTGTAGTGCTTTAAAATACTTAATGAAAATGACAAGAAATGCACTAGTCGCCCCTGCAATTTTTGAAAGTTCCCCTTGTTTTCTCTGGTCTTCCACCACCAAACCCTGATATCCTTATCATGGGACTACCTTGGGAACGTTTTCTTTCCAACAGAAAAAGAATGATCAAAATCGGTTCATAAACGACGAAGTTATGCGCGAACAAACATAAAAAAAACATATATACGGTCGAATTGAGTCCTCTTTTTACCCGACTACGGCAAAGCAAAAGGAGGGTTATGATTTTGACAGGCTATGTATGTATGTAAGTATGTATGTATGTATGTATGTATGTATGTATGTATGTATGTATGTATGTATGTATGTATGTATGTATGTTCATCTGTTCCCTCGTAACTTCTAAACTACTTATCAGAATTCGACAAATGATATATCATTCGAAGCGTCTTAATTGTCCGCTGGTTATAGGCTATATGAGGTTTCACAAAATCTACTGTGGCGCCCTCTAGCGGACAAAACATACAGAGTAAAAAAATAAAGTTAAGATAAATATGCCGTGTTTGGTATCATTTGAAAGCGCTTTACTTGTACATTTTGAATATATATATATTGCTAGCATTTGCCTGTGACTTTACCTGTATTCATGGGCTGGTTGCATATAATTCACATCTTTTCGTTCATAGCTTTTTTACTACTTATCAGAATAAGACCACTGCAGTACCATTAGAAGGGCCTTGATATTCTGTTAGTTATGAGCTATAAAGCTTGTCACTAAATTTAGTATTGCGCCCTCTAGCGGACAAAAAGTTCTATGTTAA
Source organism: Sesamia nonagrioides (assembly GCA_017933935.1). Classification (NCBI taxonomy): domain Eukaryota; kingdom Metazoa; phylum Arthropoda; class Insecta; order Lepidoptera; family Noctuidae; genus Sesamia; species Sesamia nonagrioides. Next base: position 4,296,768 of record JADWQK010000081.1, read on the forward strand.
TATAAAATTAAAATAAATATACCGTGTTTGGTATCACGTGAAAGAGCTTCACGAGTGCTTTATGCTTGTAAATAATTACAAGAATGCTTTAATGATGTTAATATGAACGATAAGAGTAAAGCGCGGATCACGGGAACTGTGAATCGCTTTATGCAATGTAGAGCAGTGTGCACTAATGAATACGACATAAGCTAGGAGTAACTCCACGCGGTGAAGGCGGAAACAGTTTGATAACTGGCTAAATCTCCTATAAAAAGGCCTCTGCACTATATGCCTTCGGGCATATGTTGTTATATGTGCGTGTAGATGTAATATGTCAAGTACCTAGTTTTTAGTTCATCAGTTTAACTTTTGTTAATAATATGCGCCACAAATACACTTTAACACCAAAATAGTACAAATAAAAAAAAGTTAAAAAACTAAAACCCACTACGACAAAAAACGACGCTGAAAAAGTATAAAACAAGATTTTCAGAATACTGAACTGAACAAAGTTGCTAATGTAGTTGCAAGTAAATGGACACAGTAGTAATGTCATACAATACTTTCTAAGTATGCAATATTCACTATGTAGAGATAAATTTTCATGTTTGGAAAGACGTAGTCACACGTTGTCAAAGTGCTACGGTAGGTAGCTATATGTAACGTGTGACTACGCCTTCCAAACATGAAAATTTATCTCTACATAGTGAATATTGCATACTTCAGAATAGTATTGTATGACATTACTACTGTGTCCATTTACTTGCAACTACATTAGCAACTTTGTTCAGTTCAGTATTCTGAAAATCTTGTTTTATACTTTTTCAGCGTCGTTTTTTGTCGTAGTTGGGTTTTAGTTTTTTAACTTTTTTTTTTGAAGTCGGTTAAAAATTAAATCATTAACCGACTTCAAAAAGGAGGAGGTTACTCAATTCGACCGTATACATGCTTTTTTTTTTATGTTTGTTCGCGCATAACTTCGTCGTTTATGAACCGAATTTGATAATTCTTTTTCTGTTGAAAAGAAGACGTTCCCAAGGTGGTCCCATGATAAGGATATCAGGGTTTGATGGTGGAAGACCAGAGCAAACAAGGGAAACTTTCAAAAATTGCAGGGGGGACTAGTGCATATCTTAGCATTTTCATTAAGTATTTTAAAGCACTGCAATTTAATAAAAGTCTGGAGTAGATCTGATGATGGAGTCGGGAGACAGTCGAAGGAACTCCTCAACAATTTACAGCAGCTACCTTGTGTTTGGGCTCGATTAATTTGTAGGTATTGATAAGAACTTTACACCTAGATGGGTTGTGACTGTCATAAGAGCTCTGATGATGAAGACAAAGGCCAGTTCCAGGAACTCCTCAACGGTTTACAGTAGCTACTTTGTGGTTGGACTTCATTCATTTATATTGATGAAACCTTTGCACCCATTGGGTTAAAATAATGGTCTGCAGTAAATTTGATGTTGAAGACCATAGGCAGTTGAGGGAATACTTACGGGTAAAAATTAAAGTAAACAAAATTACGTCGTTTCCCAACTATATTTGCGTCAGCTTCCAGTTTGACCGGATGCAACTGAATACATAGTAGTTTAGACAACTAAAAAGTGTAAAATAAAAACTTTTTTACAAAAAAACAACCGACTTCCAAAAACCACTACAAAGTGAAAAATAACTAATTTCGGAAGTCGGTGTCAAAAAACGAATATACAAAACCAAAGACACCGACTTCCGAAATTAGTTATTTTTCACTTTGTAGTGGTTTTTGGAAGTCGGTTGTTTTTTTGTAAAAAAGTTTTTTATTTAATGACAATCAGAAAATTGATTTAAGTTTAGCAGTTGTTGTATACGTAAGTTAAAATTGTTTTATTTACATATTTACAGTTGTGTACAGCTATCGTTCAAGAGAGATGTACAAACTAGTGTGTCTATGTCTCAAAACACGAAGGAAAAGGAAGTGTTCCTACAAGTACTGCCAGGAATCCTAGATAATCTACAGGCCAGTTCTAAGATATCTCAATTGCCAGAGGTGGGATGCTGGATCAGAAAGGTAGGTCTTATTTACATTACAATTGCATAACTTTACATTACAAAACGGCTAAATTTTTTGAAAAGTGCTGATTCTCAGTATAATTCAGTTTTTTTTTTTTTTTTTCTAATTATAAACTCGCAATCCCGCCTGACTGATTGTGTCTGCGCGCCTGATGAGTGATTCAATCCTGGATTACCATCAGCGCGCTAGTTTATTAAGAGCCTATTCACTCAAAAAGACTGAGGGAATAGGACGGAAGACGGCAGTTGAGCGAGGCGATGCAATGTTAAACCCAACAACACGACCAACGATGCTGCGCCAGAGGGAGATTGATCTGGAGGCCCTCCACGACCAAATTCCCGACACAACATCATTTGACGCATCGTACCCGGCACACTTCGCAACACAACTACTCAGACCCGTCCTCCGTACGGCTTCACCAGACATCATGCCGGAACACGACGAATCGCTTGGCGGCAAGACTTTCTCTGGTGGATGGGAACTTCTGTCGGCAGCCGATGTTTGGCCTACCTTAGTCTGTTTTATTATTTGTTGTTTTACCTAGTTGCTACGGAAACACATCTTCTATGGAAAGCCTTGTGACAGACAGACAGCATTATATACTTTTTCCATAATTTCTAGTCATTCTGAAACCAAGCTTATATTCAAGCATAGGTATAGGTAGTTGGTATTCAGTAATTAAATATACTTAATCATACATATAATTAGGTAAGCAAATTATACATCAGTGCTATTTACGATTAAGAAAAATGTTATAAAAATTATGTACAAAGCTGAGAAATAAACAAAACAATTTAATAATAATATGAAAGAAAAAAATAATTGCCTTCGGGTTGTGGAGGTCAGACGGCAGTCCCTTCACGGAAAATATCGAAGTTTAGCCAAAATCAGCAGTTAGACTGGTAAAGCGGACCCCAGACTCCAAAGGTGAAAAGCTATGGATGCGACTGGGATTAACGCTGAGATGATGATGATGATGAAAGAAAAAAATTATTGAATAAATTTACTCTTTTGCTTTAGGTGTTTAAATAATTTGAGACGAAGTAGTACCATCCTCGAAATCTGACCTAAGTTTATAATATTCTCAGGTTTACAATATTTAGATGTATATTTTAATATTTACAGGTCCTAGAACACAATTTAAAGGGCGGAAAACAATTAAGAGGGTTGACCACAATGTTATCATACGAAATGTTGGAGAAACCTGATCAAATAACTGACGAGAAACTCAAACTGGCCAGGGTCCTAGGGTGGTGTGTGGAAATGGTAAGAACACAATAAAAACAATTATACAACGTGTAACAAAAAGGGTATATACATACCAAGGGCATGGCATCTTTAGATGATATCAAACGATATCGGAAGGGTTTCAACTCAAAATAAAATACTCAAAATATTGGTATCAAATTTTCGGTTTCGTGTGTTTCTTAAAATAAAATCATAACAAACGTGGCAGCACACTACATATGCTAATAACTACTCGTTACCCGTCACGTTACTTGCCAAAATCCGATAAATGTCTTCAATATCTCTGGGCGAATAGTATGATAGTAGCCTATCACAGGCGGTGTTTTTCCTCATAACTTCCTAACATAAAGAGATAGAATTAAAAAAACCTTCCACTATCGTTTGATATCATGTAAAGATGCCATGCCTTTATTATGTATATACCCTTTATGTTACACGTTGTATACTTATCTGAATAGTTTCTGCCGACTATTTCGTTTCCCGTTGTACTGTATTGACCTGCACCATCGGTGCTGCAGAGGAGACTTTTTTCTTCTTCTTCTTCAGCCTATAGAGGTCCGCTGCTGAACAAAGGCCTCCCTCATTTACCTTCACCAGGTCATCAGAGGAGACTAATTAGTTGTAAATATAAATGAAGGCGTTAATGGCCCCTTTTCTTTTGAAAACAAACTAAACTAAATTTACGTTCAGGGTATAGGGTCTATTTCATTATGAAAAGGATAGTGTACATAAGCAAATGATATTATTCTATAAAATAAATGATTATCCATTACTCAGTCTTGTACTAGCGCTTGATGAAACAGTCGTTTTATTTACCTGACTCATCGCCCCTTTATACATACGCACACACTATATTCCCGCCAAGCTCCATAAAGAATACAGGTAAACAAACCAATTTAGGGTTATCACAACTCACGTTTTACAAATCTCCTGTTATTTACATGATTATCGTCTTTTACATACTAACTATTTATTAACAATTCCTATTGCAGCATATTTCAATAGAATCACTAAAAGAATATGCATAATAACTTAGTATTTCGAAAAATCATTAAAAAGTCGACATTAATTTTACGTGATAGCCCTACAAAAAAAGAAAGATGAATGAAATCCAGATATTAAACACATTTTGTGGAATTCAACCAATGACTAAAGTTGAGGCATTTGTCAATACAATTTTGCCTATTTTAATTACTTTTATATTATCTACATAACACATGCATTGTAATATCAGTAATATTTTCAAAAATGGACTAATTATAATATATATGTATCAAAAAATGTAAACTATTAGGAAATTAGCTTACATGTATGTCATATTTCATTCAAATAGGTTAAGCGTTCTATGCAAATCGTAAATATCTAAACATAAATAAACTGTTTAGATTAGTTGGAAGTAGGATTATTACTTTTATGATAATCATCTATGTAGAAAAGGTTGTTAACATCTGTCTTTTAGGCGTAAACTACTCGTTGCCTAGCAACGGTTTGTTTACCTCTATTCTTTATCGAATTTGGCTCAACTATAGGTACAGTTACACCTGACCCCGACGTGATTAACACGTGCCGCGATTTAAAGTAATTTTCTCGCGTCAAGATAACTGCACTGCACCATCTAATCAGCCTTGCACAAGCGGATCTATGTGTGCAAAACCAGTGGGTTTTGGGTTTTCAAGAGGCACATAGTTATTTAAACATGACTTCAAGTGGAAATTATGCGGAGCGACGGACTTCAAGCAGACCTACGTTGCGGCAAAACTAGACAACTTCGATGCTATAGCAGACAAGGTTTTGGAAGCAAGATCAGATGAAGTGTCGGAAGTATCGAGTGGTCCAAACCAGCTTATCGCCGAGTTAGTTAAGCAAGTGAGCACATTAAACATGGAAATAACAGCGTAAAAGGGCAACTCTCATAACGATGGACGTCATAATTATAGACGCATTCGAAGTCGGTCACGCCCAAGATCCCTCTCAAAATCAAGGATTACGCCTGATAGCCCAAATGGGTAATGCAAGTATCGTTTCCGGTACAGGAATCGAGCCCGGACCTGTGAAAAACATACAACTGAAAAAATCCGTCGGAAAACTAAGTTCTGCGTTGACAGAGGCAGTCGTCAGCATTATCATTCCTTCAAACCGCCTATGCATTACCGACCGATAAAGTGGGTATGGTTTTTTGTCGCTAACATCTCAGCAATACCTAGAAGAGGAAACCGTTTAAAAACAGACGACACATATAAAATCTATGCCGCTAACGGAACGCCAATAAAAAACATACGGCGACAAAACGCTGACGTTAAATCTAAACTTAAGAGGAGGGTTGTAACGGAGGCTTGTTAGCGGAGGCGGAGGCGGATGCCGAGGTATTGAGTCCCACCTCCCCGAGGTTAACGGAGGCGGAGGTGAAAGTACATATAGAAAAAATTGCTTTTATTTTAATTTTAAATAAGTACAACCAATACTGGGTGCCGTTTTTTTAGAAAAGCATTATATTTTGTGGATATCCGAAATAAACGTTTAATAGATGGTAAAAAGGGACTTCAGGATCGCGAATTTAATGAAGTCAAGCACACCAACACTTCGGACCGTAAACATAACCAACATTTATGCAGATTTTATATTGATGAGACCTTTGCACCCATTGGGTTAAAATAATGGTCTGCAGTAAATTTAATGATGAAGACCATAGGCAGTTGAGGGAATACTTACGGGTAAAAATTAAAGGAAACAAAATTACGTCGTTTCCCAACTATATTTGCGTCAGTTTTCAGTCTGACCGGATGCAACTGAATACCTAGTACTTTTACCAACTAAAAAGTGTAAAATAAAAACTTTTTTTTACAAAAAAACAACCGACTTCCCAAAACCACTAGAAAGTGAAAAACAACTAATTTCGGAAGTCGGTGTCAAAAACGAATATACAAAACCAAAGACACCGACTTCCGAAATTAGTTGTTTTTCACTTTGTAGTGGTTTTGGGAAGTCGGTTGGTTTTTTGTAAAAAAGTTTTTTGTCCTTTTTTTATGGAATATAAAGAAAAAAATGCATTTAACTTAAAATTAGTTTAGTTTGTGAATAAGAGAATCAACACCATTTTCATCGTTCCTTCCGTCTGGCTAACTACAACATTTTATTGTGTATTTTTATGTATTCAACATTTTATTCAAACGTATCGGGACCCATTTCAATAGACATACTGATTCATATCAAAAAAAGGCATATTTTTGAGGGTGAACAGACACGCTTGTGTTTTGACGCCGTTGAATGTCACAAGCTTGGCTCCCGACCACCGTAGGCGCGGGATTGCGGGCGGCTAGCAGTGGGCAGCTCGCCACGCGCTAAGGACCAGGCCCGGATCAACGGGCCGTTGTGTTTCACGCGCGCCTCAAAGAAATGTCAGCACATCACGACTGGGTCCACAAATACCGATGTCTCCTGAATCAGGGTTGCAGGTTGGTTAAAAAAGAAGCCGCGGCCCTGGCCGTCGCAAAGGCAAGTGAAGAAACACGGGTGGGTTTTAGTCAGTAAAAGTCTGACACGCCCTTCCGCTCCGCCCAAAGCGGGAGTGGTCATTTGTTAATTGGTCATTCAGAACAAAAAAGGGGGCAAAACGCGGGTGTAAATGTTAATCTTTCCCGTTTTTGAAGTTATTCAAATGTAATTTAATATAAAGATTCCTAATTGAAAGCTATGAAAATAACAACTGAGTTCCAGAAAACACTACAAAGTGAAAAATAATTTATTTCGGAAGTTCATAGTCATAGTGTCTTTGGTTTTTGTATTATAATCGTTTTTACCACCGACTTCCAAAATAAGTTATTTCTCACCTTGTAGTGTTTTTTGGAAGTCGGTTGTCTTTTTGTAAAAAAAGACAACCGACTTTTACAATTTTTAGTTGTGAAAAGTCCTGTCAGCTGCATACGGTCAGAATGACCGCTGCCGCCAACATAGTTGGAAATGGGCTAGCAAGCAAACGACGCGATTTTGTAACCTAAACTGCTGAACCGATTTTTATAAAATTCTTCTGGGCCTAAATTCGCTCGCAACTTAATTTCAGTCTTCTGATTCTTATTTTTTTTATTGTCGCATCATCACGACGAGTAGGTAGTAATTATCCTACGTTAAACTACAATGCTGTAAAGTATTGAGGAATTCCGTCGATGGTCTTTATTATCAGATCTACTGCAGACTCTAATTATAACCCATATGGGTGCAAATTTCTTATCAATATAAATGAATGAAGTCCAAATAGAAGGTAGCTACTGTAGAATAGAATAGAATATAACAGAAAAGAGCAGAGCAGAGTAGAGCAGAACAGACCAGAATAGAATAGAATACTCTTTATTATGTAGGTACACCATATAGGTTACAGAAATTTAAATATAAAGATTTTACAAAGGGTGACACAATGGACGGTCTTATCGCTAAGAGCGATCTTTTACAGATAACCTTTAAACCGTTAGGGAGTTCCTTGAACTGTTCTTCGTCTTCATCATCAGCCCCTAATGACAGACACAACCCATCTAGGTGTAAAGTTCTTATCAATACTAATAATCAAGCACAAACACAAGGTAACTGCTGTGAATCGTTGAGAAGTTCCCTCGTCTGTCCCCCGGCCCCATCATCAGATCTACTTCAGATCTTTATTAAGTTGTAGTGCTTTAATACCCAGTGAGAAAACTTACAAATTCACTAGTCGCACTCACTAATTTGAAAGTTCCCCTTAATTTCTCTGGTCTTCCACCATCAAACCCTGATGTTCTTATCATGGGAAAACCTTGGAAATATTTTCTTTCAAAAAAAAAAAATACCAAAATTGTAAAATCGGTTCATAAACGACGAAGTTATCCGCGAACAAACATAAAAAGGCATATATACGGTCGAATTGAGTAACCTCGTCCTTTTTGAAGTCGGTTAAAAACATATTAAATATTTTTTCGACAATTATTCCATAAGGGGTAAAGGAGTTTGCAAGTTTGTACAAAGTCCTATGTTTTTGAAGTAAGAGAATTGAAATTTAAAATGTATGCCGTATATTATAATCTAGAAGTGTAATAATGTACTCGTATCTATAGAAATATACGCGAACGAAGTTGCGTAAAACTCCCTGCGACGCTGTTGGTGCATTTGCATGATCTATACAAGGCCTTCACACACATTGACATGACATTGACATTGAACTTGACGTTGACTTTGATATTGACCTTGAATTTGACTTTGACTTTATCTATAACATTATATCGAAGATTAACATGTAGGATAGTTTTGACATACATTTAACATTAACCACAGCTTCAAGCGTCCTTCATAGTGGTGGACGATATAATGGACGGTTCGAGGAATCGTCGCGGCGTTCCTTGCTGGTACCGGATGCCGAACGTCGGGCTCGGCGCCATCAACGACTCCATACTCATCCACAGCGCTATTATGGAAACATTGGAAATCTATTTCGGCAAGACTCAATAATAAGTGGATATTATTCGGCTTTTCAATGAGGTATGAGGTTTGTACTTAATTATAACACAAGGGAACAAAATTTAACTTTCTTTTTGTTGCATGGAATTTCATGCCTCTTGTTTAATTTGAGGTCGCTGATTTTAAATCTACCCTCATTTTTTCTCTAACAGTTTTTTTTTTGATATACAGCGGTCAGGCGTATTTTTGACTAGTTACACTTTAAATACAAATCAACCTGCAAATATCCGGCGGAACTTAGTCGTTTGGTGCATCGCACACACACACATGACTAGGTGGCGCGCGAACAATCGGGTGGACTCGGTTCGATTCATTCGGTTGATTTTTCAACACCTTGCAGCAGTGTGTATGGCGAAAGACTTTTCTGAAGCTGGCTTTATTTATGATGAGAAGTGAAACTGCTTGCTACCCCTTAATGCAGAAAAATTATTATTTATTCACCATAATGTGCCGAAATTAATTAAAAATTTATTAATTTTTATTTTTTTAATTCGTCGATGTGGCGGCACTTGGTGTACACTACGGGTGGTCGCGTCCTGGGTTCGGCATAACTTGGCACTTCTGTGCGGTTCCATTTGAGTATGTCTGTCTGTTTTGTGTAATTACTAACAATAGATTTATAAGGCTTTATTTGTATTTTTTTTTTATCAATAACATTATATGGACTACGTCTGAAATAAATTATTATTATTATTATTTGCCTTTAGTGCAGTATGACCACTAATTAATTAATTTTCTATTATCTGATTGAAAAATAACATCTAAAGCTTATTATATTTCTTAAGTTATACTAAGATAACTAAATAACGCAAATAATTATATACCCCTTTTGTCCAAATTTTTATTTTTAACTCGGCGGGATGCCTCTCTGGCCGAAAAGTATGTAGCGGCGATGAAGGTAGTGTTGAAATAAAAGCAAAGGTAGCAGTGTAAGAATAACAACTTATATTTTCGATGTATACAACATGCTTAAGTGCAAAACCTCTAGGGCTGAAGTAGTGCCAGTACTGCTATAAAGGCGTCGCGATCATCCAATAGGAACGCGCCTACAAAACTCTGTGAGTAGCTAAAAGAAACGAGACAGATGCGCGCGCGAGCGAGATAGCACTAACGTAAATATAACGCGTTCGCAGAGCCGGCGGTCTTGATTACTATGCGATGCGTGGCTTGAAGATGACGTAGCGATGCGTACCTTATAGTACCCCCTCCTTAGCGAAGCGTACATTTGGCTTGCATACTCTGCCGGTCCTGGTGATGTATGGTTGGTGTGAAGATACAGGATTCACGATGCTCGGCGTGCTTGCTGTGTTTGTAGGGCTTATAGCGTTTGGTGTTTCATTGCAGATGTATGCCGGTTTTAGTCTATCCAGCGATACAACTGTCTCTCGATGCGGTAGCTGAATTTTAAAGTATTTTTCGTGTCTCTGTAGCACTAGATACGGTCCATCGTAAGGTGGTGTCAGCGGCGCTCGCACGGTATCATTCCTCACAAAGACGTGTGTACACGTACCGAGGTCCTTGTGTATGAAGGGACTGGCTGTTGTTCTAGCGGTAGTGCACGACGGTGTGAGTGACGTCATCGTTTGTGTGAGGCGGCGTACGTAATCTTCGTCCGACATGTTAGTCGTGGTAGCCGGTTCGAAGAAATCCGATGGCACACGTAGTGTAGAACCGTAGGTCATTAGCGCGGGACTTAAGTTGTTGTCTTCACGCAACGCTGTTCGGAGGCCAAGCAGTACGGTGTGAAGTTCATCTCGCCAGTTGGTAGTTGCGCCTCTAGCCATTAACGCAGCTTTTAAGGTACGATGCCAGCGTTCTATTTGCCCATTTGATTGTGGATGGTATGCGGTCGTGCGTATGCGTGTAATTCCGAATGTTTTCATTAGCGCGTTGAACAACGACGATTCAAACTGCCTGCCTTGATCGGTCGATATACGTAATGGGCAGCCGAATCTAGCAATCCAGTTTTCATACAGTGCTTTTGCGACGATCTCAGCTGTTATCTCGCGCACTGGAACCGCTTCAGGCCATTTTGTGAATCTGTCTATTATAGTAACACAATATCGATAATCGTGAGATAGTCGAAGTGGGCCGACTATATCGATATGGATGTGTTCGAAGCGTTGCGATGGCGGGAAACTTCCTAGCGGCGTGACGACGTGACGATGCACTTTTGCTCGCTGACAGCCGACACAGTTTCTTGTCCACGTTGTTACATCTTTGTTCATAGATGACCAGAAGAACTTTGATGTTACTTGCTTTCTAGTCGTCTTGATACCAGGGTGGCAGAGATCATGTTGCGCTTGGAATGCTGCAAAACGATGTTCCGGTGGTAGATATGGGCGGAGCGTAGATGTTGATATCTCGCACGTGATTGGTCGCTGCGTGCCGGGCAAAGTAACGGTGATGAATTTTAAGTTTGGCTGTAGTTTTAACTGCTTTAATTCTTCATCTTGTTCTTGATCACGTGATAATTTATCGTAGTTAATGTTTGAGGGACAGTGTATTTCCTCAATGCGTGATAAGGCGTCAGCGACTGAGTTTTTGTCTCCCTTTACGTACGCGATGTTATTGCAGAATTGACTGATAAAGTGTAGTTGCCGTTCGCGTCGCGGGGTGTCGCTGCTACTCTGCGGCCTTGAGAGCGCGTAAGACAATGGTTTGTGATCAGTGTAGATGATGACGTCACAGCCCTCGATGAGTCTTCTAAAATGCTTCACAGACATATAGATCGCTAGGAGTTCACGATCATAAGTGCTATATCGGGATTGTGAAGCACTCATTGTTTTCGAAAAGAATGCTAGCGGTTTCCAAGCTCCGTTGTGGCGCTGTTGCAACACCGCGCCAATGCCGTGGTCTGAGGCGTCCGTCATGATGCAGAGTGGGGTGCCGGCGATAGGGTGCGTTAGCGTCACACATTCCAATATGCTTTGCCGGCATTTTCGAAATGCTTGTTCGGCGGTCGGCGTCCACTTGATAGGTCTCTTGTCATTCTTTTTACCATTGTGCAGATATTTATTGAGTTCGCTCTGCATGTCGGCTTGATTTGGTAAACAATCTCTATAGAAGTTCAACATGCCCAGGAAACGACGAAGCTCGATGATAGTTTTAGGTTGAGGGTAACTGGATATAACTTTTATTCGTTCTTCAGTTGGTTTTATACCGTCCGCTGTTACTTCGTAGCCGAGAAAGTTGATTTTCGCCTGTGCAAATTCACATTTGTCGACGTTGAGTGATACGCCGTATTTGTTCAGGCGCTCGAGAACTTGATGTAGTAATATCTTGTGTTCTTGTTCGTTTTCTGAGTATAACAAGATATCGTCGACGAATGAAAAACAGCCCTCGATGCCGCGCAGTACCTCGTGCATGAAACGTTGGAAGGTTTGACTTGCATTTCTAAGACCAAACGTCATGCAATTAAACTCGAACAACCCAAACGGTGTTATTATTGCTGTCTTTTGTGCGTCGTCTTTGTTAATAGGTATTTTGTAATAGGCCATTTTCATATCGAGTTTTGAGAAGATCTTCTTATTGTGTAGTTGATAGGTGAAATCTTGTATCCGCGGAATCGGGTACTTATCGGGTAGCGTGACTGAATTTAGACGCCTGTAGTCGCCGCACACTCGTAGACTGCCGTCTTTTTTCTTTACCACGTGGAGTGGGCTGGCCCACGGGCTCTTAGAAGGTTGACATATTCCCATTTCCATCATACGTTCAAATTCTTCTTTAGCTGCTTTGTATTTGTCGGGTGGTAGGGGACGAGCACGTGCGAAAAGAGGTGGTCCCGTTGTCTCGATGTGATGGACGACGTTGTGTTTAGCGGGAGTTTTCAAGGACATAGGTCGAAGTAAATCTGGATACTGTTTGAGTATGTCTTGATATGTCTGCTTGTTGCTGAGTACGTAGACGGCTTGTTGCATTGATGATATTTCTAAGGCGTTGATTGAGAGTTCTGTCACCTTGTCGATTAGCTTCTTTTGATGCAGGTCGACGAGGAGTTTAAAGTGGCGAAGGAAGTCAGCTCCGAGTATCGATGTTTTAACGTCTGCGACTACAAATGCCCAACGAAATCGTCTTCTGAGGCCTAGGTCGATTTGCAGGTCTTTCTCTCCGTAGGTATTTATTGGTGAACTGTTCGCGGCGTATAGTTTGTACGAAGTTGGCGAACATTTCTTCTTATGTATCGGGGTGGCGGCTAGGACGGAGATCTCCGCATCGGTGTCAACGAGGAAACGGTGATTAGTGTTGCGATCGAAGACACATAGGCGGTTGCTTGCTGTAGTTGCACCGACGTCCGCTACGGTCGGTGCCTCTTTTAGTTTTCCGACTTGTTTTGATTTCGCCTCGCGCAAGGTGATACGCAGCGCCTCGCATGATCTCCAAATCGGTAGTGGAAGTAGCATACTCGATTGGGATCGTTTTGATATTTCGTGGTAGATTTTGATCTTGAGCGGGAGCGCTGGTAACGGCGATGGCGTGGTCTTCCACGGCTGCGAAGTTCGGAGATTTCCAGTGTCAGCTTCTCAAGTTGTTTTGAAAGAACTTGTATTTGCGCGTACATGACTTGTTGGTTGACAGCTGTAGAATCTGGTTGTGATGTGGAGACAGCTGCGATATTACTCGACTCGGAATATTCCATCATCTTGTCTGCCATTGCCGCGAGCATGTCAAGTGACGAGTCTGTGTTCACTGACAGCACAACTCGAACTTGCGCCGGAAGGTGGTTCATCCACTCTATTTTGATGCCATCTTCGGTGATCATGTTGCCGCCGAGTTCGCGCATGCGCCGTAGCAACTGAGATGGTTTCTGGTTGCCAAGCTCCAATCCGCTAATGAGGTTCTTAAAATTTTTCACCTCGGACTGTTCGTACACGGAGAGAAGGCGTTGTTTGATGGCTTCGTACTTCTTAGTTTCTGGTGGCTTGATCACGATGTCTGTGATATGTTGAAGGTCTGTCGGTTGTAGTTGGCCGAGGACGTAACGATATTTGTTTTCGTCGCTGGTCTTCTGAGGTTCGACGATAGCTTCAAATTGAATAAACCACATGCGTGGATATTCGCGCCAGAAGGGAAGGAGACGTGACTGCACGGAGATGGCAGCGAGGTCTGTAGGCTCACTAATTGCTTGCTTGTTCTCCATTTTTTTCTCGGGGTCACCAAAATGTAGCGGCGATGAAGGTAGTGTTGAAATAAAAGCAAAGGTAGCAGTGTAAGAATAACAACTTATATTTTCGATTTTTTTTTTTTTTTGATATGGCATCT